>PCDJ01000006.1:679196-1358392 GCA_002778245.1 Raffaelea albimanens | reverse complement strand
GCAAGATGGGCCCCGTGTTCGGCGGTGCCGACCGCTTCGAGGGCCTCGGCATCTTCTTTGACACCTACAAGAACAACCGCCCGGGCGTCGTGTTCCCCTATGTGATGGCCATGGTCGGCGACGGCCAGACGTCGTACGACAAGGACACCGACGGCAAGAACCAGGAGCTCGCCGGCTGCTCGGCTCGCGGCATCCGCAGCGCCAACATCCCAACCCTGTTCCGCCTCACCTACTTCCAGGACAAGTCGCTCAAGCTCGAATTGCAGTACAAGAACGAGGGCGAGTGGACTCTGTGCTTTGAGACCAACAGCCCTCCGACCCTGCCCGCCGTCTCGTACCTCGGCTTCAGCGCCGAAACCGGCGAGCTCAGCGACAACCACGACATTGTGGGCATTTCGGTCAAGAGTCTGTACGGCACCCCGCTCTCGGAGAAGGCTACCCCGGGCAACAACCGCGGCAGCAGCAAGAACCAGCCCATGTCCGGCCGGTCGCAGCGTAAGAGCGGCGGCAGCTGGCTGTGGTTCTTTACCAAGATCATCCTGTTCTTTGGCCTGATCGGTGGCGGCTATGTTGGCTACACTGCATACCGGGCCAAGCAGCGGTCACACCGTTTCTGAGTGGAAAATTGAAGAACTGGAAGACGAGAAGTTGTATGGAAGCTGTTTGGAAGAGGATAGTCGTTGATTTGCAGTTAAGGTAGATGGAAATACGGAGTGCGAATACGAGGTGAGGATAACATAACAAGAGAAAGAAAAAAAGAAAAAAAAACACCGGCATCAAAAAATGGAACAAAAAAAGGTATGGGGACAAACAAAAAAAAATTGGCAAATACGCTCTTGCCAACAAAGTCGGATAGAAAGAAGGCCAAGGCCAATTGGGCTTCCAAGATACCCAAGAGGCAGAGCAGCTTTTTTGATTGCTTGGGATGACGTCAGAATTACCATGGAAGCAACTTTTCTGTTTTTATTTTGCTGTAGTTTTTATTTTCCTTTGTTCACTCGAGTACATTTTCTGTATAAATATCTCGTCACATCCAATTTTGGCCGCGTGATTAAAGCTGTACAGCCGATTAGGTTAAGCTTCCATGTGCCATTGGAAGCTCATTTATGTTTTGTCTGACATTGTAGCGTCCAACATGGGCTTGTTGGCCAGTGTTTTTGTTCGGAGGATATCGTCTACACCGAACATCCACATCCTATCAGCACGTTTCACTAGGACGAGCTCGGGAGCTCTGAACAGCTCCCACGACATCCGTTCAAGCTTTTCTCCGAGCATGTATATGAAAGCAAGACAAGAAAAAGAAGCTAGACTTTTGTTTGCTCATTTTGAGGCTTGTATCGTAGAAGAAGGCCCAGCCGACTTGAGTAATAGCGAACAGCCTCACCAAACTCGACACCAGTCAGTATCTTACACCGAGGTTAGTCCGACTTGCACTGGCCTGTTTGCCCATTGTGGGTAATGATATTTTCCTCTCGTCACTCTACCCTTGACTTGCATCGAGAAGCAGGTGCTCATTCTTTGCTGCATGGTTGGCTGCCGTCTTTAATCGTTTTTCCTCGCGAAGCGCACGCTCCTTTCGAAAAGCCGTGCCGTTGGGTCTCTAATGGCAATGTCGAGCTGGGAAAAGCAGAAAACACTCTTGAAATATTCATAGAAAGACACAAAATAATATTCAGCCAGATTTAATATTCGGTTGTGAATATATTGTGTTCAACTTGAAATAAAACTGTTTCTGTATCACTAGACATAAAACTTGGGATAAGGTCGGACACCAAGGACAAACTTAACACAACAACTGCAGTTATGTGGTCTAGATTTCAAAGTCTGGCGTCAAAAGGATCAGGCTTGAATAACCACGTCTCATACCGCGTGCCATTACTTCTCCTACCGCCAGTCTAGATTGCGTGATACACTATTTTTCTCTTCGTGGATTTGCATCGCCTCATTGCTATCTTCATCACTCGATGGATCTCGGGTTCTAGCAACACGTGGGTTTTCTAGGCCTTGTACTTCTAGGTTCTGTCTCTGCTTCCGTACCCCATGTTTCCATGCAGGTTCATACCAACCACCTTCCACGTAGGCTCCGAGTATCGTCAACCATGAACTAAGATCAGACGGAACACGTGGGCTCGAAATACAGTCGCCGAGGATCACTCCGCTGACGAGTTTGAGCTGAGGGCTTTAATTTATATGTTTTGTTGACCTTATGAGAGTTAAAAGTATTATATAGTTAAAGGCAATGCCAAAGAGACGATTCAGGACGATGATATTCAAGCAGTCGAACCAAGCCTCCCAAGCATACCAACTTAACCCATACCCCATCATGTTTGCTACTTTCCTCCCCCTGGCCATGGCTGCCACAGCCGTAGCCTACCCAACTGTTCAGCCGGTTGGCCCCGTTGGCGGCTCGACTCCAGCACCGCTCAGGGGCATCTGGACGCCACCGAGCCACTTGTACTCTCACGGCCAGTACAAGCAGACCATCTACCTTTCCTTTGACGGTATGCACCAGACTGACCTGCTCAAGCACATTGAGCTGTACCCCAACTCGACTTGGGCCACTCTGGTGTTGAAGAATGCAATTGTCTTCACCAACACCAGTGCCTCCATTCCGTCGGACTCTTTCCCGGCCACCACTGCCATCCTGACTGGTGCTCCCCCCCGCCTCTCGGGCATCTACTGGGATGGCACCTTTGCCCGCGACCTGTACCCGCCCTCGTCGAATTGCGTGGGCCCCATTGGCTCCGAAGCCGACTGGTCTGTTGCCTCAGACATGAATGCCTCGTCCATCATTGGTGGCAATGGCTTTAACATCTCGGCGACGTACGGCCAAGAAGAACCTGCTGGCCAAGGCTGGTGAGCTCAATATCGACTCTGTCCTCGCCCTCGACGAGGTCTGGGGGTACGGCTTTGGCAACCCGCGCCTCGACCCGCGCGCACCCGACCTAGTCGTCATCGCCAAGGACGGCACCCTGTACTCGACCAACAAGCAGACCGAGAACCACGGCGCAGCTCTGCCCGACAACCTCGAGGTGCCGCTGGTGTTCCACAACCCAACCTTTACTCCTGCCAACTACACCTTCCCGGTGAACACCCGCCAGGTTGCTTCGACGCTGCTGTCGGCCCTGGGTCTGCCCCTGGCCCAGCTGGATTCATGGCACATTGAGGGCACTCCCGTGCTTCCCAACCTTGGTCTCTCCAACTACTAATCAGGTAATGGATAGTGCTTGTCCTGAGAAGGTTTGTCTCCATTAGACCATTGGGGGTTGCCAAGAGCAATATGAGAAAGACAAAAAGGAAGACAAAACCTGGAATTGAAGGGATATCAATTCACAATAATATTTAATTCTTAGCTCTTGTATTTATGAGAAACCAACAGACTCTCAAAGTTAATACCACATATTCGTCTGGGGGCGTTCCTGTTCCACATGTCCTATTCCGGCCATTCGGCGGCTGGACCAAAGAACGAACCTCGTGGTTATGCGTGCTTTCCCTGGAGAGATATGGGCTTGAACCAAAAGCAGAAGGAACGAGGGACCAAAAATTAATAAAGAAAGGACACACCAAGGTGACCCAGGCCGTGGTTTCCGGATGCGTCGTTGTCTTGCTGGCGGAGGCCTGCTCCTTCCTTTGTTAGTGCACAGTGATTTGCAGCGCAAACACTGTGTTTGCCTGGACGTCATTGCCAGAAGTGGCAAACTACGTTCCAGAGCCGTGTTCAAATATCCCCTCTGCTCTCGGTTCCAGGTGCCAACCACCCACAGTCATAATCCTTGAAATATCTTCCCTCTCGTCTTCAACGTCAATCAAATCATTCATTTACACAGTTCAGAGATATATTACAAAACACGCCCCTAGCAAATATGCCTGACCCAACTCCCACCACGGCGGCCAAGCCAGACGGGATTACCCCCAAGACGGCTTCCCCCCAGGACAACCTCGGACCCGGCCCTGGGCCCATCACCATCAGAGCGTCGCAACGCCTTCCGGCAAGCATGCCAGCGACGACGACTGCGGTTCCAACGCCCACCTCTAGACCCTCTGGGCCATCCCCAGGACCGCCTCCGCCGCAACCTGGTGCCAGACCCACGCCGCCCACTGGACTTCCCCACTGGCCCAGCCAGCCGACAGCATCTG
Source organism: Raffaelea albimanens (assembly GCA_002778245.1). NCBI lineage: Eukaryota > Fungi > Ascomycota > Sordariomycetes > Ophiostomatales > Ophiostomataceae > Raffaelea > Raffaelea albimanens. The sequence goes on along the minus strand of PCDJ01000006.1, from coordinate 1,354,255 downwards.
GCCAGCCTGCCCAGACACCAGAAGCCCAGGAACAAGCTCCTAGACCCATGCGCATATAGGGATTAGCGACGGTCGACAACCCTCCTGCCCAGCCAGAGTTCAAGAGAGTGCCGGCATCGTCCATATTTTCCAGGCCTCCTCCGCCAGCCCCTGTCGCCAGCACGCCTCCCGAGCCCCCCGAACCCAGCCAGCCCTTGTCCCACCGGGAGCAGATGCAGCTGTTGGATGAAGTGGAAGCACTCCGCACTCCTGGTACCCAGCGGGTGAATCCGCAGCCGTCGCGAGGCTGTCTCCGCCGAACTGTGGCAATTCCCGATGCGTCCCAGAGAGTCAAGATGCCAAAGCTCATCAAAAAACAGCGACACAGACGTGCACATAAGCCGAGCAAGTATGTCGAGTTTAGAAATTGGTACGACAAACACGAGCTAGAAATCTTCATCGAGTACGGGTGGCATGAGTGGGTTGCTATGAGGGAAGAAATCACGCGGTGTAAGCAGATCAATTTGAGTTACATTTTTGCTACCCAGGGCGAGACACTTGACCAAAACGCAAGGCTTGAGCTGTTCAAATGGGCACATAACTCTGCAATGTCGATGGCCAGAGAGTATCGGTATGAGCGATATCTTGTATGGGATGAAATCGACAGGATTATTCAAGAGTACCGTCTTGTCAAAGGACCATTGCGCCGAGTCCCAGTGTGGTGGAAACTATGGCAATTGGCGCACCGCATACAGCTTGCACACATTGCGCGGGTTCCAGTACGCCAAAGGCATCTGGAGGAGCTGTGGGATGCGCTTGGGGAGAGTTCTCCTGGCGATCGAAAAATCAAACACCAGATATCGCGCATGGAACGGACTATTGAGGAAATAATAAAGTCCAGCCTGAAACCGCGGACAAGATGGGCGAGAATCTTTTACAACGATCCTGGGGAAGAGATATTCCCATCCAACGTTGCCCGACGAGATCGGCTGGCCCGTCGACGACGAAGGGCCAGTCTGGGATTTTGCAGGCGGATGATTGAAAGACTTAGACACGACGAGGGCTTCCGAGCACACTTTATTGGAAATTGGCCATGAACTAATGATTCTACAGGATGGCTACGAAAATTAGATACTTGAACAAGGACGTCTTGTCTCGATTTGCATGTACAAGTAGCATTATTGCAATGGTAGGGGTTAGATATCAACAAGCTCTGGGAATGCTGGACAAGAGCAGGTCCTTGTTTTCGAGCTTTCCTTCTTTTGTTAGTTTAGGTCCAGGGTACGAGTGCCCGACCCTGTATGCAAGCAAACCCTTTTTGGGAATTATTAGTTTTACTAGAGTCAAGGTAGATTGGTATTGTTCTTGCGTCATAAATTGGTTTTTCTGATCCTGGAGAGATAAATGTATGACAAGGGAGATGTTTCTTGATTTTAACTCTGTCAATAGAGTTTTGATATCGAGCTTCAAGAACGGAGAGACCGACACTGGTAGAAGGCAAGAAAAGGTATACCGACAGCATTATTGACAACAAAAACTTGTTTACAGTATTCGTGTTTCCTAATTGTTAGCTCCATTGTTTACCTGCGGCGCTGTAAACCAAGACTTTGGTCGATAAGAGGTTGTGATATTGACTCGTTGTCAAGAGAAAAAAGCGGAACTCGACAGAAACGGCCTCCGGATATTAACCCAAGACGGAGGCAGACAGGACCAATGGGTAAGCACTTGCTCGTTTACAAAAAGAGGCAAAACCAATATCAAAGATATGTATCAACGACAGACACGGACCAGAGAGGACCTGTCAACTTTTCTTCACAAGACACCCTTTACAAAAAGTTGCCACACAGCGGTCAGGATGAACAGGACGGACAACACGGTCCGAAGACACTATTTCCACTCTGCTCTGGTATAGCTGGTGTATATCTGGACGTTGCTAACGATGCCAAAGTGTGTGTGTGGATGCCCTCGGTCTCGTTGAGAAGCCTCACAGCGGCTTTCGGTCTTTTTCGTCAATAGTTTTTTTTTTTTTTTTTTGCCCTGGCCTGAATTATTTCTTCCTCTTTCCCCTCGTGTGTGTGCGGCTGTGCGGGTAAAACGAGTTCTTTTGGGGATGTGTTAATTTCCCCCAAAACTTCCTAAACGGGACGAGTTTGTTATGCGTTAGAATGGGCAGGGCCAAAAAAAAAAAAGTGTAAAGGCGTAGTAGGCAGACATCCAAAACGAAACAAAAAAAAAAACACGAGGAAAGAAGTGGGAAAAGTGGGATTGAAACAGTCAAGGCAGAATTGGAAAGTCAGAAAAGGACAAAAAAAGAGGATGCATAGAGATACTTTGAGAGATGCGAGTTTGTGTTTACGAGCATCCTGGCGTTTCTCGGTCCTGGAGAAATCCGCAGTGATGGAAAGTGGTGGTTTCCTCTTGGGATCTAATTCCTTGTAGGGCGCGTTTGGATCTTTTACCGGTAATACGGAGTACACTCTTTTAAAGATTGTCAAATCACAAGTCCTGGTCATTGTCCAGGATGCGGCGTGCTCGGTTTTTTTTTTTATCAACAGTTTCTTGGGTTCTCTAGGAATGAATCCTTATCCTTTGGTTCTTGGTTATGGTTCACGCCAGACTGGGGAGGGCCATCTTGTCTGGTCGGACTTGCCGAGTACATTATTGTTTTTTGCGGTGGTCCATTCGGACAATTTTGAGAAGCAAGGTCATGGGGGAGGTGCACTTTACGCGTCCCACGCTTAGAGTGATCACGTAGATGGACGTCAAAGGGTGGACCGTTGCATGGAGATGGGTGGATTGGCAGATAGACTTGGGACACGTAGATGCGTAGGTGGACTGCTGGACAGATACAGACACGTAGAGGAGACTAGACAGATACACGTAGAGGAGACTAGACAGATACACGTAGACCACATAGTAGACAGATGCAGACGTAGATACGTACACTGGACAGATACAGTTGAACACGTAGATACACGAGTCAACGCGTCCACGACATCTTGCATGGACAGACAGCATGCGCCGCATCTGTTCAGCCCAGCGCGATGCAACGACAAAAGAGACGACTACATAGTACGAGTTTTTTTTTTTTTTTTTTTTTTTTTTTTTTTTTTTTTGAATACGAGTTCAGCTATCATGCGTCGGGATATGCTGGCCCAGCAGGCACCGCCCCTGCTGTCAGGGTCTCTCTCGAGTCTCTCTCCCCCCCGACGGGTCCGATGACGACGCAAGACGCTGGGGGGACTTTTTTATTCTGGGCCGCTAGAAACGAAACTAAACGGTCAACAGAAAAAAAGAAGGCCGGCTACGACGGCGGCTAGGGCAAGAACAAAGCGACAAAAAGGCATAAACGACCATGAACCGACAACCGGCCGCCTAGCAGGGCATGGGGTTCCAAAAATGACAACAATGACCAAAAAAAGAAATCACCGGGGGTGGAAATGATGGTTACTCTCACCACAGAAAACCAGAAAAAAAAAGTGACACTACGGGGCACCAAATAACACTCAAGACACGAGGCGATCGAGACTAGCTGGGGGCTCGTTTTTTTTAGGAAAGATAACCGATCCTTGTCTTTTTGGAGAGTGTTTGTTCTACTCGTTTTCTCTGCGGGCCGTTTTCTTGTTCAATGTAAAAATACATTTTGTTGGAGACTGCTGGCATTTGCAGGCCCTTGTACGTGTAATAGAACACCCTGGGAAGTGTACGAACAGGAAGCCAGGATGGGCAGAATGGTACAGGAGAAAAATGCAAAAGTAATAAAAAGCAAAACAAAAAGAGCCATGGAGTAAAACAAAATGGAACAGAGTGGAATGGTGAAGAATAAATCCTAAAAAAATACGAGTCATAAATGAAGTCGAAAATGATTGAGGCGAAAAAAAAAAAAAAGTCGAACGAGTAAAGAACGAGTAAAAGAGTCAAACCCGTACTTTCTTGTCCACTGTCAAAGACCGAGATAAAACATGTCACTGCAAATTTACAAGACTCTGTAGGTGATGCAGGTACAAAGGTACGTCGCCAGGTCCCGCGGCCAGGGCCCCAGGCTAGCCCGGCACCAAATACACCCCACCGCCACCCCCCTTGATATTAAAAGTTTATGCGAACCCCAGCAACCACGACATGGACTGAGTACTAGGATTACAGAGCTCGTGGTCGGATCGCTGGGGAGAGTGCTAGGATTGAGCTCGTAGTCGGTTCGCTGGGAAGAGTGCTAGATTACACAGCTCGTAGTCGGTTCGCTGGGAAGAGTGCTAGATTACACAGCTCGTAGTCGGTTTACAGAGCGTCGTTTGTGCTGGGATTACAAAGTGATTGAATAATGGAATTAAAAAAGAAATAGGTGAATTAAATAGTAGAATTAAAAGGAAATAATACATTTGTAAAGTACGAGTACAAGGTCGTTGTACTCTCTGTAGCGCAATCTAGATTACGATTGTATGGGCCACTCGGGAACAGAAATAATACAAGGACAAGGTACCTTTCCACAGGGTATTCAGCTTTAATATGGAGGGCGTGATTGGAGAATAGATGAGAAGAAGCACAAAAATGTAAAGGCTTTCATTGTGAGTTGGAGCGACACAAGGAGTGGTGAGAATTTCTGTGAGATACCACTCACCGCACTTTAACACACAGACATTCCTGTGGCTGCCACACACGCGGATGACGCGGGCCATTCCAGCTCGCAGACCTTTTGCTCTTCTTTCTTTTTGCCTTTTTCTCCTGTTTCGTGGTCGCGGGTCTGGCGTCAGTTGGTTGGTAGTTGGCGGTCTTGTCGCTGACATGGGGATGACAATTGTTCGTTCCTTTTTTTTTTTTTTTTTGGCAAAGAGGGACAAGAAGGAGGGCATATGTGGCCATCAGGTATACCTTGACAAAAAGGCGGCGTTGTTTTCCGGTTCGCTCACGCCAGCCAGCGAATCACTGAGGATTCTGACGTATAAGACGCTGTTAAGAGAGACTTTTACATGTATAAGTCGTCTGTTAAGGTTTTTTCCCTCTCGCGCCTTTTATGTGTGTGTGTATAAACCATCCACTAAGACGCCTTTTTCATGTATAAGACATCCTGCTAAGGCCCTCCTCCTCCTCTCTGACGCTGCGCGGTCCAGCGGGTGGCAAAAGGAACGCGCGCTCACGCTCTCCAAGGATGTGATTTGTTTCGTGTTTCGCAGCAGCTGCATCGTCGTTGGTTGGGGGCCTGTTCCATCACGGCAGGTTTGCGCTCATTTTTTTCGTCGGGCAGGTCGTCTTATCTGGCCATCTACGCCATCTACCCATATCTACGATTTGCCCATGACGTTTTGCCACGACGTTGGGGTTTAACGATCGATGATACGTCTACAGCCCCCCCCTCTTTCATTTGCAAAGAGCTCAGTCGCACGGCTGCCCCGCTGAAAGGCTCAGCCCTCTCGGCCGTGCAGGCAGGCTGTGGGCTGCAAATTGAATAGGGGAAGATGGGGGCATAAAACAGAGAAAAAAGGGGAGCATACAGAAGAAACGGCCCGCGATGACGAATGGTGGGAAGTGGTGAGATGTTGGAGATGTCAGTGCTCTTCACAGCCCGATAGGGGATGGATGCGGAGCCCAGTCGAAAAGGGGAAAGGCCAGAGTCGCTGTGATGGCGTGGAGGCTATGACGATGTAGACAGGACGCCGTTGTATCGTGCTCGTATCTGGCTCGGACGGAGAACAAAGTTTGGGTCGAGCGTGCATCGCCAGCCAGGCTGTGGCCGGCTCTGGCTCACGGACCCCTGGTTTCTGGCGTTCTTGCTTTGGATTCGCTCTCGCGATCTCGCCAGTTGTCCTGATGCTGTGTTCAGTCACATATCCGGATGCGTTCGGCGCAACCAGAGAAGAGCCCAGTCCAGTCCAGCCTCCTCTTTTCGCGGGCGACTGTGACAACATGGCAAAAATAGCACCACCCCTCGCCCCTCGCCCGCCTGCTCTTATTTGTCGACGCTGGACTGTTGCATCCAACGGACCGGGCGCCATTCTCAGAAAGCTAAAACAGCGCCAAGCAAAGACGGATGGCACGGTGAACATGATTTCTCCAGCGAACCAGCGGGAGCAGCGCGGAGGGACAGGACAGGAACGAGGGGCCAGAGGATCGGAGGGCGCGACCATGGTTTGACAAGTGTTTGCTGTATCATCGATCCATTGTATCACGTCTCTGACAAGAGTCCCAAACCTGTTTGGATGGCTGCTTCCGGGCGTCGAGCGTCCTCGTCCTCGTTGGCGACAGGGCTGCCCCGGGGATGGCGGCCGGCGGTTCTTTTGGCGAGGAGCGAGTGGAAAAACGAAACGTCGGCATCAAAGAGGAAAGAACGCACGAGAGACAAAAAAGACGCACGCAGTGAATAGACGAGCGCTCGCCAGGGTCGCCAGCAGGCCAGGCCAGCCAGGCCGGGGTCGTTGTTTCGGTCTGGTCTCCTCGTCAGGCGACGGCTTCCATGTGGCTTCCGCAGGGCTTCTCTGCTCAGGCCTGAGGCACCGCACACAAGAGAAATGCCCGAGAGGCAGCCCACACGATGCGCAGAATGGCACGCGGAGAGAAATGCGCGCGCAGCCAGATACGAGTGCAGACGTGGAAAGCGCCGGCAAGCAGTGGCCACAGAAAAGACGAGTACAAAGTACAACGCTCGCACTACGCATCTTTGGGTCGATGGAGGGGTCCTGCGACAGATCTGAGACGGCTAGGAAGCCCCGCTCTCCACTTTTCTGTATGTACTGGTACTCTTCATTTTGCACTGAAATTGGTGCAATTTGGAGGTCATGCTACCGCCAGCAGTACCTCCGGGCTCCTGCTGTCAATCTGGCTGGCGCCCCACTCGCCGCTTCCCTCTCCGTCTGCCGGGGGTGGCTCGCTCTTTCCCTCTCGCTTTGGGCAGGACCCTTGCAGACGGAGCCTTCTGGCCAATCACAGCCCGCCACCAGCCCCCAACGAGCCCACCTCAAACGTCAACGAAGGGAAATGGTGCAACGCGTCGTTTTCTTTTTTCAACGTCGCCCAAAACGACTCGACCCCCGAGTCGACGAATCGAGAGGATTGGGCCCCCAGCGTCTCTGGCTCCTCTGGCTCCTCTGTTTGCCACACCTTCTTTCCTCTGATCGTCTGCGTCTAGACTCTGGCGAAACCCGCATCGCCTGCGTGCCGTCTCGCCTCCGTCGCCAGACAGGAACAAAACAAAACATTGGCCGGCTGCACGCCTTCCGTCAGTCTGGCGCTGCATGTGTCTGTTGTCTGTCGCTGTTTGGCTGTCGCTGTCTGGCTGTCGCTGTCACCAGGCTGCCGTCTTTACTCCTGGCCGTCCCGTCCGTTTCACGCCCTCGATCTCGCATCCTGCCCTGCTACCCACCGCCGGTTAAAGAAGCCAATAACATGACCTGGGTATGTTTTTGACTCGTTTCTTATGATTCTGCTATGATGGCTCTGCCCGAGGCCAATGGCGACGGCGCCGGCAGACCAACGGCACAGGGCAGCGCGTGGAGAAGCAAGGACAGCCACAGACGGGGAATGCCACCGAGGCCACCATGTAGGCGAGAGAAACAGAAACACCCCCTGCTTTTGTGCATCCTGGTGTGATGTCCAATGATGTGTGGTGCCCTCGTGAACATCACTCTCGACGTGCATCCCAGCAGCAGCAGGCACGCGCTTCTGACCTATTTGAGATTTTGGCTTTTGGCTGTCTCTCCTCACTCCCCGTCCACATCGCACGGGTTCGAGGACGGATCGTCTGGTTGGATTGCCCATCCGTGCGGATCGGATGGCCAACGAGGACGGGGGTGCCAGGCATGACAAAACAGGCAGGAAAGGAAGAGCAGCAGCGCAAAAGTCAAAACCGGATCCCCCAGCGTAAGATGTTCGCCCAAACATCTAGCTCGTGATCTTCACAGAACGGAGCTGATTGGGGGTGATTAAAATGCCCAAGTGGCGAGGTTTGGGTTTCTGGTCGAAACTGGATCCGCCCCCGTACGTCTGTGGGATGCGTGGATGTGAGGTCGCTTCCGTTGCGGCCAGGCGCATCGCGACCAAAATAGGCCCGGCCGAGAGAAGCACCGCCAACGCCGCGCACGAGGACTGGCTGAAGGTGCACGTCAGCGGCCATGCACGCGGTGGAAACACGCGCTCAGCCTGTTGTCTGTCGCCTGTCGTCTGTCGTCTGTCGTCTGTCGTCTGTCGTCCGCCTGCCCGTCTGCCCGCCTGCATCGCATCGACGCTCAGTCCGGGGTAGAACGGCAGCAATGTTTCTTGAATCTCGAATGGTTTGTGATTTCTTTTTCGCTGCTGGCCCAGGCTGTTCTATTTTTATGTATCTGGCATTTACTTTTGCTTTCGCCGGCGCTCGTGGGCGCTCTTTTGCTCGGCCAGCGTCTGGTTGGCCCTCTCCTTCCTCACTTGGCTCTTACACCAGCACCCTCTGATCTCCTCCACGCCTGCCCCTTCTCGTCCTAGCCCCAACCTGTCAGATTGAGCTCGGCTTTTCAATTTGGGACATGAGACAAGCTGACGGCCCTGTCTCCCCACTGTCACTCTGCCCTGACCGAGTCTCAGCCGGCCCCGTTGTTTTCCCTCACGTCTGCTGCAGCCTAGCTCCGTCTAGTCTTCCTTTTCTGTTCCATGTGCCTTCTCTGGCGACGCCGTCTCGATGTCTAATCTTATCATCCCTGCCCGCCGCCTGCCCTGTCCACCTGCTCGTGCTGCCCGCTGCTACTATGTATCTGCAGCCACAACCCTTTCCCTCTCCGTTTCTTTCTGCTGCCCAGCGGCCGCTGCTAGCTGCAACCACTTCCGTGTGGACTACCCAGACGACCCAGACGGCCCCGTCAGCAGCTTGTTTTATCCTTGCGTGTGTTTCCAAAAACGGCATCCGTCTGGGTCCGTCCCTGTCTCGATCGCCCCCCCTACAGGTCCAAGGTACATGTATCTTACACGCAAACGTCCACGCTTTCCTCGTAGCCCACCCCCCTGCCACCCCATCCCTGCTCCTCGCCCACCGCTCCCACACACGCGCTCTCACACGCTCTCACGCACACGCTTCCTTCCCCGACACCTCGAACACGCCGTTGTTCGACGTCTGGACGCCTCGACGCCTCAACGCCTCAAGTGGCTCTCGCACATTATTACCTAGTAGTATTTCTCTCCCCACCGTCCAGGTCACCACCACGGAGCCGAGCTGGCTCTTTAATGAAGGTACATCCGCTCTACCTGCCGCCTCTCCACTTTGCTGCCCTTGCCTCTCTCCCAGCCATGTACTCGTGCGCTCCTTGTAAGTTGATCTCACCACTCTGTCCACTCTCCGCGCTCAACGCTGGCGCTCCCCCCTCCCGTCGTCCACAGACCGCACCTCTTGCTTGTATCAGAGATGCCGGCTTAGCTCCTACCGACGTTCCGAACTCTCCCCATTCTCGCTGTCTGCCTGCAAAGACTGGCCCCCCTCGCCGTTGCAACCCTCCTCCACCCCCCCCCCCCCCATTACGCTGTAAGTCGGCCTCTCGCCGTCCCCTCGACTGCTGTGCGTTACGTCTCTGCCTGCTTTTCCGGCCTCTGCCTCCTCCTGGCCCTCTTTTCTCCCCTCCTCTCTTATACCGTCGTGGCTCTGCACCGCCTCCTTCTCCATCTATCTGGATCTCTTGCGCACTCCTTCTGGTGTCGTCCCACATCTCACACCCCCCTCCACCCCCTCCCCCCTCGCCGCCTGCCCATCCTCCGCGGCCGCTGCGTGCCTATCACTGATCTTGCCTTTCGCATCGGAGCCAGGCCAGGCCCCGTTTGCTCGGTTCACCACCACTAGCCCCTGCTTTCTTTTTTAGTCTGGCCGGGCATAATATCTTATTTTATTTTGCGTCGACTTCCCACTCTTTTCTCTTTTTTTAACCCTGTTAACCCCCCTCTGGTCTATAATACACCTGGGCTGGCTCTTTTCTTTCTCTTTTCCCTCCCTCTTTCTGTTTTTGTTTTATCCACCCGGGCGTCTCCTTGCTTGCTCGTTCTTTCCTTTTGTGTTTGTGTTATATCAACCGTCTAACGAGTTTTCTCTCGGTCCATAATACCGGAAACTCACCACATTCCTTTACCACTCCCAACACGACCAACAACACACCGCGGCCACCAGCAGCCACACCACGCACTGCGCGCACTCGCCTCGCACACCCCTCCCAGCAACCACGCTCCCTTGCCGTCGACGCACGCTCGCCAGGCCTTTCTTCTTTCGACTTGCTTTCCTTGCTCACCCTCCTTCTGACTGCCATACGCTTGCCGCTTCCTGAGGCACCACTATCCTTTCTTGCCGTTTCACTGATACTCCGAACACCAACGTCAACAGCACGACAGTAACAACGTCAACAATAGTTGAACCTCACGCTCTTTTTCTGCCTGCCTGGATATCACTCGCCGACTTACACTGGCTGTGGAACCGGTTTCTGTCATATTATCAAATCTTCTGGCCCTCTTTTCTTTTCCTTTTTCAAATATATACCAGACAGCCGGCCGCCGCAGAAATTCGCCGAGCTGTATAACACCCCTCGTCATATACGGCGTGCTTCTGCCACCTTGCCTTGTTGTGATCGAAGCCAGCCAAAGACGACCTTTGCACGACGTTCGCTGCTCTCGACTCGACGCCATTGTCTGAATTCGTGGCTCAGCAGAAGACGATTTATGCCGCGCTCCACGGCGATCCTCAGCAGAATCCCACTCCAGGTGGCCGGCGTCTTTCGGTGTTTCACCACACCCCGCTGCTCGCCAGCATTCTCGACATCTTGACGCCTGTCGTCCTCCGCAGTGTGAGTCTCCAGCAATTGCACGCGATATCAGAGCTGCGCTTTGCTCTGCCCGTCTGTCTACGTCCAGCACAAGCGAGAAACCCCAGCGGAGCCGGACCCCGGGAGTCTTCGCTCCTCCCTTGGCCTCTCCGGCTTGGGCCAAACTGCCTCGTTCCGTCCGCTCGTTCATGCTAACGATCGCCTGGTCTTACACCCCCCTGGCTGCAGACTTTCTGGCATACTCGCAGATTCCGCTCCAGGATAGATTAAACTCGAAAAACAAGAAAACAACAAACTTGCCAAAAAAGAGGGAAGCTCCTCTATTGCAGACCGCCACACATCACCAAAGTCTGTACACGCCCGTCTATCGGTTGCCCTGCATGCCATGGATATCGACCAGACACAACTGTAAGTAACCTCTCGTGTTTTGCTGCCCCCTCGACTGCTGCTCTTTACGTGCGTCCGGAGCCCTCCTCCGTGCTGCTGTCCTCCCGCCATCGTCTATCTGTTTCTCGCCGCCCACTTGGCCAGCGACACTGGACCAGGTCAGAGGACTCGGTTTATGTCTGGGGCAATCTCTCGCCTCTGGTTTCACCTTGGGCACTCTCATATTGCACACCTGTTCTTGCATCCCCCGGTCTTCACCCTCTTGGCTCACCTTATTTAACAATGCCCCCCCGATGTTCTAGACAACAACTACAACAAACAACGCCTTCGTTCGTTTTCGACACGAGCAGCAGAAGCAGCGACATAGAAAGCGACAACAGCAGCAAAGAAAGTGTTGGTTTGACGACCGCAACCTCGTCCATCATGACCACAGACATGCCCCCGCAGACGCCTGTCATGGCCGTGCACACAAACGACCTGTCCGTCAAGACAGAGGCCACGACGACCTCGATGGCCACCCCGCAGGCCATGTGGACGACGCCAACGACCCAGAGCTCGCGGCCGCGGCCCGCCACCATCCACGAAGGCTTCTCGTACTGCATGGGCGAGCCATACGAAAGCCTGTCCGCGTGGGACCCGTCGGCATTGGCCCTGCAGCAGACGCCCAGCGACACCATGTCGAGGCCGATCTCCATGCACCAGGACTTGTACCCGACGACCACAATGGAGACCAGCTCCTGGGTGCAGAAGCCGTGCGACGACAGCCTCGACCTGAATCTGGACAGCGACATGAACATTGGCCAGGCGTACACCACCGACGAGGCCATCCCCATCCTGGACCTGCGCTACTCCGGCGGTGCTCCCATGGACGGCGACTCGCTGAACTTTGACGGAGGACTCAACCCGCGCCGGCTTTCGGGGTCGTCGTTCACCATGTCGACGTCCGGTGCCCTTTCTGACATGCCCTCGTACGAGGACTTCTCGGCTGCCCTGTCCGACGCGCCTTCCTTCAGCTCAGACTACCCTCCGCCGTCGAACCGCAACTCGTTGATGTCGTCGACGCAGCTGTCTCCCGTGGCATCTCCCCGCATGACCCCCCAGAGCCGGTCCGAACTCGTTCGCACGCAGAGCCGAGGACGCGCATCGCCGTCGCCAAGGCCAGGCCTCCGGGCCGCGCCGTACAGCGTCGACGGCCCGCGCAACAAGCGCTGGTCGACTGGATCCTATGCAACGCAGTCCAGCCGGCGGCCCTCTTCATTCGGAGGCTACCACAACAGCCTGGCAGGGAGCAATGCAGGAAACGGAGGGCTGGCCGTGACAAGCGCCCCGACCAGCGCGCAGGAAACCTTTGGACCTCACCTGACAACGTCGGCGTCTTCCCACCAGCCGTCGCCGACAGCTTCGAGTGGCCAGCTGCCGCTGAACATGGGCAACCTGCAGCAGGCCAACATGGCCGCCGCCGCCGCCGCACAGGCCGCCCAGTCGCAAGCACAGTTCTTCCTGCCGTCCAACACACAACAGGCAGCGGCAGCGGCAGCAGTCGCGGCTGCTTCTGGATTCGGACGGCACAGCATGCTTCTGCCAACCCAGCTCCCCTCGCAGGCGGGTGCAATGCCTGGCTTCCACCACCCGCACCAGATGGACGGCAGCGGTTTCATGGGCGCACACCACCTCCATCCAGCGAACCACGGCCTGCATCCCCATCAGATCCCGGGCCAAGTCCTGCACGGACACCCGGCCGCCATGATGGCACAGCCGCACCACCACCCGCACCTGGGCATGCAGTTTGACACAGCGCCGCCACCAATGCTGCCACACGGCTTGTTCCGCATGCTGCAAAGCAACGGCGACCCGCACACTCTGCACGGCCACTACGCGGACCTGTCAGACCCCCCTGACCTGTATGCCTCTCTGCACGAGGAGCAGCTGCCGCCCCCGCCCGAGGACATGAACCCGTCCGACCCCGACCTGGTCCCGCACGAGCAGGAGCTTCGCTTCAACGGCGACCTGTACACGCCGAAGTGGGTGCGCGGCCACGGCAACAAGCGCGAAGGGTGGTGTGGAATCTGCAAGCCTGGCCGCTGGCTGGTGCTGAAGAACTCGGCCTTCTGGTACGACAAGAGTTTCACGCACGGCATCAGCGCGGCAACAGGCAACCCGTTCCAGGAGCCGCAGGAGACTCGCCGCATGGACGGCAACCCGGATGTGTGGGAGGGTCTGTGTGGCAGCTGCAACGAGTGGATTGCTCTGGTCAGCAGCAAGAAGAAGGGCACGACATGGTTCCGCCACGCCTACAAGTGCCACACCCACCCCAAGATCAAGGATGCACCGAAGCGCCGCCGCGAGAGCAGCCATGCCCGGCTGTCGACCACCAGCAACAGCAGTGCCCTGAGTGCTCTGAACGGCAACATTAGTAGCGTGGGGCTGCAAAAGTCGCAACCCATCCAGCAGCAGCAGCAGCAGCAACTGCCACTGCCTCCCAGGACCAGCTCGCTCGCCACAACGAGGCCTACCTCGTCGACTGCGCCGCTGACACCCGAGATGACTCCCGTGGCACCGCCTGCTCATATCGCTCTGGCAATGGTGTCTACCGCGAATGATTCTGCCGGCATCACGACGCAGGCCCAACCGCAGAACCAGAACCAGAACCAGATGCAGATCGAGATGCCTGTGCCGGTGTCCATGGCCATGTCTGGTGTGCCGACCATGTCGTCGACGCCACCGGAGCAGGCTATGGTCCAGCAGCAGCAGTCGCCCGAGGAGTCGCCAAAGGAGGCCCAGGTTGAGCAGCAGCAGCAGCAACCAAGCCCGGAAGAGCAGATGCAGCAGCAACAAGAGCAGCAGCAGCAGGAACAAGTGCAGCAGGAACAAGTGCAACAGCAACAGCAGATGCAGATGCAACAACTACAGATGCAGCAGTTTGCCAACCTGCCTCCGGCTCTCCCGCCACCGACCCACGCCCCCCCTCCTCCACCGCAACAGTCCCATCATCGCTTCCAGCACCACATGGCCCATATGGGGGTTCTCCAATCTCATCAGCAACAGCAGCGGGTTCTGCAGCATTCCCGCCCGCCACCGCCGCCTCCAGTGCAGACGCGGGCACTGATGACCCCCATTACGCCGATTGAAGGTCTAGGAAACATGATCTGACTGAAGATGAAGGGCATCGTGTCACCTTTTCTCTCTGACATTTGTCATTTTCTTTGTTTTTTTATGTCCTTTTGCATATTTCCTTGCATGATTTCCCTTACGCACGGCACAGGACGTCAGGCTACGGCCTATGTCTGCTCTTTTTATTGTCCGTTTTCAATCTTGTTGAACACACTTCTCGCCTGCACTCTGCGTCGCACAGTCGTTTTATATTATTGTTTTTGACATTTTCTCACGCCTCGATCACGTCTCGAATACTGAAGAATGGATGACTGCCCAAGACACACACAACATATACACCAAAAAAAACATTATTTTTTGAGATACCACACAACATTCACTTCGACACACACTTGTCTTTTTTTTTCAGAAATGCCGCTTAACGGCTATTATTTTTTATTTCCTCTCTCTTTTTTTTTTACTCTCTTTAGACTTTATCGGGGAATGGTTTATTCATCATGTCAACAACGGGTTGCAAAAAAAATGACACGGAAAGAGTTTGGATGAAAAACGTTGGCGCACCTCTTGGTCACAAGTCGCAAGAGCTCCCCCAGCAAAAGAAACAAAATACCCCCTCCCTTTATTTGGATTTTAACATACCCATACGAAACGATCTCTTACTGTTTAAGTCTTTGCTATTTCCTTGGTATTTTCCGTCCATTTCCTTTTATCTACTCGACACTTGTTTGCATGCACACAAAATCACGAAAAGACGGGGACAAAAAAAGACCTTTACTACGATGTACTGGAAAGGGGGCCGGAATACACACATATATACACTGTCCCAGTGGGATGAAGAGCAGCAAGCTGCTATTCTCTTTTTTTTTTTCGTGGTTTTTTAGTTTTTAGTTTTCTCTGGTTATTTATTTTTTGCACTTTTGAAAAAACACAAAAGTTTGATAAACTTTGGAGATGACTACTGCGCTGTTGTTGGATCAAGGCCATTCTTCCACGATCGTTGGATCAAGAAGCTTTCTGTGGATCAAAGTGCAGAGATCATGAAGCTTTCGTTGTTGGATCAAAGTTGGGCTGAGATCATGAAGCTTTCTGTGGATCAAAGTCTGGGTTGGACTCCCTAGTCGTCCTCCTCTACAGCCTCGTCTAGAACGCAGTGTCTCTCGTCGGACTAAACCGTCCGTAATATCAGCAAACGCAGGGCGGGAAACGAGGTGAAGCAAGATAAAAAAAAACGCCACATGTAAAAAGTAGGCGGCAGCAATCACGGCAGGCCCCGAACAGCTATGCAGAGACCCCAAAAGAGGGGATGCCCCTTTTTTTGTTCCGCCTGGCCGATCGGTTCGTTCGCGAAGAATACACAGAAATTCGTCAAAAGTTGCCTCGTGTGGACGTTGCCAACTGGATGATCAACTGCGGCTGGACGTTTTCAATTCCTAACTGCGTGCGTTTTGACAATCTTGACACCAAGCGTTTTGACAGTCAAGCGTTTGCCAACCTCAATCTTGACAGCCAAGCATTGACAACCAGCATTGACAACCAGCGTTGACAACAACGTTGATTGCCAACGTCTGCTCAAAGTGCACTTTTACAATCCGACTGGCCGTCCTGTTCGTCTCTCAACAAGGTGGCCAGCCAGCCACAGTCGACGATTCCTGTCCAGTCAGGGAAGCCTGCGACCGCCCACCACCACGATATCATCTCCCCTCCCTTCAAGGAAATTCAAGTCCTTTTTTCCGCCGTTCCAGCGTTCTGGTTGGCCTAGATTTGGTTTTTACGCTTTTTTATTTTTTTTTTGCTAAAGAGCGCCTCCTTTTTCTTTTAAACTAGTTCTGGATCGACAAGGTGGCCGGCTCTCTTGGGAAAGTGTACAAAAGGGGAATGTCGAACGATGTGCGATTGACGACTGATAGGACAGAGTGCAATCATTCCTGCCTGTACGGCTCCGTTCTGTCGTCGGCGTTATGCCGTTCGGCGTCACAGGCCGTCGTGGCACGTCGTCTCTCGCCCAGGGATAGACCACACCGGATGATGACGTCCTCTACTAAAGTAAGAGCCCTTTGGTGTGCAAAGTTGATAATCGAGAACTCTACTCTAAAAAGTGGCCAAGGCCCGCCCTCGTTTGCAGATCTCTACAGCTCGTACCATGTCTTCGGACCGGATGTAAAACGACTCCGCGGGCTAGTTTTTTTTCCTGTTTCTCGCATTATCGATTCCAAACGAAAACACCGCAATCAAGAGTTGTCAACTATATGATCCAGCACGCAACACCCACGTGGAACGAGCCAACTTTTTTTTTTGTCATGCTCGCTCGCCTCTTCTTGCGCCATCCTTGTCTTTGGTGCCTGCGTGTGGATACTTGGTCCAGCCGCAGCAGGGCGGCAAGCTGAAAAAGGGGGGACAGCGAGACGATGAGACAGTTTCCCGGCGGCTGCTGGTGAGCGAAACTCGGGCCAGTTGAAAGTATGTGGTTTATCCCGTTCGTAGACAACTTTGTAGTGGCTAGTCAACTCTCTTGTACGAGTATTCCTACTCGTAAGTGGGTAATCCCCAACTCGTAGTATCTCAACTTCTTGGGCCGGGGCCCTTCATGCCAGGGGGAGCGACGGACTGGCGCCGGTCTTTCGGGTGCATTAACCGCAGAGGCCAGCTACGAGGAGTCTCTCCGTAAAAGCTTCCCTCCTCCAAGCTTCCTTTGAGACCTCGGGCTCTGTGCGTCTCCCTGGCCTTGCCATTGACTCTCCCTGGCCTCGGAAGGAGCAACAGAGTGATGTCTAGATGCTTGGCGACGCCCTGTTTTGGGCAACATGTCTCGCTTCCTTCCCGACCAGCTGTCTACGAGTACTGTCTACGAGTACTATCCACTTGTCTACTCTCCTCACGTGCTTGGCATTGAGCTCTCTAATACTCTGTAAAAAAGGCCCGGCTGCGGACAATATGCCGAGATTGGGGGGACCCGATCGGCACAAGAGTCTTCGCAACTACACGTACTCGTATGCACTGGAACATCCCCGGATCGCCGTCGAAATCGGGCCAGCCAACAACAGACCACCTCCTGGCCCCAAAGTGCACGCTACCTGGTCAGTTAATCCTCATGCAGAGTCCTTTTGTGCAAGCGCGGTGATCGTGGCAAAAACGTTGGCTGTTCATCTACGAGTAAGCAGAAGCATCTTTATCGTCTGTAATTGTCCCTGTCCTGGAGTCGAAATCATCTCGTCCTTGATCCTTCGCTTAACTTAGCCTGGCCCTACTCGCTCTGCGAGATCGCAACCTTTTATCTAGCAATAGTATTAGTAGCCCATCGCCATAGCTCCTCCCCTTTTTGGAAATTACACAAAACAAAAGAACTCTTATGCAGCCAGGTGCGCACAATTCCAAAGACCCATCTCGCACCACGCAGACGTGCCTTTTCGCAAACAAACGCAGGAAGACTGACTAAAAAGAAAGTGATTTTTTTTTATTATTTATTTATTTATTTTTTTGGTTGGAACCGGGGACACGGCGAGTTTACAATGTGCCAGTGCTTTCAAACTGTTTTGCTTTTTTGGGGTGATTTTCATTTTGGTCCCTTTTTGTCTACTTTTGTCTTGCTCGGACACTTTCTCCCGCCCAAACTTTGACTTTAAGCTCTTTCGTTCTTTCATTCTCATTCTTTCCTTTCCTTTCCTCCCTTCCTCTCCTTCCTTCCTCTCCTTTCTTTCCCCTCCTTCCTTTTCTCTCTTTCTTTTCTTTACCCCCCTTGGCCGACTGTTCCATTTCACTGCATTTCCCCGTTCTTGGTTGTAATCGACCCGTTATTCTCGCCATTTTTTGCCATCCCTTGCTTCCTGGGCTGGGTATGCGTGCCTTGGAAGAGAGAGTGACGGGCGACGGCGACGACGCCCATTGACCGAATGCGAGACACACGCACAAAAAAGAAACTTCTGTGGCACGACTACTGCAGCAACTGCAGTCAAGTGAGAAAATGCATTACGAGTAGACTTTTTTTTTTTTGGTCGGATGTCTGCTTTCAGTGTTTTGGCTTGCTTCACAAGTCAGTCCAGCGTCCTGTCCGTCTTGTCTCTTGCTCTGCCCCTAAATCTCGGGGAATGCATCTGTCAGACAAGCAAAAATATGCGTCTTGGTTAGACAGGGGCTGCCTTCTGTAGAGGTCGCCGGTTTCCGCGGGCTCCCCAGGTTTTATGAGAAGAGGTAGTTCGCAACTCGGATATCCTACCGAAGCCCTTCCTGACTCCAGTCTGCTTCTCCGAACGACATGCCTACCTTTGTGCTTTCGGAGCGGTCGTAAAGCGTAAAGCTACGAGTCAAGGGCCTGGGCCTAAGCGGGCTTGGGGTGAACTAAGCGACAATCCCACTAAAAACACAGGGGGTGGGGGGCTAGCATTCTGCTGGGTGGCACCTGTGCGTGGAGTGCTTGCGGCGAGGGTCGTGCTAATACTGCTGCGCTTGTCTTCTCACTATCGTTCTCCCCTTTCCAATGCATCTTGCCGCGCCGGGCAAAAGACGCCTAATACCACGAGCATGTCTCCAAACCCGCTCTCTCTCGCTTGGCTGGCCCGCTGCTCCGCAAAATGGAGAATTTCCCCCCCTGCCTACGTAACATTGGGATGAGCACGACCATCAGCACCAAAATAGGGCAGAACGGACGGCCAAAAAAAAAAAAAAAAAAAAAACATGTGCAGACCAGTCGTTTGTAGTGCGGAGTATCCAGTCGAGTATTGGAGTCATGCAAGATACGTCAGCAATACATGGTTACAAAAACAGACGTATCTTTCGAGTTGACGACATTGATACATCCCCCCCCGTGAAAATGGCCTTACGGATGACGCACGCTGCAGGTGAGCGGAGACGACTCGCAGCCGGAGATGCAGGAACGAAATGAGGAGGGAGGCTCACAACGAGAGAAGCCGTAGGGAAAGACAGTCAGAAGAAGAGGACCATTCAAGCCCAGATGCAAGGCGCCAAGAATGCGAGGCTACTTCCGGTGTACTCTATTAAAGGGTGGCATTCGCCTCCTCTGCCATTGTTCCTTCACTGCTCCCTCTCCTATGCATGCAGAGGACTGCAAGAAAATAGTTGCAAAATTCCTTTACGAGGCTTGAAACGCCACAATGTCCAAGGTCGTCTGTGTTTTTATTTTTTATTTTTTATTTTTATTTATTTTTTGCAATACTATGCAGCAAATGTCTCAGTATCATATGCACAAAGCTCTGTTCGCTACGAGTCCACTTTTTCAAGGTCTGAACGTACATTGTAAGGGAGGCTGATCTGATGAGAGGCAATGGAACCCTTCCATCCTGTATTTGGTTCCACGCTCTGGCCAATGGCCGGTCCAGAGTGCCCTTCTTCTGCCCTGGGAGGACCATTGGCAGCCTCCATCTCGCCATTCTCCATATTCTTCCTCTCACCGTTTTGTCTCCCTTTTACATGACGAAATGACAATTGGCACGGTCAACACGCAGTCGAGGCCGATCTGCGTTGGTATATTACCAGTCGACCGCCTCAACTTGCCCACTTTGGCTCTCTCTCTCTCTGTGCCCAACGCCCAACGCCCAACACTTTCCATGCACGCTCAAACCTCGTTGCATTTGTAGACTTGTCCGGAAGGGTTTACCTTTGTATCTGCGGAGACACTACCAACTTTACTCCTGGGCGTAGGGGTGAGCACACTTTTGCCCGTTTTGTTCTGGCTCCGTAGTTTTAGGGGTGGGTGGTTGGAGATAGTACAGGTTTAGTAGGGAGAGAGCAGACACGAGTTGACCCGCACACCAAGAATTCAACCGGCGGCTCCGGGTTTTTGCCAGTCTGGAGAAGAAGAGACCGAGATTAGCTGACAAGCGGAGAACTGGGCAGAGGGACAGATTGACGGCTGACGGTCTACGTAGTAATTGTAGCAAGTGACGAGGATGAGCAAATATTACAAAGTAAAAGATGCTACGCATGCGTTGCCAATTCAATATTCCTTCTTGACATGCAAGCCCGGTTTCCGGGACGTGGGGGAAAGACGGCAAGAGGCATATAAAAAGGAGGGCTTTAAAAAAGGAACGTGCTTCTTTTTCGACAAGGGGGTCTGGACCCGACCATTTGTGTTTGCACTGGACATCAGGAGCAAAGTGTAGAGCACGACTAGCGACGGCACAGCAAATTGCTGTCCCAATGCTCCGTGACAAAAAAGCAGCGTCTTGCCGCCAAGTCCGTCGTCCGTCGCCGTCCGCCGAGGCCGAGGCCGAGGCGGAATGGAAAGAAACGGAACAAAATGAGGGGATTTTTTTTGACATGGTAGCTAGTAGGCAAAAGGATCTCGGTAACAAAGAGGCTGAGAACAAGGAGAGATTGTCAAGGAGGAACGGCGGCTGGTCGGCCTGGTTTACGCCATGGCCAGCCAAAAAAAAAAAACAGACAAGACGCTAGAATCCAAGGAAGATAAGATGGTCTAGGCGAGGCGAGTAGGACAGCAGTACTCTGGACTAGAGAATGACATCTTGACATTAAACCCGGTCCCTTTTTTTTTCAGCTGGCTCAGGGTTACTGTGGTGTTGCCTTTTAAGGAAGCACTGCAGAATAGAAAGGGGGGGGCTTGATAAGACAGGTCAGCAAGGTCAGAGGTCAGCCAGGCCGGGGAAAAAGGAAATAAGAATAACAGACACCGAAGAAGAAACAAAAAGAGGCAAAAGAAATCACAGCCCAGCAGCCCAGAACAGGGCAAAAAAAAGAAATGACAAAAAAAAGAAACACCAAGCGGAGAAGATCCGAACGCCCCAAGTGCACAGCTGGCAAGGTGTCGATGCCGCCAATCCTAAAACGGAGACCAGGCCAAGGAGGCAAAGTCACGCAATGCCAAACCGTAAAGTATTCTGGTATCGTCCATGGCCAGAGCTGTCCACCCAGATCCCTGCTGCGTCATCGAAGACGGAGCGTCTGGCCGTCATCCGATTCCATCAAACTCTGTGCTTCTCCGTGAACTTTTGCATTGTCTTGTCATTTTAAAAAAATCCACACGTGCCAAACTCGGTCCCAAATCAAGGCCCAGGCTTGTTTCACGGCGTGACCTCTCCACTGTTGGTTTACAGAGCATTACTACATGTATTAGCATGGCAAATGTTTCTTGTTGGACACTGACTGTCTCCTGGTCTTTGCTTTGTTTCGTTGACTTTTGTTTCTTGAACTGTTTCTGGTCTCTTGTTTCGTTGGGCAAATCGTTGGTGGTCTTTGCTGGTCTCTGCTTCGTTGGCTGGCCTGTTGGTCCAATCTCTCTCCCCCCTCTTTCACACCGCATATACGTATCACTGCAGCCCCCATGCTCCGTTCTTTGCCCCCAAATTTGCTGCCCAGTGCTCCAAGGAGCTCCAATAGTTCCCACAAGGCGGCGTCTATCGGCCAAGGGATCCTGCAAAGTGGTCCGTTTCTGCTACAAATGCATGGTTCCTCGCTGGTGCGCATTTGCTCATTCGCCCATTCGCCTCACTTTTTGCGCCTCCTGGATGCTGCAGCTGGGGCTGCTTGTGCTTTGAATTTTAACTTGCATATAGGGTACCAGACATTGGGACATTGGCGGACCGCCGAGTGGCCTCGGATGGGCCAATGCTGGAGACCACCTGGGCCTTTTGGGGGGCCTTTCTTGGACGACCTCGGGCCATTTTGGTCCCTCTGGGCCCAGCTTGCTTTCTTCTTTGCCTTCTTTTTTTGCCTGTCTGAAGCCATGCAGGAGGTTGCCTTCTTTTTTTGCTCTGAAGCCATGCAGGAGGCAAGCACACACCGTGTGCGACGTGCTCGTGCTGCATGCTCTTCATTTTGACTCACAGCTTCGCCATGCAGCTTGGGTCCACGGCTGCTCGGCCGCTGACAGCCAATCGTTGGCCGTGTCCCGCCTGCTTCTGAAGCCCTGGTCCCAGGCACAGCGTCTCATAGTCGACGAGTATTTCGTCTGCGCTGCTTCCTCTGGCTTGCCGCCGGGCTTTCGTGCGTGTGCACCCTCACCACGCTTCACAGCCCCAAATCCACCCCCCTGGCCCAGCCCGGGACCAGGATCTGACAGCAACGCAGAAAATGCCTCCGTATCAGGACAAAAGGACAACCAAAAAGACCGCTCTGTTGCAGATGCAATTTCGGTCAGCCTAGCCTAGCAGCCATATGTGCCGAGCAACAGCAGGAGGAGCAACAGCAGGAGGAGCAACAGCGCCCCAACTGGAAATAAGAAACAGCTTGCCTGCATGCAGAGGGTCATCTTACGTGCATCAATCAGCCTGCAGGTATTGTACATGGTATTGTGTGGTGATTGTGTCATCCGTCACGGCGGCTGCTGCTGCAGCACAGAGCCTCCTTTTCCAAGAATCTTTACCAAAAAACGCATTCGACTTTGTCCACCACAGAACTTCTTCAAAGAATCTTCATTCGTGCACCCGCTCACCCACTCGTCGCCCACCTCACGGCACTCGGCCTTGGCTGATGCTCGCCGTCTCCTCCAAGGCTCATCTAAAAAGGGGCCGTGGGACACTCTGGCTCGCTCGGCTCAAAGTGACTGCAGTAGTGGCATCGTAAAATGGTGGAAGATCAAAATTATGGAGTTTGGCTGGCCAGCCTGGAACCACAGCCAATGGCTAGCTGACAAAAAAGCCCACAGCCATGCCGGCGCCACCGTCTTGTGCTCGTCCACTAAAGCAAGGCACCACGTTACAAGTTGCTCCTCTCCAGATCCACACTGGGCCCCAGGAAGGGCCTAAGATCTGCCCCCCTTCCTGGAGGGGGCCCTAAAATAGAGCGGACAAGCTCCTGTCTGCCACGGCTCCAGGACTGGTGCCAGCCAGCACCAAACTCGGCCGGGCCCAGCTCGTGACACGCCGGTCCTTTGGTTGGTTCAGGGGCGCATTTGGGGCTTGCGAGGATACTGTGCAGCGGTTACTGTGGCACCTGTGACTTTCTTATTTTCTTACATATTAGTGCCTGCGTATCAATACGAGTCTATTATTTGCTAGTCGGTTGTTCCTGGATGAACGTTTGCAGAGGCCGGCCGACGTTTTCTTTCAGACGGCCTCTGGCGGACTCTGGCGGAACTCTCAGTCCAACCGTTTCGCCAAGACTGCTCGTCAGCCAAAAACGTGCCATGCTCTGCACTCTACTGGTCGCTCTTTCTCGATACGGCAGCGAAAGACCTGTCATACGCACGCCTGCCGCTCTTTCTTCATACGGCGATGTGCTTGGGTCGATGCTTCCGCTTCCATGGCGGCTGCCTTTTTGGTCCAGTGCTCAGTCAAACCCCGTCGATTACGCCAATATCTTCCTCTCTGTGCCTTCTTCCATTACCCCACTGCTACAGCACAGACCTTGTCGGGCAGAAAACTTTTTTTTATCTGATATTTTTATGCGTGCACTTTGGGTCCGAGGGCGCCGCATGTCGTATTATTCATGCTTGTTAAAAGGGAATTTATCTGTTCTCTGCAAACGCCTGCACCCGTACTTTGGTAAATCCTTGGCTCTCGACTCGGCACGCCGCATTTACGGTTGAAACGGCGATACCAACACCCAACCCCAGGCACGATACGAGTAACTCTCTTAAGTATCGACCTGGTATCTCACCCGGCAGCACGCTCGGCTGCACACTAGGCCGGGGGGCGTGGTCCAGAGGGAGGGGACAGGCGGTCGATCCACCGCCCTAGTCTCGGGGGCTCTCTCGCAGTCTCTCCATTTTACTCGACCAAGCAGAGCAGCGAATCGCATTTTCATCTTCATATGGTTACATTCTACTTGTTCTCTGGCTCGCCCGTCCCCCCTGCCCTGCCTGCCTGCCTGGCCCGCGGCCTGCTGGGATTTCCTGCCGCCCAGCTGTTAGCTACCAACCAGAACACGCGACACAGTTGCGGCGCTTTTCCCCTCTTCTCTCTTCCCCTGCTGCTGTCGTCGGGCAGGCCTCTCCTCTCGGCGAACCTTGTCCCCTTGCATGGCGGCTTGCTTCTAGTAGTAGCCGGCCACACACGGGCAGTCCAAACCCACTCCCAGCTCCTCTCCAACTAGGCCAACTGGGGAATCCAACGCAGCAAAGCAACGGGAAACGGAAAAAAAGAGACGACCCCCGTCTGGCTCTGGTCCGCTCTGGTCCCTCTCTGCTGCTGCCGTTTCCCATTATCACTGCGTGCTCCTGCATTCCCGCTGCCTCGCCGGCCCCATAGCCTCTTCCCAGCAGCTTGTTTTTCTACAACCCGCCCGTTCTTCCATTTCCCTGCCCCATCCTCCCTCACCTTGCTTTTCCAGCAGCCTGGTTCCTCTTCCTCGGCGATCCATACCTCGCTGCTCTCTCCAGCTCTCCCTGTGCTCGACGACAGCCTCTTTCGAGACCTGGCATGTCTTGAAACCAGCCCTGCCATTCTCCTTGCCCATTCGAACCCTCTGCACTGCTCGCTCAGCTCCGTATCTAACTAGCTGCTCGCACTCCTCTGCATATATACTTCTTGTAAGTGCCTGCCTGCCTATCTTTCACACGGTATTGTCCTCCCACACCATACACCCCAGTCCCTGACAACGTGGAGCTGCTATATCCAGATCCCGTTTTATTTCTTTTTTACCTTTTTTTATACTCGGCGCTTCCCCGTTTTTATTCCCTGCTCTGGGTCCATCTTCTTCCTTTTTCCTTTCCTCGCTTCCTCATATTGTCACTGTCTGCCTGCTCGAGTTTCTTCTGTCCCTTCTTCTTGGACGTCTCTGCTTTAATTAATCTTCCGAGCACCCTGCACACACACCTTCTCTACACACATTCTTCTTGTCTTTCCCGGCTTAATCAGTCCTCTCTTTTTCTCTTCTCTCCTTCCACTCTCTTGACATGCTCGACCTACCTGACATTTCTTGTGTTGTCTCTATTCATGTAATGCATATCCTCCCCCCTCCTCTTCTGTCCCCTTGCATTATTCCCATTGCATCTCGCGTGAGATTTTCGGCTGACACGGACGCTTGACAGATATTCTTTGACGGCCATTCCTTTCCTTGCCAATAGCAACGACACTTTCCTTGCGTCTCGACGACTTTTCCTACTTCTTGACAACGATCCACTCCTTAATATCTCGTTTCTTTGGGTCTCTTTTTCCGTTTTCACGCATATCGAGTAATGACAGCATTTTACGACGCAGCAAAATTGTACAAGGATCTCGCATGCTTGTAGTTTTTCCCCAGCAACTACACCACCATCTGCCAGCATTTATTTTGCCTTACACCTGATTTTTGTCTGCCTGCAAAAACAACATCGGCCCCTTTGGATCGTTTTCTGCCTCCTTTTTTGAATTCCCACGGCTATATCATTTCGAGCTATATATTAGAAACTCGGTCCACGCCACAAAAAACCACCACCACTGCCCCTTTTGCTCTCGCGGCTACGACCTTGTTACCACATTTTCGGCCACCGATTTCCAAGTGTACCACCACTACCGGCACACACGAACAACCTCACAGGACAAAAAAAGGAAGAGACCAAAAATCGAAGAGCCCACGCTTTTCGGTACAGCTGCTCCTTTCCTCTCTGCTATGGTTTCATATTCGTCTTGCTTGCAATAGGGAATATCCGAGTTCTTGCTATGAGCGGGGATCAACCAACAACCAGGCAAGTACAGTCGCCCTCTGTGACTCCCCTGCCTTGTCACCACACCATGCATGTCTGCATCTCCCACGTTTATGCTCGTTACCCGCCGCACACGCTGCCGTGCCCGCGTCCTGTGCCGCCGCACTTCTGGACGATCTCCCCATGTTTCGTTTCTTTCATGTCCATTTTTTCTGGGGAATTTTTGTTTTGTTTCCCGGCCTTGTTTGCCTGGCATATTGCCATTTTCGACTTTTCCTTTATTCCTGCATCTTCTCACGTTTTACCCTTTTTGTGTGGTCTTGGCTTTTTTTGGTTCAACTGCACACATGCAGTTTCTTCCCGCTTCTCGGTTCCACATTGTTTGACTAGCAGAGAGTTATCTGGCTGACCCCCCTTGCCTGCCTACATACAGTTTTGGCGATCCTACCGCTCAGCCGCCCACGCCCAAGCAGACTCCTTCGTCCTCAACTTCCTTCTTCCCAAGTCCAGTCTTCGAAACTCCACGGACAGGCCTCGACCACAACCCCCATACCAGCACGACCACTCCCGGGCAGGAGTGGACCCCTCGTTTTGCCGAGGACTTCTCTGTCTTCAACACTACGCCGGGCAACCTCAGAGGCTCGAATGGTCCATTTGGGGACTACATATCGCCTTTCACGCCGCCCACAATCCAGGAGCCGCCGAGGCCACCACCCTCGGCCTCCTCGAACGTCACGAAACACCACAAACGCCCACTCTCCATCGGCACTCTTGCGGTAGAGATTGCAACTCATGTCAATCATTTTCCCTCGAATCCCAGCCTTCCACTCCCACCCGTCGACCCTTCTCGGCAACTACCGTCCTCGCCCGGTCTTGCTGTAGAACACCGAGACGCCGTTGCCGGCAGTGCCGACGATAACGACGAGAACAACACCGACACAAGTGACAGGCTGTCGGACAACGGCCAGGCAAGTCGCCGTGCCACTGAACCCTTCCTCGGCAGCCCTCCGTTGACGCGATCCGCAAAGAAAGCCCGCCACAGCAGCGATTCTGCAGCAGCCTGTGATAAGGAATCATTGTCTTCCTCGTCCCAAGGCCAGACTGCAACACCACCGCCGTCAGCAAGCAAAAACGGGCGTAAGCTTGCGCCCAGGCTGCGGACGGGCGCCATGCAAAGCGACCATGGCTACGGCCAACCAGCGCAACAACACCATCCCGACTTTGTCACCACACCACACCAAGCACACATGAACGGCTATGTCACAAGCCCGGCCGACATGTTCGGCTACCCCATGTCGGCTCCGGCAACAGCGTCGGCCTTTGCCGATGCCAGATCATTCTGGGGTGGTGGCGACCCTAATATGAATGCCATGGATGTCGACTACACCACGGCAGGATCAAATGTCTTCCAGACACCAACACCAGTTCATCGGCAACTGGAATCCATTGACTGGGCCCAGGCAAACCAGGCTAGCCAGATGTTTATGGCTGCAGCAAATGGGGGACCCGGTGCCATGTCTCAACAGCAACAACAAGAGCAGCAGCAGCAGCAGCAGCAGCAGGCTCAGCATGCCCAACAACAGCAACAACAGCAACAGTTCGAGCAGATGCAGCAGCAGATGGCTCAATCGGCTGGTAACGGTTCTAAGCAGATGGTAATGACCGGAATGCACGCAACATCTGCCGCTGAGCAGCAGGCAATCTTTGCTGGAAGCTACCCGACGACACCCATGGATGACCCCTTTGGTATCGTAAGCCCCAACGGCGGCGTGAACCCGGGTCTGTTGTTCACCCGCCCTCCTTCTTCCAGCATGGACGCCATCGCCTCTGCACCGCAAGGCCCTCCTACTGGGCTCATGAGCACCAGCCCTATTGGATACGACCAATCACAGCAACCACCTGGATCGTCTGGTTCGGGCACTGGACACATTTCGCAGCAGGGCAGTCCAAGACAAGGTCTGATGACAATTGCCCCTACGGGTGTCCGAAGAGAGCTTCGCCGCAGTGCCAGTGTTAAGGACCTGGCCCCGAGAAGAAAGGCTGGCGATCGGCCATCGGCAAGTTCTCCCGTCAAGACTATGGCTCGCCCTGGACTGGCTCGCAGCTTCAGCGAGAGCCGGGGACCCAAGCTGCGCGGACGTGCTTCGCTGCCGACACTTGCTCCTGCTATCAAACCTGCCTCGGTGTCTGCACCACAGCCACCAGGGTCAGCAGGTAGCGGTACTGGCCTCGGCATCACTCGTTCTGCCTCCGTTGCAGGCACTCGCTCGTCTGGGCGGCTCTCGCCTGTCAAGGCGATGAAGTTGCGGCAACAACAGGAGGAGCAGCAACCACACTCGCGGCTATCCAGCCTGACTTCGATCCCCGAAGTCAACACGCCTCGCCGGGCGTCTGTCAAGTTTACCATTGATGCCAATGGGCGTGCTCGTGTGGAGACGAGGCCTGATTGCGAAGAGGATTCAATGCTGCCGCCATCGACTCTTCGTCGCAATCAAAGTGCACATTCGCTGCATAGCAAGTCTCGGTGGGAATCGTCTTCTGATACCGATTCCTCCTCGACAGATGACGAGCCCATCATCATCCCCAGCCGCACAACATCCTTTGCCCTGCCAGATCCAATCAAGCCTTCCATTGGCCGCGGACCGTTGCACTCTTCACAACGCAGTGTCAGTGACCGTAGCACGACGAGCACGTTTGCAACTCTCTCTGGTGACCATGACCTAGAAAGTGAAGCAGAAACTGTGATGACCGATTTGCCAAAGGGTGCCGGCGATGCTGCCAGCGAGCTCGAGAAGCTGCGGCAACAACGGCAGAAGCGTGCAAACGGCACCAGCAGTGTCCCTGGCAGTGCGCAAAAGGGATACCGGTTTGGCGGCTCCCTCAGCGGGAACGGAAACTTCCACGGGAACGGTTTCTCGGCCATCTCGCCGACGACGATGACAGATGTCAGCCTGCCCACTCCGACTTCAGACACACGCAGCTTTGGGGTCCGGTGTGTATGTGGCCAGCCCAATGCACCTGGACCCGATGACGGCTTTGTCGTGCAGTGGTATGTCTCTTTCCTAGCCTTTTCCATGTGACAAATGTTTTGGTTCTAACCTGCCTTATTAGTGAGTCTTGCGAGATGTGGCTTCATGGTCGCTGTATCAACATTACGAAGCGGACGCTGCCGTCGGTGTACATCTGCGCCTATTGCGCGCAGACGCCCAACGTGCGCGGGATTCGTATGCAGCCGTCGAGCATCACAGCGTCGTCGCCTCTCGCGCACAAGTCGTTCAAGAAGTTCCGATGAGCTGGAGGGCGCGGGACTTGTGTTTGATGTCTGTTCGTTCCTTTGTAACAACACAACGTGTGGCAGGCAAACGTCATGGGGGAAGGCCCACGCTATATATATGATACCAAAACGACAAATGGGCAGCCCCATCTACTAAGCTAATACTCTGTATTGTATACACAACAAGAAGAGCCAAATGTAATGCCAAATGAAAGACCAATAGCAAAGTGCGAACGCGCGTCGATGCAGACGCATCTCCACAATTGGGTGTCAATACAAGTAATAACGAAATGCTGTGAGAGCTGCGTGCGTCCGACGATGTGGTGCCTGCACGCAACGCAAAGCTTCTCTGTGCCGTGCAGGTATTTCCTTGGGTCCGAAGAACGGACAGGAACTACCGAGGAGGACGCCCTACGTGCCAAACCGATACTCGACAACTTTTGAAAGTAGAACATATCCAAGAGAGGGCGCGGTCCGAGGTGGTCGGGGCTATCCGAAAACGACCGAATCAGAAGCCTGGCAATTTGGAACAGGTCTCTTTTTTTTATTTTTTAATTTTTTAGTGGGCTGACTGGTGGTGACGATTTTGTGCGTACCGCCCGCCGTTGGGCCGTTCTCGAAGGGAGCCCGCCGACGGGGCGCCGACCTCGGCACGCGGGGTCGGCCTTGCCCATGGTCTTTGTAGCCTTTGTTTGGCCACTTTTTTTGCAGACGTGGAAATTTGGGTTTTCTTGCTTTGTTAAAAAAGACAATTTTCTTTATAAGAGCTTTCTAGCTTCCTTGGTTCGTGGGGAGACTCGACAGCCTTCCATTGCACTCGTACTCTCTGTTTCTTTGCCTCTTTTGTCCCTTTTGACTCCAATTGACCCCTCCTTGAGCTCTCTACAGCTATCCCTCCCCTAATCTCACCACCCACAATGTCGACCTACAACATTGTCGTCTTTGGCGGCGACCACTCCGGCCCAGAGGTGAGAAGAACAGTCAATTCGTGGCGACAGACAAAATGCCTAGACAAACTGAACAATCGCTAACCGATTTCTTTCCTACAGGTCGTTGCTGAGGCTGTCAAGGTACGAACAAAGCACTCCCTGGACAGTCTGGTGAAGCTCCGACATCGACTCGAGTCACCAGACAACACGACGATCACCCCCCAGAACACTCGCTGACCATTTCCCCCTCCTTCTATAGGTCCTCAAGGCTATCGAGAAACTCAGCCCATCGAAGCCCACCTTTAACCTTCAAGACCATCTCCTCGGCGGCGTAAGTTTCTTTTTTATCTGTCCCTCGCTTCGCTCGTTTTTTTGTCCTCGCTTCGCTCGATTGTACGCTTGTATATACTCGCGACACTTCTAACACTTCCTCCCACAGGCCTCCATCAACAAGACCGGATCCGCCCTCGCAGACGACGCCCTCAATGCCGCAAAGGCCGCCGACGCCGTCCTCCTCGGCGCCATCGGCGGCCCAGAATGGGGACCCGACAGCCCCGTGCGCCCCGAACAGGGCCTCCTCAAGCTCCGCAAAGAACTCCAGACGTTTGGCAACCTCCGGCCCTGCTCGTTCGCCTCCGACTCCCTCGTCGACTACTCCCCGCTCAAGCCAGAGGTCTGCCGCGGCACCGACTTTGTCGTCGTCCGCGAACTCACCGGCGGCATCTACTTTGGCGACCGCAAAGAAGACACCGGCGACGGCTACGCCATGGACACGGAGCCCTACTCCAAGGCCGAGATTGAGCGCATCGCCCGCCTCGGCGGCTACCTCGCCCTCGCCGGCCAGGACCCGGCCAACCCAAAGCCCGTGTGGAGCCTCGACAAGGCCAACGTGCTGGCCACGTCGCGGCTGTGGCGCAAGACGGTGTCCGAGGTGTTTGCCAAGGAGTTCCCGCAGATCAAGCTGGGCCACCAGCTGATCGACTCGGCGGCGATGCTGCTGGTCAAGAACCCGCGCGCGCTCAACGGCATTGTCATTACCAGCAACCTGTTTGGCGACATTATCAGCGACGAGGCGAGCGTGATCCCCGGCAGCATCGGCCTGCTGCCGAGCGCGAGCCTGGGCGGCATCCCCGACGGCAAGAGCAAGTGCAACGGCGTGTACGAGCCGATCCACGGGTCGGCCCCCGACATTTCGGGCAAGGGCATTGTCAACCCGGTGGGCACGATCCTGTCGGTGGCCATGATGCTGCGGTACTCGCTGCAGCTGCCGGCCGACGCGGTGGCTGTCGAGGCCGCCGTGAAGGCCGCCATTGACGGCGGTCTGCGGACCAAGGACATGGGCGGCAGCACGACGACCAAGGAGATGGGCGATGCCGTTGTGGCCGCTCTGGAGAAGGAGTACAAGAAATAGGGGAAATGGAACGGGAAAAAAAGGAAAAGGAAAAGGAAAAGGGGGGTGGGGGGTGGGGGATGGGAAAGGCGGGAAAAAAAAAAGGAAATTAAAGCAAAAACAGTATAATATACAAACAGGGCAGATAGTAATTGCCATTAAAAACATTACAATGTAAAGTAAGGAATTTCGACGTTTTATGAAAGAAAAAGGAAAATGACAGAATCATCTAAAAGGGAAGCAATGAAAAAGTAGAATTGGGATTTTTGGTTTTTGGTTTTTGATTTTTTTTTGGGTTCTGTTAAGGAGCAAATGGTTTTATTTTAATTACACAAAAAGTAGGTTACAACAAAATACTGGTAAAAGTTGATGTATTGTATATAATATTCGAAAACGACAGTAAATGTTTGTCTGGTAAATACAAAGTATGCCAAATATGTCAAAATGTCATAGGATGGTCGGTATCAGAGAAAAACTGCAAAAGGAGCCCCCGGTAAATACAAACACTTCCATACTCCGAGTTTGCGTGCTGAGAAACGAAAAGAAAGAAAACAAGAGAAGCAGAGTCGTTATTTCGTATGAGGCCGTTGGTTGTTATAATGTATTTGGTATGTTTGCTGTCGTTTGTAGATGTTTTATTTGTCTTTTCATGTCGTTTTTGTCATTCGTTTGTCGTTCATTTTTGTCTTGCCGTTTCGTTTGATGCGTGTAGTCGTTGACAGGTTTCGTTAAATGTCCAGACCTTTCCGTGCGCGTCTCGTGTCCCTGACTATGGCTCCTACATTGTATCCCACCTCTTGGTATCTATACTAGTGAACCCAGTCTTCTTCTCTCGCAGATCCGACACAACACGCTGCTCCAACAGCGGCAGTGCCGTCTCGATGGCCTTTTCCTCGTCGGCAAAGGCCTTTTCGCGTTTCTTGTCCCACCAGAACAGCAGTCCCAGTACAAGAAGCGTGACGGGGATGGTAATAGCAAAGTACACCCATATCGTCGATGCAACTGCCGGTTGGTTTTCGTCGCCATCACCGCCGCTGCCAGTGCCTCCACCGCCATTATCTCCGTTCTGGAAATTGAAAAAGGTCATGGAAAAGACCGATGCTAGGTATGTCGCCGGCAGGAAGAGGGCACCGACAACTGACAGGGCTTTCATACTCTGGCTGTCACGCTTGGATGCAAGAGCAAGCAGGCGCTGGTGATGTGCCATTTCGAGGTTGAGCTTGGACTCTTTCTGGGCAATGATATTGTACAGCTGGATCTGTTAGTGAGCTGCTGCATGAGATAAAATAAACACAAAACTTACTGCTCCGCGTTGGATGTCCAGCCGGGCCAGTGTGGTCTGCGCATAGTGCCGGATACCCTTGAGCTTCTGGCGGAAAAAGTCGAACCGTTGGATCATGCAGTTGTGCAGCCGCTCGAGCGTGTTCCTCATCTCGATTGTAGCCAGGTGAGGAGGGATCACTGCCGGGCTCAATCCTTCGTTGGCGGCATTCAGCAGCCGTTTTCGCTCGGCACGGAATTTTGCCATGGCCTTTTCAACCTCTTCGATGCAATCGACAAATGCTTGCGGACGCTTCCACAGGACCTGGCTGTGGCACTCGACCAGGGACCGGTTGATCTCGTCCAGGTCAAACTTGGAGATCTCCTCGCCGACCTTGATCTCGTTGCGGTCCGTAATGGCGTGCTCGAGTCGGCGCAGTTCGTGCCGTGCCTTCCTCTGGCGGTCGTCCATGGTTGTGTCGAGCTCATGGCCGAGGATAATGGTGGGCAGCAGCAATGGGTGGGCGACGTGGCTCTTGCAAGTCTGCAGGTGGATATCAATGGTCTTGTGGAGGAGACTGGATTCGGTTCCCTTGGCATAGCCCGTGGTAATACCAGTGCGGAAAGAGTGGCTCAGCATGAGCTCCCAGCCGCGGGTGAGGCCCTTCTTCAGGACATCAGACTTGCGGAAGATGATCTGGAGATGGGGATTCGGGTTATCGGCGGGCCGGCCGACATTTGAGATGTCGAGGCCGCTCCAGAAGAAGGGGCCGACGACACTGGATCCCTCGATGGCGCGGAATGGCAGATGCATCTTGCGGACCATGTCGATATACTGGGCATGGGTGAAGGAGATGTGCTGGGTGGTGAAGGTATCCGGGTGTTTTGCCCCGAGTTGGAGGCTGTCATGTTAGATGAGACACGCGCGTTATCAACGATGAGAGTGGACTCACACAAGGCGCATTCCGCTGATCAGATGGACGCCCGGCTTCTTCTTGGGCGGTTCAAAGACTCCCTGGAGATACAGCGTCAGTGTTTGACAGCACAAGGGGGTGACGATACACAGCACGGCGACACAGACGCTCTCGAGTCGACATGGCACAACACGACGTGGTGTAGCAGCGCATCCAACGCGAGACACCGCCAATCCGTGTCGATTGATCCCCCCGAAAGCCGTACCTTGCATTCGAGAAAGTTGGTAAACTCGCTCATCGGCAAGGCTCCCTTGTCGTAGTAGCATTCGCCATCCTGGAGGTCAGGCTGTCAGCAGGCTGTCCTCACATCTCATATCCGAGCTCAATGTTGGCTGTCCTGCTCACAGAGTAGTTGTAGATCTCGAGGAAGCTGGTGTACTCCTCGACCTCTCTGCAGGCCCGCACATGGCCCTCGAAAAAGTAGTCATCCATGACATAGACGAGGGTGGTATCGCCGCGTGGACTGAGGTAATGGATGAGGACCCTGGGGTCAAGGGCGAAGGCGAAGACAAAGCCAAGCGGGACAAGACCAGAGAGGATTATTCCCAAGACCGCCAATCCAAGGAGAGCCAAAAAAAAAAAAACAAGGACCGCTAAAGGAGACCACAGAACGCGCCAAAAATAGCGAGGCTGGACAGAGAGCGTCGCAAAAGTTGCAAAAAGTTGTCGCAAGATAAGGCAATGAAGATAATTGCAAAACAAGAAGAGAATCCCAAAAATCCAGGCTTCCAAATTAATTTCACGAGGAGGAAAAGGAAAAAGGAAGGAGCACGCCTGCAGCACCTGCAGCAGCGAAAAAAAGGTGCACGTACTCGTAAAATCTCACTCGCTGGAAAGCAGGAAGCTGTCCTGTCCCGTCCCTCTCCACCTTCTTCTCAGCCTGCGGTCCTTTCCTCCTTCCGTGTGTGGGAGCTCTCCACCTTTTTTCCTGGAGGCGTTTTCCCCTCCACTTTAGATCCCTGCAAGAGGTTGTGCTGGCGCTGGCGGCGGAAGCAGTAAACTGCAACATCACATGACCTGCAGGCGTGGTAAAGTGGTTTTTGTAGTGGTCTGCAGTGGTATTCTAGTGGTCTGCCGTGGTATTTCAGCGGCATCAGTGGCATGCAGCGACATGCAGCGGCTCTTTAGCGGTTCTTGGTGGTGGTTCTTTGACCTCTTTTGGCTTTGGAATTATTCTCTAATTTTCTGATTTATTTTATCCTCTTCTCCTTGGCGGGAGGGGCTAGAACACGGGCACCAAAGAAGCTGCCTTGATGCTCCCTACGATTGCATGCATGCATGTTTCTCCGTGGTTCTCTGCAGTGTATGCAGGCATGCAGGCTGTTTCAATCTAGTACACTTTTGCTGCAAACCTGCAGATTTAATGCCTTGGGCTGGTGTCCGATGTCCTGCATATCACAGCCCCACGATATGGAAAACTGTGGCAGTGTTGAATGGCCCAAACATGACGTTCAAGGCAAGCCCCGAGGTCTATACGACGATAATTTACGACAAAGTTCACTTTCGTTACGGCACTAATTCGATAAGATGAGACCCTACCCTCATTTATGACGTCCTGCAAGTGAACTTTAACTTCACTTGTGGCCTCGCTTGCCGTTTAAGATCGGTCAGTTTTGCCTGGTGGTTCGATGGATGCAGGGCCGCCCGTTTTGTCATCTTGCCCTGCCATGTAAGATTATATCATTGAACGAACCACTCGTAAGTGCCCGAGTTCGTCCGTGTTTATATGTCATGGGACACACCCGTGTCTTACAAATAAGCATCCCTAGAGAACGATCCCTGGTTTTGGGGGTCTCCTGAAGACATATTGCTCCACGTTATCAGACGCAACATCAACACTGCCATTGACACTGCAACATGTCGCTTTCTACAGCCCACCTCCGAGTGGCCCGCCCGACAAACAGCATCGAAGCACTGCTGCCGTTTTACTGTGATGGACTTGGGTTTGTGGAGCTAGGGCGGTTCTCGGGCCATGATGGGTTTGACGGGGTAATGTTGGGGTTGGCAGAAAGAAAAGAAAGAAGTGAAGACATGAGCCGCGACGGACAAGTCAAGCGCAGCGAGGAAAGAATCAAGGAAAACGAGCGCAGCGAGGACATCAAATATCATTTAGAGTTTACGACGAAGAGAGGTCACGACGCGGGCCGCGCGCCGACGCAAGACAACCTGCTGGTCTTTTATCTTCCGGACACGGCAGCCTTTGAGGCGGCGACGGGGCGCATGCGTGCAGCCGGGATCGAGCCGGTCGCGGCGTTCAACCCGTACTGGGACGGCTGCGGCAAGACGTACGAGGACGCGGACGGGTACAGAGTAGTGTTGGCAAATCGTGGCTCGCCGGTGTAGGCAGGTAGCGATAGCACCATACTGTGTACAGCGCACGCTAACCAAAAGACGAAAGGACACAAATACTTGGACTATGCTTACTATGCAGAGAATGTGCTGACCGAGTGGCTTCGCGGCTGAGCCTTCCCTGATGTCTTTGGAGAACACAGCGATTAAAGGTTGGGTTTTATTGTTTGCTTTGTATGCCATTAAATATAAACGAGAAAAGATAATCCTGCCAAATCCTTATCTTCTGGTCTGGCGTGAGCACAGGCTTAACTAGGCTTGAACCGGCTACTTTCTGGACGATTAGCTTCACATCTTGTCAGTCGTCGACTCGTCAGTTCACCGAGTGGAGGTATTTCTGGTTAGTTGCGCGTTAACTGTGCTTACGTACGTGATATGTCGCATCTCTTTGAGCATATAAAGTTTGCAGAAGAGGGTGCAAGAAGAAGAATCCTAAACTCGTACGATCTTAAGCATGTCTTCCGCACCCTACGCTGCCTAGTCGTTTCTCATCTCTCTGAAAAGCCATGACTGGGACACAATGCGCACAGTACTAGCCACCGACGCCATGTGGTGTCTAGCTGGCGAGAGCCGCATCTCGGGCCTGGCCGAGGGTGTCGATGCCGTGGTCGAGCGCGCCCAGATCATTACCAGCTACGGCATCGACGTGTCCCTGCAGCACGTTTGTACGGCGAAGACGGGTTCGCACTGTCGATCCACAACACGGCGAAGCGAGGCGAGCTTGTCTTGGACGAGTATCTGGCGACGGTCTGCCAGATGAAGGACGGCAAAGTGACCAGATCACGACATATCTGTCGGACGTTTAGGCTGGAGTTAACTACCGGGCCTTGGGGACAAGAAACTGTAAATAGAAGTGGAAAAATAAACTCCGTCGTTACTGCCGCGTCGCATCTAATCTGGTCAACTGCCGACATGTCGATGAACTGACTGGGCCATCACACGTAGCGCAGCTTACAAAGGCAGATACAGTGGCGGGAACATTCAGCAGCCAGGGACGTGACCACTTGAGGGCGCCCAGGGAAACGTGCTGGCCCGGGTGGCTTAGCGCGGCTGAGCAGCCCTCGGCTCGGAAAACCGTTGGTCAGCGGGCGTGGCCGTTGGGCGAGTTTGGGGCCGAGCAGTGGGCGAATACGGCCAATAATAGTGGGTAGCGCGACCAGTTTGCTGGGAACGGCCAATGACAGGGTGACGAACGGCCACTAACAGGGACCACTAGCAGTGGGCGAAGAGACCAGTTTGGCGGGTGCAATACGACAGCGGCCAATTACAGCGGCCAGTGTACGCAATTCTGGTCCAATGACGACTCCAAAAGATACCTGTATACTTTGAGGGGCCACTGCCTTTACAGCCTTCAGCCTGCCTACTCAGCCACAAGGCTTACATGTCCAGCAGGACACGCCTGCCGGCGACCCTAATGGCCAGCCAAAATACGCCCGACGGAAGCAATGGAAACGCCTAGCCTGTTCCCCGCCGGTTTTCGTCATGGCTGGCCTCCTCGGGGTCCGACGACTCTCCTAGGCCTCCCCCCCTTACCTACCACCAGCTAAAATACGCCGGCATCATCCTTCGTCAGCTTCGTATTAAAAAAGACCCCTCATTTTTCCTTGGCCCAGTCCAGTATATATCTCATATCTCTCACCTTTTTCTCTTCACCTTGACTCTTTTTTTTTCTCGTCTTCATCCCCTTGATCTACCCATTCCGTGACAGCCTTGTTCCCAGCTGCACGTCACATCAAACGTCTCCACTTCAACCACACTACCACCACAACTACAACTACACAAACATGTCTGCCGGTGACTACTACGGCGGCGGCCAGCAGGGTGGTTACGGCGGCCAGCCAAACTACGGCGGCCAAGGATACGTAAGTTTCCTTTGTCCTCGCTTCGCTCGTTTTTAGAGCATGCCCTTTCCTCGCTTCGCTCTTTCGAGACATGCTAACAACAAAGAACCAGAACCAGTACCAGCAGCCTCCTCAACAGCAACAATACTACGGCGGCGGCGGCCCGCCACAGCCTTCCTACGCTGGCCACGAACAGCAGCAGTACGGCGGCGGCGGCGGCGGCTACGGCCAGCAGCAGCCCCAGTACGCCCAGCAACAACCACAATACGCCCAGCCCTCCTACGCGGGTGACCACCGGTCCACCTCGCCATACCCGCCACAGCAGCAGTACGGCGGTGACCACCGGTCCACTTCGCCGTATCCCCCACAGCAGCAGTACGGCGGTGCTCCTGGCCAGCAGCAGCCAACCTATGCCGGCGGCGGCGGCGCACCCGGCACGGTCGGCCCTGACGGCCAGGTCGACGAGCGCGGCCTGGGCGCCACTCTTGTCGGCGGCGGTGCAGCCGGGTGGGCGGCACACAAGGCTGGCGGCGGCACTCTGAGCACGGTGGCCGGTGCGGTCGCGGGTGCCATTGGCGCCAACATGATTGAGAATGTGTTTGACAAGAAGAAGAAGCACGGCAGCCACCACAGCGGCAGCCATCACAGCGGCAGCCACCACGGTGGCGGCGGTGGATATTACTAGACGCCGCGCGCAGCCGGCAGCCTCGCTATGCAACCACCTTCTACCGTTGGGTGCTTTGTGTGACAGGCTCACACTGAGGGTTTCCTTGATATTTTGGGCGGCTGCTACTTTTGATTTCTTTGTGTCTCTTTTTCATCACGTCTGGGAATGCGTTTTGTTTTATTTTGCATTGCATGAGAACATGACTTGTGTATCTTTTTGTCAGCATCGGTTTTCGTTTACCTTTTTAAGCTTTTTTATTCAAGATTCCATTTCACAAAACAGTGGTAGAATTGTGCTTAAAACACTTTAGATATTAAACTGTGCCAGAAAACCAAACTGTAATGACCAGAGGAAAACTTGCTCCAATACTTACAATCAAATCGATAGCCAAAAAAAGCCATAAAACAAAAGAAAAACAACCAACAATCTTAAAAAGCATCAAACATTGACCTTGAAGCCATTCCCCTCCCGGATCCTGCCCAGAAACTTCTCCACGGCTGGCGACACCACCTCGGGGCTCTCGTAGTGCGGCGCGTGCCCAGAGCCCTCGACCGTCAGGCTCGTCGGGGCGTCAAAGTTTGTCGCCAGCCACTTGGCCTCCTCCAGAGGCTCCGTCCAGTCGGGGTCCTTGTCGCCCATGACGAGCATGGTGGGGACGCTCTTGACTTTGGGCAGGTACTGCGCAACCACGGCGTGGTCCACCATGATGGACTTTTGAAAGGCCGTCCAGGTGGCGTTGGTGCGGGTGATGGATGCGGCCGACTGGGCGGCGCGCTCGGCGGCGCGCTCGCTTCCGAGGCCGGGCCACAGCGAGGCGGCGTAAAACTTCCAAAAGGCCGGGCCGATGGGGCGGTGGACGAGGGCCCAGAGGAGCAGTTTCATGGCGGCGCCGGCGGCGTTGCGGAGGACGGGGCCGAACAGGACAAGGCCGGCGATGAGGTCGGGGCGTTTGGCGGCGGCAATGGCGGCGGCAGCGGCGGACATGGAAGCGCCGGCGAGGACGGCGGGCGTCGAGACCAAAGAAGACGAGGTCGGCTTGGTCAAATGGCTGACCACGGCCAAAAAGTCGCCTGCCGTCTCCTCATCGCCATAGGTCTCGAAATCCGTAGAGCTGTCGCCGTGCCCTCTCAGATCGACCAGGGCCACTCTGTACCCCAGCGACACGAGGGAATCCGCCAGCGGCTTGTATGCGCCGCGGAAGTCGCCCAGGCCGGGCGAGCAGACAACCAGTGGCCCGTCCTGGGGACCAAACACTTCGACGGCGAGTTTCCCGCCATCGTTCTCGACGAAGATGAGAGAAGACATTTTTGGGCAAGTAGATGAAAGCAAAGCAATAGTCTTGAGCGAAGTGGTGATGAACTTTTTGGTGTTTTGAATGTTTCTGTTGTTATTGTAGAGCTGTTCTTGAAATTTAAAAGTCTGGAATCAATCATTGTTATATACTTTTTTCTCTATTAGACACATTCCCACGGAAACCCGCGATCCTGACATTGATCCTGCCCCAAAAATCACCGCGGTGAACGCGAGTTGCGACCGAGATGTTGGTGATGCTCGCTTACACTCGAGCCTGCCCGAAAATGTGGCGAAGACTTCCTACCACCTCGCCTGCAGGCTTCTCGGGCTTCTGGGTGGTCTCGCTCTGATCTCGCGCGCTGCTCGGGGAAAATGCACAGCGATTGTGACTGTGCCCCACTGTTACGCTAGTCTCACGCCAGTAAACGACCGCAAGTTGATTGGCCGCCTGCAGAATCCTTCCATTTCCAGCGCGAGAGAGGACCGAAATGTCGGCGCAGGCAGAAGCCAACTAGCCGACAAGACGGGGCCGGTGGCTTGAAGTAAGAGGAAGGATATCTCGAGCAAGCATTCAACCGCTTACTTTGGGGGGGAAATGCTATCTGGTTGGCGACGTGTCCATCTGGGGCCAATATGGGCCCGGATGGTCACAACAAGCCGCCTTCTGGATTAGAAGAGAAGAATCCTTTAGTTTGCGGACAAAGAATAAGCAATCCGGGTTTCTTGGATGCAGAATATCAAGACTGCCGTGTCATCTTGGCACGTAGTGGCGCATCGCCTTGGCAGGTGACACCGTCCCATCAGTCCCATCTTATTGACCTTCCAGAAGAAAGAAGCTTCCTTGACAGCGCTCGGCTTGGTCCCGACAGTTGACACTAGTGCCTGGAAACAAACCCTCGCTAGACCCCAAACACTGCCAATCCAGAGCCAATCCAGGCTCCATCTCCGGGCTTGGCAGGAGAGATGCCGTTTCGGGGAATGCCCTGGCGACTTACACGTCAGGTGTTATTCAGCGCCCTGGAGTGCAAAGGAACTCTAATACATGTCCTGCATGTATCCTTGTTGAAACCGAGTATGCCTTGCTGACCTGCACAAAACAAGGCGGCATGCTGGCCTCGTCAAGCACCGGTTTTCCAGGGATCGGATGTCGGACGACGATAAACAGGATGGTGTTTCCCCAGAGCCAAAATGCATGGCACGGAAAGGCTAATGCATGGCAAACGTTACAGTTTTGCACAAAAAAAGGGTTTCCGTGATAGGAAGATACCATTGTAGGCCACCAGGCAAGATGCTCGTGCTATGTATGCTGTGCATGCGTGGTAACTCTGGTTCGATCAGGAAAGAGACTTGCTCTGCATGCCTGGTCTAATTCAATCCGGAAGGTGCGAGCCACGGCACGAACCTCTCCTGCAATATCGCCGCCCATGCTGATCGCACCTTCCCTGGAACCGCGAACCCCTCATCGTTACGGCCATTTGTGTGACACTCTTTAATTAATGTGCTCTTTTTAATACGGACTGCCTCGCCCGATTTACTATTCGTGTAGCCGGAATATTTTGTCCATCCAAAGCTTCCAGCTGGGCTTTTTACAACACACGACGTCAATTGACAAAACCACAATGATATTCACAGCCTCTCCCTTGCACCTGGTTGCGCTGCTCTCGGCTGTGCCGCTGGTGCTCTGCCAGAACCAGACTGGCGAGCATCCCGACTGGCCGAGATGGTGTGGCAAGGTCTACGAATCGGGGTAAGATGACTCTCACATACCACAGGCACTCCTCGATGCTGACGTCCTCAGCTACCCGAGCTTCAACCCCGGTGGCCAGACTGTTGAGCCCCCAGCTTCGCCCGACGCGCCGCTGCTCTACGTCCAGGTGATGCCGCGGTACAACATCTACCTGGGAGACGAGACTGACGGAGAGTTTGTCGTGAGGACGTCTCTGTCCCCATACCTCGGCGAGAAACTTCCCGGGTCTGGCGGTAAAACCACAGAAGAGTGCAAGCAGCAAAAGCTGTCGTTCAAGATCACCGACGACAAGTCCGACTCCGTCCTCGCCAGCGGCACCGCCAACTCGCTCAGCTCAGACACCATTGCCCCCTTCGATCTCAGACGCTTGAAGACCAGCACGGTTGCCCAGAACGTGACCCTCACCGGAACACTGTCCAGTTCGGGTGCTAATGCCACTTACAGGGCCACCTGCGAGGTGCAGTACCTGCCTGAGATCGACACGGGAAGCGTCACGAAGCTGGACATGGTCAATGGAGGCTTCCTCGTCAGAAACGACAAGACAGACGGCAAGTATGTGCCGTACTTTCCCTATGGCTACTACGCTTCGTACGACGGCTTCTTGGGCGACGTGAATACTTCGGCCGACGCGGAGTCAATCATTGGGCAGTACGCCGACTACGGCCTGACGGGCATGACGCCGTTGACGCAGTACCCCCAGTCCAAGGTTGCTTTCGACTACATGGAGAGCATCGACCTGCGGTACATGTTTGACCTGCGCGAGCAGTACACCAACTCGACATGGGTGACCGAGCAAGTCACGGCTGCTCATGAGAACAACGCCCTCTTCTCCTACTGGAGCGCTGACGAGTGAGTTCTTTGTGGTCTTCAAAAGGTGCATCCAGGATTATGCGTTCTAACAATCCAGACCCGACGGACATCAAGACCCATTCGAGGCTCCGACTACCTGCCGCGACACCATCCGCAGCATCGACCCGTACCACCCAGTGGCTTTGGTGCTCAACTGCCAGAACTACTACTTTGGTCCCTACACGAAGGGCGCCGATGTCATCATGGAGGACGCCTACCCGATCGGCATCAACTCGACCTACTCCAAGTGGAACACCACCTGCAACACCACCCTGGGCGACTGCGGTTGCGACAACTGCATCGGCGGGTTCCATGCTATCCAAGATGTGCGCGACCGCCTTGCCGACCTCAGTCACTACGAGACCTGGCTCGGCCTGTGGCCCAAGACCAAGGTGCACAATCCGCAGAGCTTCCACGGCGAAGGCTACTGGGCGCGTGATCCCACGCCGGCCGAGGAGTGGGCCATGAACCTGATGGCCGTCAACCACGGCGCCCACGGCATCATCTCGTGGGTCTACCCGGCGGCGACGATCTTGTCAGAGGCTCACGGCAAGCTGGCCCAGGTGCTGTCCAAGTCGCCCGTGATTGACTTTATCGTGGCCAACGACGTGCCGCACCCCGTGGCGGTCGAGGGCGCCCCTGACGTGGACGTGGCATACTGGAAGCGCGGCAGCCAGCTGCTGGTGTCAGTGACGAACGGCGCATACAATGCTGTGACCAGTCCAGTGTCGATTTCTCTGCCTGGCGAAGGATACTCGATTGAGAGTGCGCCATGGGGCAACATTACTTGGTCCATGTCGGGAGGCAAGCTCACGACGTCTGGTATCCAGGCCATCGACACCAGCCTCACTATCCTGAACAGGGCGTAGGAAGTGGACGATGCATGTACATGGCAGACTGGACATGACCCAAGGCACGTTGTAAATAAAAGAGGCCAAGCGTAACCTGGCCATGGCACGTTGTAAAAAAGTATTGCACAAGCTGCAACCGAACAAGACCAAACAATTGAAATCCATATGCCAATTCCACTATAACTTTTCCTACCTTTGCTTAAAATGCAGATGCTACCCCTAGATTTGAAAAAAAAAAGGAAATTACACCAAGAAACCAAAACAAGAAACCACTTCCCTAGATCAAATCAAGCGTGTCCGCTCCTGCCTGACCTGGCATTGCCAGATGGCGGCTGCTGTTGAGACTGCGACTGAGACTGCTGCGACCGTTCCCGCTGGTGCCGCAGCGACGCCTCCTCCGCTATCGCGCCCTCCAGGTACGCCTCCTCCACATCGTCTGCATCGTCCTCGTCGTCGCCCCCCTCGTCGCTGCTTCCGTCGTCGTCGTCGTCGTCGTCGCCATGGCCTTCCTTCGACCCAGACGGGCCAGACGCCCCCGCTCCACCACCTGTCACAGGCTTCCGCTTCTTTTCGAAATCTTGCTTGTGCGCCTCTGCCATCATGACT
Source organism: Raffaelea albimanens (assembly GCA_002778245.1). Taxonomy (NCBI): domain Eukaryota; kingdom Fungi; phylum Ascomycota; class Sordariomycetes; order Ophiostomatales; family Ophiostomataceae; genus Raffaelea; species Raffaelea albimanens. The sequence continues at coordinate 1,310,461 of PCDJ01000006.1, read as the reverse complement.
GCAATCGCCTTGCCAAACGTGCCCGTCCGCCGCTGCCGGATCGTGTTGAGGTCGCCCTCTTCCGCCGGACCGCCGCCCGTGCCGCCGCCGCCGCCAAAACGGCCGCTGCTGCTCGCCGTCGTGCCCGCCGTGTGCTGTCTCTGCAAGTGGCTCGACGACGGGCTCGCTTTAACACCGCCGGCCGCCGCCGCTTCGCCGGCAGTGACGATCCCGCCCACGCTGCCGTCGACGCCAGTCGAGGCTCCAACGCTGCCGTCCAGTGGCGAGGCGGCGGCGGCGGCCGGCGCCGTCGTCTCGGGCTTCTTCCCGTTGCTCTCGCCGCCAATGACCGGCGACGGCTCTTGGCTGCTGCCGCTGCCATTGCCCAAAAGCAGCAGGCTGCCGCCCGTCTCGTGCAGGTGGTACGGCAGCGGCACGTCGCGCGACGCCTTGTACTGCGACACGTTGGCGCAGTGCTCGTTCTCGACGCGCAGGAGAGCCCACATGCCGCGGCGCGTGGCCTCGGCAAACGCCGCCAAGAAGGAGACAATGGTGCTGTGCTGCGCGTCGTGGGTGAAGATGGCGTAAAAGATCCAGCTGAACCGCAGGATCGGGTCGATCGTCATGATCGTATAGTAGAGCCATCTCCGCTTGAGGGCGAGAATGTCCCGGAGCATGTAATGGGACGAGCCCGCCTGGAGGAGCGAGAAATCCATAAACAAGTCCCAGAAAGCTGGAGGAGAGAGTTCAGCACAAGAGTATCAGACACACGAGAGGGCGCCCGAGACCTAGTGGACTTACATGTGTAAATGCTGTTCAGGGTCGAAAAGGTAATGAACAGTGCCAGATTCGTGTGCGAGCCGTGAATCCGGTACAGACTCAGACAGACGCCGCTCATAATCGTCATGCCGTACTTGCCGCAGTTGACAAGATGCGGGAAGATGTTCTTGGTGTCCTTGTAACGGCGGATACACTGAAGAGCACGCCAGATGGGCGGCAGCACCGAGAAGAAGCCGAGCAGGCGGGAGTGGCCAGAGTTGCACTGCGGCGGGTCGTTCCAGTGGTTCGCATAGATGCAAAAGAATAGTTCAATGTTCTGGCATGTTAGCACGGGTCAAGCATGGCTGGCATATGCAGACTGGCACTCACAGATGTCGCATATGTCAGGGAACAGTAGATATCGCCGAGGAAGAAATCACGAAACTCGACGGGATACAGCCCGGCAAAGAACAGGCGCCACTGAATGTGTTAGCTGATGTAGAATGTAGAATAAAGTATACCCTCCGCTTACATGTGAATAGAGAAACCACTTTCGGCTGCGGTGCCATAGTGTCGGCGCCGGAAAGAAGAGGAACACCACGGATATTCCAATCAGAATCACCGGATAGTACAAGAACAGCGTCGGGTTCGTCGCGTCGGAAAAGTTGAGCCAGAAGAAGAGACCAAACAGCAAGATAAAGAAGCACGGGAACTGCGACAGCTGCCGCCAGTCCAGGTGCGACCGCGGGTCAAACTCGAAAATGAACGGGTAGTTGACCTTGTTGACCGACCAGATGCGGCAGTCCAGACAAAAGAGCACAAACAGGTATATCATCAAGAAGTACCCGCCGTAGATCTGGAGCACATAGCTCGTCTGCTGCCTCACCAGCGGGTCCGGGTCGTGCAGCAGCATACGCGATCCGCGGACAAGGCCTTCCACGGCAAACACTGCGCCAATGCCCAGCATCAGGCCGTTGCGGAACGCACTCGCCGACTCGTCGCCCGCCCGCTTGGTCAGGGCGCGCAGCTTGCCGGCTGCAATCTTGTGGTTGCCGCGCTCAAAGTAGCGCGCATACAGGTCCTCGACAGCCACAATCAGCTCGTCGACCATGGTGCTGTTGACAAACCACGACTTGTTGACCTTTTCGTTCATGTACCGGTAGGGGGGGCGGGCATTGATGGCCTTGTCGTACTTTTTGTTGAGCTTGCGGAACGCCGTGCGGTTCAGAAGAGCGTACGACTTTAGCAGTTCCAGGCCGCGGTAGAACTCTTGCAGCGCCAGCTTGAGCTTGTGCTTGGCCGTCCGGTAGGGGATGTCGTGGTCGCCCGGCCGGCGCGTGTAGTCGCGGTTTTCGGGATCGAGTCTGCCGGGACTCAAGTTTCCTGGCAGCATGGCTGGAGTCTGGGGCATCTTTTGCAATGCCTTGGAGTTGGGCCCCGGCTTGAACAGCTTGGCCTTGAGGGGTGCCACCCAGTCTGGGTGCATCCAGCCCTTGCCATTCTCATCGTCGTCGCCGTCGGCACCGCCGTCGGTCTCTCCGTTTCCGTTGCCGCCTCCGTTGCCGCCGTTCTCGCCAGAATCGTCCTCGTCGGCAGACCCTCCAGGACTCAATACAGTCACATGCTGCCCTTGCTGCTGGCCACGCCTCTTGGCAGCTTGGATCTCGTGGATCCGTCGATTGCGCATCTCGTGCAACTGCTCCCGCAACACAGCCAAGCGCTTGCCCGCCTGGTCCTCCTTGAGCTTGTAAAACGTCTCGACCTTGTCCAGCTCCGAGTCCAGAAACTTGAAAAAGTCAACCTCGCGCTCCCGCACCTCGTCCAGCATGCGCAGGTCGATGCTATCCTTGGTCTCGTTGGCCGCACCGCGCACCATGGCCGGCGAGGCCACCGAGAACATGCGCTGCAGACGCTGCCGCGGCGTCACTCCCATTCCCCGATCACCGCCTCCGCTACCAAACGCAAATGTCGGCCGCCGTGTTGGTGGCATCGTGTGGCTGTATCCCGGAGCGGCAGAGGAGCTGCGCAGTTTCGGCGACGATTCTTGCTGCAGCCATGGAGTGGCCGACTTGGGACCACCGACAGCCGAGGCTACTGCAGGCGCAGCTGCTCGCGGTTCAGCGAGTCGCATGTCTGGGTGGTTCGCGTCGCTCGTGTTCGAGGGCATGCGCATCGCCGGGTCGGGCAGCTCGAAGCCGCCGTGGGCAACATCCGTAGCAACGGACGAGCTCCGGCCGCGGGCCGCGCTGCCCAATATCGGACCGCCGCCGCCAATGCTGCCATAGTGTGGGCTTCCCCTGGCCGATTGGGCAAGGCTCTGTCGTTCGTTGCTCTGGGAAGGATGGAGTCCCGTCTGCTGTGGTAGTTTCGCAGTCTTGGAGCGGCCGAGCGGCGCCGGGCTCGAGCGCAGGGACTCTGTCTCGTCGGGCCCGTCGAGGCCAGAGGTGGGATACTGCTTCTTGGAGGAGGAGGAACTGAAGGGACTGCCGGGCGTGAAGAGGTTCCTGCGTGCCGATCGCGGTGGCAGAGTGTCGCCGGTTTTGCGCAGGATGGGCGTCGCGTTGGCGCGGTTGATGGCGCGTGCCACGGCCTTGACGTATTTCTTGCCGGTCTTGTAGTTGAGGTACTTGATGCGCCATTCTGCGAGGTTAGTTGAACGCCCTTCCGTTCCTCCCTTCCTGCCTGTCTTCTTCCCTTACCTGGAACGAGCTCTTGCTCGAGCTCTTTGGCGAATTTCATGACGTCAGCCTCTCACAGTCGAGAATTCGCGGCACAAAGTCCGTTGCTACTCCATTGACCAGAGCTTTGACTGCGCCGCTCTGGGGACTTTCTGACTCTGGGTCGTTTGGTCGATCCTTATGCTGGGAATGAGACGGCGGCTGAGATTGTGAGCACGAGAGCGCTTGAAGCAAATATTGAAAATAAAAGCAATTTAAAAAAAAAAAAAAAAAACAGCTCTTGGGTGTCCCACTCAAAACACCCGCAAAGTGGCCCAGGCGTGGCAAGGGAGATTTGAGGAGACCAGCAAAGCCTCAAATAGAAGCGACAAAGCAGCGCCCTTTCAGCGTTTACAGCTGGGGCTCCACCCAATGGACGCACCCGCAAATCTGCCCCCTAACTGGGGGCAGACACGGAATCTGCGATCAAACAGCCACTAACAACCAACGGGTAGCCAATCAGCGGCGCCAAGTCGAGCACACCCCCTCTCACTTGCCTTGTTTGGGGGCCATTTTGGTTCTGGCCCTTTCTGTTGGAGTGCCTTTCAGCGGGCATTGGCAGGGGGTTGTGACTCCAGATGGGCGATTTGCAGATAGGGCTGTCTGCCGGACGGAGAAACCGCCTGGACTTTACGGGGATACAGCGCACCCTGGGCGAATCACAGGCCTGTAAATGAACGAATGTCTCGCCCTCTTGTATTAGACAGTCTTTTATCGCTCTGGATGGATCATGCAGCATCTGTGATACGCCTGCCACACCCAGACGAGACCCTCTGCGCGACTTTCTTGTTTGGGACGACATTTGGAACTTGGTGTACTGAGCCACCCAAAACATGCTTTTTTTGTTTCGTTTGCTCTTTCATGCTACATGGTTGCGTCTATATACTGCCCAAAAAAAGCCACCGGCCGCACCAGAGAAAACGATCTCGCCGAGGGTATATCAGCGCGAGTTACTGCCTTGATGTATACACCCTCTTTTGCTTGCTTGCTTGTTTTCTTGTTTGATTGTCTGTTTGCCCCTCCCGTTTGTACTTGCTGTGTGGCGCATCTGCTGTATCTGTTGTGTCTCTCGCTCTTCCCGCAACGCCGATTCGTCCCGTGTCAATCCTCATACCCCCCGTGGGCAGCATCGAATTCTGTCGCTCGTCTGCTCAGTGGCCACGACCTAACCGCTCTTCGTCGTCCGCTAGCAGCTCGTATGCCGGCCGGTAGCCGCTGGATGCGCCGTCGACGGCCAGGGCCGGGTTGGGCCGGGTGTCGTTTACCCCGCCGAGTGACGTGAAGCCTTTGTTGTACAAACTGCAAAAGGGTATCTCAAGATGTCGGATGAACTGTGATGTTAGTGGAGGAAAAAAAGCCGGGAGACGGATTCATTCACAAAAAGCCAGAAACAAAACAACAGAGGGTCACATACTGCCCATATCTCGGCATAGTGCCAGTCAATCACCGGATGCACCCGCATAAACTGCGGCCAGCCCGCATCCGTGGGCGTAAAGTGTGTAAGAAACTCGCCGTGCGGGTCCGTCCTCCGCGTGCCCATGAATATCGCCTTGACCGACTTATGTTCGCTCAGGTAGGCGTCGAGCGCTTCCCGCATCGGCACCGGATACCGCGCCAGGTCCAAATTGTATTCCTTGACCGAGACCGCCACAAAGTCGTCGACCTCAGGGAACGGGTCTGGAGGCACAATGTATATTGCCTGGAACGGCGCGTGCTCTTCGCCATTGTGTGGTGCTGGTGAAGATGTGTCTGACGGGAGAGGAGTAGATGTGTTGTTTGGGGTTGGGGTATCGCGGGCGGCTTCGGGATTCGGGGTTGACGTTGGCGAGGCCGGCAGACAGGCCAATATCAGTATCAGGAGAACGAGGCAGTCCTTGCCACCGTTGTACGAGAGCGATAGCTGGTCGAATCTGGAAGGATCACGCTTGTTAGCAAGGCTACCGTACAAAGCCTCCAAAGCCACACGCAGCACGTCGGGGCTCCCCACTTACTCATATCGTTGCAGAGCTTCCTCAATGATTTGCATAGACTCCTGCACCTGTCTCTGCACGCCTTGCAGCAGCTTGTCGTCCGTGCTCTCCTTTGTAAATGCCTTGAGCTTTTGTCGCAGCGTGTAGCAGATTTCTGGAAACCGTGGTGCCGAGGTGGCGCGGAGGGGGGCGACTCCGTTCGTTTGGGGCTTTTCCGAGGCAAGGCCGGCACGGCTATCAGCGCGGCCGTCGATCCGGTCCTCGATCCGTGTCATTGCGATGCGCACCGGGGGGAGGAAGGTCAGAGGTGGGAGGTCTGGGGAGGAACCACGACCGGAGAACAAGCAAACGTAGGGAGGACACGGAAGCACAGAGAAAAGAAAAGAAGAGGAGGGGACGCACAAGATTGGATGCGCAACACCAAAAAAGACCCAGGAAAATGATACCAGCAAACGGTCAAGAGAGGGGTTCCTGCTGAGGGCCCGCAAAATCGTGGCAGCCTAGCATATGACAGCCGCTCCAAGCCAGCCAAACAACTCGGAATTCTACTCCAGAACACCCAGTCAAAGAGTCGGTGGGGTTTTCTCTGGTAAGTTGGGGCTTCTAGGCTTATCGAACCTCTTCGATAGACTTCTGTTTCCCAAGCCGTTCAGGACCCGAGTCTGCCGCCATTTCGCCCGAGATAGTGTGGGGGAGCCGACTTAGTAATAAGGTCACGATTTATGTCATGTGAGAGTCAAGCTGCTGGAATCATGTGATCTTGTCCGAGGTCAAAAGAAGGGATCGATGCTGGCCACTGTTGGAGCTCTCTCATTGTGCCACAAAAGTAACGTTTCTTCAGCCGGGCTTGGAAGGAGCTCCTTGGAAGCTGGTCAGCATGGCTTTGGCATCGAACCCAACAGATCCTGAATTCCAGAAAATCAAGGAAGCCAATATCCAAAAATCAAGAATACTCGAGGTGCCGTCCTGCCCGTTTCTTCAACGTCATTGGTGGAGAACAGCCGACAAGCAGCACGAGGGCACGAGGCACAAACGAGGCTGCTGGGCGGATCTAACAATATCTATTCGTTCGTTTTCACTGGACCTTAATGTTTGGAGGGCTCTGTTTTTTGGAGACCCCGCTCTACGGGGCTACCCCTTTATTTGCTCGTAATCGTCGTGAATACGAAGTCGGGGTCGACGTTCGTGACCACTTTTCTTTTCGAGAAAGGGCTGATCGGATTAGCGGCTGTGAAAATGGAATGCACCGCGGGCACTCCGCCTTGTGGCAGGTCAGGAGGGAACAAAGACTACGTTGCTCTGGCCTCCTTTTGAGGGGGTCTTGTTTTGGGAGGCTATTGTTTGGAAGGCTATACGAGCATTCTGCCTCACTTCCCTCTTGTTCCTTCCTGATTTGGCCTTTTTCCTTTTCTCCTTTCCCAACGTCATGTGAACTGTCCAAAAACAGCCTGAAGCCCAGGGCTGAATGTTGGGCCAATCGCAGTGGCGAAGGGCCTTTGTCTGTAAATAATTTCCTTTTTTTTTTTTTACTGGAGTCTCCGAGAGGCTCAACTTTTTCAACATTGGCCCCTTGCCATGCCTCGAAGAGCCCCATTCTGTGCGGCTCCCTCCGCAACTGACGTCATGGCCTGAGCGCTGGGTCTTCTCTTCTTTGCTAGGGACTGCTCGCCTATTGAGGCCCGCAGACCGTCGCTGCAATAGTTTTTTGTCGGCTCGGAGCGGCTTGTACGGCACGTGTTACCAGCACGCAAACCAGCGGTCTCCATCGAGGGCAATGTGTAGAAAGGGCAAACCAGAGGGCCAAGCTTTCTGCTTCGGGGTTTGTTACACTTTTAAGGTTTATCAACATTTATCTGGGCCAATTAGTGACGTCGGTGTGTCCGTGTTCCGCCGTGGAATACCGCCAGAAGGGTTTTCCTGTTGGTTCCGTCCTCGTTTTCACGTTTTCACTGGTGCTATTTGCCGGTTTTTCTCAATTGGATCAAATCAAGCCATGTCAGTAATTCGACATGGGTCTACTTTTTTTTGGATCTCGATGCCTTGCGCGCAAGGGGGAATTGCCAATTTGCCATTGTAACCAGAGTTCCTATTTGGACCATCGTCCCGATCTGCTTGCCTGCCAATTTAATCAACAGGCTCGGGTTACTTGCCAGCTCCTTCCGTACCCTGCAAATTCTTAGCACTGTACTCAAGATGCAGACAGCGTAGCCAACAGCAAGGCTGGAGTGCAAATTTGTGCTGTCTCACCATGCCCATCTCACATCTGTCATACTCATCAGGTTAGGTCTTACCATCCTAGACACCGTATACACAGCGCTACTGCGCAGGATACTAACTTGCCGAGAGCCTTCGGTCGGTGGATCAAACCATGGCTTGCTTGTTGGTGCTGGCCCGGCGCTGGAGCTACCAGCTGGCTCAAACCGCACCGTCGTGCACACCAAGGAGCGCTCCAGTCAAGAATTTTACAGCCGGCTGATGTGCCGAAATCGCCAAATTCTGCGTGTGATGGCTATAAGGAACATCCTCGTTCTTATTTGCCGCCCTCTGAAACGATCTTGGATCTGTTCGGAGACTTGTCGGTTGGGACAAAGAAACAGTGCGTGTCGGAAGAACCAGACAAAAAGAACCGTTTTCTGCTTTCAGCGTTCTTCTTGGTTCGTCCAGTCTGCCTTGGCTTTGGGGGGTGGGTGGACAGAAAAAAGCGCCGAAAAGAAGCCCCGACTTTGCCTCTTCCCAGCCAAAGCCAGAAAAAGAGGGCAGAAAAACAAAACAAAAGCAAAGCTAGATGCATAGCCAACACTGTAGGACTTCTTTGTAGCCGCTGTGCCAGCCAACTGCAAGCTCAATTCCAGGGACAGGACCCAAGAGCTAACAGACAAAAAGGCGCAAAAAATGCGGCAAGCTGTTGGGCTGATCCCAGCGCTAGCAGCCTAGTGCAGACTAGGGACCCTGATGACCGCTGACGAGATTCCTGCGTCTGACAACATTTCAGCCCATCAGCCAATATTGGCGCCGACATGTCGGCGTGGTGCGAGAATGCGGACGTCCTGTCGGGACGAGAGCGCACGATGCTTCATTGAGAGCCAGCCGGTGCCGACAGCGGTGGGCTGCCCCAGAAATGAAGGGGTGTTCGTGCTCAGAACAGCGTGGCCGAGCTATCGCGAATCGAGACAGGCGCTGTTTGGGGTTGAATGAGAGCCTTATTAGCACGCTCATCGATCTTGCTGCGAAGGATTGCAGGAGCCTGGAGGAACCTCGTACGACCCCTCACATGCATGAGCATGTAGCCTGCAGGCCATCTCACGCAGTTCCCCGTCTGCTAGGGCACCTCTGCTTGCCCTTGGCTTCCCCTCTGTTGTGGCCTTCCCCCCTGTCCGGGTCCGTAGGGCAACGCCCACACACACAATGGGACGCAATCAGGCAATCTGGGCGCTGGTCAGCGAGAGGGGAACTGCACTTCTTTGAGGGCACCATGCGAACCGAATGCACCGAGATGCAGAATGCAATGCAGCTGGCCATGCGGATGTGCAGCGAGCAGCGAATTGGTGTCTGCCACAGCTGCTTGGCGATCAGCGACCCAAGAATCAAGATGTGGTCAGCAGCGGGGCCGGACGGTGTGGAAGCTGCAGAACGGTGCAGCAGGATGGCGTAAAACCAAGCTCCATCAGGAAGACCAGAAACCAGAAAGACCAAAAGAGAAGAAAAATGGCGCTTTCAGGGCCGGCGCTGATCGGCAGGTCGATCCTCAAAGCCCGCAGCAGTATGTCACTGACGTTACCGCCGGTGTTCAGGCGTGTCTCTCTCTCTCGGTCTGTCCATTCCAGGAAGGCCTGTTGCCCTCGGCGACCAATGTCCCGGCAAGCCAGGGAAGGAACGCCCGACGTCATTGCCATATCTATGAAACGGACACATCTGATCGTTTGCCCAGCAAAGGGTTTGAAGCCTTTGCTAAAGATACCTAGCATTTTGGTGCAATGCCCAACAGCAGTCCTGATTCGGACAGCCTCTCGCTTCTGAACCTCTTCGCCCATCACATCGCCAGCCGCCCACCAACAACGTAGTGTGCTGTGGTAGCATGCAGCCGCGACAACAACCAGCACATCCGGCTGCAACACCTGTCAACACACCGTTCTCGCGCTACGCTGCAAGCCCGCTATTGGCTGGCCTCTGCTCCAGTAGCGTGGGTGCTTGGGGGGCCGCCAGTGGCATCCTTGTTCCCAGTAAGCCGCCCGAGAGCTCCACTGCACTCGCGCCCACTCAGCCGACTCAGCCCACCCACACCCTCTCTGCCCCCCCATCTGGTATCGGGCATAACATCATCAGACAAGCGCTATGCAACGTTGATGAGGGCCCAAGAGTGGCCAACCACGCCAGCCAACCACGCCAGCCAACCACGCCAGCCAACCACGCCAAACAGCCCCGAAGGCCAAACAACGAAAAAAAAAGGCGCCGTGCTCTGAAAAGCCATACCGAGCATGGCAGCCCACAGACCTCCGCAATAAAACTGCCCAGCAGCCCACCACCTCTGCCCCCTTTATCTCTGTTCTCGATTGATCTTGATTTACTTTTTTCTAGACGAAACTTTTGACTGCCCTTCGCAGGCACACAAGCCGCCCGCCCTCCACCTCTTACGCAATAAGGGGCTTCAGTACGAGTACGACTGGGCCGAAATCCTGGCTGGCCAGCCGAAACCTGCAGCCCTCTCGTGCTGTTTCCCGTATTGCAAACAGCCGTCTGCCAAAAATATCTACGAGCTTTTCACTCCTGCATACGACTGGCTGCTGTTCCCGCACACAGGACAAAGACTGCTGCGGCCTCGCTATTCATCTATCGCAAAGCCGCCAGGCCCTGACCCACCCGCAGGCGCCCTCGCTTTGCCAAGCCGCTCCGAACTCTTTTTTTTCTGTTCGCGTTATTCGCCTCCCCCTCCAACCGACGAAATCAGGAACAAGGGGCTTCGTCTGGGGAAGAAACAGAAAACGTGACGACCCTGCGGAGATTCTCAAGAGCACACACGAGCGCTGCGATCTGTCCGCTGCCTCTTTGCTCTCGCTTATCCCGTTTGCGATCTCGTACCCCCCATCTCTTGTCCTCATCTCTAGCGGTCTCGGTTGGTGCCTCGGCCACCCGTCCCTGAACCATGTACCAGGCTCAATTACCTGTGCGACGACGCCCATTGCCTTCTGAGCAACAGCAAATATATTCCCACGCCCACACGCGCACAGCTTCGTCATCCAACACATTTCCAGTTGGCACACCAGAAAAACCTTCACCAATGCAGCTCGCCCAACCACCAGCGGGCCAAACCCGCCGCTCGCCTTCTGTGAACACCTTTAGCACTGTCTCGAGTTCCGGAATGGCTCCTCCTGCTGCCTACCGAACGAGCCCGACTAATGACAACGTGCGGAGGTCGACCTCGTCGCGCTCCGGCGGTCCGGGAGGCCAGCCCTCGCAGCCATCCTCCTACGTGGCTCTACTCCGACGCCAGAAAGCCACCGTGTGGAGCGAGCGGGCCCAGATGGAAGATCCACGTATCATGGCTCAACAGCGTGCTGCTCGCATGCGTGCTAACCGCGAAATCGTGGCCAGCGGCGGATATGTCACATCTGGCTCTGGCCGCACCAGCACTGGTCTGTCTGCCGGAGGCAAAGTTGCCGCAAAGATCCGGCACCACAAGGGCTCAACCCTCGGCTTCGGCTCTGACAGCAACTACGTCGGCATTGGCGGCGTTCCTCTGCGCCTGAGTGCCACCGAGGTCGAGGGAGAAGATAGTGATGACGACGACATGACTGCCACGGGCCGCCTCAACCATCGCAGGACCGGTAGCAGCGGTCGCAGCAGCACTGCTAGCGGACGGCGTGGACCGCAGTACCGGACATCCTCGGGTGCCCTGGTGTCGAACTCGCAGGCCGGGTCTCGACGCTGGAGCCCAGGCGACACCCCCGAGCGCACAGGCAGCCTTGTCGACGACCACACCACAACCACCGCCAATGTTGGAATCAGTGCCTCTAACAGCCAGGCTGATCTTGCGGATACTGCTAGCGGCAAGGCTCGTAGCACAGCCAGCGGCAGCAGCGCCGAGCGCCACGACAACGTCCCCGACCTCAGCGGAACGGCAGGACGTATGCCAGCTAACAGCACGACACATGCCAGTGTGAAGAGGGAAAAGAGCATCCGGACGCCCGAAGACCTCCGCCGCCGCGGCAGTGTCGATGACCGCACCATGACCCTCTCCACTGGCCGCCTGTTCATCGCCAACCCTGATTAAAAGGCGGAGCAGAACAACAAGGCTTTGTGCCCTCACCGCATCTCTACGCATGCTCAACACGCTACACACGCTATCTTACTCTTTTGTCTTTTATTGGTTATCTCGGCGGCCTTGCTAGTCAAGCCGCGATGGAAACTATCCACTGGATTCTCTGGGCTATTGGGAAGGGGGCCATATCCCTCCAAGCATTTACTCGCCATTCTACACCGCTTAATAGTCACCACCCGACCTCATTCATTGCATTATCAGGCGTTTACTAGCTTTTGACTTCGGCCGTTTGGCTTGAATGGAACATGTACTTATCATTCGATACTCTGCAACGGTTTAGTCCCAACATTATTATTTGCACCTTTTTTCTTGTTTATACGCTTCTGTCCTCCTTCTGCGTGATCTGGTGATAAGCACCTGTGCGTATGCGGGTGGTTTTAGCGGCATTATGTGCATTTTGTGCATGACTAGGTAATCTCTGCTACAGATGCACGATCTCGAGGGAACCAAATGATCCTTCAGGAGCGTCAGGGAGAGCGTCATCGGCGGGCAAGGGAGAGTTGCGATAGCATCGGTCCGCTTTTAGATAAGCATTTAACCACGTGACAAGTGGAGATGGTTACTAGCCACAGATCAAGCCACAGAAAACGCGTGAACACGTCAAATTAACGCGTCTCCTTTTCTAGTTCAACGGGTTCCTGGGGAACGGGCCTGTTAACGCGTCCGCCCCATCGGCTCTCGTTCTCGTGACATTTGCCCACCTCCAATTCTACTCTTCTTGGATTTTGAACGTCAAGCGCCCCAATTCAACGCAGCAAACCACATCGCCTTTGTTTTTCTCGAATAGACCTGCTTTCTTTTGTTGTTTTCTTGGTCCTCGACAAATGGTCCCAGCTGCCCATGTTCACCAGAGGGGCGATCTGTCCTTCAGCTTGATTTGATTGCATGCCAGCCTGTTCTTTATTCCTCCACCATCCTTGACACCACCGCTTTCTTCCTAATGCCTCTTCTTGTCATGTCTCCCAACCTCCAGGACGGAACTGACTCGCCGTCCCGGAAGAGGAGCCACGAAGAGTACCTCGAGCAGAATTCCACAATCAAAAGCGGCCATCAGTTGCTGCCGGGCGTGGAGAACATCTCCGTCATCCGTACGTTTTACGAGGTTAAGAAAGCTGCCCATGATTTTGCAGTCGTATCTAACGAAAGACAAATGTAGCATCCGAAGGCCAAACATCTCCTATCTTGCCTTCCATCTCAGCCGACTCTCCTCCTTCTGGAAGCCCCGAATCCCTTCTCACCGACGTCGGCACCAGCACACCAGCCAGACCATCACCGTCTCCCAATCCGACACCGTCCAAAGGACCCCTAGTCACCAGCAAAACAGGTCAGCTGGTCATCTCTCTCGACTCGGCCATGCCTTCTACTCCATCCACCGCTAGCCCCAGCGGCCAGGCAGCAGCAACTGCAACCCCGCCACCAGCAAAACGCAAGCGTCTGACAGCAGCCGAGAAGGAAGACAAAGCCAAGGCCGACGCTGCTAAGAAGGAAGAAAGGGCCAAAGCTGACGCCGCCCGGAAAGAAGAGAAGGAGCGGGCAGAGGCCGAAAAGAAGGCACGAGCCGAGGAGCGGGAAAAGGAGCGGGAAAAGAAACGCAAGCAAAAGGAGGAAGAGGACCGGCGACGGAATGAAGAAAAGGACAGAAAGCGGAAGGAGAAGGAAGAGGAGGAGCGCAAGGTGCAGGAGGCCAAAGAAAAGAAGGAACGGAGCCAGCTGAGACTTAACTCGTTCTTCAAGACCGGCCCGCCCTCGACACCCAAGAAAGCCGCCAGCCCGTTTGCAGATGCAGCAGCAAGGGCAACAGCCTCGCCAGCTTCAGTTGGCAATGCTAGCCCCGAGAAGAGGCAGTCGCCACAGAAAGCGCCGACGTCGAACGTGTCCGAGTATGATCGCTTATTCAAGCCATTTTTTGTCAAGGAGAACGTGGTCATGGCCACCAGCCTGTACGGCTTGGACGACGAGGCAAAGGCAGCAAAGTCGCGGACACTAGACGAGTATCTGTCTGGCAAGCGAGGTTCCTTCACACCCACACAGTTGAGTGCGGCTTCGGCCGTGGACTATTTCCACTTGCCATGCAGGCCATGCCGCCGTGGACGCTCGCGGCCCAGTGTGCGCAAGATCATGACCATGATCTCAGACTCTGGTGATGCACAGAGCACGCAGACGAGATTGGCACTGAACCTACTGAAGGACATCCCCATGAAGTTTTTGGGGTTCCGAGAAGACGTTCGGCCGGCCTACTATGGCACGGCTACGAATCTGCCAACAGGCGCCCGGCTGGACAGACTTGCACGGAACCCTCTGGCCAAGACAGTATTGCCACTCAACTACGATTATGATTCCGAAGCTGAGTGGGTTGACGATGGCGACGGCGAAGACGTGGACGACCTAGACGACGAGGAAGAGGACCTGGATGAGGACGAAGAGATGGACGACTTCTTGGACGATTCGGAAGATGCCGCACCGATCCGCGCAGCCTTCTCGACGGGCATGGAGCCGGAAAGCACAGGCATCTGCTGGGAAGACCAAACACGACAGGCGCCAGTACCAAATATGGACGCTTTCCGCATGGAGTTTATCCTGGGTAGGTTTTATGTCATTTCCCCCAAGGTCACGTTGCTTGGATGAAATAAATCGGCGACTCTCGAAACTAACAATTGCCTGACAGACCACGAGGAGGCCATCGACCCATTTTCGACACAATATTGGGAGCCGGCACCAGTTGCAGAACCAGCACCAGCAGCCAAATCTAAACCCAATACGACGGCAGCCAAGGCGGCAGCCGCCAAGGAGAGTGGCAGCTCATCCATGGCACCACCACCTGCCCCCGCAGACGCTTTTGCTGCACTCGGCGCACCGGCGGTGACAGGGACAGCCAATACCAACGGCAATACCAACAGCAACAGCAACAGCAACGGCAAGCCGGATACGAAGAAGGGGCCCGGTGTGGCCCCCGAATTTGTCGACGATTTCAAAACGGCAATCATCAAGTATGCCAAGCTGAGCAAGTTGGGCGTCGTCGAGATTCTCAGCATGGAGTTCCCCAAGTGCACCAAGAGCCAGATCAAGAACTCTCTGGAGGCGTTGGCAGAGCGGACAGGAGCAGGCCAGCAGAAGACGTGGAAGCTGAAATAGGGGTGAAACCGTTCTGTCGGTGGTGGGGTGTTGCTGCAAAAGGCAGGGAGGGAGAAATAGGCGGGATGACTTGTCACGCCTTTTTTTTTTTGTTTGTTATGGGATATATCGCACCTGGAGGTTCTTGCTTGTCGTTTTAATGGGCGTTTGCGGTCTGACGCGAAAAAGTGCGCAGTTTTATTTCATCCATGTTATTTGATTCTGGCGTCTGGGCATCTTGCAGTGTCTTCTTTTTACCTTTTACGACAACACTCATGTGTGGTTTTAGAACTGCTCCCTTGAAGGCGCTTGACGAGGAGCAAAGCATTCTTTCCAAACTCGGTCCCAATCGCCGCCAGTGAAGCCGTGCAAGACTCAACCGTAGAGTGACCTGGTGCACTAATCACAAATGTAACCTGGCAAAATACTCATGGATTGCCAGCTGTCAAGTTTGCCATTGGCGCTTTGTAGGGCTGCAGCAGCTTATTCTCCGGCCGATGCATCATTTTGCATCATAGTTGCTGGCAACGAGCAGGTAGACTAGATTGTGTAATCAAGTGACGAGTTACAGGACGTTCGGTAAAAGAGGCCTGTGTTGGCGGCCCGGTACCTCTGCCAAGTTTGTATGCTTTTCTAAGACAAGCTTCACCCCCCGATTACAAAGTCTGATATCTGTAGTGCTTACTCTGACAGGTGCTAAGAAGCGGGTAAGCCCGGTCGAGGTGAGGCCGATTTCCCCGGGCAAAAAGCAAGGGACGAGACCATCCAGGCTGCCGTTTTAATGTGGAATCAAAATTCCCGAATCTGGCAAGTGGGACATTTACAGAGGAGTAATGCACGCGTCGTACAGCACTTGTCTAAACGCCGTCATCACAAGGGCGTGAAGAGGGCAAAAAAATAAAGATGTGGGATAATTATTAATGCCGTTGTGCGGATATATAGCAAGGCTGTATTCGACAACATCCGGCTAGGCAACGAACGAAATCGGAAACGACAACAAAACAAGACTTGTCAACGAAAACGAAAATCCAATAAACATTCAACCAGCACATCAATCTCATCGCCCGCCAACATGTCTCCGACTGACAATTTCAAGCTGGCCGACAGCACCGAGCGCTCCAGCGTGACGGTGATCAACATTGCCGGGTTTCACGTCTACCTCTACGGCGTCAAGGAACTCACCCCGGCCCAGGCCAAGGACGTCACCGTCTTCTTCCACATCCACGGCCGCGGGGCCACACATCTCCACGCCGAAGCGGTCGCGCACCAGCTGCTGGTCGGGTGGCGGGCGCGCGGCTCGACCACCAAGGGACTCGTCGTGGCCACATTCGACAACCGGAACCATGCCGAACGTGCAGTAAGCCCCCCCCAGTCGACAGCGGCACACTTTGAGACACCTTACTGACCTTGCAGCTCGGCGAAATCACAATGTAAGAAGGCACCGTCAACGTCGTCAAGCACGCGACTCCACGTACTGATCTCTGCAGCCAAGAATGGGCCGAAGGAAACCCACGACACGCGTAAGTGGTTGACAGTCCGTTCCCAGAGATGGCGGCCCCAGCTAACACTCCCAGACAAGACATGCTTGGGATGATTGGTAGGCTGTGCTGTCCTCTTTCTGCACTAGACTTTTTCCGCTTTGCTAAACAAGCAGACGGCGCCGTTGATGACATTAATATAACGACCAAGTACCTGCCGGCGTATGTCGACTTTGAGCCGACCGAGTACATTGTGTCTGGCGTGTCCCTGGGCGGCCACGTTAGCTGGAACACGCTGGCCAGCGAGCCCAAGATCCAGAAAGCCGCCATCATCGTCGGCAGCCCGGACCTGACCACAATGCTCGAGGAGCGGCTGGCCGCGTTCAAAAAGGTGCCGGTGAGCAGTGTCAAGGCATTCGAGTTTGCCGAGTGGAACCGGGCGACGTCGAGGATCAGCCGCGAGCGCGACCAGAGCCTGGCCAGCATTTCGGGCAAGACGATCCTGATCCTCAACGGGGCCGACGACGCGCTTGTGCCGAGCAAGTTTACGCGCACGTGGGTGGACCGGTACGGGAGCAACAACAACAGTATCGAGTTCCACGAGCAGGTGGGCTACGGGCACGGCCTGTCGGAAGGCATGATGGGGCGGCTTACTGACTGGGTGGTGAAGAATGTCGGCAACGGGAGGAAGCCGATTGCCGACAGACGTGGGCTGTTCACGACGGACTGAGAGAAAAGACAAGAATGAAATGAAAAAAAAAAGACAAAAAAAGACAAAAAAAGACAAAAAAAGAGATAAAATAACACAAAAAACCAACATACCCCCAAAATTAAACAAAATCAAAAAGTATTCAAAAATCTAGAAAGATTGAAAAAAATAGAATGACAAAAAAGAAACAAAAAAGTGCCTCGTCTCTTTCCAATTGAGAACCCGAAAGATTACTTTTACCGACAGCAAAGGATCTGCCAGTCCTTTGAACAGACATCATCAGACATGTCTTTGGACGTCGTCAACACTGATACTGGTAGCATGGCTGCAATTTGCAAACTACACAATGACCCAGCCTGACCGGTCGTCCCGTATTGTTATCATCTTGCTCGAGAGTCAGCATGAGTCAAAATGACGGTGCTGTCACTCGCCAAATGAGGAAGGAGCGTTGGATGGCATCACGCCCTTGGAAGGACATGTGCAGAACTCCAAAGTAGACACGGTGAATCGGTGATGCTACTGTCGTATTTGTGGTGAGACGTCCGTGGTGATTTTGGAGACCTCGCAATGGCAACTTGCACTACAATGTATTCGCCGAAGCCTGGGGAAAACATGTTCCCCGGTGCGGAGTCGTTGCCCCATGTGGAGGGAAACTGACACCAATAGCACCATGGACACCCGGAGACGCCCCTTGGCTCTTGCGCAAGTACCGCAGCTACTCCTCAACTCGGATGTATAAGAGTAACCTAGAAAAAAAAAAGCTGCTTTTAAATCTCGACATGGAGTCGACGACCGGGAGTCGACGACCTGGGATTAAAAACTCGCAGGCAAATGTCATGCCCTCACGACATGCCCCCCCCCCAACCATGTCAATCCCTTCAAAACAGACGGCCGTCGTCGTCAAGAAGACGGGCAAGGACTGGCAAATCGAGCTCGACCATGCTTATCCAGTCCCGACGCTCCAGCCGGGCCAGGCCCTCGTCCGCCTCGCCTACACCGGCGTCTGCCACTCTGACCTGTCCGGCTTCAACGGCGGGTGGAACCGGCAGATTACGTGCGACGTGCCGGGCCACGAGGGCGTCGGCAGGATCGTGCAGCTCCACCCGGCGACGGACCCGGCGACGGTGCCGCCGCTCGGGACGAGCGTGGGCGTGCCGCTCATTCGCGCGCCCTGCGGCCAGTGCCGTGTCTGTGCGCTGCCGGACGGCGAGGTCATGTGTCCGGCGACGGGGTTCCACGGCATGCAGCACAATGGGACCTACCAAGAGTACATTGCCGTGCAGGCGTCATACCTGGTGCTGCTCCCGGCGCCGACGACTCTGTCGACGTCGCCATCAGCCGCTTCCCAGACGACGACGGCCTTGGACTCCCTCCTCGCCCCCGTCCTCTGCGGCGGCGTCACCGCCTACAAGGCCATCAAAAAGTCCCGCGCCCAGCCCGCCGACTGGGTCGCCGTCGCCGGCGCCGGCGGCGGCCTCGGCAACTTTGCCGTCCAGTACGCCGTCGCCATGGGCATGCGCGTGATCGGCATCGACACGGGCGACGCCAAGCGGGCCGCGACGCTGCGGCTCGGGGCCGAGGCGTTTATCGACTTCAAGACGACGCCCGACGTGCCGCGCGCAGTCGTCGACGCCACCGGCGGCAGAGCCGGCGTCAAGGCGGCCATTGTGCTGGCGCCCAGCGAGGCGACGTACAACCAGGCGCTGCACTATGTGGACTACCAGGGCAGCGTAGTGTGCGTGGGCCTGCCGCACGAGGACGTGCGCATGGCGTTTGCGCCGGGCATTGTGATCCACAAGGACATTTCGATTGTCGGGTCGATGGTGGGCACGCGGCGAGACATTGGCGAGGCGCTGGACTATGTCGTGCGGGGGCTGGTGAAGCCGGAGATTGAGGTGCGCAAGCCGGAGGACATTGTGGACATTTGCAGAAAGATGGAGGCAAACGAGATTGTAGGCCGGGCAGTATTGGATTTTGGTGGTAGATAGGGGTGGACGGTGTAGAGAAGAAGAAGTAGGGGAGATAGGATGACCTAAATAACTTTATCTTCCGTTACATGTACCTCCCGTACACTCGATGCATGTGGCGTTGACATTGGCAGACATGGGACTTGCCAGGAACAGCATGGCATTGGCCGCGTCGTGGACGGTCCCGGCCCGGCCCAGCGGGATCTCCTTGGTGTCACGGTTGGAGTAGATGCACTGACTCTACAGACTTGCAGGCATTTCGACATTTTGACAATCTCCTCGACTTATATCTAGTCCATCCTCGCAGCCATCTCACAGGAGTTGCCGAATCAACAGCCTTGCCAAGTGAACGTCTCCTTCTTTATTGCTGGTCAACATGCAACTCTGGAATCATTATACTTTTAATACGACACACTCATTCAATGCCCAGCACCCGCAGGGTCTTGTTCCACGACTCCAGCCCGCGCGCTGCAATCTTGCCCGGCACGTCCGCTCCCCGCTCAAAGTGCTCCCCGCCAAACGTCTCGAAGCTGACCCATCCCCGGTAGCCCAGGTCCTTGAACAGGACAGAGCAGATGGCGTTGATCGGCAGGTAGCCCCCCGTCGAGTCGTTGGAAAACACCCGCGCGTTCCGGCTCCACGTCATCCGCGGCGGCTGTGCCGGGTCGTGCCACGGGTGCAAAGGGCCGAGAGGAGGGTCCAGCTTGAGCGCGTCTCCGAGCTGCACGTAGAATATCTTGTCCACATTGAGCTCTTTCAGTTTGGAGAGGGACTCTTCTAGGCCAGTACTCTGGGACTCTTGGCCCCTCGCAATCCCACTGCCCTCTGTCGGGTCTGCCCACACCCGGCCGGCAATGTGGAACGTGTCGAGGCACAGCCCGACGTTGGGCATGTCGACGGCCCTGACCACATCCCACGTGCCGTCCCACGTGTCCACGTGGTTGCCCCAGCTGATGCCCTCGTAGGCGAACCGGACGACGGGGCTCTCCCGGAGGCCCAGCTCGCCCAGCTCGCGCAGGTCGTTCTGCAGGACTGCCGGGTCTCCAGTCGTGCAGCCGACAGGGCGGGCGAAATTGGTCGTCACCTGGATCAGGTCGGTGCCGAGGACCTTGGCCAGGCGGATCCAGAGCTTGGCCCGCTCAATCTCGGCCGCGTGCTGCTGCCTGTCGACCAGGCCGTCGTACGACGAAAACGGCTGCAGGGAGACGACCTCGAGGCCGTGTCTGTCGCACGCGGCGCGGATCTCGTGCGCCGCCGCAAAGAGAGCCTCGTCCGCACCCCCCTGAAGCCCCCTGGCGTGCGTCTCCAGACACTCGTAAAAAATCTCTATTCCCTGGTAGCCGTTCTGCGCGGCAGCGGCAATCTTGTCAAGGATGTCGTGGCCAGCCGGGGCGCGGCCGAGCGAGACGCTGGCAATGGCTAGTTTGAGGGACATGGTGGTCGAATAAGAAAGATAACGATAAAATGGATACCGACATCAAAAGTGGAATCACCTTGACAGAGACATTGGACGACTTTATGACGTAGGGACGACGGTTAACATGGATAGTCCTTTGAGTGCGGGCAAGAGGTCAGTCTCCGGGTAATGCCTTTGCCGGGTTTATGCACGCGCTTTCACAAAAGAATTCGACGCAAACTAGCAAATATTGAATTCATAGACACTTCAACGTTCAAAACTGGGCTTTCTGTTTCAACTCACAGTTCGTACTCTTCAACATCTACTGGTTGTCCGCTGTCGAGCGACTGTTTGATTGCCTCGCACACAATCAGCTGCCAGCCCAGACCTTGGCGTGCTCTTTGGCTCTGCTTCGCCGCAGATCACCCTTCATGCGACGACGTTCTCCGCCACTCCACTTCAAAATACGAGTCGTGCTTCTTCATCATCCAGAGACTGTTAATGGCGATAATCTTTCCGATGGAACCAGAATCGATGGCTTGCTTGGTGGCCACTGCAAACGCGTTGAATCGCCGGTGGTGACCAACCAGAGACTTGACTTGTTGTTTAGTTTCCAGAAATGCTACCAGCCCTTCCCGTCTTGGACATTGTCGCAGACTGGCTTTGAGCATACGCCTTGCTGCCGGAGCGTGTGTGTTGTTTGGCGAGCTGACAATTACTGCGTCTGGCCTGGAAGTTGCAATGAGTTTGGCGAGAGAGCTGTAGTGAGGCGTGTTCAATTTCAATGCTGTCTTTGACGTATCTGGCAGCGGGTCGACAATAGCCACAAGCTGTGCATCTTTGCTTGCTCCAATGGCCTTGACATGTTGTCGCCCAATGACGCCGTAGCCTAGGACAGCAATTCAAACAGGAAAATAATGTCCAGAAGCCATCTGCAATGTAGAAAATTCGATTATATCTCAAATAGACGAATTAACGAATCGACAAAAAAGTATCTCCAAGAGTTGACCACTTACACCAAAATCGGCGATGCTTTTACCCGGCCCACTATTAAAGACCTGCGCAATCCCGCGGAATACAGTCGCATTTATTCCATCACGGAACCAGGCTTCCTCCTACTTCCCCAGCTTCTCCATGTCCATATTCGAAACCGGAATTTTCTCCATTACGGCTGCCAGCAATGTGTCGACTGTCGAGCCTGCTCCGAGGATCTTGAGGACTGGCATGTCCACCTCCAGCTCGGCCAGGAACCAGGCCCGGATTTCCACTGCAACGATGGAATCGACGCCCTGTTCCGCAAAACTGACGCTCTGGTTGAGAGTGTCACTCTGGGGGATCAGCAGGACACGCTTCAGTTTCTCGACAAATGCACCCTGGACGATTTTCAACGCCTCGTCCCGAGATTCCGCACACGCCAGCTTTGCCCGGGGGCGTGCTTTGCTCTTGTCGTGACCAGTCCTTGTCGTTTTCCTTTCCGTGTCTGGAAGCATAAAGTGGCCAAACCGTGGGTTCTCTCGTAGTTGAGCCTGTACTTGCGGAGTCTTCCGCACTAGCCCAATGCCAGAGGCTACCTCTGACGACATTCCGAGCGCAGCACTTTCCGGCCTGCCTGCAAGAATGGTTTCGGCAAACAGTCGATGCAAATCCTGCTCCGAGTTGTTTTGGTAGCCACGGCGTGTAAAGTAGTCCTTGTCCAGGTGCGAGTTGTTTTCAAATTGGCCGTCCAGACCCACCACAGCACCAACTGCAATGTCGGACCCAACAACCTTGCGAACATTCCGGCGCTGAGCCGCCAAAGTGGCCATGAAATTGTTGGCCATGACGTACGCTGATTGTCCCGTATTTCCCGAGAGGCCAACTCCAGAAGTGAACAAGATAAAAAAGTCCAGTTGGTCTGTGCAAAAGAGCTCATCAAGCAGCATGCTGCCGTAAACTTTGGGCCCAAGAGTGCGTTCTAGAGACTCCGAGTCTAGATGGTCAAACAGAGAATCTGACAGAACCAATGCGCCATTGGCAACTCCAGCAACGGGAGGCATGGTTTCCATGACTGTGTTGTAGCAGTCGTGCACCGACTTGCGTTGCGTCAAGTCCACAGACATGACATGAACAGTGGCGCCGTATTCAGCGGCCAGCTGGTCGCTAAATCGAGAGTCGACCTTTGGACGACGGCTGGCAAGGACAATGTGCCGTGCACCGTGATGAACCATCCAAGTGCAGAGAGACTGCCCCAGGCCACCGGCCAAGCCAAACATAAGATAAGTTGCATTGTCCCGGAATATGGTACCGTGGTCAATGGGCCGGATCAGTGCTTGGACCGAGAAGGCAGACCAGTCAACTACACTGATTTTGTTCGGCACAACCAGTCCAGAAACGCTCTGAAGCGGTAGAACTGGAATGCTCTCCTGTTCTGGTGTGGCTCGGTGTTTGTTGCCCATTTTAATGGCCACCGTGTGGCAAGTTGACTTGAGGCCAAGGCTAACACGGCTGATGTCGACAAAACCAGGATTTTTAAAGGACGGCTTCGAGGCGAAGAAGGACACTGCTGACCTTGTTGGAGTATTAGCCGGGAGACACTGCCTGAGAAGTCTTCCACTGGCACAGTCTCCAACCGAAAGATCAACAAAAAACGAGACATCTCGAGGAAGGATGGTGTTCTTGACAGAACGAATGGGCAACTTGTCATGGACGAACACGCACCGCAGCGTGACGCGATACAGAGAACATGAGTTCGGGTTGTCCATCTTCTGCCTCGTGGCCGTCGTGAACATGATTCGGACGTCTGCCACGACGGCTTCTCGCTCGAGGGCATCCTTGAGCGCCTCATCTGCCTCGTGAACCAGAACCGTGCCAAATCGGGGTGCAGAGGCGAAAATGCTCTTGGCAATCAGGTAGGCCGCCGAAGCCCCGAGGACAGCGATGCTTCTGCTGCGATCCGGGCCAGATTTATGGGGAGCAGTCCATTCTACTGGAACTGTTAAAAGCGACTCGGCGGGATGTTCACTAAGAGCAATGAAAGTTCCACCAGCATCGGTATCTTCACCAATAAAAAGAGTAAAGAATCCAGTCTCGCGGACCGGAACGCTGTGCAACAGGGAATGGGTCACCCGTAGTGTGCGCGTCTCGTTGGTGCGTGGCGGAGGTGGGACGCGTATGGGTGAGATGGTGTACAGATCGACTGTTTTGCTATCTGGCAAAGTCTCCAGGACGATGCTTTCCTTTCGTGGATCGATCTCGGCGCGTACTTTTCGTCGGTATGTGTTGTACCTTTGGTTGGCAGATGTTGTCGGCATGACTCGGGAGATCAATGGCGTTTTTTGAGTGTTGGCGATATACAGTTCTGGCTCCATACTCCATAATAGATTCGGAATGTCTTCTCCCACTTCCTTCTGCAACTTGTAGCCCAGCTCTAGCCGGATCAGGGATTCCGCTAAAAACTTTGGCGTAGGATCGCCCGCTTTGGGATCATAGTCGATCATCTGGAGATTGAGGTTGGGATACTCGTAGCGAACAACCCGAGAAAGACCCATCAGCATGGCTGCATTGGGGTTCGACTCCCTTGTGCCCCTTGTAGCGAACAAGACGCTCCGACTATTTCGCCACAGCAACTTAAGCTTATTCAAGCCGGCTGGTGAGTGCATCCCCACTGCCAAACGATCTAGATCATCGAGGCAGACAACAGAACTTCCTGGGGGGGTCTGGTTGTCGGTGACGCTTAGCACACAGTCTGTTATGGTGATAGACGTGTAGTACGGCTGAAGAAGCTGCTCTATACCGTAGGCACATGATCCCATGGGCTGTGGGCAACTGCCTCCAGTGATCAAAAGATGATTTCCGAGGTGATCTGACACACGCAGGGGGCTGCGCAAATCCAAGATCTTGTCATCGACAGCCTGTAGCACAAAGACAGAGTAGTTCTGTAACCCATTGTCCACAGGCGTGTAGGTATCGATGCCCCCAAAACCATGTTTGCGTGACAATTCATCCCACTTGTCCAGGGTCATGAATGGCCCGTTGGCTCGACTAGGATCTGTGTCTGCACCAACCAACCACTCCGGCAGCAATCCAATAATGGCATCGATATGAGCAGAATCATTCGTCACAATGTCTCCAACCACCAAGTATCCTCCTGGCTTTAGTAGACGGCGAACATTGTCCAGCATCTTGCCCATGTTGGCGGCCAAATGAAGAGTTGTCATTGCCAGAGCCATGTCGTAGCCCCCCCCAGTAAAGTTCTGGCTTTCTGGGGAGTTTTCCATGTCATATTTTGCAAATTCCATTCGTTGGTGCTTTTGGAGACGTGCTAGGGCACTTTCCAACTGTTGGTCTGTGGCAGCCGTATACGTGTACGTCTCGTAGGCCCCGTTGATAGTATCGAGAATATTGTCAGGAAATCCACCGCTGTCGGATCCAACTTGAAATATATTCATGCGTGGATATCTGTCCGTGATTTGGGTGACGAGGCGGGTGTACCAAGTACTCGGGCATTCGCTTCCATGACGGCCACGAAGCTCTTCGTAAAACTGGTCAAGCAGGCCGTCCTCTGCGAGATATTCCTGCATGCTGCTTCCTTGGCGGACACTTTGCGTTAAGTGTTCAGCCATGACTTCAAGCAGTTTGATGGCTGTATGAGAACGGAACTTGGCGGACAGAGGTTGAATGAACGATGGGGTATCAGACAAGGCTTCTTGCGGAACAGTGGGATGCCTCCCAGACTCGACGAGCTTTGTCAGACGAGCAGCATTGTCGAGCATACGCTGGTAATGGGGAAGAGTTTGCTCCTTCTCGTCCGTTGTAATGGCCTCGTGAAGCCGACGGAGGCGGAAGAAGCCAATGCGCTCGGCGGCCAGCAACACATCTCGGTATTCAGGAAGAGCAGTGGAATCTGTTCCTTGGATAACTGCTGAAGCATTGGGCGATGCTTCCTTGAACGTTGGTTGCGAGAAAGCCCAAACATCGTCACGCTCGGTATTTGCTGCAAATGGCTTCACGCCAACCGACTCAAACTGCACAAAAGGATGGCCATCCTTGGTGTAGACATCGATGTCGGCAAGCATAGGGACATTGGGAGTCTCCCGGGTGCGGGCCTGGTACTGGAAACGTCCATCACCGCTACCTTCGCCTTTGAAAAAGTGTGGGTTCACGACAATGGATTGAATATGGGTTGGGATACGAAGCTTTCGCAGCCGCTTGTCGTATGGGTGACAGTATGCGGCAAAGCCAGTTTGGATGGCCGAGTCGAGGAAGCCAGGGTGAACCAGCAGTTCTCGGCTATCATCGCCCCTATCCGATTCATCGTGGATTTCGCCAACAGCATAATCCATCTTGCGACGAATACTGTGCACACCCGTGAACGGCTTGCTGTAATTGTAGACCAATGAGGTAAACTGCGAGTAGAGACGATCTGTATCGGCATCCACCAGGTTGATGCCTGGGTCCACATCGACAAGAGGCAGGCTGTTGGGTTCAGGTGCGTGGAAGGAGGCCGTCACAGTCGCACTGAAATTCAAAGCAAGAGGTGTGGCTGTGTTGGAGGAGGGAAGACCAGAGTGGCAGGTAATGTGCGCAGATAGTTTAGTGTCTGTAAAATGTTCAATGGCGAGAGTGACCTTCGCCTCCATGCCATCAGGACCATCGTCAAAGGTCAAAGCTCGGCCAATAACGGCGTCGTTTAAGCAAATAAGGCCTAGTGGATTTCCGATCGCCACGGCAGCAACTGCCTCGATGGCCATCGACACATAATCCATTGCAGGGAACACAGACTGGCCTTGCAGTTGGTGGCCGTGTAGCCAACCTATCTCGTTGTGTCGCAGAAGCTGCCTCCACGACACAGTCGAGTCTGTCTCGGTCTCAACCAACCGCCGCCCCAAAAGTGGATGGATTGGTGCATGAACATTTCGGCTGCTTCCCGAATAACGCGTCAGTGAGAAGAACGAGCGAATATGGTCGAACGGATATGTGGGAAGGTCGCTGAGAACTCGTGTTGGTCGCGACGTGCCGGACAAAAGGTTGTTGACAGAAGTAAAGTCGACTGACGAAGCGCCGAGGCTTGTCCAGACGTACCCTAGAGCCATTGCAAACTCATCCACGTCATTCTTCCCACGGGCCAGGAGTCCCGTGTATGGAATGTCATCTCTGCCCATTGCCGACTTCAGAGTGTCGAGACAAGGTCTCTTGAGAGCTGGATGAGGCCCAGCCTCAATGGCGAGATTGAAAGGACCGGCATATGAAACAGCTGCTTCCACAGCCGGTGCAAATAGAACAGTGTTCAGCATGTTGTCGGCCCAGTACTTGTTCTCTATTGTGTTCTTGGACATGACGACCTGCTTTCTTTTTCCTGTGGTCCTGGCACTGGAAATCCACGCTGTACCGTTGCCATCTTGGGCCTTGATGTTGCATTTCTCGAGAGCCTCGAGATATGGCTCAACGCAGCGAATCATATGGTGGGAGTGGTAAGCTGTATCCACTCGAAGCCGTCTAGCAAACTTCTTTTTGTTCTTGAAGATTTGTTCGGCTTTGTTCACGATATCGTCATCTCCAGATAGAGTGATACTGCTGGCCGAGTTGATTGCAGAAACCTTGATGCGGTTGACAAAGTCGTCCAGCTCGCAGAGGTTGCGTGCATCCTGATAGGATGTTCCCACGGCCACCATGGCTCCTCGTTGTGGCTTGGCAGCGGCCGGCTTGGCTTCGGCATGTGCATTTCGTGCATGGCCGTTGCCGTTGCAGCTCAAAGGCTTCCCAGCCAGATGAGCATGCAGTCCCCGGTAGTAGGCAATGTAGAGGGCATCCTTTGCTAGAAGAAACCCGGCAGCATATGCAGCACCGATCTCGCCGGATGAATGCCCGACGACGGCCTTCAGCTGGATATTGGCAGCCTTCAAGATGTCAACTAAGACAATCTGAACGGCAGTGCAGAGAGGCTGAGCAACAGCTGCCTCGTTCACTCTAGAGGTGTTGGAATCTGCCAGGAGCTCATCGTGCAGTGTCCAGGAGGGCCGGTCCTCGACTGGTAGTTGGGACAATGCCTGGTCGAGTTCTCTGACCCGGTCTCTGATAAACGTCGACTGCTCCATGAGATGTGCTCCCATGCGTGGCCATTGCGCTCCTTGGCCAGTAAACACACCGAGAATGCTGGGGCTGGGTACGTCGACCCGACGGGTGCTCAGAATGGCATTTGCATCATCGCTGAGAAGGAAGTCTGAACAGCCTCCTCAACACTGACACATCTGGTCGCTGCTCGGTAGGCAAGTGTGGACCGACGGTTCTGCAGTGTGTCGGCCAGATCCCCAATGTCCACTTCTGGATGTGTTTCGAGGTATCCTTTCAGGCTTAGCAGCATGGCCTTCAACGCCGAGGAAGAAGAAGCAGAGACGACAAGAGGAGTGAAGATTTGCGCCAGGCCGGCGTCAAGGTTCGTTTTATGCGAGACTGGCTCGAACGACTCGATGATGGCGTGGGCGTTCGTGCCACCGAATCCTGGCCACTCTTGTTAGCTGTCTGGTGAACTAAATAACCCGGCGCATGATTGCTCACCAAAACTGTTGATGCTGGCTCGTCGAGGTTGGCCAGGCTCGGGGTCTGGCCATGGCCGAGGCGAGGTCGACACTTCCAGGTGCTCATAGAAAGGAGCCACTTTTGGGCTCAGCTTGTGAAAATGCAGATTCGGCGGCACGATTCCATGTTTCATTGACATGGAAGTGCCAATTAGACTGGCGAGGCCAGCAGACCCTTCGGTGTGTCTGGGCGACAAAGTTTTAGAAATTTGATCCCAATCTTTGAAAAGAAACAGTGTCACCTACCCAATGACGGTTTTAATGGACCCCACCAGAAGTCTGTCGGCAACAAGGCCATCGGGAAAGAACGACGCGCTGATCGCGCCTGCCTCTTGGGGATCACCGGCTGGTGTGCCCGTGCCGTGGGCATGAAAGAATTGGGGCCGGCCTTTAGGGTTGGTAATGTCGAGACTTGCCCGCGCATATGTGTCCCGGATTAGTTGCGCCTGGGAGATTCCGCTCGGCATAGTCATGCCAGGCGTCTTTCCGTCTTGGTTGACTGGCACGGTTAGAAGTCAATGTCAAAGGTTTTGGAGCCAGCCAGGCACTTACCCCCTGTTCCGCGGATGACACACTCGACAGGGTCTCCATCCCTCACCGCATCGCTCAGCCTCTTTAGGATGACAGCTGTTGTCCCTTCACCTCGGGCATATCCATCTGCAGCCGCGTCCCACATCTTGCTTGTGCCGGTGGGTGACAACATATGCAGGTTGCTCTCTGCAATGTACATACCTGGTGCCAGAATGAGGTTCGATCCAGCAGCCACTGCCACCGGCCCACAGTCGCCGTTTCTGAGTGCCGTCACGGCATGGTGGACAGCAACGAGGGACGACGAGCAAGCCGTGTCGATGGTCATGCTCGGGCCGTGCCAGTCGAAAAAGTACGATATCCGATTGGACATGATGGCGCGGCTGCATCCTGTTGCAGCGTAGGTGAGGTGAGCCTCCCAGTCACGGTTGACGAGCTGGGACCAGTCGTCGCACATGAGTCCTACATAGACGGCTGTAGCCGAGCCACGGAGTTTTTCGATAGTTTGTCCGGCAGATGATCTATTATTTAGAACAAGGGAATTTTTGGAACAATAAAAAAACAAATACCCAAAAAACCTTCCAGCACACTTACACGCAATCATACACAGTCTCAAGGAGGATGCGTTGCTGGGAATAAATAGCCTCGGCCTCGCCCGGCTGGATGTTGAAAAATCCGTGATCAAATTTAGTAATGTCTTCGTCAAGAAAGTAACCCTTGGTGGCATCTGTGCCGCCGTGGTATGTGCCTGTTTTGTGCTCGTAGGCAGTGATGTCAAATCGATCTTTTGGGATACGGCGTGAAAGATCGCGAGGCTCTTTGATCAAGTCCCACAGTTTGGAAGAAGATGTCGAGCCGCCAGGAAGATGGCAGGCCATACCAATGACGGCAATTGGCTCTTGGTTGATCGAGTCCATGGTTGCGTTTATGAAGTGAATACTCAGAGTCTTGCGTTTGAAACTGCAACTGCCAAACAAGACACAGCCATGAATTGCAACGCCGCAGGGTACGCTCCAAATATATACCATCAGATCGTGTTACATTTTGACAAATCACATATTTTCTCCCTGGTGTTTTAATTATCGAAATTAAGTGAATCTGCAAGCAGCGTTCTGGTTTGTTGCCGAGAACAGCAGCAAACTCTCAGAATACCCTGTTCGAGACCGGAAGGGGCACAGGACCTTGCTCGTGTTTATTTCTCCGTTTGCCTGCTCTTTATGGGTTGGTCAATCAGAATGACGAGTTGGCGAAAACAGGGCGTGGAATCGCCGTCCTTGTGAGCTCCTTTGTGAGCCCCTTCCGTTCTTGGAACAAAGAATCACGGTTTTGGTCGCAGCGTATTTACAGTTCGTGTAGCATCCAGTCTTTCAGAGTATGTGGCAAGCGAGCCCGGTAAATTATTCACGCCAGCCAAGGTGTTTGAAAATCGATGGCATCGTATTCCGTTTGGTCGCCTCCTTCCTACCAAGGGCCGCGGGATTGGAAGCATTATCGTGATCCTAACAGCCCCCACAGCGCCCAGTCTACGATAACTAGTTAGCCACAACATTACGGTTGCAATTGGAATAGATAACTGCAACGATGGACCGGGGCGCTGGGTCAATGTTACAGAGATCGCCGAACGTGGAAACTGTACACGCACAAACAAATCCTTCAGAGAAGTCGACTGTTCCACGAGGCTGCATCCAAGATTTCGAGAGAATACGCCTGTCCGGAAGTAATAATTCACCACAATTCACAATTCACCACAAAAGAAATTCGCAAACCACCCCTGAACCTATCTCTCGCCCTAACCCGAAGCCTCACCCTAAGTCTCCACCCGGGATCCTGACCCGAACGCCTGTTCTGTCTTGATCCCCCTCGAACGCCTGTTCTGTCTTGATCCCCCTCATGTGTCCTGTCGCCGTTTTGTTCACGTTTTTTTTCGGTCTTCTTTTTCTTCGTTCTTTTTTCTTGTTCTTTCCTTGTCGATTTTTTTTTCTTTTTTTTTTTCCATTTTATGATGCAATCCACCACCAGGCGTAGATTTGTTCCGTGTATGGGCACGAATGTCCTCGGCACAAGTGGGCGACGAATAATCAAACACGGCACCGGCCCCGTAGGATTCGACAAGGACGAAACTGTGCGGCGAGCAAGTGGCCACGACTGAAAGGCCGGCCAGCTTAAGAAGCTGAATGGCACAAGTCCCAGTGAAGCTGGCGCCTCCACTGACCAAGACAGTGGTGGGGAGACGACCAGATGTGGTGTCTAATTTGGTGATAATTGGGATGCATGGATTTAGTTGAAAAAAGAAGAAGAAAAAAGAAACTAAATTAAAGGAGGAAAAGTACGAATGCACGTGTCTGTCTCTGAATCAAAGCTTTGAATAACTTTAGTTTACAACTCGGCAACTTCAGCCTTTGAAAAGGCAGTTCTCCGACAAGTTTCGTCTGCAATAAATAGGGGTCAGCTTACTGGGGCAGGACGTTGGGCGAAGCAGCTTGTCTTGACCTAATACGTCAAAGAAACCCGAATTGGCACTGTCCTTTGCTTGCTATTGCAGGTCAACGAACACTGTGCAGTACAGTGTGGTTTTTTTTGGCGGGGCTGGTGCTTTCCTATTTAGGCAAGCACTGAAGCTCTAGACTTCTAAACCCAGTTTACTCTCGACTTCCAGCCTTGTCTCACTAAAATACGAGCTCCAAGACGGGGTTGCTGACTCTTAGCGCCGGGTGGGTCCTTGCCGAGCTCTGTCTGACCAGGAGGTGGCTCTTCCAATGATAAGCTCTCCCAGCGTATTCCACAGATAAGACTACCGCCTTCCGTCATTCGTATTCTGCCTTGTTCACAGCTCGCTTTGTTTTTTGACGGTTGGCAGTTTGAGGATCTGAAATCCGACAGCGATCTTGTTGAGCTTCTCAACTTTTTTAACTTTTTAACCTCCTCCTCGGACCGAACCTCTAGCTTCCTAGCCTCCCAGCTCCCGACAGTCTCCCTAGCCTCCTCGAGAACCCCCCCTCCCTCTCCCTAGCCATGGTCCGACAGACTACCCAGATGCCAGCCCGTGGCAACAGCTCCCGCGACTCGGTCGTGTCGGCGACGACCGACTTGTCCATGGACGAGGTCAACGACTTTGGCGGCCGTGATCGGGTCGACTCGAACGGCTCCGAGGACCAGCAGCCCCAGCCGTTCACCCTCGTGCCCGCGCCGACCTCGCCGTCCGTCGAGTCCCAGTGCTTCGCCATGACCGAGATGGGCTGGCGCCATGCGTCCGAGAACCCCATCTGTGCGGGCTGTGCCAGCCGCATGCGGCTCAACGAGGTGTACCAGTGCCGCGTGGTCACGGCGGACCAGCCGACGCAGCCGGCCTGCTGCGTGTGCGCGTGGAAGAGCGGCGCCGCCGAGAGCTTTACAAAGCCGTACCTGCACTTTATGACGGAGAACCCGACAATCTTCCACACGGTGTCCTACTTCCAGCAGAAGCTGGCGGCCGTCGGGTTCGAGGAGCTGAGCGCGCGCGAGGACTGGGCGAAGCGGCTGCGGCCCGGCGGCAAGTACTACGTGACGCGGAACGGGAGCTCGCTGGCGGCGTTTACGGTCGGCGGGCAGTACAAGCCGGGCAACGGCGTGGCCATGGTGGCGGGCCACATTGACTCGCTGACGACCAAGCTCAAGCCCATCAGCAACAAGGCCACCAAGGCGGGCTATGTGCAGCTGGGCGTGGCGCCCTATGCGGGCGCGCTCAACTCGACGTGGTGGGACCGGGAGCTGAGCATTGGCGGCCGCGTGGTGGTGCGCGACCCGGACACGGGCAAGACGACCACGCGGCTGGTCAAGCTGGATTGGCCAAGTGAGTCAAAGCCCTGGGAGTCTACCCAATGACTCTTGTCCTCTTCCTCTGCCTGCTAACCTTGCTGCTAGTCGCCAAAATCCCCACGATTGCTCCCCATTTTGGCGTCTCCATGACGGGCAAGGGCAACAGGGAAACCGAAATGGTCCCGATTATCGGTCTCGACAACAGCGACCTCCCCGGCAAGAAGGAATACGCAGAGCCCGAGTCTCTGGGGCCGGCCGGCTCGTTTGTGGCGTCGCAGCCGCCCAAGCTGGTCAAGCTGATCGCGTCGGAGCTCGGCATCAAGTCGTACACGTCGATTGTCAACTGGGAGCTGGAGCTGTTCGACCCGCAGCCGGCCACTGTCTTTGGGCTGGACAAGGAGCTCATCTCGGCCGGCCGCATCGACGACAAGATTTGCTCGTGGGCCGGGCTGGTCGGGCTGATCCGCGCCCAGGACAATGACACGTCGGGCGTGATCCGGCTGCTGGCGGCCTTTGACGACGAGGAGATTGGCAGTCTGCTGCGGCAGGGCGCGCGCAGCAATTTCCTGCCGCTGACGATTGAGCGCATCGTCGAGGCTCTGACGACGACGACGACGACGACGACGACGACGACGACAACGGCGTTCGGCCCGGGCGTGGTTGCGCAGACGTACGCGGCGAGTTTCCTGGTGTCGGCGGACGTGTCGCACGCGGTGCACCCCAACTTTCTGGGCAACTACCTCGAGGACCACGCGCCGCGGCTCAACGTGGGCGTGGCGGTGGTGTGCGACAGCAACGGGCACATGCCGACGGACAGCGTGTCGACGGCGATGCTGGAGCGGGTTGCGGAAAAGTGCGGCTCGACGCTGCAGCGGTTCATGATCCGCAACGACTCGCGCAGCGGCGGCACGATCGGCCCTGCGCTGAGCTCGGCCATGGGCGTCAAGAGCGCCGATGCGGGCATTCCGCAGCTGAGCATGCACAGCATCCGGGCGTCGACCGGGTCGCTGGACCCTGGTCTGGGTGTCAAGTTCTTCCAGGGCTTCCTGGAGAACTGGGAGTCTGTTGATGGAGAGTGGCAGTAGTGGTGGGGGTGAGTTGGCGTAGTTGTTCCTGGATAACAGAGGATGGCATCGTCTTTCTGGGTTTCCTGTAATCTGTATGTTTCTATTACCATCTCTGTAATTCTATTCTGATCTAGCCGTGGAAGCAAGTTGCGTATTTCGTTCTGCCTGTCTTGGCTAAAGTGTTTTCCCAGATGGCGTCAGCAAGACGTTGTTGGTCAGCTGAACAGCGGCCAGTTTGGCCGCAATACTGTCATAAGCAGCCTGCCAAGGAAGATGGACACGGCACTCTTTTTCTGGCAGGCAAATCCCGGATCTTCAAGTAACGGCTCGGGTTGTTTTGTCGCTCCGGATGCCCGACTTGGAGAAAGTATATCAGCTGGAGGCGGTGAATTGTTAGCAAGGACAAGAAGGAGACATTCCATGTAATCGATCCTTTTATTTTACTTGATTATTGTCGATTTGGCGTTGACTGAAAGAGGTTCAAAGTACAACAGCATCACCAATTACACATGCCATAAATCGCAGCGCACATCCGCGATGAAACTTCTCTTGACTGGGGCGACGGGCCGGATTGGCAGCAAAGTATTCGAGCATTGCCTGAAAGACGCGTCCGTCACATCAGTCACGGTTCTCTCGAGAAGGCCGCTGCCGGAGCAGGCCAAGCACGACAAGGTCAAGGTGCTGGTCGTCAACTTTTTGGACTACAGCCAGGAGGCCAGGCTGGCCATTCGAGAAGCCGATTCAGTTATATGGTAGGTCGAGTAATTTTCAATTTCCACTATAATTATCAACCGTGCTAATAATGGCAGGGCTCTCGGTGTCCCCTACATGAACGACCTCGACCAGTGCCGGGTGATCAACTACGACTACACGCTCTATGCAGCGCGGACCATGGCCGCGGTTCGCGAGCAGGCCAGACGAGACGGCTTTGCCAGTCAACCTCTGCGACTCGTTTACGTCAGCGGAGCATTAGTCGTGCGCAGCCAGACGGACCGCCTCTGGTTTTTAGAGTCGACGAGGAGGATGCGGGTGAGTTCCCTAGGTGGTAGCTTGTAGCAGCCATTGCTCTCTTTTCTTTTTTCTTCATTCTTCACTCTTCACTCTCCAGTTTTCATTTTTCATTCTCTCTCTTCATTTATATTCTTCGATTGCCACTTGCTGACCCTCCCAGGGCGAAGTGGAAACTGGGATCCTCAACCTTCGGAGCCCCGACCTCGACGTGCTGATCACCAAGCCCGGCATCGTGATGGGCTGGGTCCGATACCTGGTGCCTGCCATTGACCAATGGACGCTGGCCAAGGGGCTGGTGAATGTGGCTGCCAACGGGTTTGCCTCGGACACTGTTTTGAACGAAGATCTGAGGAGAGCGGCAATGAAGTAAGGGCTTAAGGGTAGGCGTTTATGAACGGTACCAGTCCAAGCAAGGAGACGGCAAGGAATGTGACAAAGTGCAAGTGGGAGGAACAGAGCGTCACAGACTACGAATTGATACAGATGCATACTCATCCTTGGCGAACTGGGATGTGCTCTTTTACTTTGCGTGGGGTGAGGACTGAGCTATGTAGAAACTGGTTTTGGCATGGTGGATAATGTTGTTCTAGTCGAGCTGCATGGAGTAGTTACTATGTAAAAGTACAAGCATCGGACGGGTACATTTATGAGGAGATCACTCACTAGTACATTCATGACACATGATACTCCCAATGTACACTGCACTCGTATCTTTGCAAGCACTTTTACGGGTCTTCAACAGCCCCCCTGAAGTACTTCTGAATATCTCGCAAGATCAGGGATCGGCCATCCAATAGATCGGCATCCAGCCTTATCAGGACGCCTTAGTATCGCAGATTGATGTGATTAAGAAAAACAAAGAGGCAATGGAAGAGGAGGGGTGAAAGACGGAAGGAAAGAAAGAGAAAAAGGGCGGGCAAGTCAACAAGACTCTTCCTCGTTTGCAGGAGTATCGAAAGACTCAATTGAACGCCTGACAGAAATAAATGTGTGAAAAATGAAACCGTACAAAAAAATTGACAAAAAAGTCGTCGAATATCGTGAAAATCTTTCTCCCCCTCTTTCGACGCAGATCTGCTTGTCAATTGAATTCTGTCAAGGTCGCGCAATATCTCTTCAGGCAACAGGATTGTGTCTGCGTTTCTCTGCCCTCCGCTGCCGTGTGGCCTGCTCCGTGGTGCTGACGCCTTGCGGAGCTGGCCGGCCTCCGCCAAACGGTGGCCCCCGCTGTAGGATGGCCCTTTTGGGGCGGCTTTGGGGGGGACTTTGAAGAGAACTTTTCAGGAGGGACAGGGGACTGGCAGTTGCCAGTGCAGATTTTTCTGGGGGAAGCTAGCAGATGTTCCTTCCCTCTTTCGGCGCGGTGTGGCTGCATTTCGTGTCAAAGCTTCTGTCAAAGAATTCTGTCGAGCACAGTTATATCGCACACTGTGGGACTGTGCCCGTTCAAACCAGCTCCTGACGGGCCACCCGGCTGTAGCGATACTGCCCGGCTCCACTGGTTCCAGGCTGTTCCGCGCACTGCGTTAGCGCACTTGACGTCACCCACTTACACTGGCCAACAGCCAGCGAGCCCGGCCAGCCTTTCCCAACCTTGAACAAAAGCTCTCGCTCACGCCTGTCACACCTCTCACACGCATTTCCCCAAGGTATAGATAGATAGATCGACAGCCGCCACACACAACGGCGGTTCTTGGCCCGACCTTTCTTGTGCATACACATTTTGAGGGAGCAAGCATTGGAGCGTTTGCGGCTTTTTTGGTTGTTGGAGCTACTTTAATAGACGGCTCTCTCTCTCTCTCTCTCTCTCTCTCTCTTCGCATATATCCCTTACATCCAAAGGACTACCCGCTGGATCCTCCTGTGACGTGACTGCATCGCAGCTATCCTTCCTCGCCATCCCATCACACACCTTGCTCCAACATGAAGTTCCTTGCTTTCGCGGCCGTCGCCTCGGCCCTGGTCGTCCCCGACGCCAGCATACTTAAGGAGCTCGTCCTCGACGGCGGCGAGCACTCGGACGTGTCCATTGCCCAGCTCCACGAATCCGTCAAGTCCAGCATGACCAAGGGCCTGGACGCCGTCGACAGCTGGTTCCGCGAGGGTCTCTCCCAGGCCGAGGAGGCCGTTGTGCGCCACTTTGCCGAGGAGGACGAGATGTCGGCTTCCGAGAGCGACAACGACCGCGACGACTGCGGCTCGGCCTTCTGCAACAGCCCCGCCGACTGCCCGTCGTTCTTTGTCGACAGCAAGAAGCACAAGCTGACCAACTACACCGTCTACCAGCTGCTGACCGGCAACAACCACACCACCAAGTTTGCCGCCCTCGTCAACCAGTACGAGGAGCTGGTCGACCTGCTCAACAGCACGGCTGTCAACACGACCCTGTTCGCCCCGACCGACGCCGCCTTTGAGAAGCTGCCCGGCGGCGAGCTCAACCAGACCGGCGATGCCCTCGAGGCCCTGGTGCGCTACCACATCGGCCTCGGCGCCGTCTCGTACAAGACAATGTACAAGACGCACACCATCCCGACGGCCCACAACGAGACTCTGCTGGGCGACCAGCCGCAGCGGCTGCGCACGCGCTTCGAGAAGGGCGGTCTCCGCATCAACTTTTACAGCCACGTCGTTGCGCCAAACTTTGTAGGCCACCCTGGAAGCTTTGCTCTCGAGATGTTTTTGCTGACTGTCAGATCGCCAAAAACGGCGTCCTCCACGCCGTCGACACGATTGTCGTGTCTCCCACCTTTGTGGGCGCCCAGCTCGTGCGCACGCCCTTCCGCTACTCGACGCTGCTGCTGGCCATGCAAAAGACCAACTTTGTCAAGTTCATCCACGCCCTGCCGCTCAACGGCACCACTGTGTTTGCGGCCAGCAATGCCGCCTTTGAGCAGCTCAGCCCCAAGCTGAACTCGTTCCTGTTCAACACGCCGCGCGGCCTCAAGTACCTCGAGGCTCTGCTCAAGTACTCGATTGTGCCCAACGCCACCGTCTACAGCGACGCCTACTACGGGCCGGAGGAGGCCATTGCCGAGACGACCAAGAAGGTGATTGACCGCACGCACTACCAGCTGCCGACGCTGCTCGGCAACGCCACCGTCTCGGTGAATGTCACGACCTTCCCCGGCTACGTCTTCATGACGGTCAACAAGGGCGTGCGCGTGTCCATCCAGGACGGCGTCGCCAAGAACGGCGTGTTCCACGACACGAACCGCCTGGTGTTCCCGCCTCTGAAGCCGAACGGCACCGACGACGAGGTGCCGCCCACGGACGACAATGTCCGGACCGTGGCCGAGGCCGTTGCGCGCCTGGCGCCGTACGTGGACGATGCCGAGGCCCCCGAGGATGACGAGCCCGAATTTGCCGACATCCCCGAGGAGATCTCGGAGCTGTAGTGGGGGTTGCCAAGATGTGAGTCTGGGGGAAATAAGAAAAGGGAAATGAAAAGAATGGATTAAAAGAATAATGAAAAAAGTGATGCCTCTATTGCATTTTGCTTGTACGACTAAATTACGCAACGGGTAGCACGATCTGTAGCATAACTGTTTTGGCATCTCCGGTTTGAGAAGGAAATGTAAATAAAAAACGTCAAAATCAATGGAACTGTGGACAACTGAAACGGTTACTGGTATTCTGAGAGAGAAAACGACAAGTAAAATGACTTGTAAATCCAAACATTTCATCTATACTCTGATGCACAGGTAGTATCCCGGCCACAGGTCGCCGCATTGTATCCGGCAGAGGCCGGTTGCCAGCTGGACCAGCTGGTTCAAGAGGCAGACAGCCGTGCCGTCGCTTATGCCGACCTTTGTGTTGTATTTTTGTCTGGAGATATCAGTTGAAAAAGGTCAAAGCAGGCCTCGAGACTTCTCTTCACTTACACTTCTTCCTCGCCGATGCCCGCCTGCGAGGCTACCGACCCGCACGTGTCTCCGTCTTTGGTCTTGTACCACTTTTTGCCTAGACAAGAGCTGTCAGTCTTTCTTTTCTTCCTCGCTTCGCTCGATCTCTCTTTTCTTTCCTTCTCTTTTCTCCCTCGCTTCGCTCGATCTCTCTTTTCTTTCCTTCTCTTTTCTCCCTCGCTTCGCTCGATCTCTCTCTTTTCTTCCTTTTTCTTTCCTTCTTATTTCTTTCCTCGCTTCGCTCGATCTCTCTTTGCTTTCCTCGAGTTACTCAACCTCCACGGCCCCGCTCGGCTTCGCTTCGCCCACTTCTCGCTTCACTTACAGTACTTGACTACCCCCGGCAGAAACGGCGATGGAGTCGGCTCCGCCCACCTCGGTCGTCGTCGTCGCCCCGCTCCCAATAATGCTGATGCTCGTCCGCACTACCGTGCTCACTTGCGTAAACGTCAGAATGCTCGTCTGGACCTGGGTGACTGTCTGGGTCTGGGTGATGGTCCGAGTGTCGGTCTTGGTATTGGCTTTGGTGTCGGTTGTTTCTGTTGTCGCTTTTTCGGTCAGTGTAGTTGTCGAGACTGTGCAAGGTGGTGTCGACCCGACTGTGACTGTCTGACAACTTGTATCCCCTACTGTCGCCGTCATGGTCACCCAGTGCGTGGCTGTCAGGATGACGCGGCACGACGTCGGGACCTCTGACGGAGGTGTCGACATGCAGACCGTGCAGACGGGACACACTGGACAGGGCCTGGTCGGGCCTGACCCCGGCCCTCCTCCCCCCAAAGATGACGACTCCGCCCTCGAGCAGTTCCCAAATGCCGGGTCGCATCCCTGCCCGCAGTACGTGTCTGTGCTCCCGCAGTAGCCGTGCGACGAGCAGCACTGGCTCCAGGTCGAGCCGAGGCAGGTCTGGTTGGTGGTGCCGCCGCAGGACCCGTCGGTGCTGACTTTGAGGCTGCCATTCCCTCCATTTTGGGCGTCGGCAGTAGACGATAGCAGAACGAGGACCAACAAAAGAAGAAAACGTTGCAAGCCTCGTGCTGTTGTCGACGTTCCTATCCAAGGTCTGCCCATGGCGATGGCATCTTTCTTGGACATGTTTCGTTTGGACGGCAAGACTTTTCGCACGTAATGGGCAAAATTAAAACGGCTGAACAGCATTGCTCCTGCTTCCGAAGGACTGTGCTATTAATATCGATGCGTAGACAGTAAACGGCAGAGTTTCCGGGTCAAACGACAAGATTGTCATCGAATCCGTTGTCATTTTCGCAACCACCTAGCAAATTGGTATTTTTCTTGATTTTTCATTTATTATTCTGCCTTTCAAAGTAGTGCTGCACTGGTATTTTCTCTTTCCTTTCATCTGATCCTCCCGTCGAATACACACCAGACGAACTGACAAACATGGCTGTAGCAGCCACTTTAACATCATCCCCTGCAGCCTAAAGACACAAATAGGTATACATGCGTTGGTTCCATTAACCACGTGGTAACATTGTCATACAAACAAGCATGCACATTCAGTGCCATCTTTTCGACGGGTCATATGAGTATTTCCAGACATTTTCTTGTACATTCGTCTTCGTTCATTTCAATCGCATACATTTGCCTCATTCATAACAGTACTTACCACATAAATCGCAGATGAAATGTTAGTCACATCACATTGCCAGCCAGAAGCACCTCCAGGTAGGCCCAGAAGCGTAGTCGCATCCTGATGTATGTCTCCTTGGTCAGCGGCGGCATAGGCCGGGCCGAGCTGAAAGTCGACGGCAGAAAGTTGTTGCGGTCAATCCGGAGAACATGGCGGATCAACGGCATCCCTCCTTTAGCATAGGCAAAACGCAGCCAGTGGTAAAGGTCCCTGAAGACCTTGAGAGCCAGGATATCTGCAGGCGTCTTGTAGCACGTCCCGGCGCGGTTCTCCTGTCGGCGCGGCGGGAAAATGTTGACCCAGGCCCAGTCCTCAGTCAGGCCGAGAGGACAAGAGATCACCATTTTGTCGAGATTTGGGAGACGCTGCACCATGGAAAAGGCAGGGATAGCCCGGCTCGCAATGGGCCTCGTGTCGCCCCATCCGAGGATCTCAATGTTGCTGATAAGCGTGCAAGGCACGGGACCAAGGAGCGACATAAAGTGGAAAAGAGCATCCGTGTCCGAGAAGACAAACCTCTGCCGATAGAGCTCATAAACTGCCTCATTGTAGACCTGACGACTGGTCGCCAGAATGTCTGCATACACCTTTTCGATACCTCGACTGTGGTCCAATCGCATGGACTGTGCATAGTCTGCAGCCAAGTTGACATGGTGGATGGCTGACTTGGTGTTGGTCGGCGGAAGAAGCAACTTTTCCCGGGTGACATACTTTGACAGCTCCTCCAAACTGGGCGGCCGGACCCGGCTGCGGCACACACGCAAGAAGTCAGTCCCCAGGCACCATTCGCGCTTGGCAAAGGCCGGGTGACATTGGAACACACGGGAATTCCACCGCCCGGGTCGGCACTGGATGTGGATTCCGGCCGGGTCCACCAGCAGCTCTCGGTATATCATCTGACGCAGTTCGGCTGGCAAAGACCTGTGATGCGACAAATGTCAGTACATGGCAAGATCCAAGCAAGCTAAATTGACCCAAGGGATGTCATTCTTACATGAAACTGAACTTTTCAGCAGGCTTCTGTCCGCATGTGGCGTTCCGAACCTGGTGACGTGGTCGAGTCGTTAGAAAACAAACACAACACAGAGACTGACGCCCAAGATACTCACGATGACCGCCTCATTGGCGACTTTTACCGGGCTTCCATGAGACATCTCGAGGATCTTGAGCTTGGGTTCTGACATGGCCTCAATTGTGCAACAGGGTGTGAACAGGAACTTTCTCGTGCTGTTAAACCTCAGACAAGATGTGGAAACGAGTGTGTAGATCACAATTGACACGAAAGGAGTGATCGAGAGTAGTGAAATATCTCAATTTGCAAAAACTCAAAGGAATGACTGGAGTGAAGCTGAGGCTGAAAGAGTGACAGAGAGGGAGTTCATGATGGATGCAGGAGAGAGAGAAGGAGGCGGCCAGCAGCAAAGGGGGAGATGGAAATGGAAGACAAAGGGGGAGATGGAAATGGAAGATTGCATGTCGTCGACAGCAACTCAAGAAGACGGGTTCAAATTCACAGAATCTTGAAATAAAATACTGCGAAAGGGCCCATTCCGTTTTTGACGAGTTCAAATCCAAGTTGGATGTGAGCTTTGTGCTTGTCAAATCTGAATGGAAGGTGAAAACAACTGAAATCCCAAAAGGGAAGGAGCGGGCTTGATTACTAAAAACAGGGATGAAATAAATATAGCTTCAACATTTTTTCAGTGGTCGAGGAGGATTGCCGCACCATAACTCCGCCGGCATGCGCTTCTTTTTGTTGGCCTGTCCTCAACAGCCATGGTTCTCGGAGGAATAAAAAAGACAGGCCCAAATGAACCCCCAACTGCACTTTCCCGGAAAGACAAGACCGCAGTCGTGATAGCGCCGATGGGTCGGCAGATTTGGCTGGGCCGGATCCGATCGCGGTCCCTGGAGCCATGTCCTTGGGCGGCATGTTGGACTGGGTAAAGATGATGGGCACCTGGAAGCAGAAGCCAAACCCGAGCCCGCCAACCACCTGGTAGCCGATCCACTTGCCGCTGCCGCTGCCAATGTTGAGCGTGTACAGCAGGCCGGTGCCGATGCACGCCAGCGCGCTGCCGGCCAGCATCTGCGCCGTGGCCCTGCCAAACTTGGTGAGCACCATGCCCGACGACAGCGTGCCGACGGTGACGGCAATGATAAACGGCAGGCTGCGCACGCCCGAGGCCGTCGGGCTGACGCCGTCAATGCTCTGAAAGTAGACGGGCAAGAAGTAGACGACCAGGTAGTACGCGCCGGCAATGCAAAACGAAAACGCCGACGCCGTCCACACGTAGCGGTTCGTCAGCAGCCACAGCGGCATGGTTCCCCGGTCCTGCAGGTAAAACTGCCAGACAAGGAGCAGGCCAAAGGCGATGCCCGAGGCCACCAGGACGGCAAATTTTGGAATACGGTTCAAAATGATTCAAGTAGAAAGCTTGCGAAAGTCTACAGTACTAGGCTGCAAGAAGAATAGGAAGACACGCCAAAAAGAACGCAGCTTAAACGTGCTAGATATATGAACAGACACAGACACAGGGGCAGCCATACATGGTATAATATACAGCTCCCTTTTGTACAGCGGCCCGTAAAGAACTAACACGCTCTTGGTTTCCAAGTCACCCAGTTCTGTTGGCTTTTCCGCCGGCGAGCGACTTTTTGCTCCAGCCTTCGCTCCAACTTGCAGGAAAATCATTTCATGTTTTATGTGATAGGGATCAGAATTCTACCATTCCTGACAAATCCACTCCATGACGACTGGGACTTTTTTTGTTCATTCACACAAAACCTGTACAGGTGTCGTCAATTTTCAAGAACGGACCGAAACCGGATAATCGAGTTGGCCCATTCGTAGAGTAAAGCTCCGACGAGTCGGCGGAGCCGTTCACAGCGAACTCTGCAACAGTGTCTTGGATAGATTTAAATGAGCGAAAACAAAAACATAAAAACCAGCTTAAAACTAAAGAATAAGAATAAAACTTTAATTCATAATCAAGCTGGCAAAGTTTGGGCGAGCGATGCCAGCCATGATGTTCAAAGTCAGTGTTAGTGACTGTCACGTGAACATTGAAGCAAATCAAGTGATCGTTCACGTGCACTTGAACTACCGGTATTTTTAGCGCGCCTCTGGGTCACTAAGTACACAAAAATATCTGCCCTGGTTCTTGGCGGAAGTGGAGGACCGCAAGAGCCGAATTTCGCGATCCAAGCAGTTCGCCAGCAACGGTCAACGGCTTCCCACGTTTTCCAGCCTTATCAGCCATCTCCGTACTTTTGCTACTAGGCAAAGAAGGATCCATTGGCGATATTGTCTCTCCGTTTCATCATTTCACGCTTCTCAGCTGCAGCCGTTAGCCGTCAGAAGCCTTGGAATTGTTTTCTCTTTTTTTTTTTTTTTTTTCGCTACGACGTCATACCTTGCAGCTTCGAGCTCCCGCAGCCATCATGTGTGGTGTTACCGCCCTTCTTGTGCGTATTCTACAACACTCCCAACCTTCATGATTCGACATGATTGCTTTTTTAGAGCAGTGGTCTCTTGATTGGCCGCCAGCCTCTCTCTCGTTGGTGAAGCTCGCTGCTGACATGCGAAATCCAGCTCGGCGACGTCAAGGCCACAACGGCCGCCATTGACTTGCACGAGTCGCTCTACTTTCTTCAACACGTAAGTGATGCCTATCCCGATGATAAAATCTCATCGCCAGAGATGGCGTGCCTCTTCTTTGGCTTTTTTGGGAGGCTCCAGTCGCGAGTGCAAAACGGGCGAATTCTCTGCGCATCCCGATTACTGACTTCATCCCTTTCCTCCATCACCAGAGAGGACAAGAGGCTGCAGGTATCACCGTCTGCCAGGGTGGCCGGCTGTACCAATGCAAGGGCAACGGCATGGCCGCCAAGGTCTTTGAGGAGGGTCGCCGTGTCGCCGACCTGCCAGGATATGCCGGCATCAGCCATCTGCGGTATCCCACCGCCGGCACCACATCGCCGTAGGTCGCCCCGGAACATCATTGTGCCACACAGCTTCTAACACGTCCAGGTCCGAGGCCCAGCCGTTTTACGTAAACTCGCCGTTTGGTCTGTCGATGGGTGTCAACGGCAACCTCGTCAACAGCGACGAGCTCCGCAGGTTCCTCGACTTGGAGGCCCGGCGTCACGTCAACACCGACTCTGATTCAGAGCTTCTGTACGTCCCCATCTAGCCGTCGTGTTTCCCAACAGCGTGTACTGACTTGTCAGGCTTAACGTCTTTGCGAATGCTCTGAACGACCTCGGCAAGGCCCGCGCCAATGTCGACGACGTCTTTACTGC
This sequence comes from Raffaelea albimanens, assembly GCA_002778245.1. NCBI lineage: Eukaryota > Fungi > Ascomycota > Sordariomycetes > Ophiostomatales > Ophiostomataceae > Raffaelea > Raffaelea albimanens. Next base: position 1,266,247 of record PCDJ01000006.1, on the reverse strand, counting down.
TCTGCGCGACGTGTACAAGCGCTGCAAGGGTGCTTTTGCATGCACCGCCATGATTACCGGTTTTGGCATCCTGGGGTTCCGGGACGCCAATGGCATCCGCCCTCTGCTTCTCGGCTCTCGCCCGTCTGCCACGCTCAAGGGCGCCACCGACTACTTTATGGCTTCCGAGTCCATTGCCCTAACCCAGCTTGGCTTCGGCAACATTGTCGACATTCTGCCTGGCCAGGCCGTGTTTATCAAGAAGGGCGGCGTTCCCGAGTTCTGCCAGGTCGTGGAGAGACAGTCGTACACCCCCGACATTTTCGAGTACGTCTACTTTGCCCGGCCCGACAGCACCCTCGACGGCCTGTCGGTGTACAAGAGCCGCGAGAACATGGGCGTCATGCTGGGCAAGAAGATGCGCCGCGTTCTTGGCGAGGAGGGGATCAAGGACATTGACGTCAGTAAGTATAAAACACAATTTGCTCGGATATTTAAGACTAGTGCTAACTTTTTTCCAGTCATTCCTGTTCCAGAGGTAGGATCTGTGTCCTGAAATCAACAACTCTGCAAAGTAACGGATCTAACCTTTTTTAGACGAGTAACACGGCAGCTGCGGTTCTGGCAAAGGATCTTGACAAGCCATTCTCCAACGCCTTTGTGAAGAACCGGTATGTCTACCGGACATTTATTCTCCCCGGCCAGGCCGCCCGCCAGAAGAGCGTCCGGAGAAAGCTGTCTCCCATCACGTCCGAGTTCAAGGGCAAGGTCGTGTGCCTCGTCGATGATTCCATTGTGAGAGGTACCACCTCTCGTGAAATTGCAAGTCGTTCATTCCGCCACGCCTGCAACGAGTGACGTCTACTAATACTTTTAGGTCCAAATGGCACGCGAGGCCGGCGCCACCAAGGTCATCTTTGTGTCTTGCTCTCCTGAAGTCACACATCCCCATGTGGTAGGTTGCAGCGGTCTTTTCTTGACAAATGGCACTGACTAACTGTACTCCAGTACGGCATCGATCTTGCCGACCGTGAAGGTATTTCGCCCAGCCCAGAAACTAATAAGAGTATTATCTAACCTTGCAGAACTCATTGCGTACAACAAGACCAACCAGGAAATCGCCGACTACATCAACGCCGACGCCGTCATCTTCCAGGACCTGGAGGACTGCAAGATCGCCTGCATCAAGGCCGCCGAGAGCGGCTCAACCGAGATCAAGGACTTTGAGGCCGGCGTGTTCTCTGGCAAGTACCAGACGGACGTGCCCGAAGCCTACTTCTCGCACCTGGGCAAGACGGCCAACGGCAAGAAGCGCAAGGGCAACGGCGACGCCAACGGCACTGGCAGCGGCAGCGGCAGCGGCAGCAGCAAGCATGTGCAGGCCGGCAACGGCGTGTCCATTAACACGGCGTTCCGATCGCAGGAGCTGCTGCACGAGGAGAACGGCAACGACGAGCTGCAAGACAGCCCGGTCGATATCAGGTTTGTGGCCCCACCCGCATTGCATCATTTTTTAGAGGTCGCTAACAGGATTGCTTGAAACAGCCTCCACAATGTTGCCGACGAGCGGTAACGTCATCCTGCAGAGAGGTGGATTGATTTTGGTTGCGTTTTGGTTGCGTTTTGGCTGCAGTCTATTTATGGGGTGGCTGTCCTTGAAAATTCCCATTGTTGATTCCCAGTGTTTGTTTTTTTCTAATATCATGTTTTTTTCACATTCACCGGGACAAAAAAAGGGGTTGGTATTAATTTGGGAAGCCACGAGCAAAATTTTGGAAAAACCTTTTTCGGAGTATTATTATAGAATGGGGGTGTGGTATCGGTTCAAAGTATTTTAATGGGAGACACCAAAAGAGAGGCAATAGGCGTTGGCACACCAAGTGCTCTGTGTCGAGGTACCATTGTTCTTCTTCTCTCTCTACCAAATGTTGCCCTTGGCCTGGGTGCCCTTTTCCTTTTCGAGCTGCTTAATGTTGACATTCTTCCAGATAAAGAGGAGCACGACAACGGGGATGATAAAGCACGAGCCGGCAATGACCATCTTGTGCATAATGGTGCCGTAGGCGTTGATAATGGCCGTGCGGACGGGGCTGCCCATGGGGTAGCTCTTTTGCACCACGAGCGAGCCGTAAATCTTGACCAGCAGGTCCTTGCTGTCGGCGGGCAGCTCCTTGAGCAGCTCCTTCTTGAGCAGGTTCGTCCACAGCGCGCCCGCAATGGTCTCGCCAATGGCGGCGCCAATCGACCCGAAGAGGCCAAACACGGCCAGCACGGCGGCGACTTCCTGGTGGGTGACCGAGGACATGATGGCGATCTGGGCGCAGATGGAAAAGATGCCCGAGCCGAAACCGTTCAAGAGCTGGCACATGACGAGGTAGCCGACGGTGCTGCCGGGCTGGCGGAACTTGACCAGCAGCGCGGTGCCGAGGACCATGAACGGGATGCCCGTCATGGCGATGTACTTGTAGTTTCCCGTGTAGCGGATGAGACTGGAAGTGTCAGGACATATATATATGTATATATATATATATATATATATATTTTTTTTTCTGGGAGTGGCACTTACATTCCGACAAACGGCATCAAAAAGGACGAACCGAGCGATAAGGAGTTGAGGACATAGCCGGAAATGGTAATGTCCAGGTTGTTGACGACCTGCAGGTACGACGAATAGTATGTGTCCCAGCAGCTGCACGAGGTCAGATGATGCCAAGAACACGCCACAGTGGGACGTCAGAGTGGAAAACGTACTAGATGGAGATAAACATGAAGCCGTAGACCAGACAGCCGCCGAGAATGGTGCGGTCGGTCAAGAACTTCCACGGCAGGTACTGCACCGGGGCGACGTACTTTTCCCACAGGCCAAACAGGACAAGGCACACGCCGCCCACAACGTACATGGCGATAATGTAGCCCGTCCGCCAGCCGTGGGGGGCCGTGTCGGCGAGGCTGAACGGCAGCAGGATCAGAGCGAAGCCCGCCGACGTCAAGAGGAGGCCGACGACTGATGGTTAGAGAAGAAAGAAGAAAGAAAGAAAAAAAGAAAAAGAAAAACAGAAAAAAAAGAAAAAGAAAGAAAAAGAAAAAGAAAAAGAAAAGAAAAAGAAAAAGAAAAAAAAAGAAAAAGAACAAAAAGAAAGAAAAAGAAAAAAAAAAAAGAAAAAGAACTAAAAGAACTAAAAAAGGAAAACAAAAGATTGTATCCACCTACCATCAAACTCTATCGAATAGTGCTTTGCCGCTTCCACAAAGCCCCGGTTGGCCGGCTTCTCCGGGTACAGCCCGAACCGCTTCGCCTTGCGCGCCTGCAGCACAAACACGGCCAGGATGGGGATGCAGACGCCGACCAGGATAATGGCCCACGAGCCAAACGCCCAGCGGAAATTGAGGTGGTCGTAGTACAGCTGGGCGATCTTGGAGCCGGCAAAGACGGTGGCAATGGTGGGCGTCGAGTTGAGGCCGAATATGATCATGCGGTTCTTCATGGTGGTCATGTCGGCAATGACAACGTCGATAATGTACAGCAGGCCCAGGTGGCCGACCCAGTAGAGCGTCTGGGCGGCGGCGTAGGTCTCGACGTTCTTGCAGACGGCCTTCATGATGAGGCCGACGGTGATGAGCAGGAGCATGAAGCAGAAGCCCTCGATGCGGCCCCAGATGTCGATGATCTTGGCAATGGTGAGGCGGAAGACGCCGCCGACAATGGTGGCGACGATGCTGGTGGTCGCGAGCAGGCCGTGGGACTTGAAGGCGGACGTGACGTAGGGGGTCAGGTTCTGCTGGACAGACTGCTGCATCGCGCCGACAAAGTTGATGAGGTAGATCCTGGGAGGTCAGAAAGGCACAACTCGGGGGTTTCAGGCTGTGAATTGCTTACAGAACAAATGTCAGAACGACCATGTTCTTGGACCAGACCTGCGTGATGGCCTCGACCTGCTTGACACCCTCCTGCTTGTAGGCGGCATCCATCTCGGGCTTGTCGTCGTAGTCGTGCGTGGCGGTCCGCTCAATGTCCCCGGCGGCCGCCTGGACAGGCCGGGCCTGGGAGATTTCTGTCGACGTTCCCATTGTTGTGGCGATGCGCCGCGAGAATTATAATATGTAAAAAAATAAAATAAAATAAAAAAAAAGTACCAAAAGAAGAAATATAGCACGCGACACAAGGCTGTGCTTGGGAGAAGAAAAGGCAAACACCGAAGCACCAGCAGTGTTGACAAAGAAGAGGGATTGCAACAGAAAAAAAACAAGATGACAAGAATACGAGCAGGATGCCGATCCAGCCTTTTATATATATGGAAACTAGGCGGTCCTGTTGGTTCTGTGTCGGAACCCTGCAGGCTGGGACAAGGATCCTATCCTGATGGGACGGCAATAGGGACGATCGTATGCAGGTGGGTAGGTAGTACTACGTATTCCTCAGTTCCAGGCCATGGGGCACGATGAAGGAAAAGAAGACGAGAATTTTTTCCTTTCAACTTTTGCCTTGCAATACACATAGTACGAGCACATTTTCAACTTTACTAAATACGGGACCCTAGCAAGGATGCAGAAAAGACTGGCAAGAGATCTTTTACGGAGAATGGCAAAAGACCTGTTTCGCGTAGGAAAAGGTGGGAAATACCGGGGGGATAATGTATGCCAAGGATTGGTGGTGGGCACAGACAGACGACGACGGCGGCCAAACAAAAAGAAGGGACCACACTTACACATGAGAAGAGGCAAAAAAAAAAAGAGGAAACTACCCCCACGATAGTGCAAGGGTGCGCTTTTCTCTCCCTTGGGCTGGTCTGGCCTGTAGCGGGTGGGCTATATTACCAAGGCCAAACCGTGGAAAGACCAGGCCAGACTTTTATATAGGTGGGATATCTGCGGGAGCTTTAGTGTGGTTACGTCTTACATGCAAGAGTTTTCTCCGGATTTGGCAGCACACACTGCGCTCGCCACATTTCTGCACATCATTTCCCTCTTAACATCCTTTCCCGCTTGACAACGTTACACTCTACTGATTATCTCTCATGATGCCATGGCCTGGGCAGCCTGGGCATTGCGCAGCCAAGATGTTTCTTCAGTGACAAAACTCTGCCAGGATTTGCCATTATCAGTCTGGACGTGAGACAAGACCCGTTCCTCCCTCGTTGCGTTAGCTACTCCATCCGTTGGGCAAGGTGGAGTACATCTGATAATTTTTTGGGGACTGGTTTCTCGGGGATTGCGCTCCATCTGATAAAACCAGGCACACACGAGCAGCCTACACGTTCTTGGTGTCATTGTTATATTTCACGGATATTCGTTTCGGCCCCGTTTGCCGCTTTCACCTCGTCGCATTTTTTCCTGTTCCAATTACATTTTCATAGCTGGGCTTGGCTCAAGGGACGTAGCGGGGTTTCGACGAGCCAATGAATCATTCTGAATCATTTCCATACTCTTTTATATTAAGACGCAAGCTTTCCTCGCCAAATGCAAACGCTTGAATCTAGACTTTAACGGTGATAGGTCTTAACGTCAAAGTGTCAAAAAGCATATCTGTGTCCATGGCATTCCCAGACCTGTTGGCCACACAGGTGGTCATCGAGATCATAAACATTAGACAATGCTGGGCATAGCCAAAACTGGGCACAACAATTTCTAGGCATGGACTTTTTTAAGGAGATTAGAATTTGAGTAAAGTCCGTCGGGGCATAATCCCCGGTGCTATCATACATTACTAGGTCCCATCCTTTTCCCGTACGACTCGACAGACCCTGCTCGCTCTAGAGTCCTCCTTTGGCCTTGTAGCCTTTGAAAATCTTTTGCAAGACAAAAATTGTTGGAAATGGCCCAATTGCCAAGCGTGATGAACAATGAAAAAAAAAGGAAAAAAAACGAATGTCTAATCTGATTGGTAATATTTTGCGAGCTCATGTAATGTCCTTTTCACAAAAACAAGAGAAGAACGCGCAAGCCGTCTTTGGCGGGTATCGGCATGTCCCTGTTGGGAATTCTTGGCGGGAGATAGTGCGTGGTTAGACAAGGGGTGGGCGTCTGGTGGGATGGTGGCGTGTTGGACACAACGAGTAAGTATTCCTTTTTGCTGGCTTGTCTTCTATTGTGTGGCTTTTCCCTCTGGCTCACAGCCTCGTCGACTCCAAAAAAACCTTGTTTGGACGTCAAAAGGGAATTCGAAAAGGCTTTGACTTGTAAGCTTCTTTTACAATCACGCCATCACTAGGGAAAGGCGTCAACGGGAGAGAGAGACAGGTTGACTTTTTCTTTCCCTTCTGTCTCAACCCCATCGTCGCCACGTAACCTCATGGACATGTCAGACGGAGGAAACCATTTGAAATGGATCCCAAGGGGGCCAAGACAAATGCCCTGGGCGCGAAAAAAAAAAAAAAAAGAGCAAATTGTTACCCGACAAGGGAAAGATTTTCGGCAATGGCACCGAGACCAGGCCTTGGGAGACGTCAGCTTAAGCTATCTGATAGCTTAAACAGCGGAGTTCCCACTGTTAAGCGGATGGCTGTCGGGATGCGCTAAAGTCACATGAGTCTTGACATGTGATCTATCCCGTGACAAAAACACGGGATACATCACGAGAAGGCTCAAGTGACTGTCCACGGGATAAATCACCTGATGGCCACCCTTACACGTGCAATTTACCCCACAAGTTGGGGAAAACGGGAAATGACGACGATCTTTTTTTTTACCCTCATGACCAACATGGCGGTCAGCAGTCGCCCGGGGTGAGCGCGGTTTCTTAGTGTCAAGACTCTAGAGCCTAACCTGCATGCACGGGCGGGCACCCCCAAAAGAGGATAGAAGGTCCGGGAAGCAGAGGTTGTTGGAAAGAGGGGGGAGGAATAGACGACGATCGCTATGAAAGCAATTCGCGGGAAATCCCCAACAGGCCACCCGAGGCTATGTTAGTGTCCCGGGAATCCAGGAACTCTGGTAGCCAGGGAGTTGACACTGACATATAATACTGTAAGTGCAATACTGTAAGTAATACTGTAAATACGCAGACGGCAGTGATGATTCGCCGAATGAAGGGATCAAGTGTTTTTTATTTTTTATTTTTTATTTATTTATTTATTTTTTTTTTGCAGCAGATTTTCAGTGCTTAGTACCTGCCGCATGATACTTTCAACGATCTTTTGCGTTTTCACGGGTTTACTCTCTGTGCATGCCCAATCTTACCCCGCCTTCTGGGCTGATGCAACTTGGACAGGGCATCTGGACAGGGCGTTTTGACAAGGGAGTTGCTTCGATCGAATGTGGTCTTGCGGCCGATGAAAAGCAGAGATAAAGTGTTGTGCATGCGTATGGTATATCCCTTACCCTGCCGCCGTGCCGCCGTGTCCATGCGCTGCCGAGCTGTGCATTGCAACAATGGACGCAGAAAGCTCGGGCAAAGATGGGTCCCGTGGACAATCTTGTGGTAACGAACCCCTCACTTACAAGATGTTTGGATACGCGGAAAAGGGTTGGGGGCTGTTTTTCTCGTGTAATTTGATGTCTGCTCTGCCTTCCCTCCCCCTTGGCGCTGACGGATAACAGCGTTTAGAACGCCCTTCTTCTGCATTCTTTCTGGACGTTGGTCAGCCGAGGCTCTCCCTCTCCCTGCCGTTCCTTGATGCCAGGCACATGAATAACACTAAAACAAAAAAGAAAGTGAGGGGAAAGGAAAAACACGCCGCTTCTACTTGCCATCACAGCTATTTTGCACGTGCTTGCTTCTCTTTGCAAGACCACCTTCCATGTCCCTTGCGTTGTGGCGCTCTGCGCGTTTCTTGAGAAAGGGCCAATCCAGGGGAACGGCCTGCAGAGAAAAGAATGCATGTCGGTTTTTTGCCACACCCGGAATCTCTCCCGTTTTAAATTCTCCGTCCTCCGGCTGTGGGAAACATGCACGGTTCTTTTGACTTTTTGGTGCCTTGAGAATGGGACGAACAGTCTTGGGGACCGGCTTGGGGTCTTGGAGAATTCTTGGAAGCATTCTCGACGCTTTCACATGCTGAAAATCACAACATTCAAAACCACACAAACACATCCCAGGACGAAGGAACACGAAAGAGACGAATGACCTGCGGAAGAGTCCCTATTTCGTCTCTTAGACCGTCTGTTAAGACCATCTAGAGGGTAGCATCTAATGGAATGCAGTCACCGCTCTTGCTTGCATCTTGGTTTCCATGTTCTTCCCCGTGGGGAAAGGGTTGGTCCCGGGGATGGCCAAGTCCTCGAGGGAGGGCCAACACGGGAGCGTAGTGTCTCCCTCAAGGGGGAAACTTTGCCCTTGTTTTTGTCAACAGTCCGGACGACTTTGTAAACTTCTACTTTGTCCTGCTTTCCCCTCATTTTCCAAGAAGTGTTTTGTGTGGATATTTTTCTCTTAGTTTCTCTAAATCGCTGCTGATGCGGCTCCCCTTTTCCAATGTACTTTTTGTAGTGCATTTTGGGTATAGGTTGACATTTGTTTTGGGGATTTTGGGGGGCTATGCTTTCTTTTTTTTTTGTGCCTTTTTATTCGTCTCTTTTCCTTTCGTTTCCGCTTCCCCCCTCCCTCACTCACTCACTACCCACCATCCCTCTTTCTTAGGCTCTTCTACGCGCCGCGATGATGCGGACTTGCACACTCCCATGCATGTGCCTGGGCTACTGGAGACGTTCTTGCCGAGACAGTGCTCGGGAGAGGGGGGAAAGGAGGGCGAGAAAAACAGACGAGAATGGGTAGCAAGGGACGGATAGGAATCATGGAGAAGAGGGAAAAGCAAAAATTGCCATTTAATAGACGGCGATGGTCCCTCTCTCTTTCGTCCTGGAAATTCCATACTTTTCTTTTTTCTCGTTGCCTGTGGATTCTTGAAAGTGTTGAGAGTTCTTTTTGTTCCTTATACCATTGGCATTATTTATATTCTCGTGTCCTGCTTGGCCACCTCTCAGCACACACAGTCCACCGCACACCACCCATCACCGCCATGAAGTCCTCTGTGGTCTTGTCTCTCCTTACCGGCCTGGCCGGACTCGCTGCTGCCGTGCCCATGCCAGAGCCCGAGGCTGCTCCTGTTGCCGCCGTCGAGGAGACGCACGTGCTCGAGGAGCGCGGCGCCGCCGTCAACGTCAAGTACCCCGACGGCGAGGTCAACGGCATCTCCCTCGCCGGCATCGACTCGTTCCGCGGCGTGCCCTTTGCCCAGCCGCCCGTGGGCAACCTCCGCCTGCGTCCGCCTCTGCGCATCAACGGCTCCGTCGGGCCCATTGACGGTGCCGGCCTGGGCCCCAGCTGCCCGCAGATGTACATTTCCACCGGCAGCGGCACGCCTCTGTTCCAGTTCCTCGGGACGCTGGCCAACATCCCGCTGCTGCAGACGGCAACCAACACGCAGGAAGACTGCCTGACGGTCAACATCCAGCGGCCCGCCGGCACTACTGCCGACTCGAAGCTGCCGGTCCTCTTTTGGATTTACGGCGGTGGTTTTGAAGTGAGTTCTTCCGCTTGTATTGTGTCTTTCAGCTGGTCTTTCGATCCTACGTCTCTCCCATTTGCTCTTTCGTCTCATCTATTTTTTTTTTCTTTTTTCCTCCGTTTCCTCCGTCCCAGTATTCCTGCTTCCGTTTAATTGTTTCCCGGCTTTGTCCACTTTCCCGTACTTTCCCATCACTTTTTTGCCATTTTTATCATTTTTTTTTTTTTTTTTTTTGTTGAGATCCTTGGCTCTTCACTAACACTTACACTTTTCTTCTTCCCCACACAGCTCGGCACTAATGCCATGTACGACGGCACTCCACTGCTCACCATGGGCAATAACCTAAAGCAGCCATTCATTTACGTTGCCGTCAACTACCGCGTTGCCGGTTTTGGCTTCCTTGCCGGCAAAGAGATCCTGGCCGACGGCGCGGCCAACCTGGGCCTGCTCGACCAGCGCATCGCCCTCGAGTGGGTCGCAGACAACATTGCCGCCTTTGGCGGAGACCCGGACAAGGTCACCATCTGGGGCGAGTCGGCTGGCGCCATATCCGTGTTCGACCAGATGGCCCTGTACGACGGCGACCACACGTACAACGGCAAGGCCCTCTTCCGCGGCGCCATCATGAACTCGGGCAGCGTCGTGCCCGCCGACCCCGTCGACTGCCCCAAGGGCCAGAGCGTCTACAACCAGGTCGTCGCCGAGGCCGGCTGCGCGTCGTCCGCCGACACCCTGGCCTGCCTGCGCAAGGCCGACTACGACACCTTCCTCAACGCCGTCAACTCGGTGCCGGGCATCCTGTCGTACAGCTCCGTCGCCCTGTCGTACCTGCCGCGGCCCGACGGCAAGGTCCTGACCGCGAGCCCCGAGGTCCTCGTCGCCAACAACAAGCTCGCCCAGGTGCCCTACATTATCGGCGACCAGGAGGACGAGGGCACGCTCTTCTCGCTCTTCCAGGGCAACCTGACCACCGGCGCCAAGCAGGCCCAGTACCTCAAGGACTACTTCTTCAACGGCGCCTCCCTCGAGACCGTCACCGCCCTCGTCAACACCTACTCGCCCAGCATCACCGCCGGCTCGCCCTTCCGCACCGGCATCTTCAACGAGCTGTACCCGGGCTTCAAGCGCCTCGCCGCCATCCTCGGCGACCTCGTCTTCACCCTCACGCGCCGCGCCTTTCTGAACCTGCACCACGGCACCTCGCCCGACGTCAAGTCGTGGTCGTACCTGAGCTCCTACGACTACGGCACCCCGGTCCTCGGCACCTTCCACGCCTCCGACCTGCTGCAGGTCTTTTACGGCCTGCTGCCCAACTACGCCAGCAAGGCCATCCAGACGTACTACCTCAACTTTTTGTACAACCTGGACCCCAACGAGGGCGCCGGCGACGACCTGATGAACTGGCCGCAGTGGGGCGAGGGCAAGAACCTGATGCACTTCTTCTCCGACCACGCCACGCTGCTGGCCGACGACTTCCGCGAGGACAGCTACAACGTTATTTCCCAAAACGTCGCCAGCTTCCACGTTTAGGACATGTGTGTCGAGCCGGGGGGGGACACCCCCGCCGAAAAGGGAGACGGCCAGCCAAATGAAGCTGGGCTTGTTACAGTTCTGTTGTATATATTTGAACCGCTAAATAGCCATATTGTACATATGCGTGCGATATGTTTGTATCTACTCCAGTTTCCATGCTGGTTTTCACAATAATAAATTCTAAGAAAAAACGGCAATATCAATGAATTCACGGACCGGTACTTATTTTTGTGTGTGAAATGGATGAAGAAAAGAACCTCTATTTGCCATATCCCATATGATTACAGGATATGCGGGTATTATTTGATAAAATCAACAGAGCAACAAAATGGTTTTGGCAGTCAAGCCAAATGCAACGAGACAAGAAAATACACCAACAAAACAAGAAACAGCCAAAAAAGATAGCCAAGAATGCCAAGAATGCAAACTGGCCCAAGGACCAGCCACAAAATCACTACCAGGGAGAGACTTGCTCTATCCAAAAAGAAAAAGAAGAAACAACCGGCACCAGAAGCCTGGGCAAGAATGTGCCGAAAAAGGAAACTAGACGGGAGAGAACACGATAAGGGCCGAGGTTTCCAGCACCCGAAAGGAAAAAGCAATCCAAAAAAGAAAAGCCAACAGCCGACAAACACCGAGCAGCCTCACGAAGCTATCATCATCTCGTTTTGTCGAAGGAAGTTGCGAGCTGATTCATCACCACCCTTCTCAGCTGCCACCATCCAATGGATTGCAACACACATTAGCGCTGCATCATTGCGGACGTCAGCCGGGCCGCCTGCGGCTGACGAGCCGAGGCCACTGGTTCCCGATGAAGAAGACCCCCGCCCGGAACTTGTGCCAGCCTGGTGGGATGAGTAGCGCCCGCTGCCACCAGACGAACCACCGTACTTTTCCATCACATCTTTTTTGAAGACATCGCGAGGCCTTGACAGTGGCAAAGTTGTGCGCTCCACCAACTCGGGATACAGTAGGTAGAACAGGCCCAGCTCGCGCTGAGCAATTGGGATGCCTTCTTTAGCCGTGACTGTCCACATCCGAGCGGCATCGGCAAGGGTGTAGGCAGGCCGTGGGGGTTCGGATGCAAAAGTACCATCTGAAGACTTGGCTGCAGCCCCGGAGGGTACGCTTGGCACACTCGAGACCCTCCGTGTTTCTGTCTCGACCCGCACGATCTCATATGCCTCCTCAACCATTGTATCGCAAACTTCCTTCTTCAGAAGAAGCGCAGCCAGTCCCGCATCCCAGAACGCTTTGCCACGCTCTGTTCCATCCAAGACTTCTGGCGGCACAAACGATGCAATGAATTGGAGGTCACGAAACAGCGTTTTCGGCCGAACGGAAGGATCTCGGAACAAGGATTTCAGAATACCCGAGACAGCATCTTTGTTCGACGGCTGTCTGTTCGCCATCGCAGAGCGCGGGTCTGCACTACCGCCCCCAAAGCTTCCTCGCTGGGCTGACATTGGCGATGCAAGTAGTGGCGAGAATGCTTGCTTGGTGGACCGACGCCCATTCACATTTCCAATAGTCTCCTCCAAAGGCTTGGCTCGAGCTGTGTTCACGCCCGATGCGTCTCCAGAAGATCCGGCTGTTGATTCTCTCCTGGTCGAGAGTGCCAGGCGTCTTCGCACAGTTCGTGAAGGCAGTGAGGCCATGATGAGGTTTTCTAGCTCAAAAAGAGCGTGCATTTTCGTGAACGGATTAGGATGGACACAGAACAGGCGAAGAAGCCGTTGGTACGCCTTTGTGAACGGAAAATCTGGCATCTCAAAGGGACTTGTTGAAACTTTGGCTGTGTCGACCTGGGGTTCTCTACTGGGCGATGCTGTAGCAGAGACGTCGTCGATTTTTGTAGCATCTGCACTTCGCGTATTCGGCGAGTCGGTAGCATCTTCTACTTGTGTGAGTGGCCTTGATACCGGCGAGTTCGTCTGCTGTTCCATAACCGAAGTTGCTGATGGGTTTGTGGGCGTACTTGGAGAAGACGAGTTTGGTTTGGCGACAGCCCCTTCGACTGGCTGTGGCTTCTCCTGCTGGGTTTTCTCTGTCGCTTCGCGCTGATTGATGCACTGCTGGCCCAGGTCACTAAACCACGAGTCTGTTTCCGACCCGCGGGCAAACACGAGGTTCCCAAGGTCGGACAAGAGCAGACTAGTTAGAGTACGGCGAAGGTTGTCCAAAAATCTCGACTTATCATCGGAGATGCGTTGCGCAAAAACCATGTCGATCGATGAGGACGATGTTCCTGGGCGTCCCGTTGACTGATGGGAATGCGAATGCAGACTGACACTGCTGCGACGAGAGGAACGTGCGTTTGGGCTGAAAGGAGAAAATGAGCCCGGCAGGCTGTGCATGCTCGAAGTTGGAGACTGCGTTCGGGAAAAGCCTTGTGCTCCAGGAGCCGTGCTTCGGAACGGGGACCAATATGTCGTCGTAGTATCAATGGCAGGAGGCGCGGAGAGAAGCCCTCCCGAGAGGTAATCCTGAGATCCCAACAGGTCGGTCAAAGAGGTACTCGCCCTCGAAAAGTTGTACCGTGAGTCAAATGACAACTGGCTTGGGGTGCTTGGGCCTGGAGTCGTGCGGAGGCAACCACCAACCCCGGAACCGCGACTGGAAAGATTGAACCGATGGCTGTCCATGTCACCGTAGTTGCTGGAATTCGGTGTGCTGTCCCAGAGAAAACTGCCCGAATCTCGCTCTCGACCAGACTTGCCGCTGACCTCGAAGTATGTGTGATCTTTGACAAACAGCTCACTCGACCACAGAACCGGGGCATCAACCATGCTTTCGCCAATCAACTGATCGACACAGTTTCCTACTTCGCAGCAGAAACGATGGATCCGCTCTTCGCCCTGGCAAAAATTTTCGATGCCAGAGTTTTGGAGCCATCGCATTGTCTTGTCAACCTGGTCGTCGGACAGTTTATTGGGGCCTCCCTGGCTCTCGGTTGCTGCTAGTAGATCTACAACTTCGTTTTCTGATCGATAAAGGTATGATGCAGCTGGACCCCGAGGGAGGCTTTGTCGGGCACGCTGATAAGCGTCCCATTTTCGAGTCGTTCCCATTGTCTTGAGTGCCGCTGCAACGTTCCGACTGACTTCGTAGGGAGCCGAGTTTCGCACGTCTGTGACATACCACATCTTGTTGCGCATTGATTGGAGTCTCGACATCTTTGTCTCGACAAGACTTTCTGTCTGCTCTTGGGTCTGCTTCAGCCACATGAGCCATGCGTCGTATTCCTCCATAGCCGCGGTCGATCTTTCTATGGCATTCCTAGGTCCGCGCGAGAAAATACCGAGAAGAGCGGCAAATCCATTGCGTCGCAATGATTCTGTCGTGATGGAATTGAGCTGTTGGATTGTTGTCCAATACTGATGAGCAGACATAAAATCTGATTGGGCGCGAGATTGAGATGATGCGGCTTCAAGCATATCGATGAGCACACATTGCGATGGCTCGTCGTCATCATATTCACCAGCCTCATAAAAAAGCCGTTGTCCAATAGACGTGGAATCGTAAGCAGAACGTTGTGGGATCTCGTAGTCTTCTACCAGCTCCAAAACAGAGTCACGCAGCTGGTAGTAGTCCTGTTCTAGATCCAATTCATCCGACAATGCGCCGAAATCGGCATCAAGCTGCTCATCACTATCACTGGACGAAGAAAATGTGCTTTCCCCAAAAGCGGTGCGAGGGTCGTAGGCTGTATGAGTCGAAAGGCTGTTTCCATCTGGAGAGACGAAGACGACAGCCCAACTATCCCCGCATGGATGGCCAGTACCAGAAACAACATCTCGGCCAAGTGCATCCACCATGTCACGGACAGCTAATCTTAGTTGGTACCCATCTTCCTCATAGTTGCTCGATCTCCTCTGGTCTTGACTCGGGATAGAGGTGGTGGGTGGCGAAGACTGCGATGCGGAAGTACCAGTAAGTTGATCCTCGAGAAGTGGGTCGCCGGAAGTAGTCGTCTCGGTATTGGCAGAAGACACACTCGCACTGAGAGTGGTGTAAATGTTCAAATTTCTTCGCTGATGGATGTCGGCGGGTATCGGCTGGGCCATGGTTGGGACAGAAAAACTCGAGGTAGATGCACGGCCGGATCGGATACTTCCAGAACGAACTGATCTTGATTGACGATCAGGGAACAACGCATTGACAAGAGTCACGAGATCGGCCGGACTGACAACCAGGTACGGATGAATCTCATTAGTCTCGCGCAGGGAGTTGATGGATCGAGCAGGCAGCAGTCTTGCGGGAGCACGGCGTGGCTTTGTCGAACCTCGAAAACGGCCCAGAATATTGTTGAGATGTGACTGAATGGATGGAGGCGTGACTGTGTACTTCGGACTCTTGGCGGTGCCAGGCGAGACTGCACGATCCATTGTGAAACCAAGAACTCGAAGAGCGACGGCTTTCAGGATTTTCTGACGCCCGTACTCGGTGATGTGGTACTCGGCCATCAGGCCATACGCCTCTGGGTGAACAATGACATCGAACAGCCATATGCCGAATAACCAGTCCCACACAAGCCAAGCGCGGGTCTTTTCGACATATTTTGGCTCCAGTTTGGCAAGGATTTGATTTCCAAGCTCAACAAGACCATCAGGGATGCCGGACGAGTCCTCATCGTCAACAACGTCGAACAAATCGCTGACCGCTCGGTCATAAAACTCCTCGGCTGCAATCTGGTCCTTCTGCGTCCATTCGTTCAGATTGAAACGTGTTCCATTTTGGTCCTCGGCGCGGTCCAGAAGAAAAGCCCCATCTTCCAGGATTTTCATAAGAAACCATTCCATATTGGAATGGCCGGCCCAACCCCTCATTAATGTCCAGGCGTCGAGGACGGCTGCAAGAACAGGCATACCAGAAGTTCCCTTGTCAGAGATCAAGCGAGCACAAGCTGTGGACCACACGTCGGTTCTACGGCGGTCTTCCGTACTATTCGGGCCAGCCGAATCGGCGAAACAGGTGTATATAAGGGCAGACAGAGGATCGTGCCTTTGGAAAGACATAAACTTCTGCACAGCATTGAGCTCGTGCCTCTGGCTCCCGGCGGCGGCCCCATGTGTTGCACTTCTTCCAAATGAACTACCCCGGCCTGCATATGGGCGATTTCGGATCTGCTGCACGGGCTCTGTCGACTCCTGGCCGCGGTAAAATGTGGTGATCGCTATCAGCTCTGACGGGCTAAGCGAACACAACCGAGACGCCAAGTAGTCTGGGTTGTTTCTGAGAGAGGTCAGGAACGACAGAAAGGCATCTTGCGCATCCGGAGGAATATGCTGGAGAAACGAAGACGAAGCTGTCGGTGCGAGACTCATCGCGCCGCCAGAGGCTTTCGTAGGCGTCGACGGGTTATTAAAGGCACCCATTTCTGGTCCTAAAAGGGCATATTTCCACATGTCGTCGCAGCTACGGCGGACGTCATGAACGGTGTTGTATAGATTGGCAAACATGCTCCTGTCGTCCCCGCGAAAACATTCCGCAAGACCTCGGTGTGCCATTTGGCTGCAACGTAATAAGCGAGCAGACAACGCCGTTGATATTAAACTCCGTTCCAAACGGACTCGGGTGTTGGAGCGCGTTCGTTCCTGATGCTTTGACAACCGCACATAGTGGG
Organism: Raffaelea albimanens; assembly: GCA_002778245.1. Lineage (NCBI taxonomy): Eukaryota > Fungi > Ascomycota > Sordariomycetes > Ophiostomatales > Ophiostomataceae > Raffaelea > Raffaelea albimanens. The sequence goes on along the minus strand of PCDJ01000006.1, from coordinate 1,249,666 downwards.
CGAGCTCCTCGAGTGTGGCCCCATGAGGCTCGTCTCTGTCGCGCGAGTCTGGATAAGGCGAAGCATTTCGCGAGAGGAGCTTTGGAAACTTCGCTGGCAGGTATCCTGTCTCGTCTGGTTGATCCGGTGGGTTGGCCAGGGGTGTGGTTTCCGGTACAACAATGGGCGGGGTGCTTGGTGCAGGTACAACTTCTTGTGGGGGGGCTGTTATAGGTTCTGGCGGCGGAGACCTGGTCGGGGGTATTTGCACAGATGGTCGATGTGCAAGGTGCTCATGGGGTGTGGACGGGATGGAAGTATCGCTGACACCGAGGCCGAGATCGGTCGGGTCTAAAGGGACCGCAGTCGACAAGACCGTCGTGGTGGCCGTGGCCGTGGCCGTCACTGTAGCTGTCGTGGCTACCGCGGTGGTAGTTTTCGAGGGCACCATCAGGTTCGTCAATGGCGGGGGTACGGAGGCCGGTGCAGCCGGCGGCTGTTCTGGAGGCTCGCTGGCACCGCCGAGAGAGCGGCGTTTTGGAGGAGTGGTCATGGTGTCCGGCGTGGGTTGGGGAGAGGTTGAAGGAGCGAGCGAGCGAGGAGGGTGCAACAGGTCGACATGTTTCTCCGTGATCTCAGGGGACGGGGTAGGAGACCTGGGCAGGATGTGCGCCACGGTCAACGAGGAAGCTATGGCAGACATGGCGGGTCAGCTGGTCTGTTTGGAGAAGCTTTTGTTTCTTGTTTGGATTTATTCTCAGATAGTGCTGCTGCAGGCCGCTCCACGTGGGAGGCAGCCTTCAGTCCACGTACGAGGAGAGGAGTGGATGCAGAGTGGCGACGAGAAGGACCGCTGCATGGAAACCATTGCCAGTATGGCTCATGGGTGGATGCGACTCCTGCAGATCGCCCAAACAGCACCCAGCAGCTGGCTGGTGAGCTGTCTGGGGACGGAAGGAGGAGACGCGCCACGGGTATGCTTCGAGGACGATCGAGATGACACCGTTTGTACGAATGCTCGGCCGTGTAACGTCTGCCGGTGTCCACGTCGAGGTGTCCCGATTGTGTCTATCTAGGGCGCTGTGTCTCGGGAGAGAGGCGCAGAAGTCGGTCGGCTGTGGGCTTTCAAAGCTGCCGCCGGAGCGGTGAAAGGCAGAATGACGGTGTAGGTCGAGGCTACGAGGGGGGGGTTGCGGTTGTGGGAGGAATGGAGGAGGTCGGTTGTCGTTTTTGGAGAGCTATGCAGAAGATCGTCGTCGATCGGAGGTCGGTGCAAAGAAGTGCTTATGCGGCCTCAGGCCAGCGCGCGCAGGCCAGCAGGATGAGGGGGAGCGGGCTGCTTCGAGGCAATTGGAGGATCCGTCGCAACAGCCCAGGGATGTCAGCGTGGCGGTGGCGGCGCCGCGCACGATGGAGCGAGAACGGGAGAGAGGCAACCAACGAAGCTGCAAATGTTGGTCAAGGGCGTCGTCGTGTTGAATTCCTGGCGTCTCCGACTATATTTTTTTTCGGTTTGTCTTTGTCGTTCCCTTTTGCTGGCATGGAAGGAGCGGAGGAAGTGTTCTGCGTCGGTCGCTCTTGCTCTGCTGGTCAGTTGTCATGCATGCGTGGGGTAGGTGGGTGGCTGCCACACACTACCGTTTCTGCGCACTACTACGGGCCACCGTTTTTAGGTTGGTCGATGTAGTGGTTTCCGGCGGTGCGGACCAGCAAGCACGCACAACATCAACCGCTGCTACTTTGCACAGCTCCCCCGAATCAGAAGGAGCGACCGGCCCGGGGTGTGCAGGAAATCACGACCCAGCACAAGGCGGCCAGCCAAGCGTTGTTCGCGATGCAAGCTGAACTCTGGTTCTCCCTCTATTGCCTGCGTCACACATGCATAGGAGAGAAACGTGCAACGTAGGACGGGAGTCGGCGAGCCAGGTCACGAAGGCAAAACCGAGTCGCTGCGCTGGCCCAGTGCTCACGCGTCGCTACGCTCTGTGTTGGACTTGCAGCTTTCCTTGGTCGGCTTACTACGATGTATTTATGCGAGAGGTGATACTCGGAAAGAGGCCTGTCCGTTTTGCGGGTATTGTGAGCGGCTCTGCAGAACGAAGCATTCTGTCTGGATGCTACTCTTTCGGAAGGAGCGCATGTAAGATTCTTGTGGGTGGCTCTTTCTTTGAATAGAAGGAATTCAAATGCGCATGGAAGGGGGAGGCAAACGGTCAGTCGCGCCCGCCATATAAGAGGCCAGAGACAGCAAGGAGAGCCAAAGGGAGGGAACACTACACCCTCACACAGCTAGAGTCCAATGCGTTGTTCATCTCGCCTTCCATTTGCCACGCTGGTGGTGTTTGCGCTGTCCGGCTCCAGCCAATGCGTGTTTCTGCCTGGCCACCGAACAACCCCGCCCCGATGGCCTTTTTGTGGTGTTTTGGCCAATCCACGGACTCCACGCTCATCTCGACCTTTTTTTTAATGGATGCCAACGCACAGCGGACCTAGGCCGCCCAGGCTACGAAAAAAAAGGGCGTAAAAAAAGAAAAAAAGATAAAAAGAAAAAAAAAAGCGTATGCATCCCTGACCTTGGTTTTGTGTACATGGCATAGCTGGTCAAGATAGGAAGAAAAGGGGCAGCGTTGTACGTGTGGACATGTTTCGCAGAAGGCTATGGCACTTGTAGAAAATCACTTGCACGATATCAATGACTATTGTGAGGTGGACTCGGTTATGCACGGCTGTAAGCACCAGACGGGTGCACTTTTGCATGAGAGACCTTTCCGATGCAAAGATGACACATGTCCTGCAGTTGTGTCTGATGATATTCAGGAGCCTACATCACATCGACCCTCAGACTCGGACCCAGACTGACGACAGTGGCTTTTCTGTCACACTCATCCCAGCATCATCCTCCTTCGTGCAACTGCCGGCTACCTTCAGCCTCGACAGACACATGTGCCCCAATGCGTCGGGAATTCATGCTGTACCACAATGCCGTGTGGCCTGAACAAGCCATATTGGATGCGTAGGATACGTAGGATACCTAGTGTGCGTTGTCCATTGTCGATTGAGACGAAATGGGGCCCTGGAATGAGCAATCCGAACCGATGTACCCAAGACTTGTTTCGAATTGGTCCAATGCGGCTCTTGGGTCTGTAAGTGAAAACGCCATTTGCTCACTCCCAGGAAGATGGGATAAGACGGATGGATCGCCACCACTACCCCCTGGCAAGATCCGTAGTGGCTATGTGTCGATTCTGCAGCTCCGGGGGTGATCCTTCGTCCAATGGTGAATCAAGATTGGCGTGTCAAACCGGTGTGCTTGCCCAATGTATTTGCTCAATATGTCGATTTGCTTGTTATGGGAATTCACCTGCTTGAATCTGGCATGTGCTCAGTCTCCTATTATGTGTGGGATAGCCATCTGCAAGTTAAACCAACTGCCGGGTTTGGCGTCATGCCGGCCAAATGACAACATCCGAGCACGTACTAAACAGTCCTGTTCCGGGTCAGTCATCATTAATGAGGGGACACAAATATGTGAAACATTATGAATTGTGGCAGTTTGAAAAAATACAACTACGGATTTTCGGTTTCCTAGAGACGCCCGTGATATCATGAAAATGTCCCAACGCCATTTCCCGAGTTAAAAAGCAAGACAAATACCAAAGTTCCGGCCGCCAGATAACGCCACCCCAGTGCCCTGCCCGCCGTATGGCAATGCCTCTTTCCTTTTTTTGTTTTGTCGTGATGATATAAAAACAGCGCACATTGGCGAATTAAGAGGGCTTCCATACGGAAACAACACAAGACATCAACCTGTACAAGGGCATCATCGTCCGCAGATCAACTGCCAACTCGAAAAAAGACGACCAGAACAAAGCAGACGAAAAAAAAAAAGAACAGCAAAAAAAGAGCAAAAAGAACAAGCATCATGTCATCTCGTCATTTCTCTTCCGAGAGTCTTAGGGTTGGGTTCAGGCTTCATTTGCCAAACCGAACATCAAAACCCTTGAGGACGCTCATGATGCTTGCTGCCTCCACTTCCATGGGATGTCTGGCGGCCGGCTTGGAGGGCTCATGCCTCGGAGCTGCCTTTAGCATGGGCAGCCACGTGCCGATTTCGTCGGTCGCCTCATCAAAATGCCGATGGCTAGCCAGTGTCTTGTAAGCATCTGCACACGACAGACTAATATTGGGCTTAGCGCTCGCCTTTGGTGCTACTGCCGTCCGGGCAGCATCCGCGTTCTTGTTCTTGCAGCAACCACCGGCACCGCCGCCTCCGCAGCAGCCGCCGGACTTGCCATCGCCATCTCCTTGGCGCTCAAAGTTGGCAGCCAGAGACCGGCAGAAGAGACCCGATACCGGGTCCGCTAGGCACTGCGCGCAAGTGCCAGGGCCGCCAGGACCACACGAAGATCTGGCTCCCGGAGTCGCCGACGGGGCTGCGTCTCGGACGCCGTTCTGTCCGTTCCTCCGAAAGGAATTCTTGCTAGACAGCTTGATAGCGCCAGTAGCAGTGACTTCGAGCGGTGGCGGTGCTCCGTCGCTCTCCGACGGAGGCGGCGTCTTCTGCTGAGCAATCACAGCTCCGCTCGACAGTGCCAGGCTGCCCGTCATGGTGACGCCAGGCATGGTGTCGGCACAAACGCAATACGTGCCATCCGAGCAGAAACCGCACTTGTCTTTAAGAGGGATCTCCTCGCGAATGATAGGCTGCTGTGGCCGCGATGTCTGTTGTGTCGGCATAGATGGCAGTGGCGTACGTTGGGTCGTTTGCTTAGGCTTGGAAAACATGTGCGTGAAATCGATCTCAGTGGAGCTGCCTTGGCGGCTGTCCAGTCGGGCTTTTTTTTCGTCCGGGGCCATCATCGACGGAGATGCAGAAGACAGAGACCGCTTGAGGTCAATGCTCGAGCTGCGGTTGCTATTGTCGCCGAAAGCACGCAGCGTCTCCTCCAGGCACTCGCATTTACTACCGAGAGTGCACTTGCCACAGTCCATGCTCGTCGTGGCTGCGATAGCGTCTTCGGCACAGGCGCACGTATCTCCGGGATTGCAGGACCCACATGTAAGGTCATCGGCTTCGTCAGGGGGTGAGATGATTTGTGAGATGGAGAAGGGTTGGGCCGATGAGCGGCGGCCCGATGCCGATGATAGTGTGCTGGATGTGCTGCCTCTAGGGTGGCTGGTGCTGCTGTGCAGAGGCTTTTGGGGAACAGGGGAAAGGATGTTCTGCTGGTGGATGGAGTTGCGGGACATACTGCCCGCCCGCATTGTGAGTTGTGGCGTGCTATCTCTCCGGTCCTTGGCCCAAGCCTGATTCGTCTTCTCCTTCTCCAGCAGGTTCTCCAGCATCTGGCACCGGCTGCGAAGCACTTGCACTTCAGTTTCCAGGCCACGGATTTTGTCCTGATACTCCCGCTCGGCCTGCTGATGCTCGGCCTTCTGGTCCTCCAACTGATCCTCGAGTTCGCCAACACGAGCGGCTCTCCGCTCACGGAAAGCCCTCTGCGCTGCACGATTCTGTGCCTTGCGCTTGGTCGGCGGCGTATCTGTGGCGGGCTTCCGGCCGGGCTTGGGACGCGGCGGAATGACCCACTCTTTGCTGGTTATAGACATTGGCGTCTTGCCCGGAGCGCCCGGGCTCATGGCCGCCGGCGACTGTGGCATTGGTGACACAACCGAATTCATCGACATGACGTTGGCTCCTTGGGCAGCGATGGGAGTGACCTTCTGAAGCGGACGCACGTTTGCTGCGGCCACGGGTTTGATGGCCAGCTGCGGCTTGCCGGACGGTCCAGCGGCTGATCCGCCAGGGAGTCCTGCAGAGGGCGTTGATGTCGAGGTGGCGCTGCTAGGCTGCGGCGAGTCATGAGACGACGTCTGCGGCGATGCGGGCGAAAAAGGCGTGCTGCTCTTGCTACTGAGGGCAGATGCCAATGCCGATCCAGGACCGGGCGAGGGGGCCACTTGCGGCTTCACGGACTGAGATGAGGCCTCTGGGGTGGGAGACATGGCTGCATCTCATCCGAAGGGAAAAAAGAGGGAGAAAATAGCGCAGGCGATGATGGAAAGGAAACGAGGGGTAGTGAGCGACACGGAATTTTGAAGATGCTGTCTCAGCAGCACCGTAATCAGATGCAAATCACTGTGCTCGGGTTGTGGTGTACCCCGGAGGTGAATGAGGCACGATAATATGCAGGAGATCGATTTTGGCGGCGGCGGTCGTGGAGGGGGTATTATTATTATGTATTTTTTATCAGCGCAGTGGTTTTGCTGAGTGGCCGGAATCGCCCTCTAGTTTTAGGGCAGTTGCCGAATTGGTGCGGTGATTTTGCCTCTTTATGGAGAAGGAGCGATCGCTATGTGTTTGTTTGTGTTGGCTACTGGGCCCCGCCAAGGCAAATAGTGGCATTCTCCGAAGCGTGTTTTCTCACGCATCCCTCGTCCCAATCTCCACATGTGCTCCAAGTTCTTCAGCACAAGCAATTCCTACGATATACAGGAGCCCTGCCAGAAGGCCACATAGACACACATTTCGGTGGCCGAAGGGCTTAAGGAGTCCGACAGCTGACAAGAGGGCATGGGCGCGTGGTTTGTTGGGGGGGTGGTCTAGCTGCGGAAGTAAAATCGGCAATACGACCCCACTCTGTGCCAGTCTTGCCTTCCCAGTGCGCGATCGATGGAGAACACTTAGGACGGAGAGCTCACATCCGGCCGAGCAGTTGTTGGCAGACGCCGCGAAGTGGTCTGGTCCCCAGCCAGCCCTGGCGCAACACGGACGAATGAAAGGCACATGGAATATCGTACTCGTAGCCAGGAAAAAACGATCAACGAAATCGAAAATGGCAAGCTGGTGAAAAAATTTTCATCACGCGCAAGCTCTTTGCCGGGGACTGTTATGGGGATTTGGGTGGTTTCCCACCATCGCTTGGGCTTTGCTCCCCTCGTCCATTCACTTATCCAAGAATTCTGGAGCTTGTGGGGGACCAAACGGCGAACCGGAGCCTTTCATTTGTTGGCTGGACCGAGGAGAAATGAAATGATTGTTGCGGCCCACTGATGCGATTGATAAGATAATTGTACTTGTTTCTTGGCTAACCTTACTGGATTCTGCCTGGGATTAAGGAATCGGACCACTCTTGCATTCGGATAGTGGACCTCCCCTTGTCAGAAGATGAAATCCACTCCCATGATTGGCCGCCGCCAAACCCACAAGGGCAGAGTGAATTTCTCCTGACCAAACGCAGTGTCAGCCAGAATTGAGCAGTCGACGAGTGTCCATCGCCATGAAAGAAGAGTTTTCAATCCTAACCATCTGGGAGATCCCTCACCCCAAACCCGCCAAGACCACAAGAGTGTCTTTCCGTGATTGACCGGGTAAAGGTTCTGGAGCAGGCGTGGGATGGGCACGGCCGCCGGTATCGGACCTGTGGGGGTATTGTGGTTCTGCGCTTTTTTGTTGAACCAGCCTGCTTCAACCCTAGACGTTCGTTGGGTCATGCTAGACCATTCGTTCCACAGCAGTGGCCAGGTGGGCTTCCAGCACGAGGCCCTTGACCCTCCGTATGACAATTTCTCGCCGCGGAAAGAACGTCTTTATTGCCAACCAAAACGTAAGCGGTTTCGGAGGTGGCGGGATTTGGCTGTGAGGAAGGCGCGTTTTTTCCCATTTGGTCTTTTGCCTCTTGGCCCATGGGCCATAACCAAGTGCAGGACCAGCCCCAAGGACCCAGGACTGAAAATTTAGTCGCTGTGGGGGGCGCTGCCCTTGGGTGGGAGAGTGCAGCAAATCCGACGTCTGTTCGGAATACGTCGGTTCTACGAGCATCGCGTATTCGGGAGGTCAAGTCTTGAGAACAGTCTAGCCAGCCAGCTGACTCCGGGCAGAAGGCAAGTAACAGGGTTCATGGTTGTGGGTTTCGAAGTACGACGAGTTTGTATATCCGAAATTTATTGAAGATGCACGAAGCAAAAGTACGCTGAAAAAGAAACAATGAGAGGGCAGATGATACTACTTGTATGCAGGAATTGGAATCATTCTGGCCAGCAATGTCAGCCTGGCTGCGGGCGGCTGACCCTAGAGCAAATAGCAAAGGACAGAAGAGCAAAAACAAAGAAAAGGAGCGGCCGAGCCTGTACCGATATAGACTTTTTTGACCGAGCTCTTTGTCGGCAAGAATTCCCTAGTATGGATTCCCTAACCAAGGGTGGTCAAGGCATGCTCGGCTGCCAGCTTGGGACTTGGGCCAGCATGAAGGGGGGGGGACTCGTGGCCAGCTACGGCGGCTCCTCCAACAGAGCCCCTATGCAAGATTATCAATCTTCCCGAGCAGATGGGACGCTTTAGTGAGCCAAAGGCCTAGAAAATGACCGCTGTCCACTACCTATCCGACACAGGACATTATTACGACGGTGCAAACCCAGTTTTCGGGGCTCTGATTTGCCCACTGAAATAGCCACTCACCTGTTATAGAATAATAAGCGTTTTCAATCCGCCCCGCTGAACGGTTAGTTATCTGTGGCGAGGAACCCCCATCTTAGGATCAGGAAGGGATGCGGGACCGGACAGATTGATTAAAAAATCGGCATGTGGTCCATCCGCAGATGAGATTCTTCCGAGGGACGTTCAAGCGCTTGTAACCGGAAAAACACTAATGTTTGACATGGTTTCCTTGACATTTGAAGACAGTGCCAGGGCTTTTGCTGGACGACCCAAGAAAAATGGACGCTGTCGCTGCTGGTGACTGTGGCGACAGAATTATCGCAGACAAAGAAATTTTCTGGGGGAAAGTAATGGATCTATTGTCTGATTGTAACATTCTAGTTGTGCTCGGAGATCAAACTGATAAGATTATCTTGGAAAAGGAAAGAAAGATCTTGCGTGCCCATCTGCCACCCCCCAAAATTGTGGCAATTTCCAGTTGACGCCTTAGTCGTAATTTACACGTGACCGTGATGCCCGCATTCGTTGGCCCCATTCGACCAGATATCATCAACTGCCAACGTGACGACCGAAGTCAACAAACAGCCCAACCGAATGCCGTGGGAATTTAAGTCCACGGTCCGGTAGCTCTGCATACTTGCCAAGCATGGCTACACCATTCTCACCAACGACGCCGCGCTCGCCAACCTCTCAATTCCCCTCCTACTCGCCATATTCCAACTTCCACCTCCCCTCTTCGTCCTCCTCTGAGCCTGGCGACGACGATGCCGATGCGCTGCCATTCCCCACCGCCCTATCACGAAAAGACTTTCTTGCGCCGACTTTTGACCCCACCGAATACCTCTCTTCTCTCTTCCCGTCCGAGGATGGCACCACCTCCGCCCAGCGCCATCAAACGCTAGAAGACCTCCGCACTGAGCTCCGCGAACGCAGCAGTGCTATCAGCACCGAACTGCTCGAGCTGGTCAATTCCAACTACACAAGCTTTCTCAGTCTGGGAGATGAACTGCGTGGTGGTGACGAAAAGGTCGAGGATGTGCGCGTTGCCCTGTTCGGGTTCCGCCGCTCAGTTGAAGACGTGCAGGCACGTGTAAAGGAGCGCCGGACAGCGGTCGGCAACGGCTGCCGTGAGCTGGGCGAGGTGCGGTCGACCATCATCCTGGGAAGAAGGCTTTTGGAATTGGATGAGCGTGTTTCGCTGCTCGAGGACCGCCTATCTATAGCCGGCGGAAACGCAAATAAACCAGCCGGTGACGCGTCCGCTGCTGCAAATGGGGCCAGCGGCATCTCTGCAGAGATATTGGATCTGGAAGAGACGGACGACGAGGAGGAGGAAGACGAAGCCACAGAAGACCATCCTGGGCCATATGTTGGCGGTAGCACTGGAAAGCTGACCCAGCAAGCACGCGACCTAATGCTTGCCATTCAACTTGCCGACTCGGTCGGCCACCACATTCCGTTTGTGAGGAAGACCGACGAGCGGATAGCAAAGTGCCGGAGCACACTACTACTTGATCTGAACACTGCGGTCAAGGAAGTTCGGAGGGCAGGAAACAACCAACATGCACAATCGCGGTTGCTGAAACTGTTGGCCGTGTATCGGATTCTGGACAGCGAAGAGGAGATTGTCAAAATGTTGAAGGAGAAATGAATATTTCATGGAGTAGTAAAAGCACGATCCTAGAAAAGTTCGCAGAGAATAATGATACCATGGCAAAGCATATTTGGAGTCTCGCATGTTTTGAAAATAGGGCGCTTTTAATATTTTGTGGTGAAAAAATGATCATTATGTTACAGAGATATGTACACTGGACTTTGGGTGCACATGGTTTATGATATACAGCAGCCTCGCCAGTTGCCTATCCAGCCACTTTGTTCGTTCATACCGGCGTTGCCAGGTGTTCTGGCTCGAGCTTGTCATCTGTAGGGTTGAAGGAGCCGTTCAGACTGAAGCCGGGGCCGTTTGTCGAGCTCAGGACGACCTCGTCAATCGCCTTCTTGGTCTGCAGGTCGACCCTCCGCATGTTGTCCTTGATCTTTGCCATCAACACCTGGACATTGGCTGCCACCATCTTGGGTGTGAAAACCAATGTGCCCACGGGCACCCGAACCACGCCACCACGCTCACGGTACTCCTCGCTGCCAACCATGTCGCGCATCTGGGAACGAACATCGGCTGTGATTGTGTTGTTCTTGGCGTTCGGCATCAGGCCCTTGGGACCCAGGATCCGGCCGAGGTTGGCCTTGTTGAGCTCAGTAGCAGAGTCGACGTGGCAAAGCAGCCGGTTGAAGTTGATCTCGCCTTCCTTGATAGCCTTGATCAGAGACTCCTCGCCCACAGCAACGGCGCCGTCCGCCCGGGCCTCGACGGCCGTCTTGCTGTCCTCCTTGCACAGCACAGCAACCTTGATATCCGAGTCGAATGGGTACGCAAGCCGCACCCGGTCTCGTAGAGTGGCGCCGGCCTTGTTCGTCTGGAGCTTCACAGCAAGATCGTATGTGACGCTGGCTGGTGGCCGGCCGACTTCGAATGCGCGTAGGTATCTGTGCGGAAGAATTTGGTCAGCCATGCCCATTGACCCGCACACACCCAGAACTAGGATTTCCCTCTCACCTCATAGCATCGCATAGAGAGTACTGGACAAGCTTTGACTTGTCATGCACCTTGAAGGCCTTGGACTTCTTCTTCTTCGGTATCGGCTTCTTCGTGGCGGCCAACCGTGTTTGGTTCACAAATGGCAGGACGGACTGGCTGACGACATTGCCTCGTGGTCTTGACGTCGCCAGGAGTGTCGAGTTGACCAGGGATGCAACGCATTGACGTTGTGATGCCATTTTTGCGACTGTTTGGGGAGGTGTCGTTCCGGGGGGCCGTCAACGCTCTTTTTGCAATTGATCTTCTCTACGAAGCTTAAAATTCAATCTCGAAATGTGCCTTATATTTCAGGCGCTAAACCTATGCGGGCGTTGTTATCTTATCGTCGACAGAGTTCGAATTTTGCGCCCTGGCCGCCATGCCGCCAGGGAGGACCCCACTATAAGTGTAAGTCTTCCAGGGCATTTTTAACGACCCCGCGGTGACCAGCCAAAAATCTGGTGAGTAACACCTGCTCAAACCACATTCACAGTCAACATCCACGACATTTTGGCACAATGAAGATCGACGAACTCCAGGCGCTCCCGGCGAAGCTCACCGGAGACTTCCGGTCGCTTGAGCAGTACCTGGTGGCTCTGGACAAGCACCTGACCCTCCGTACCTACCTCCACGGCTACACTCTGAGCCCCGTCGACGAGAAGATCTGGGTTGCTCTGGCCGACAACCGCGTGTCGGTCTCGTTCATCCGCCGCGGCTCGCTGATCAACCTGAAGCGGTGGTTCATCTTTGTCGAGGACAGTCACCCCGAGATCCAGGCCGGCATCAAGGCGGCAAAGGCTGCCCAGCATGCCAAGGTTGCTGCTGCCAGCAAGGCTGGTGGAAGCTACAACCTGGCCCTCAAGGATGCCGACAAGGGCGTCGTTACTCGGTTCCTTCCCGAGCCTTCGTAAGCTGGCAACTGACGTGTGTGTGTGTGTTTCTTGTGTTCTCATGCTAAGCGTCCAGTGGCTACCTTCACATCGGACACGCCAAGGCTGCCCTGCTCAGCGACTACTTCGCCCGGACCTACAACGGCACCCTGAAGCTGCGTCTCGACGACACGAACCCGTCCAAGGAGAAGGAGGAGTTCCAGGAGTCCATTATTGAGGACCTGCGTCTCATGGGCATCCGCCCCGACACCCTGTCCTATACCTCGGACTACTTCGACTACCTGTACGACATGGCCATCCGCATGATCAAGGAGGGCCACGCCTACGCCGACGACACCACCCAGGAGACTATGCGTGACGAGCGTTTCAAGGGCATTGCCTCGAAGCGCCGTGACCGCAGCGTGGAGGAGAACCTGCGCATCTTTGACGAGATGAAGGTGGCTTCCGAGGAGGGTGCAAAGAACTGCATCCGCGCCAAGATCTCTGCGGATAACCCGAACAAGACCATGAGAGACCCTGTCATCTACAGGTGAGATACGGGAATTATGTATATTTCTCAAGCCTACACTCACTAACTCCAAACAGAGTCAACGTCGAGACACCTCACCACAGAACCGGCACAAAGTGGAAGATGTACCCTACCTACGACTTTGCCTGCCCGATTATCGACAGCCACGAGGGCGTTACCCACGCTATGCGCTCTACTGAGTAAGTCTCTTGATTTCTGGAATTTTCACACGAGAATGCAGACCACTAACTGGATAATAGGTACACCGACCGCAATGCGCAGTACCAGTGGTTCATCGACACCCTGAAGCTTCGCCAGGTGCACATGTTCGACTTTGCCAGAATGAACTTTATCAGGACATTCTTGGTATGTTTTTACTTGTCAATGACCTGCTTAATTTGTTCATGACTAACGCATTGCAGTCGAAACGCAAGCTCGCCAAACTTGTCGACGCCGGCCGTGTTTGGGGCTGGGATGACCCGAGAATGCCAACGTAAGTTGAGAAGTTTTCTTTTCTTTTTTTCTTTTTTTTTTTTTGGTTTCTCCGCGGTGTCTAATGGCTGCTAATATTATTTGTTGATTAGGATCCGCGGCGTGCGTCGTCGTGGCATGACTATCCCTGCTCTTCGTGACTTTATCCTGAAGCGTAAGTATTTTTTTTAGTCGTGTTGTTTATTAACTGATTCACCGTGGGGGGCCGGTATGCTAACATCAGGATACAGAGGGCCCGAGTCGGACAGTCACCACCATGGAGTGGGGTGCCTTCTGGGCTGGCAACAAGAAGGAGATTGACCCGGTGGCGCCACGTCACACGGCCATCACTGCAAAGGATGCGGTCAAGGTCCAGGTCACGGGCGCCGATGCACCCAAGGAGCCGTACACGGCGGAGAAGCCTCTGCACCCCAAGAACAAGGAGGTGGGCACCAAGAAGGTCGTGTTTGCGTCGGAGATTCTGCTCGACCAGGCCGACGTCAAGCTCATGAAGGTCGGCGAGGAGATCACCCTGATGGCCTGGGGCAACGCGATTGTGCGCAGCATCGAGGGCGGCGGCGAGGACGGCAAGCCCATTACGGGCGCGACGGTCGAGCTGCACCTGGCGGGCGACGTCAAGAAGACGGAGAAGAAGGTTACCTGGCTGTCGAGCCAGGGCCAGAAGCCGGTCAACGGCGAGGCCTGGGATTTCGACTACCTCCTGACCAAGAACACGCTCGAGGAGGACGACAACCTCGAGGACTTCCTGACCCCCGTGACGGCGACCGAGGAGGATGTGGTCTGCGGCGAGAACATGAAGGATCTCAAGAAGGACGACATTATCCAGCTGGAGCGCCGCGGCTTCTACCGCGTCGACAAGGGACTGGGCGACTGGAAGGAGGGCGAGGCCGGCGAGAAGGGCCCCAGAATCGTCATGTTCTTCATCCCCAGCGGCAAGTCGACGTAAGAGGGAGAGTAAGCCAAGAGAAGCCAGCTACCAAGTTACCAAGTTGCCAGCTGCAAGGTATCTATCCTTTTCAAAACATTGATATGGAAAATGAAAAAGCAACTTTATTTTTGGCAACGTTTGACCCAAACGACCCATTGGTGACGGTGATAGATTAATCGGCAGGGAATGCCCCTGATCGGACAAGCCAACTTTTGCCTGGTTGGGTTATGCTAAATGAATAAAAGTGACAAGAGCTGTTGCTTTTGCCTTGACAGGGATGAGCTTGGTAAAACTCAGGACGGACGGGAAGACTGGGGGAGAGAAGCTGTCGTCATTGCCAGCCTGCCAAGGCGGATGTTCGGACTCCGGTATATTTTGTGCCGGGACAAGACATATCACGGCCATTTTGGCGGGTAGCCAGTCAGTGCGTTGGTATCGTAGTGGAAGACATCCATGAATAACAGTGCTGCATCGGAATAATGGGTGCTCTCACACGCACTCCCATATCGGAGAATAATTTATGAAAAAAAAAAAAAACGGTTGCATGGGCAATGGCACGGCTGATATGGACATCAGCCGTGTCGTCGGTGGTGCACGGAGGGGGGGGGGGGGGGGGGGGGGGGGTGGGAAAAAAGTGAAGGCGGGAGGCAAGGTGTGCATCTACAACACTCTGGGATGCCACCATGGCTTGGTTATAAATCATCCCGTCATTGCAACAATCCAAGAGAAACAGGGTCCAATCGCCCGGTTAAAGGAGCACTGTTTCCAAATAAACGTATTGGGCGGGTAGCCGGCATCGTATTCGCACCACGGTTTCCACATGAAATAAAATACAGATTGTGAATAATTCAAAAATTAAACTCAAAAGCAAACCGGTTTCGTTTTGTTTGAATATTATTTTTAATAATGAATTAAGCAAAATGTATTATATCAAAAAAAAAAAGACACGAAAAAGAATACGAAAGGCGTGGCATAAAAACAAAACAAAACAATGTTCGCCTCGGCGTTGACGTTGATTTGCTTTACGTCACTGTCCAAATCTATTGTAAGCCGACGAATTATCTCGTAATGACTACACTCTGTCGCATTTCAAACGTCTTAGCATTAGACAACCGTAAGACATGTTGGCCCAAAAAGCCTTATTGGGCGATCCAAACAACCTCTTTTTTTACACATCTACAGATTTGGAGTTGAGAATTGCTACATTATGGATCCTCTACGATGCCGAACTTCCGTGCTTGGCATAGCCGATTCACGTCTTTGAAGCCGACTCAAGTCGCCGACAATGTTCAAGGCGTAGGGAATGCTGTACTGTCGTCTTTGGGCTTCATCTCGGTTTCTCAACTGGTCGTGTCAACCATGTATAAATGGTTGGGCCATGTCTTGGACAAGAATGAAAATCACAACTTTACAAAATCAACAGACCAAGCAATAACCACAAGTCACATCTGTCTATCCCTACCGGCCTCTACAAGTCTCCCATCCCCGACAGCAAGAACATTGTCTTTGTCGAAAACCACATTGTCGTCAACAAGCCGCACACGGTCGTGTACGACTTTGTCACCAACTGGGCCAACCTCAACAAGTGGCTGCCCGTGGCCCTGTCGACAGAGGTCCTCGTGGGCAAACAAGACTGCCCCGCCCAGTTTGGCGACATTCTCTGGGAGGACATTGGCCGCATCGCCAGCCCCGACCCGGCCCAGCAGGTCCCCAAGTACTACACGGTCATTGCCCGCATCCCGGGGCGAGTGTGGACGGTTGCCGGCGAGGACGGCGTTGTGGACGCCGACGGAACCAAGCGCGGAGAGGGGAGGATCAAGTGGCTTGCCGTGTTTACGACGTTTTCGCTGGACAGTGGCAGGACGCTGTACTGCCGCCAGTTCCAGCAGATCCGGGACGAAGACGACCAGAGCTCTGAGCGCAAGTCTGTCCTGGACCCGGCCGTTATCCAAAAAAGGACTCGAGAAGCTAAAGGCTGCAGTGGAGGCTCTGTAGGAGCCGGGTCGTCTGTGGCCGATTTTTGTTAGTCCTCGAGTAGTTTAAAGAATTGAATACCATTCAAGACTCTAGAATGATTCAAGACTCTAGAATGATTCAAGACTCTAGAATGATTCAAGACTCTAGAATGATGGCAAGCACAACTTCGAAAATATGACTTTTCTTTTGGAATAATTCAAACGATGTGGTGATGCTTCTGCATGTCACTGTATCTCTCTTCAACTTGGTTGTCGTTTTCACGATACCAAAGCACCTTTGAAAGATGTCCTTGAATTACAAATGGCATTTGAGTCCCCCCAAATCCCAGAAATAATTACCACAGCCGTTGCCGTCGGAGCCGCAACCCACGCAGCATGCCGAGGCGCAGAGTGGAGAAAGGACGACAGGTCTTGCATCACCGCGGGGTGATCAGTAAACAAAAAAGGCATCGTAACTGCATCTCCGGACTTGCTACAGAGGTAGCTGGTAGCCGAGTAACAGTGTCTGTCTGAGACTTGTTGATATATGAGTCGGCTAGTCGTGATGTCGGAGGCTGTACGGATATTCGTGGTTCGGGAAAGCAACGCGGCCCCGTTCCCAGCGGAACGGATCAAATGAAGAAGTCTGTGTAGTATTAGTGGTGCTATTCCTGAATGGCTGAAAGGGGCCAGACAACAGTCCACACGTGGTGAAGACTAAAGGTGGAATCCCAGTTTAGCCTTGCTTGACCTACGCCATTTATCTTTTCTTTTTACACGAGATAAACCTGGTATTAAATAAACACACACACACACACACACAATCCGTCCTTAACCGTGCCGCTCTCACCCCCTTTGGAATGCTATTCCGGGTAAGATGGAGCCCGGTGGTTGTAATATATGCATTATTGCAGCTCCAAGGGGAAAAAAAAAGGGGCTGCTATATGTCTGGGCAAAGGACAGAAAAAACGATAGAGGCACCTTTTGGTTGGGGGGAA
Organism: Raffaelea albimanens; assembly: GCA_002778245.1. Taxonomy (NCBI): domain Eukaryota; kingdom Fungi; phylum Ascomycota; class Sordariomycetes; order Ophiostomatales; family Ophiostomataceae; genus Raffaelea; species Raffaelea albimanens. The sequence goes on along the minus strand of PCDJ01000006.1, from coordinate 1,232,844 downwards.
ACCCGAAAGGATGGAAATTAATATATCTCTTCAGAGTGTGTTTCCCGCGAGCTGGTGATATATGTATGCGGCAAAGCCGCTCGAGGGTGTGTTCTGGAGAGGTGCATGCTTCTTCATGTCTTTTTGTGAATTTCACGATTGCTTTTGCTTTGTACGATTGAGATTTTCTGTTCTTCATTTTCAGGCCTCTCGTTACCTCTAATATTCACCATGCGCGAGTCGGCCTACATTCTCCTGGCGGTGTCGTCATTCGTGGCCGTGGTGTCTGCAGTGGACCCCAAGAATGCTGGAAGAACAATGACAAACTGGGACTGGTATGTGAGCGGGAGAAGAAGAGCGCGATGAACTGTGAATGACGGAAACTGACCTGTCCAGTTGTAAACCGGCATGCGCTTGGACAACCATTGCTTCTCGAAGCGGAGCATCGTACGTATCCAGGAAGAGAGAATGAAAGAAACCAAGAGAAGAGGACGGACCGAGTGGGAAAGGTACTTGCATCGACTAACACGCTCCAGCGGCACCGTCAAGGTCTGCAACAAGAATGACAGCCCGTTCAACACCCAGCGCGGCCAGCGCGTGCAGAGCAGCTGCGAAAAGAAGCAGCGCAACCGCGACGGCTTCCTCTGCTCGGATTACAGCCCCCACCCCGTGTCCGACGACCTGAGCTACGCCTTTGCCATTGTCGGCGGCACAAAAGAGTGCTGCCAGTGCTACGAACTCACATGGACAGACGGGCCCTCGGCCGGCAAACGCGTCCAGGTGCAAGTCATCAACGAGGGCGGCGACGAAAACACAGAGACGGGCCGGGACTTTGGGATCGTCACACCCGGTGGCGGTGTAGGCGAGAACGCCAACAGCTGCAATGACCAATGGGGAGGTGACTGGTATGGGACGCCGGGCCGAAGAAATGTCTGAAACCAACAGATTAAAAGAACTAACAAGTGTAGGAGCACTCTTGAAAGCGGCGTCACGAGCCGAGACGACTGCGCATCACTGCCGGATTCCCTGCAAGGGGGGTGCTACTGGAGGTTCAACTGGGTAAGTTTGAATAATCAGACACCAAATACATTCACTTTTCTAACAATACCAGGCCAGGGGAGATTTGCACAATTGGAATGTCTCGTACGTTGCAATAACCTGCCCTGACTATCTGACACAGATATCGAAATGCAGCCCGGAGAACTAGAGCAAAAAAGAAGGGCAATATATATTGTTGGTGTTTTAGACACACATACAGAAAATGGCGTCCATGTGTATTGGGTGGGACTCCTGTGAGAACCAAGAGGGGGTGCCTGGTGTGGTAATGTTTTTTGTGACAAAATTTAACTTTGTTAATGTGTAGATTGATGCAGAAAACGGGCTCTTGCGTCTTTTCTGCATTTTTGCCTCCCAAAATTTAATATCCAGACAATCAAGCATCAGAGGCATCAAAGTTACGAATAAGATCGTAGTAGAACTTGATCAGCTCCATGTGGTTCTCCATGTTGACATGCTCGTCGATAGTGTGAGCATTGAACGTCGCCCCCGGCCTGTAGGGGAGGAACCGGTAAACGTTGGGGGAGAGGGCTAGAATGTTAGTGTCAGTTGATAGATGGCCAAGGATATCACTTACACAGATAGTGGCGCGTGTCCGTGTTGCCCGTCATCAGCTCGCCGACTGGAATGACCTTGCCGCCCTCAAAGGCAAAAGTGTGCTGGATCGTGCCAGAGAACAGGTCCCAGACTGCGCCAGACATGGGGGACTCTGGCGCAAGGTGGGTCTCCTGGCGGGTGGTGAGGACCAGAGTGCCTTCATAGTCGACCTCGTAGCTGGGAGAGACGACACCGGACTCGTCCTCTCTGGCGTAGTGGACAGCGTCGGCACCAAATGCCTTCAGAGTGATGCCGTACTTCTTAAGGATGGGCTCGACCAGCTTGACGGTGTTCTCCTTGACTTCGGCAATCGAGTTCTGCGGTGCCACACGGTAGTTGACACCAAGAGTAATCAGCTCCGGCATGGCATTGATTTTGACGCCCTGAAAGAAGTCAGTACTGCAGAATTAGAAATCTGATGTGCCAAGGCGAGACTCACACCGAAGACAAGGTCCACAGCCTGTGATGTCTGCATGCGGAATTGGGTCTGGCGATCGCGGGTAGACAACTCCTTTGCCAAGGTAGACAGATCGTCCTTGTTGATCAGGTCGGTGATGAGCGGATCGGCATCGGGAGAGTAGCGAGCTTGGCAGACAAAGTGCTTGTGCATGGGCGAGCCAGAGATCAGCTCAGGAGTGTATGGGTGGGACTCCAGGGCGGTGACGATCTCTGAGATGATGCCAATGCCAGTGTTGGGGAAGGGGATCGACGAATGGCCGCCCTGGACGTGCAGCTCGTACAGGACATCGACATGGCCCTTTTCATACACAGACGGAAGAGCATAAAGAGTGTCGTTGCCAATGGGTTGCATTCCCATGCCACCCTCGTCGACGATAAGAGCCATGGAGTTCTTGCCGAACCGCTCCTCCAGATAAGGACCAATGGTGCCAGCGCCGCGTTTGCCAGACGACTCCTCGTCGAAGCCAAAGGCGAGAACAATGGTGCGGCGGGGCGCCCAGTCCTTGTTGCTCAGAAGGGTCTCGATAGTGGTCATGAGGGCCGTCAAGCTGTTCTTGTCGTCGGATGAGCCACGGCCCCACAGATACTTGCCGTCGTAATGGCCTGAGAAGGGTGGGTGCGTCCAGGTGGACTCGTCGGCAACAGGCACGACATCCTGGTGGGCCGTGAGCATGATCGGCCGCAGCGACGGCTCTGTGCCATTGAGTGTGTAGACCAGCCCAAGGCGGTTCACTTTGACGAGGTCCAGCTTTTCATGGCTAACAGGCTGTCAGTGGTATTTAGGGGCCATATTGCCGGGGCGGGGGCGACTTACACGGCGGGATAGAGGCTCTCGAGAAGCTTGTGCAACCTCAAGAAGACCAGCCAGCGCGGATCCTGGTAGACATCGCCATTGTCGTCGTAGCCCACTGTCGGCACGCTGACAATGGCCGAGTGGCGGCTGATCTGCTTGCCCAGGGCCTCGCGGCTTGAGAAGAGCGAGTCTGCAGACGGCAGACCGTCCGCATCTGGAGCGACGGCCGGCGGCAGGTCGCAAGTAAAGGGAGACTGGGACGTTACGTCACCGGAAAAGACCCCTTTGCCGCCAAGGGGGGTCTGCTGGTCGTGCTGGGTGGCGACCGCTGCCACGGCCGAGGTGGAGGCCGACAGCAGGGCAATAAGTTGGAGCTTCATGATGGTGGAGGCAATAGAACGACTGCGCGATGTCACCCGCGTCCAACGGGGTGGGTAAGGATGTCGACGTGAAACAGGAGAGAAACAAACGAGAAACCGCAGAGATACCAAAAAAAAAAAGAAGCAGAAAAGAAACACCAAATCACTCAATCCCCGGAAGCGGGGAGAAGACGAGACCTTGGATTGATATGACGAGATCTTGTGGGGAAGGAGCGACCGGTGATAAGCTTTGCCCTGGATCGCTGCGCCGTTGCAGGCCCCCTGGCGGTGCCGACGTCGCCTGCTCGCCGTCGGCGACTTTCCCGCTCGCTGGCTTATCATAGCGGACGGGTCCGATTCGTGCCTTCTTAAACGGGCAAGAGGGACCTACAAAACAGAAAAGTATGAAAACAGCAAGGCAAGTCCTGCTTGTTGCGGGGAACCATTGCCTAATTTTCCGGCCTATGGGAACATTTCCAACTTTACAGGGTCTCTCCAGTTCTGGAGCCTCCGTAGCCTGGATGGCACTTTGTTCCAAGAAGAGAGCCCGACTACGTAATGAGCGCATGGCAAGGTAAGATGATAACGTCAGTGCATGGCTCTGCAACGGTAGCAGTCTGGACACACTTCCGGGCATTTATGCCGATGGTCCACTGTTCCGGCAGTTAGGCACGAGTTCGATGTTGGGTTGGCCATTGTGTTGGGACTGATGGAAAAAGAAGGAAGGAAAAAGGACAGGAAAAAAAAAAAAGAAAACGGCAAAAATTCGTTGATATCGACCCTGCGGTGTTGTGTCATCACACACATTGGCACGCCCTGTCGTTGACAACCGTTCAGCTGGAGCTAAATCTTGCCTAGATCGAGGCACATTCTTTTTTGAAAAAGGAAAAACGAAAGGGGGGGAGAGGGGGGGACGGAGGGCAGCCAAAAATAATACGAGGTGCTTATTGGCGGCCCCGTCGTGAGGCGAGGCTGGGTCGCATTCTCCCTATTTTTGCCATACTATCGTTATGGCAATTAAGACAAGCCCACCGCGAGACACCACAAACTTGGCACAGCGTCCCCACGACTGACGCAGTACATAATTGCCTGCGCAGCCGCCTGGCCTTGCTGGCCGCCCTGCTTTGATAGACAACCACACCAGGGACGGTCACAGCGCCACCGTTTCTCTCCCCTCACCGAGCACGGAGATGCCACACCTGACGATCGACGACAACTGCCTGGCGGAAGCAGAGCCGCACCAACCACTGCAGCCCGGCAGCGAGATGTGTGATGGCGAGGCACATGCAGCACAACCAGCCACCACATTCCCCCGCTTCCGGGACCTGCCGTCGGAGCTGCGGCTGAACATCTGGTACTGCTCCTTTGAGCCGCGCGTGGTCGAGGTCCACCGTCGCCGGCCGCACTACTCTGACGACCCCAACATCGGCGTGCCCGACGTCGAGGTGGTGCTGGCCAAATGCCAGTCGCACAGCTTCAACCCGGTCGCCCTGGCCGTCTGCTACGAGTCCCGCGCCGTCGCCCTCACCCACTACACCGTCTCCATCCGGCTCGGCATCAAGTCCACTGACGAGCGCGGCGAGGACCGGCTTGACCCGCACCGCCGGCTGTACCTGTCGCCAGAGTACGACACCCTGGCCATCCTCGGCGCTTTCAACCTACGGCAGACCATGGCCATTATGCGCCACATTGCCGGCCAGCTTCACTACCCAAGGAACGACTCGGGGATAGACGGCCTCAAGCACCTCGCCCTCTGCGCGTCGTCCTTTTCTAACCCGGGATACGCCCTCACGCTGGTCGTCTACAGCCGCACAGTCTTCCAGAACCTCGACCAAGTAACCCTGTTCATGTACCCCGAGTACAAGCCGCCACTGAACTGGAGCGACGGCTACTGTTACCTGACAGACTGTCTGCCGTACAACTACCAGCACTTCAAGCTGGGCCACGGCGCCGAGCTGCGAAGCCACGACGGCAAGGGGTGGATGAATGTCGGCAAGAACCCACTGCGCATCCAAGAACTAATGTTTGGGAGGCCACCTGAAAAGACAAAGGACCCAAGGTGCCAATGACAGAGAGAGAGAATGAATGAGAAAGTGGAGAGTAATGGCCGAGTTTATGAACTGTTTTTTTTGAGATGTTTTGGCTTTAAATGTTTTTGTAGTGTAGTGTATATATATAGGTATTTTTTGTGGCATAGTTTTTTCTCTTCTTTCTTCCATACCAGCAAGATGCATACTGTACATTTTTTTTTTAATCAAAAGGCCCTCTTTTTTATCCTTTTGGACTCCATAAAGTTCGAAAAAGATCCCTCTCTCAGCTTCTCTTTCGCTCCTACACGTGTTGTACAAGTGTGTTCAGATTCAAGAATGGCTCGGCCACCCCCTGTCATCGTGTCATGTCGGTTCCTATATCGTCTAGGCCAGCTTGCTCAGGATCCGCTCCCGTACTGTCCGGTTGGCGACCTCTGCGCCGTGGTGCAGGGAGATGGCGCCGATAATGGCGAAAAGCGTCGTGTTCAGCACAACGTTAACACCGGATGCTTCGAGGTTGCCGGGCTGGAAAAGTTAGAAACGCAAGATGAGAAAAAAAAAGATTATTTAATCAGGGCGTACCAATCTTGGAAGCCACTGGATAACACCCAGCAGGCCGACTTCTCGACACAGGACTGCAATCTTTTCGGGGTCCGAAAATGTGTGCGGCTGCACCAAGTTCAGCTTGTCGACGTTGTCCAGCGCCGGGTGCGAGAATGGTGTCCGGCCGTGCGGGTCTGCCGGGTGACCCTCTGCCGGGACCTGCGAGCCCATAATCGAGCGTGTCGTCTCCAATGCCACAATCATACGGCCTGGTCGGTTAGCATAGTCCTTCGCGCCCCGTCCTCTCCGCCCCTCATAAGCATATCCGCACTCACCAAAGAATGCCAACCGAGTGTTGAAACCTCTGCGTCCATTGTCGAAACTCTTGTGCGTGACGGCCAACCATTTTAGGTCTTCCGGCAGCGAGCGCGTCAGGTCGCGGCCGATCAGCTTCTCGTACATGCGGTCGAGCTTTTCCGGGTCCTCGTTGACCTTCCACCGGGGCTTGTCTCTCAGATCATGCAGGGAGAACGGCGCCCGCATCTGCTCGGGCGTGTGTGTCCATCGTGGCTCGTTGCTTTGGTCGGTGGACGACGGTTGTGTTGATTCCGGCTCGGGTTGTTGCCGGGCGGAGGAGGAGGCGAACGATCGGCAGCAGAGCAGATTCCGTGATGATGCAGGGGCCCATGCAGAGGAGCGTCTTGCGCTGCCTTGCAGAGCACGCCGTGTGACAGACATGTTGGGGAGGCTAATTGGCTTGCGAGGGAGGGGGGGAGAGAGGTAATGGTCGTCGTCGCTGTCGTCATGAGCTGGGCAAGCTCAATCCTCAATTGCCCAAAACTTTTCTCACGGGACCGACCGAGCTATGTCACGTGCGATAAGATATGGCGTCCTGACACACGACCAAAATACATGTACTTGTATGTACTCCACGTTATTATTAATAGTAAAAGTACATTCAGGTACATCTATTTTAAGCATCATCCTTTGCTCCCCAGAGCTTCAAAGCGGCCTGCGTCGAGGGATAGATGCTCGTCTTCTCCCTTTTCTGTTTTTTTTTTTTTCTTTTCTTTTCACAATGAAATCTTTTTCACTGGTCTAGTCTGTTTCGTCAGGCAAGTATCAGCACAACCTCACCATGCCTTCGGCCAGCAATCGCTTGCAGAGCAGCGCCGTCCTCGCCAAGAAGCTCGCCCAAGTGCTCCCTCGAGGCTACAAGTTTGGCATCTACCACCTCTCCACGCCGCCCACCAAGACCGATGCCCTCTTCCAGGCCCCGCCGGGCGAGCGCCCCGACCGAACCTACCGCGAAAGCCACTTCCTGTCCGTGACCATTGACGCACCAGACGCGACAACTTTGGATGCCGACTCTGCCCATCCCCCACAACTCCTCGTCTTTGCCCTCGAGATATTCATCTTTACAACTGCCTACTCGAGCACCTTTTTCGTGTCCAAGGCCGACTCGTCTGGCTACTTACACCTCCTCAAGCTCCCCAAGGGCACGCCGTCGCCGATCCGCGAGGTCTGCTCAACATTTGTCGCATACTTGGTGGAGCAGCGCCGCCGGAAAGATATACAGTCGGTCGTCAGCTTATTCGCCCGGGCACAGTCGCAATACCTCTTTCCGCGGAGCGTCGAGAATGCGGGAAAGCATGTGCTGGACGACCGGGGGCTGGTGAAGTGGTGGTGCCGCGTGCTGGATCCTCTGCTGGGAGAGGCTGCTTCCTCGTGGCAAAACAACGTCCAGGCATACCTCATCGTGCCCGGCTTGGACAACTACGAGACGCGCGCCTTTATTCCGCGAAACACACCGTCGTCGACAAGATGGGTAGTGGGCGGCTGCCCGCTCGAAAAGATTTCGCACCATGTTTGCGAGCGCGGGTCTGCGGTGCCCGCCCGGTACCTCGTCCCGCAGTACCCCGACGACCCGAAATCACGGTTCCGCGACGAGCTCGACGAAGAGGCCGAGCGGTCTGAACAGACGGGCGGAGCGTGGAAGAGCGTCAAGACGATGGACCAGTTCTGGGAGATGATGGCGTACCGGCAAGAGTGTTCGTCGGGGCGGATGACGGGATTTATCTGGCTAGTATTTGACCCGGAAGCCAGCGGGGACGAGGCAGCAGCAGCAGCCAAAGCCGGATCGTCGCAGTCGGACAAGACCGATTCGGCGACGGGGTCGCAGTCGTCCATTGAAAAGAAGAAAAGGAAGAAACCTGCAAGGAAAAAGAAGACTCTCTCCGGACCCATCATCCCCCGGCTGCCTCGGGTCAAGACCGAAAAGCGCAACTACTTGCTGGACCGCCCCGAGTCGACTGCATACTACTACTGGCCGCCCGAGGGTCGGGGCAAACATATCGTGGATGACTCCGACTACAAGCGGACGATCGAGCTACTGCTGCAGCTGGACTTTTCCACCCTGGAAAAGAGTATTATCAGCACGACCAGGTGGATCAAGGAAGGCGGTGTCGGCAGCGACTGGCGGCTAGAAGTAGTCGGACAGAGAGCTGTTCCCCAGGTGGTTGCTGCTCCTGCTCCAGTATCAAACGGGACGAGCAGCGCCACAAACGATCTGAGCGGGCTGGTCAAGAGAAAGAGGGCACCGACAGGGAGTGCCGGCACACAGGGAAACGCCCACGATGGAGGCCAGGTCAACGTTCTGTCGTCTGGGCTTGTTCGGAAAAAACGAAAGGAGAATGACGACAGTACAAATAGTGCAGCTGCCCCGGCACAAGCACCGGCAGCCGAGGCAGCACCGGCGGTCAATGTTCTGAGTGCAGGTCTGGTTCGGAAGAAGCCAAAGGCGTAATTATGATTTCAAACAAGGCAGCATATATACAAGCGTGGACGGGACTGGGATGGATGGATGGATACAAAAATCATAAGCGTATGGAGTTTTTTTGACCGGAAGGAATGTTTTGGGTTTGGAGTATCTAAAAAAAAAAAAAAAAAAAAAAAAAAAAAAACCTTTTTTATTGAAATCTATTTATCACGAAACGCCTGCCTTTGCCCGCCGGCCCTTTTATCTTGTCCTCTGCTTCTTCTTGGACGGCTGCTCCTCTTCCTTGGCTTGCTCGGCCTCCTCTTTTGTCTCCTTCTCGAGGGCCTCATTCGCCAGGGCAAGCGCCTCTTTCAAAAGTCTCTTCTCGCCAATGCGGACCTGCAGAGCGGCCCGCCGCCGGCTGAATTCCAGCGGGTTGTCCTCCTTGTCGAGCTGTTCGACGTGCTCCTCGTCGGCTTCCAGCGTGGTCGGGTACTGCTTCAGCCGGGTGTCGAGGGCAGAAGCAATGCTGGCCAGCACGACGATCTTTTCGTTCTTTGGTGCAACAGCAGCAGCAGCAGCAGGCGGCTCTGACGCCTTGTGCTTTTTGCTGTTCTTCTTGGCTGCCTCGGCCTGCTCCTTGTCTTTGGCATTCTTCTTTTGCAGCTTGACGGCCAGCTTGGCGAATGCGCGGGCCTGTTTGCGGAGCGCCGGCGGCAGCTCGGACAGCACGCGGCCCGACTCGGGCGCCTGCAGATGGCCGGTCTCGTCGTCCTCGTCAAAGTCGCGGTCGAGCATGATTGGGTCTTCCAGTTCATCGACGTCAAGCTTGCCAAGCTGGAGGTGTGTTAGTATTTTGTCGATACGTCGTCGATAAAAGCTCGCATTGGGTCCATTGGGCTTACAATTTTTGCAGTGTCAGACTTTGACAGGCCAAACTCGGCGACAAGAGCATCCTGGACAAGCTTCCACGGAATGTCGACGGCGTCAAAGTGGGCGTGGTGCTTTGTGGTGTAGCCGTAGCGGCGGAGAAGCTCGCCGTTGGACAGCGGTCCGTAGTAGTTGAGGATCTCCTCGCCAGCCTTGATGGGACGGACAGAGGTTGCCGTCAGGGCATCGACTCCGTGGTTGATATGAGCATTGAACTCGGCATCAGCGTTCAGCATGTCAGCCATGGGCACCATGCCGAGTGGGATCTGGTCGTCCCTGTCAATGACCCAGATACCTTCGTCGTCGTCGTCGTCGCTGTCGCTTTCTTCCCCCTCCTTCTTGTGGTCTTTATGACTGTGGTCTTCGTGGCTGTGGCCTTCATGGCTGTGGCCTTCATGGCTGTGACCTTCATGGCTGTGGCCCTCATGCTTGTGCTCGTCGTCGGCGTCTTGCATAACAGTGTCCTGGTCGTCGCCATGTGCCTCCTCATTTCCATGAGAGCAGCATGCACAGTCGTCTTCGTCGTCGTCGCTGTCCTTTTCCAGGCTGAAAGAGTAGGCCAGGATGGTGCTGCCCATGCGGTGGCCAAGCTTGAGCAGCTCCTCGTCAGACAGCGGCTGGGTGTCATTGGGGAAGAACACCTCGCTGTGCTGTCTTATGACGGGCAGCACTTTGGTCTTGATCATCTCGTCGGCTTCAGCCTTGCCAATGCGCTCGACGACAGGACTGGCTTGCAGCTCCTTGAGCTCTTCGCCGGACCAGAACATGGGCGTGTCAAACTCCTCGGGCAGCACGTCAAGGTACGGCTTCCACTTCGACTGCTCGCCGCGGAGGAACTCAAACAGCATGGTCAGGATGAGCGACGTCCATGGGTCCTGCGAGTTGGGGTCGTCCTCCTCGTCGTCGGCGCCCTCTTCGGCGTCGCCATTCTCCTCTTCGGCTTTGACAATGCCAGGGATCAGAGCGGCCAGCTCAGAAGTGGCAGCAGAAATGACGGCCTTGCGAGGGATAGTGAACAGAGTGGTGTCTGCCTCGATGTCCTTCTTGGCGACTGTTTGGCGACAGTTAGTCACTGTTCCTGTGACGTCTTGTGATATCGCTGAACTCACCGATTCCTCTGCCTGCGCCTCTTGAGCGAAGGTCGACAATCTCAATGTCGTCGTGGAACGTGGATCCAGGCCAGGCATTGAACCAATCCAGGAAGGCCCTGGCCGGCTTTAAAAACTCTTCAGTCGACATGATTTCACTCGTGTTTGTTGTGTCTGGGGTTACCTGGTAAAGTTTTTTTGCTTGTCCTTGTCAGTGTCAAAATTTTTACCTTTGCGGTATGTGCTTTTAAATCCGCGCTAATGGCAGAGCCTCGAGCACCACTAATACGCCCAGCAACAAGCAAGCGCATAGCAACAGGATAAATGGGAATTCTCAACTTTTTTAAAGTAATAAATAAAAGTATTCATTATAGTTCCGATAATTGTTCAACACGAGTTCTTGTTGTGACAAAGAACGCTGCCTGTGAACTAGTGGACACAGCCCAACTCACAATAGTGAATCATCACCTTAAAACTAGAATATATAAATATGGCCAACCCATTTGCCGTCTCGACGAGATTGTAGTTTCTTCCAACAAGATTGAATCGTTCAACTTCACTGGTTGCCAGTATGGCCCTACCACCGAATGCCAACCATCACATTTGCCGGCCACCATGCCAGCACTGCATGGCATTGAATGGACACCAAGTCCCAGTGAGTCTAAAGTTAGATCCAGATATGATATCTACGCAGCTAACTGTTGACACAAAGTTTCAGTTTTATCCTCCTACTGTTCCATACGTTATCGTGCAGCCTGCGCCAGTTTACATTGTTCCTATGGTAAGGCGGAACGCCGAGTAAATGCTGAAGGCAGTTGTTGACATTTAGACAGACGTCGTATGTACCCGTGATGTTGGTGCCAACGAGCCCTATGCCGCCGACGTTGTTCCCACAATTTACTCCTCCCAATATGCCAAACAGTTGGATGCACGGTACACAGACAAGGCAAGATCAACCTGCACAGGCACAGCCGGCGTCCCCTGGTCAAGGAGACCAGCCCAGAGACCCTTCGCCAGCAGCACGTTCCAGCCTCTCTACCGCCGACACTCTGAACAATAGCCCGCCAGCAGAACCGAATACTTCCGCGACAGAACCAGCGGCAGAGGCTCCAGCAGGGAACCCGCAATGCAATGGAGTGTCCGAAGCTCCAGGAAATTAGTTGTGATGTTCCGTTCTTTGTCCAGTGTTTAGTTTGAGCCAGGGACAGAGCGACATCTACGATTTAACATACATTTAGCTTTCCATTTGAGAATAAAATACAAAATTACCATGACAGGTAAAGGGAAATAGCGTCAACAAGAACGCACGCAGTTTTGTCTCACCTTATTACACCCTTGTCTTAACGCCGACACCTACGCTCGCCATCGCCATCGCCCCGCGACAGCACTGTCACCAACTTTTGGCTTTTGTGCCGCCCAAAATGTCGCGCCCTTCAACCACGCTGCCGCGCCCGGTTTTGCTGTTTGCCTGCCACCCATTGACCGGCCATGTCACGCCCGTGCTGAGGATCGCCGCCGCCCTCAAGAAGCGCGGCTGGCCCGTGGCGTTTCTGAGCTCACAGTTCTTCCGGGCGCGCATCGAGGCGGCCGGCCTGCAGTTTATGCCGCTCCTCGGGACGGCCGACCTCGACGACAATCGACTCTTTGACCGAGAGGCCACCCACAACCCGGACCAGCTCCCCCCACATGTCGTCGCCAGCCTCCCGCAGTCCATCACCGACTCGCGGCACCAGACGCTTGCCGCCATTGCCGACGAGTGGCGGAGCATCTGCGAGGCGACAGCCAAGCTGGCCCATGACCACCGCACCAAAGACAACAAGGTCCTGCTCGTCTCGGAAGCCTTCTTTTACGGGTCGATGCTCAGGACACTGGGCGGCGGGCACCACCTGCCGGCGCACGTCTGCCCGCGGTCGGTGTGCATCTCCATTACGGCGCCGGCGATCCGGAGCGTCGACATGCCCCCCTTTGGGTCGCCGCAGGCAACGTTTGAGCTGTCGGCCGCTGCCCGCAAACGGTACGCCGCCGAGTGGGACGCGTGGCTGCGAAAAGTGCAGCCCCTGACGGACCTGATGCGGCGGCAGATCCAAAAGGCCGCCGCTGCGGAAAACGTGCTCTCGCGCGAGGCTCAAGAGGCTGTTGTCTTTCTGGGCGGCGCAAACTACACGTGCCACGACGCGATTGCCCAGGTCGGGCTGCCCGAGTTTGAGCTGCCGCGGAGCGACTTCCCGCCCGGGTTCCACATTGTCGGCATCGTGCCGCCGCTCGAGGCAGCCGCGCCGACGCAGTTTGCGTGGTGGGACGAGCTGGTCGAGAATGGCAAGAGACCGACAGACCGGAAAAAGAAGGTGGTGGTGGTGGCCCAGGGAACGGTCGAGACGGAGCCGACGGAGCTGATCGTGCCGACGCTGGAGCTGCTTGGCTCTCAAGACGTCATCGCGGTGGCCATTCTCGGCGTGCGCGGCGCCAGACTAAAGGACGAATCGTCTTTGCCCCCCAACGCGCACGTCGCCGACTACTTGTCGTACGATGCCGTGCTGCCGTACGCGGACCTGTGGGTGCACAACGGCGGCTACGGGGCGACGATGCACGGCATTGCGCACGGGGTGCCCATGGTGATTGCGGGCGACAGCCAGGACAAGCCGGAGAACGGCAAGCGGGTGCAGTACAGCGGCCTGGGGGTCGACCTGGCGACGGCGCGCCCAGAACGCAAGAAACTGGACGGGGCCATCCGCCAAGTCCTGTCCGACCCCAAGTATGCAAAGGTGGCCAGGTCGATGCAGCAGACGTTTAAAAAGACAGACTGCATTGGCAACATTGAAAAGCTCATTTGCCACGAGTGGGATGCGGGCGAGGGAGCAGCCATTGAGGTTGAGGGAATACAGGGAAATGCATAGACATTAGACACAGGAAATGGATATAGAAATCATCATATCGAATCAGAACCAGGTAGAACGCCACGGCCCTCCATCAGTTTAACCCAAACTTGAACCACTCGTCCAGCCCCGGGACGGACCCAAAGTCTCCGAGATCAAAAATGTCAAAACTCTCCCGCGCGCAGACGCCCTGCTCCTCCAGAATCACGTCCTCTTCGGTCGTCATGCCCTTTGGCGCCGCCGCGGGAGGCTCGTCGGGGTGCAGCCCCAGCTGCAGGCCGCCGCCAGCTCCGCCAATCACCTCGGCATTCCGCATCGTCGCCCAGTCCCGGAACCGGGTGTACGCCTGCCGCACGCTGTCTTGCGACAAAGAAGTGTCTGTGCGAGGGGCCTCTTGCACAGTGTTGGCCTGCAGCGCCCGGATGGCCGTCTCCAGCGCCTCGACCGTCAGCTTTTCCGAGTTGGCATAGATGCCGACCGACATTTTCTTGAGCAGGCGCAGGCCCATGTCGCAGGTCGTCTGCAGCGACGCCGACGCCGGCGCGCCGGGCTCGGAGATGCGGCGCGCCAGCACGGCGAGCAGGGCGGCGCTGCACGAGCTGAACTCGGTGTACGAGGCGCGGGCGATGCCGCCGCGTTCGCTGAGCGTGTTGCAGAGGTTGATGACGGTGATGGAGCTCTCGATGCAGTGGTTGACCAGACTCTCGCGGGTGGTGGCAGAGGACAGACTCATACCATTGCTCCTCCCCCTGCACGACTTGCCGAGGATAAAGGAGCGGCCGATAAAGATGTGGATCAGGTGGTACATTAGGGTGAGGTGAATGTTGAAGCGGAAGAGAGGCTTGGCCGGGTCGAGGTCGCGGCAGACGGTGTCTCTGGGGAGGCTCTTCCAGTAGCGGTCAATGTCGTCCTTTAGCTGCTTGATGGACTGCAGCTGGGCGCCGCGCTGCTGTTTGGGAGCCCGGCGGAAGTCGAAGCTGACTCGTCAGCAGCAGGCACAGAAGCTGGCGAGGCTAAACTCACATTCTGTCTCTGGCCGTCTCGAGAAAATCAGACAGCTTGATCATGGCCAGAACATTGGTCGTGTTGGCCGTCGTCGTAAACACTCGCTGCCCGAGGCCGTCTGACGGCAGGCTGCACTCCACTTCCGATCTCGACACCGAGATCGGTCTCCCGTGCAAAATGCAAATCCGACTGGGTTCGTTAGCAGCGTTTCGTCTCCGCCTGCAGGACAGCATCCCTCTTACCGCTCGAGAGTGTAGGCCGTCCACCATATCCGTCGCCGCAGTTCCATCTGCTCGGGCTCCAGATCGCCGTGGTGGTTTCGATGCATGCCGTTCAGTGTCGCCAGCCGAATGGCCACCCCAAAGTAGGAACACGCCAGCCCGGCCACATCGATTGGCAGTGCGTATGTCCCAAACAGCAGAAAGGCCTGGACACTCTCCACCGAGGCCGCAGCCAGGACGTCGGGCATCAGCTTGCACGCGCACTGGTAGAAGTCCAGGGCGATCTGGTCGTCGGCTGACCGGGTGTTGCTGCTGCCGCTGTCGCTGGACGGAGGAGGCTGCTCTCTCTCGCTGACATTCTTGTCGACGAGGTGGGCAAATTGCGTGCCGATTGCAAACAGCAAGAGAATAATGGAAACCCACGGGGCGTCGTTGATTCCAAGAGTCTCTGGAGACGACGAGTAGAGCTGGCGCAGCTTGTCCCGTACCAGGGCCTCGTCCACGTACGAGTAGTTTGTCTGTGCAAAGTCGAAGAATACGTGAACCAGAAAGTAGGCGACCTCGGACGGTGGCAGCAGAGCAATGGCTTCAGACACGACGCTCGACTTGGACTGGACTTGCGACGCCATCCGGCTGCCCATTGGCTGTATCGAAGCCACGCTGGCCATGCTTTCCTGTTCATGTCAGCCCTGGCCAGAGACCCGGTTTCGTTGAAGATGTCTTACCGGTGTGCTGCTGCTGTTCAGCTCCGTCTTGACCTTGTTTTGTAAACGGGTCGAGAACTCATTGTGCGACAACTCGCCGAGGTATCCTGGGCTGTTAGTTTCTATGTAACACTACATCTAGAACGGGCGCACTTACGGCCGCCATCTGGCGTCTCGTCGAGGCCATATTCCTCGTCATCGCTGCCTGCATCGAGGCCGTCGACTAGGGCAGGATCTATCGGCTGCTGGGGTTCTCTGATTGCTTCCTGTTGCTGGAGCAGCACATCCAGTTCGGCTGCATCCTGCTTGTTGAGCTCGGACGTCCCAGTGAGAAGCTGGACAATCTGTTCCAGTTTCTTGACTCTCTCTGCATCAGGGTTGTCGTGTCTGTGCTGCGTTAACAAACATTGTCCTTCGTCACCCCCCTGGCATGGTTGCTTACGCTTTGGCCTTTGGTCCTGGACTTGATGTCCCAGGACGGGGTGTCCTTGGCGGCAGGTCGAACTGGCAAGGCCGCTTATACCGGACGCATCGTGTGCACGGAAAAATGCCGGTGCACCTCTCCTTTAGTCGGCGGCATGGCTCGCATGCGCGGGTGACCCTCTTGCGGGGTGCGCCTTGCGTGGTGTTGTGCTTCCGCTTCGAGGCCCTCGAGGTGACCGGCTCGTCGAGGACGAGTTCGGCTGGTACGTCGGTCATTGCAAACTAATGACACTGAAAAATACCAAGGCAGTTTGCATCCGGGTGGAGGGAAGGAATGCCAAGTGGTGGGAATGGGAAGTAAAACGGGGTCGTAAAATAAGCCAACAGCGGTAGGTGTCAGAATACAGAAGGGCTGCTAGTGCCGATTTAGCAGTCGAGGCCCCGCAAGTTGGCGACCCAGGCCTGGCCGAAGAGTCGGTGCTTTTCCAAACTGAAGAGCAAAGACTAACAAAGTATCCTAGCAAGCGATCGGTGCAGCCCAGTCTGAACCTTGTCCGGACCGGCCGCATACGATTCTCGTGGCTTCTTCGCATTAGTTCCCCGGTGACTCGTCAAGCGAGATGCTTGGCATGTCGTCTGCAGGGCGCCCGCTGGAGACAAAGGTAGGCAAAGATACCCGATCTGGATACTAAAATCCGACGGTACCCGCTTGGCCGGGACCGGTACTCAGTACTGTGTCTTTTGGGGACCAGGCGCTGCCGGCTATTTCACCTGTCGAGCACTTTGAGTTAGATCCGGTCCCAGGTGGCTCGATTGCCCGATTTGCTCAGGAATGGATCGAACAGTGCCGCATCCAAAAGAGTTATCGGATGGCTTCCCGGGCGGTTAGTGGCGGCCTTCAGCTGTATTGCGCGTCTTATCTAGCGCCAAAGTTGACCGGATCGCGGCTCCGGTCCGGAGGTCTTTGTCTCTTGCACCTGGAATGACGGGGTACCTGATATATCTGGATATTTCCTGCTGTTGGTCAATCGTGTGGACAGTTGCTCTTGTCGTGACAATCAACTCTCGGTCGTCAATTGTCAAAACAATCACTCTACATTTAAACAGACGGAAGGGAACCCGATACAATGGAAGTCGGCATCGTTGGCGGCGGGGTCATCGGCCTGACATCGGCCCTGGCCCTGAGTGAAGCCGGCTACAAGGTCACCATTGTTTCTCGTGAACTTCCTGGCGAGCAAGACCAATCATCACAGAACTGGGCGAGTCCATGGTGAGAAGGCTCTCGGAGAAAAAAAAAAAAAAAAAAAAAAAAAAAAAAAAAAAAAAAAAAAAAAAAGAAGCAAAAAGTCTAACTCCCCAGGGCTGGTGCTGGCATCCTGCCATTCCCAGAGAGCGAGGGCCACGACCTGCAAAAAGAGGCATTCAAGTTCTTCTGGGCACTGGCGCACCGGGACCCGACAAGCGGCGCCCAGGTCGTCAACGTCACCGAGTACTACGACGACCGCGACGACGACTCGTCCATCTGGTACAAGACGCTCGTGCCCAAGTACCACCGTCTCCCGGCAAAAGACCTGCCGGCCGTCGCCAAGGTCGGCTTCAAGTACCAGTCCATGACCGTCAACCCGGCCATCTTCTTGCCGTGGATCAGGGCGCTGCTCGACAAACGGGGCGTCAAGTTCATCCAGGCCGAGGTCAAGTCTCTCGACGACGCCAAGCGCATCCTCAAGACGTCGGTGCTGGTCAACGCCACCGGCCTCGGCGCGTTCGACCTCGCCGGCGACGACCAGGTCCAGCCGGTGCGCGGCCAGACGATGCTGGTCGAGTGCGACTCGGACGAGATGGTCATGTTCCAGGGGTCGCACTACTCGTACCAGATCCCGCGCATGTACAGCGGCGGCGTCATCATTGGCGGCGTGAGCCAGGACGGCAGCGTTGACGGCAGGGTCGACGCGGACACGCGGACCGACATTGTGCGCCGCCTCAACCAGGTGACCGACGACCGGTTCAAGGACCTGGACCTGGACAGGCAGGTGATCAAGGACCTGGTGGCGTTCCGGCCGGGGCGCAAGGGCGGCTACCGGCTCGAGACGGAGGGCGACGTCGTGCACGCCTACGGGTTCAACCACCTGGGGTACACGTACAGCTACGGTGTTGCGCTAAAGGTGACCGAGCTGGTCGAAGCCGCACTCAAGGGCCAGTCGTTCAAGAGCAAGCTCTGGAGCAGGCTGTAGGGAACACAGGTTTAGACAAAGACTGGAAAGCCACGTAATACAAAATGCATATTAAAGACGTCATTGGAAGCTAGTCTCATTTTACGTCTACTTCTTGTGTGCAATAATCTCTCCGCTGGGCACGGCAAACCATGCATCCTTGTCGGCCGTCCACGCATTCCACGCTGCGGCTGTCTCGTCCAGCTCCTCCTTGGTCGCCGCCTTGTGCCCGACGGCGCTGGCCGCATACGCCGACGCCACCGTCCGCTCCGCCCACAGCCCGCCCCACCACTGCACCTCTGCCGGCGTGCTGTAGCACCACGACGTCACGGAGCACTGCAGGTCCGCGGCCGCAAAGCCCGCCGCCTTGGCCCACACGTGCAGCAGCCGGCCCGCCTGCAGGTCGCCGCCGTTCAGCTTGGCCACTTTCATGTACGTCTCCAGCCATTTGTCCAGGCCCTTGGACTCGGGGTACCACAGGAACCCGCTGTAGTCCGACTCGCGCGCCGCCACCACGCCGCCCGGCTTGGCCACGCGGCGCATCTCCCGCAGCACGCCGACCGGGTCGTGGACGTGCTGCAGCACCTGGTGGCAGTGGACAATGTCAAAGGAATTGTCTGGGTACGCCAGGGCGTTGGCGTCGCCCGTGACAAACTCGACATTGGCGACGCCCTTTTCCTTGGCCGTGGCGCGGGCCTGGTCCAGGACGCCTGCCGCCTTTTCGAGGCCGACCACCTTGCCTTGCGGCACGTACTTGGCCAGGTCGGCTGTGATGGTGCCGGGCCCGCAGCCAATGTCCAGGATGGTAAAGGTTGGCTTCAGGTGCGGCAGCAGGTAGGCGGCCGAGTTCTCTGCCGTGCGCCAGGAATGTGAACGGAGGACAGACGCATGGTGGCCGTGGGTGTAGGTTGCTGCCTCGGATCGTTTGCTCATTGTGGGGGCGCGGGCAGGGGAGACTTTTGGGGGGTTGTATTTGACGAGGATTTCGACAGAGATGCAAGTTATGACAAGACAGTGATGCTTACCAAGTTCATTGAACAATGATGTGTTGTTTGTTGTTTGTTGCTTCTTCGAAATTGGTCGTCGACCTTGGTGGGAGTAGCTCGCTCTGTAACTCCGATCACCGGAGCCCGCAATTGCCGTAAAAAGCAAACATTTGATACAAGCCATCTTTCATTGGCAGCACACCAAAAAGCTCATCCTCGACGCTTTGCTCTCAAGGCATCAGCGAGTGGTAGATGGCGCTGACTTTTGGATGGCGCTGCAGATACATGCCAATCGCTGGGATCTCGTGTCTTGCGCGAGAGTCAATCCACCACCGGCACGATCTGGCCTGGGAGTACCACACGCTCAAGAGAACAAGAGACACTGGGTCTTTGTTTAGAAGAAGCTCTTCCAGGTAGGCCGTCATGACCATGGAGACTTCCAAGACGCGGCTCAGCAAAGCTCCTGGTTCAAGACACGGGGGCTCTGATAAGAACCGAGACAGGCTGTGGGCCACTGCAAAATAAGGGTTCGTCTTCTGCGTGGAAGTGGAATCAAGGCCACATAGTTCCGCAATCTCTGCAGGGATGCCTTCTGTCCCCTGTTTGGGTGTCCTGCGGGTATTGTGGCCATCCTCCCCCTTGAGCTTTGGCATAACGTGGCCCAAGAACATGGGCCTGAAGATGCTTCCCTGGCGAACGGGGTCGACCAAGTTCCAGAGGGCCATCTTGCCAGCCGCGAGGTGCATCCACTCGAGGTCTTCTGACCCAGGGTCGGCATTTCGAAGTGGCCACGCCTCTTCAGCGCCGGCCGAGTTGGTCGATGCAAACGTGAGGATGGAAATGGTGCCGGCCGCGGCCCAGATGGGGTCTTTGTGCGCTTCAATGATGGGCTGTTTCAGCCACTCTCGAAAGAGCGTCGTGCAGCGTGACGTGTGGTAGGATTCACGAATGGATCGGCGCTGCGTGGGACCGGGGCCAAGATACCGATCGTGGACAGCCGCAACGGCTAGTGTGCCGTGCATTAGGAAGGGGTGCTACGAGGTTGGTGACTGAGACGAGACGGGGGTCTTGGGTTTTAATAGAATGGCACATCCACTAACCTCAAAGCACTTGGCCAGCATGTGCTGCTCATAAATGTCGACAAAGTTGTCTTCCCCAAGGGAGTAGAGCGTGCGGTATCGAAACCGGTGGAACAGCTGCATGTCTTTGGAATCGAGCATGTGGAAGTCCTTGCCGTCGTCTGCCCACACAGAGTGGCCGATCAAGCGTTGCACAGGGGGCTTTCTTTGGACGACTGATCTTCTGGCAGCCACGGCAAGCGCTGTCTTGTCCTGCTTTGCGCCGGCCTCTGCAAGGGGCTGCAGGTCGGGGACCCGGAGGTCAAAGTTGCACACCACTCCGTATGCAAGGCATCTGGAGCACCTTGGACGAGTCTCGTCGCACTGGCCAGTCAGCAAGCAGCAACTCACAGGCACTCGGGGGCCGAGGCCAGCCACTGAACGGGTCGTCCACGGATCATCCGTGGGGCGTCCAAGGGGGCCACCCACGCACCCCCCTCGAACTCCGCGGAGTCAAACAGACGACATACCTTGACTTTCCGGAGTTTGCAGTTCTTGCATCCATACCGCGATCTGCGTCTAGTCCGAAGTTTGGAATCCATGGCCAGCTGTGAAGGGATAGAAGCCGTGTCGACAAAGGTTGGCACGTCAATGGTGAAATTGCAAGAATCTGCGCAGCTGATAAAACAAAGGAGCTTGGTAGAGGTCCCCTGCCGGACTCTGCCAGCTTAATTCCGCTCCAGGCTGGCCCAGGCGTTAACGCCCCCCAGACACCCCCTAAGCTTTTGACCCACTTAATTTAACCTCTGCTCGGGTACAGATTGTCGTGATTGGCCAGTTGCTTACGTCACAGCCCTCTCTTTGCAGGGACATCAACGGCTTCACTTATGTCCTGTTCTGGCCTTGGATTTCAGAAGTTGCTTAAGAATAGATGTGGAAGTAGAAAGAAGGTCGAGAAAAGTATAAGTAGGGCGAGTTCTCTCAAAGACAAGATTCTACTTGTTTAATCCAATTCACCCTCCATCCTCCCCCAACAACATTGCTATTAAACAACAGTTAATTCCCAAAAAAAGCCAAATCTTTATATTTTATCATTTTTTACTTGTCCATTATGCGCGTTTTCGTTACGGGCCCGACTGGCTTTGTCGGCACGGCCGTCACCAAAGAGCTCCTCTCGGCTGGCCACTCTGTCCTGGGCCTCACCCGCTCCGAGAAGAACGCCGGCACCCTCAAGGAATGGGGCGCCGAGACCCTTCTTGGCACCATTGAAGACTTGGACGTTCTCGCCAAGGGCGCCGCGCAGTGCGACGCCGCCATCCACTTGGCCTTTTCTCACAACTTTGCCGACTTTGCCGGCTGCTGCGCCAAGGACCGCGCCGCCATCAAGGCCCTCGGAGACGCCCTCGTCGCCTCGTCTGCAGGCAGGAGTACTCCCAAGTCACTGGTGGTCACGTCTGGCACAGCGCTTGTCTCGAATGGACGGCGCCCGCCGCAGGACGAGGACGACTCGTTCGACACGAGCAACCCCATGTCGGCTGCCCGCGGCCCTTCCGAGGGCGTCTGCCTCGGCTACGCCGAAAAGGGCATCCGGGCGAGCGTGGTCCGCCTGCCGCCGGCCACGCACGGCCCCGGCCAGTCTGGCTTCTTGGGCTTCTTGGTCCAGACGGCCATTCCCAAGGGCGTGTCGGCCTACCAGGGCGACGGCGCCAACGTGTGGAACGCCTGCCACCGCGACGATGCGGCGGTGCTGTACCGGCTGGCCATGGAAAAGGCCAAGCCCGGGTCGGTGTTCCACGCGGTCAGCGACGAGGAGGTGACTTTAAAGTCGCTCGCCATAGAGGTCGGCAAGCAGCTGGGTCTCCCGGTGGAGAGCCTGTCGCCCGAGAAGGCGGCCGAGCACTTTGGGTGGTTCCACTTTGGCGTCCAGGCGGACCTGCCGAGCACGAGCAAGAAGACGCAGGAGAGGCTGGGCTGGAAGCCGACGCATCTCAAGATTATCGAGGATGTTCCCATTGTCATCAAGACTCTGAAGCAGTAGATGGTTAACGACCAAGATGTTTGGAAGTCGAACGAAACATAATTTGAAGTAACCTGAAGAGAAATGGTATTTCTGAATATTTTCCTTAGTCTTGTTGCAGTCTTTGTGCAACAATGTTGTAAATCCTTGCTGTAGATGCTTCATCCAGACAGGAAACCCACATCAACGCGGCCAATGTCTCCTGCATGCCTTTCTGTGACGTAATGTGGCTTTCATCAACCAAGTTGCTCAATGCATCTGCTAGCCACGGTGTCTCTTCCACGTGCCATATCGACACAGCTCCAACCATGCACATCCATAATGGCAGCTTTGGTGAAAGACAGCCATCTATGCCCTTTGGATTCCGTAGGCAGTCTCGGTAGATAGTGTTGAACCGGTGCCGAGGAAGTCTCATGTCTCGCCACTGCAAAAAGACGTGGTATGCAAATGCCAACAGCCCAAGTCGTACAGTCTCTTCAAGAGAGTCGCTAGCAAATTGCATGTTGCACAGTCGATACGTCACCGACTTCATGGTTCCATGGACAATGTCCGGGTAGACGAGGCGCTTTGTTTGTGAGCCAACGTTGGCCATTATGCAAAACTGTCGCATGACGTGCCATGCAGTGGCCAAGTCATTGCTGTTCCTAGACCGCAGGATCAATTCAACGTCGTCGCTGACTGCCAGCTTTTGTTTGATTTTCCTGGCTCCCGTCAAAGGTCCTGAACGGCAAAGCAAAGACTCGGGGTACGGGGGCAGCGGCTCGGATGGTTGGCGGAAGAAGACTGGAGCGAGGCAGCCCAAGATGGGGACGCTCAAGTCGTATCTGCAATGAATGAATGAACGAAGTTAACCACTGAGACGTCTAGTAACATGATTACTCGGAATCTTACCGCAAGAGTTCGACCTCGCACTTGGTGCCAGCGAATACTTTTATTCCTCCCCTCAGGTCGACAATTCGGCCAAGACCTTGCATGTGCTTGTGAGCTGCATCGGCATCTCCATCAATGACGCCAGCGGTCGCCAGTTTCAAAATGGCAGACATCGTGCCGTCGGAAATTCTTGCATCGCCTCCAGAGTCGTCAGACAACCGCTCTCTGGGCAGACGCAGGCCCTTGCGAAAGTGCAATAGGGCGGCCGGGTTGATGGAGTGCTGGTCTTGCCGGCGAAGGAATCGGCAGATAAAGACTTCGACGGCAAAGGCGTTGATGTGCAGAAAGACTGCATCCAGATGATATGGATGGCACAGCTCTTTCTTGTTTGTCGTGTAGCTGACAGCGCCCAGGAGGGGAAAGATGACGGAAGACGCCGCTGGCGAGACTGGCATTGTCAGAAGGCAAAAGGCCTTTAATATGACATTGCAATGACTCACTTTTGATCATATTCAGAACCATCCACGGCTCGATCTCGTCGGAGAACTCAATGAATGACAGGTCTGAACCGACTCGGCCGGGTACCAGGGGCACATAGTTGCGGATGACCTCGTCGACTGGGAGAGGCAGCGGTGCGGTCGAAGAAGGCAGATCCTGCTGTGCAGGGCGGGTTAGAATTCGGTCACGTTTCGGTTGCTTTTGCTTCTTGTCTTCTTTCCGTGCATGGCTCCTGATCAGCTTGCGCGTTTGTGGGTCGGCTTTCTCGACACTGGAGGAGACAATAAAGAGTAGTCCGTTCGAGGCGGCCGGGGATTCCTTCGTTCCGCTCCGGGCATCTGGCCTGGCGGACTTTGAAACTCTTGGCATTGTCAAAACTTGTTTTCCTTTCTGGGAGAAGTGTTGTTTTGACAGGTTCAAAATGCCATGGGTGCAAACCAAAAAAAAAAAAAAAAAAAAAAAAAAAAAGAAAGTCACCAGAAGATGACGCTGACGGAACGAAAGCCACATGGCAAAGTGCCAAGCCTTTTGTTGTTTGCCTATTTGGGTTTAGCGGCCGGCGCTTCGGAGCCATCCTGTTCAATAAGGTCCGTTTCCGTTTTGATGGCATAGAGATGAAAGCATATAAAGGCAGAAGTAGACAAGCATATTTAGAGTAGTGAGTTAAAATCGAGCATTTGTTTCAATCATTAAAGCACTCTTCGGCATGTCTATCGTACGGAAAACAGTCCTGGTCACTGGCTGCACCGCCGGGGGCATCGGCGGCGGCCTGGCCGAGGCTTTCCTTGCAAAAGGATACCACGTTTTTGCAACTCTCCGGACTCCTTCCAAGGCCTCCCAAATACTCGCAAAGTCTCCCCATGCCACTGTTCTTCCTTTGGATGTGTTAAGGGCAGACTCCATCTCGGAGACTGTCAAGCATGTCGCCGAAAAGACGGGCGGCAAGCTCGACGTCCTGGTCAATAACAGTGGCATGGGCATTGTTGGACCCCTGCTGGACACTCCTTTGGACCAAGGCAGACGGCTGTTTGAGCTCAACCTCTGGGCTCCGCTGGCCATGATCCAGGCGTTTGCACCGCTTCTCGTTTCAGCAAAGGGCTGCGTTGTCAACATTACCTCGGGCAACGGCATCTTTCCCATGGTCATGATGGGTGTGCAAGGCCAGCTCCTGGGAGACGAAATATTCATAATATACTGACTCGACAGGAATTTACAACGCCTCCAAGTCGGCGCTCGGGGCTCTCGGCGAAACCCTCCGTCTCGAGCTGGAGCCGCTGGGCGTCCGTACCATTTCCGTGGTGACACTCTCTGTCAAGTCCAACTTTTTCGGCCAGAGCCACACATTTCAGATCCCCGAGACGTCCTACTACTCCGGCATCAAGGACTTTATCGACACTGTTGACGACGGCCACCTTCAGGAAAGCGGCATGAAGACGGACGAGTACGCCAAGGACGTGGTCTCCAAGGTCGACAAGGGAGCGAATGGAGTGATCTGGTCTGGGGCCAGTGCGCTTTCGTCTCGCATCGGACTCTGGCTCCTTCCCCAATTTGTTGTCGTCAGTAATAACATGTCCAAAAACGTAATGCTTTTGTCTGCTGACAAGTATAACAGGACCACATTGTGCAAAGCATGGTTCCCCTGAAAAAGCAAATGGAAAAGGCTAAATCTAAGAAGGCCTAGATAGGGGGAAACGATGATTACTTTCGACAAGTAAAGATTAACCTTATTTCGGTGGTGAGGGGCGTGAATAATCCGGGTTTATTTAAATAAATAAAAAAACATTGGCTTTGCCGGAGAAAACGTGCTTCATTTTGTCATTGGCAACCGTTGTTGACCGTTTAATGCGAGAGACCCCGAGGCTCCATATCCGTCGTCTTTTTGGCCATGTTAAAGGGCGTGTCTAGCGGAATTTCTTGAATTATGGAACGTAATAATTTGATAAAGAAAGCGGAGTTGGGCGGTATCAGATCGTCAGACTGGTCGAGCGCGTTCGTTTGATAAGCCTTGCTTTTAGACTTGGGATGCGGGGAATTTAGCCTGGCCATTTGTCATGGTAGCTGGCGTATCGGGCGGTCTTTGGCGCATTTTTATGGGATGTGATAATGCCAATGACATGAACAGATAAGCACGGTCTGCTATCTTGCTATTGTATTCATTTTGTGTTTGGTCATTATCTCAATCGACATCTTCTCAGAACATTTTGTTTTCGTTTCGTGATACTTCATTTGTAATCTACACCCACCTACAAAATGGCTACCTCCTGGGAAAAGACCGCCGAGGATAAGCGGGCGCGCATCGCAAAGTCCATCCCCGAGGAATGGAAAGTCGCAATTCCTGCCGACGATGCGAACCTGTTTGATTTCCCCAGCAGGGCCGGCGTTTTGTCCGCCGACGAGCTGGCGATTACAAATTCGACGGCGACCGATCTCGTCGAAAAGTTGGCCGCCGGGAAGCTAAAGGCTGTCGACGTCACGCTCGCTTTCTGTAAGCGGGCAGCTCTAGCAGAGCAGCTGGTATGTCCCATGCCAAAAAAAAAAGAAAAGTTAAATATATAATCTGACTTGTAGACAAACTGCGCGCTCGAGTTCTTCCCCGATATGGCCCTCGCCCAGGCCAAGGAGCTCGACGAGTACTATGCAACGAACAAGAAGCCCGTCGGCCCCCTCCACGGCCTGCCCGTATCGCTCAAGGACCAGCTGCGGATCAAGGGCCTCGAAACGTCCATGGGCTACGTCTCGTGGCTGGGCAATTTTGAGGCGGAGGACTCGGTCATGACGAGCCTGCTGCGCAAGGCCGGCGCCGTGTTCTACGTCAAGACGAGCGTCCCGCAGACGCTCATGGCCTGCGAGACAGTCAACAACATTATCGGCCGCACGACAAACCCGCGCAACAAGAGCTGGGCCTGCGGCGGCAGCTCGGGCGGCGAGGGCGCCAATGTGGCGCTGCGGGGAGGCATCATTGGCGTGGGCACCGACATTGGCGGCTCGATCCGCGTCCCGTCGGCGTTCAACTTTTTGTACGGCATCCGGCCCAGCCACGGCCGCATGCCGTATGCGAAAATGGCCAACAGCATGGCCGGCCAGGAGACGGTGCACAGCGTGGTTGGCCCGATTGCGCACTCGGCACCAGACCTCCGGCTGTTTCTGACGTCCGTCTTGGCCCAGGAGCCGTGGAAGTTTGACTCCAAGGTCATTCCGATGCCGTGGAACCAGGCGGCGGAAGATGCCGCCAAGCAAAAGATCAAGGACAAGGCCCTCGTCGTTGGTTTCTACAGCTGTGATGGAAATGTGAGTGTCCTTGTTGATTCCTGCTGTATCAATTCCTTCTGACAAAACAGGTTCTCCCGCATCCGCCTATTCTCCGCGGCGTGCAGGAAGTCGAGGCTGCCGTAAAGGGAAGCGGCCACAAGACTGTGGCCTGGACCCCCTACAAGCACGACTATGCCGTTGAGATGATCAACAACATCTACACGTCAGATGGCAGTGCAGTGAGTTTCCTGTCGGGGTAGTTGGGCTAGTAAATGCTGACCGTATAGGATGTCCACAAAACGATCAGCGAGTCGGGCGAGCCAATGATTCCGAATATCAAGGATCTGATGGACCCCAGCAACAAGGCTATCGGGATGAACGAGCTGTGGGACGTGCAGACCAACAAGTGGGAGTACCAGATGGAGTACCTGGGCAAGTGGTTGGAGATGGAAAAGGAGCTCGGCACCGAACTCGACGCCATTGTCGGCCCCATCACTGCCACGGCCGCGGTCCGCCACGACCAGTCCAAGTACTACGGCTACGCCTCGGCCATCAACCTGCTGGACTTTACCAGCGTGGTGGTGCCGGTCACGTTTGCAGACAGCGCCAAGGACAAGACCAACGAGAGCTTCACGCCCCTCAACGACATGGACAAGGATGTGCAGGCCGAGTACGACCCGGCTGCCTACCATGGAGCCCCGGTGGCCGTGCAGGTCATCGGCAGACGGCTGAGCGAGGAAAAGACGCTGGCCATTGCTGAAGAAATAGGAAAGTTGCTTGGGAATGCCGTCACGCCGTGATGGGTTTGAATGATTCTGACTTGAGGGTGAATGTCGGTCCTGTCTCGTGTCGTCCAGCTCTTCCCTGCGTACAGTTTGGTTCAATACGCAATGAAAGCTATTAGTCAAGGTCAATGTCAATCGTGTGATCTCCACAACCCATAAATGAGTTTCCGAGACACCACTAAAAGCATCGACTGCGGCGCTATCCGTAGACCAGCCGAAATTGGGACGAACTTGGGAGTGCAATATGGCCAGGCCGGTGCGATCGAACCACGAGGGTGCCATTTATATACATGCACCGAGATACTACCCGTTGCTATCTATGCTATCTGACCATGAGACGCCATTCGTTCGCTTGGGGATTTTAGTGGCGCAGCCTTGTTCCGTTTAACTTGTGTGGAAAATAAAAGATAAAAAAAAAATGTTTATTTTCGGCCCCCACAAAACAAACGTTTTCTTGGGTTTCGTATTGTGCGTATTAGCGAATATCTGACAGGATTCCAAACTCAGCCTCGGTCGATGGTTGACGGGAAGAACAGGTTTTTTTAATTACAGAAGGGAGTAAAGTACAGCTGGAACAAAGTGTATCTAGGTATATGAAAACGGGAGAAAACAAAAGGTGAAAAGAAAACAAAGAAAGAAAAAAATAGACAATGCCCTGTAAATGCCAAATATCCCAGTCGCATGCTTAAAGGTGTAAAAAAGGGGAAAAAAGATGAGACACTCAACCCTCTTGGCCCGCTGGTCCGCCAAGACGTATGAGTCTGTCAGACGGGCAAATTATCTTGTTTTTGGTTTGCGATCAGCACTCCACCTGCCCCCCCCCCCCCCCCCCCCCCCTCTGACAAATTGCCAAATAATACAGACAAAAAACCCACCCGAGCCAGGATGCTACCGCTGAGGGTGAGTGTGGCCCTGGCCGCCATAGGCCTGACTACTGCCGTCGAGCTCCTGCAGTGGGTATTGCGACGGCAGCTCGTGCGCCGGCAGTGGTTGATGCGACGGCAGTTCCTGCGGTGGCGGCGACTGTTGGTAGTTTATCGGCAGCTCCTGCGGAGTCGAGTACGGACTGCTGCCGACCTTGAACGCGGCGGTGGTGCTGGGACTGTTGCTGCCGCCGTCTTGCTGCTGCGACACGCCCGAGTAGCCTGCCTCGTCCGCCACGGCCTTGCGCTGCTTTGCCTGCTTGCGTTTCCTCAGAAAGATGTACAGGGGGATCGCAATAAGCGCCAGGACGCCGACGACGACGCCAATGGCAACGCCGACGGTAGGCCCTGTTCCGAGATTGTTGTCGCTGTCGTCTGGATGTCTGGTGCTGGTTTCCAGCGGCGGCGACGTGCTGCTGGCGCCGCTGCTGCCGCTGCCGCTTCCGGTTTCGGCTGGGATGCTGCTTGTCCCTGATGATTCTGCGGAAGACGTTGTTTCGGCGAGCTTTATCTGGTAGGCGTAGGCGTTCAGTGCGCCCTTGAGCGCCATGACGCCCGACTTGCCGCTGTTGGCCGTGGTGATGGTGAGTGTCGCGCTGGTGCTGCCAATCTCAGACTTGCAGCGCAGAGTCGATTCCCATTCGAAGTTTGCCGTCGACTGGCATACCATGAATCTGGAGAGGGAAGGGTTTAGTTAGCTTGATAAAATGGCCTTGGTGGCATGAAACACTCGTAGCCAACATCAGCGTCAAGAGAGAAGGAAGCTTGCAACTCACGGCGGGCAGCATGTCGCGGCAGTGTGAGGAGTACCATCCGAGGTCCGGACAGTAGAGCAGGCAATGGTGTATCCGACCGGACAGGTCCCGGGAGAGTAGTAGTTTGTCGTCTGTGGCTTATAGTTTCCGGGGAAGCACGAGTCTGTCGATGCCGGGCCACGGACGACCGCGCCATCGTTGAGCAGGTAGAGGTTGGCGAGAGACGACTGGCATTTTGTCCCCGGCGTGTAGGTCAACGAACCAAGCGACATGATGTGGGATGGCCACGAGGCAGGTAGGAGAGGGAGATGGGAGAGAGCTGTTAGGTAAGGAAAAGCCAAACAATCAGCTTATGGTTACGAACGGAGAGAGCACGCAAAAAAAAAAAGATGTCGAAAACAAGAATGCAAGGAAATGGAAAAATAGTGAAAACACCGGCAGAACTACCAGACCTGCCAGACCTGCCAGCCGCCCATTCTGCTGCTACAGACTCCTTAAGGGGCTCAACAAAACCATGCCCAGATTGGGTTCGAAAGGAGCGTAAGCACAGCGTCTCACTGCAGCTGGGATCCGGAAATCTATGCAACGAAGCCCTCTTACACCCCAGTATCATTCGGCAAGGATACTCAGACTAAGCCCCATTAAGAAGGGATATACCTGAGACTCCACCAAAAATAATAGCATATGCAAGTATCTTTCGCAATGCTCCATTAGACTGTGGTCGAGTGGTTCTTTCTTTTTTCTGATATCGAATTTTACCGGAACAGATATGGCATAAAAGACTTAAGAAAACAACACACGGCATTTCTGGCTGTATGCAACTCTTATTTTTTTAAAGAGTCGACAATTCCTGCTTAAGGATGGACACAACTTTGAATCTTTTGACTTTTGCGCCTTGAATTCGCTTTTCCAAAGCTTACTGCGCTTCGCGACTCAGATGAAGACAGTAGTTACAGCGACACTGCCAAGTGTCCGCGCAGCCGAGCCGATGCGTCTGGTTTCCCCATTTGGCTATCCCGGTCTGGAGAATGCTGGGAAGCCAAATCTCTGTCTTTCCCAAATCGTTCACGTCGGAACAGGGCCGATCAATGTCCGAGTTCTTGTTTACGTTTCTACAGAGTTGGTGCTAATTGGATAAACTTGCTTCATACAAGTACCGAAGCCAAAATAACTCGCAGGCAGACATTTTCTAGTTATGCAGGTTTACATGTACTGCCTTGACAACATAGTAGGAGGCAAGCTCTGCCTCGCCAACTGGGCTGCCCAGAAGATCTGACCCGAAGCGTTGGGCATGGCGCTGGAGAGCTCAGACAAGGGGTGGCGGCTACATGGCAAGAAAGCGCACCCATAGAGCTCCGTTGAGCCGGCTATTCGTACAGAGGAAACCCCTTCTTTACACTTGTCCTTTAGAGTAAAACAACGATTCATCTCTGAACCAGGATCTGGGACTTTGACATTGCGAACATGAAATCCCCAAAACTCCGATTCCATTTGAAGTTCCAAGACAAGCGCCTGTTTAAAGTAATTATATTTAGTAGATGTTGGTATCTGGCAACCGACTACTAATGGACTCTATGTGACTTAAAAGGTATCTTAAAAAGCGGGTGAGATGGAATGCACCATACAGAGTCACAGACTAATTGACTTCTATCAGAGGACACTGCATGGTTTCACCCGTAGTGGTTAAAATACTCAGATAGCTGGGCGTTATGGGGGGTCCAAAATTAACGAGGCAGGCCATTGGAGGTAAGCCGCGCGTTGCCATCCCACGCCACGGGGGAACACAATGTCTGCCATGTCAATCAACTTCCCTTGCCGCCAGTTCCTCACGTGCGAACAAGAGACCAGACAGAAACCAGTCTGGTAGAAGAACCGCAGTGCAGAGTCCAAATCGTCCTCCGTGTTGCTACCCTTGGGCACATACTCGTAGACGATTGCGGTGTATGTTTCATTTCCGTTAAGCCGGGATTCTGCTCCTTCACGCGTCCTCCTGTCGGGCGGTATCTTGGAAACATTGTTTCCGTGGAAATCCAACCAGCCAAAGCACCGTACCATTGCAGGTATGTGATCGATGGAGACAAGTTTGCTTTGGGATGATTGTGCGGAGGGTGCTGGTTCATCCTGCCCGATGGCATTCTTTGGCTTGGCCGGAACAGTTTCGTCTTTGGCAATCTCCTGCTGCTGTTGTTTATTGGACACCTCGGGAGATTCTAGACCTGCTGCGTCATCGAATCCCCCCTTATGTCTGGCTCCGAGCTTGGCTGTCTTCTCCAATGCGTGCTGTCTCGAGCGCTCGCGGTACTCATCACAGAAACAATAGAGGTTCTCGAGAGCACTGTAGTAGGATCTTTCTGGCTTCTCTACGACACGGATTTCCTCGCTTTTCTTGTTCGCATCATCGACAGCTGCTGTGATCATTTCCAGAAGCGCATTGTTTTGGCATTCCCGTTGCGGTGCATAATAATGAAACCGCTTCGGCGGCTCGTTCATCCAAAACTAGATGGCCGGTCATGTGAGAACACGGAAAAAGCTGTGCGTAACTCAAGAGAAATCAGGCCTACCACTTTGAGAGCGTAATATGCCGGGTCATTGTCGAATTGTACTCTCCAGACTATCCCGTCCACCCCAGTTCCAAGGACTTCGACCCTCTCCCAATCGATTGCTTCCAGATCAAGCGGACATCTGCGCAAACGAGGAGTCTTGAAATCGGCTTTCGTGCATGGCGGTGGACCTTGAAGGACTTGTTCTCTTTTGAAAGGCTTCAGTCTCCATTCGTATGGCGCGGTTGTGATATGAAAGTTCATCTTTGCAATCGGAAGCTTGCGCTGGGTTTGCTGGTATACGTGAGGTTGGTTGGTGTAAAATCTGCCAGTGCACGACCCAGTGCGGTCCACTGGGATTAACGGAGGAAACGCGCTGTGGTTGGCTGGCCACTATAGAGTCTCCACATAAAGGCCTAAATACCTTCGGGTGCAATCTTCAAAAGTTGGACAATGATGGAAGGTTCCGGACTGGATTGTAGCAGACACGGATTTCCTTGGTGCGGGGTCGAAAACGAAATGGATGGATAAACACTAAGCAATGTGGCGTGGCACTGAAGTTTGACAGCCTGACAGGGCCCGACTATTACTCGCATCCGGTGAAAACGAACACAACCACCAGTTGCCAGCCGCTCTACCTTTCGCTTCTGCACGCCCTCGACAAAGTTGCCGCAACGTTTGTTGCATTATATGCGGGCTGGGATTCTTCCAAAGATGCCAGTGCGTGAATTCCGTCACTTGATGCAAAGGGCAATAAGACTAACAAAGACTAGCTGTTCGAGCCACAGCCACTTGACTCCGACAAGAACAACGATGAATTCTTTGCTGATGCCAAGATTGGCGTCCAGCCATTTGTCGGTTCCGGGCAGATGATGTACTGGCAGCATTGCTACATTACAGTCTTCAAGACAAGGGAAGAGAATTCCGGGCCTGTTGACACGATCGAGGTTTGCGATGGCCAGGCCATCTTGCCATGGGGAGTTAGCATCGTGTTCGAGAGCGGCAAGGTGAAAGCGGTATGATCTAGGTCGTTGCCATGTGGTCATGTTTTAAAAATAGAGTTTCTCTTTGATGTAAGACGCCTTCCAGTGGTCTAGAAACAAGGTCAACCTTCCACTTTCATTGGCGCGGTTTGATATCGTCACCGAAATGCTGTCCAGCGTAGACCAGAACATCTGTCACAAAAAATCCATAATGAAGAGTTTCATTGTACCCCAAATATCTCCTTTCCTTTGCACTAAGGCTCTGCCGTACATACCATTATACTGAGTTAGGGCGAGCCAATCAGAGATGGGAGTGCGGATTTGACAGTGCATTGCATTACAGACACTGCAGGGATAAGGCAAAGAGAGATGTAAAGGAAGAAGGACCTGCTGCAATTTAGAAGAAGACAAGTCAAGAAACAAGACGATCGAGCATTGCTCACCCAATTCTACTTCATTCAGCAGAAAAGCTATATCCCCCATCTGATCAGAAGTGACTGCATCCGGCTATCTATTCAGTTCTTGCTAGCCCTCTCCTTGCTCCAGCTAGCAGGGAGAGGGCGGCTCTCTCCTTAGGTGAGTTGTTGTTGTGGTTTGTTTCCCATTTTCAATACGCAACTAATGTAAGCAATCTATTTGGTCCAACGCCAAAGTGCCAGGAGCCCCAACGCTGTCTTTCTGTGGGGAACGCGTTGGAAATATAATGAACTTGGTGTGCATTCAGTGGCCCCTCTATGGAAGACGGCAAGTAAGAGGAGAGGTCTACTCTATATGCTTGAGCGTGTAGGGGCCCGAGACTTGCTCTATACCAATAAAACGACTGTTGCCATTGTCACATTTCTGGGAGAACAGAAACTAAAGTAGAGGCACGGAACGCAGTTGACCTCAGCGCATGTGGAAAGCAATGAACGGACTATGTAAGCGCCTGACTTCCTTTGACAGAGTCGGCAGAGATAAGGGTTCAAAAGCTTGTCTGGACCTCGGAGCGTGGACATGGATGCCTTTGCAGTAATGCGGGCGCGCGGGTTCATACAGACGCGGCTGGCGTCATTTTTGCACGTCCTGCCGCCAAAGCCGGTGTCGGAGTATTTGTGTATTGTCAAGGAGACGTGGAATCAGATGGACAAGCAGATCGAGGCGCGCGCGCAGATGGATGAGGCGGCCGATGTTTATTGGATAGACATTATAATTGAAAACGGATGGGAGACGACAATGGCATAAGCTGGACACTAGAGGGAGACTCTAATCTATTTCATCCATAATCCTTCCCTCTGGACACTGGCATAAGGGACTCAAATCTACTTCCACTCACTTCTTTCCCTCTGACACTGGCATGAGGGACTCTAATCTACTTTCACTCACTTCCTTCCCCTTTGAACACTGTAAAATGCAAGTCCTTCCTCACTGCTAAAGGTCACCTTGCTGTCGGCCGGAAAGTAGTAGACGTCTGAATGCCAGGGGGACGGCGCCGTCAAGGCGTACATTGCAACCCGTCTGGAGCATGTCGAGAAATGGACTCGGTTCAAACATATCAGGCGGACTCGCGAGGTGTTGCAGATGCTGTGGAGCTCTGGTCGAACAGATTGGCAGTCGTTGCTGCGAGAATTAGGTTAGCGTATATCATTAGCGTAACGAACTATAGTTAATCCCCTGTTTTCGTAAGCCAGCAGCGTTTCCACGAATCATGAAATAATGAAATTTAAACCAAGTTTACAAAGTAGCATACGAATACCACTGCTTACAGTTATAAAGTCGAACAGCAAAATAAAAAGAAAAACCCTTCCGTACACAACATACGACCATGGCCATCAAAGAGTGGTATCCAGGATCCTAGCCCCCAAGGAATCCATCGATTTTCAACGACACATGAACAATACGGACACTCGATTTTAAACTACCGTTTTAGATTACTTTTGATCTAGCGAGCAGACCTTGGACTCTTCCTCAGAACCCTCTTCGCCTTTGCACTGTCACTCTCTTTCTTTCTGCCCCCGCCGCCGACTGTCTGCAGTATCTCCCTGACCTTCATTCCTGCCGCCAACGACGCACGGCAGCATGTACACTGTTCATTCGAACTTCCGACGCCGCCATGAGAATCAGGCCTGCAGCCTGTGCTGCTGTTCTTCTTTTGGCATGTCTTACAGCTATGCGTCGTCCTCCCATGTCCATCGCCTCGGACGCGCGGTTGCATCCGCAGGCTTGCCATATCGAACTTGCCGATCGAGCGGCGTGGGGAGTTAGGGGAGCATCGTACCCGTCAGTGAATGTGTAGATCCTCGAAACTCTGTGATACGGAATGTTCTCTTCGTGGAGACGCGGCGTAGCACAGTAACGAAGAAGATGCAAGAAGCAGAATTAGATACCTTCCCGGGTGGCAATCATTGATTACCGTGATGTTTGTTTTTGGTCCTAAACATAAACAAAATTGGTTGTTCGGACTCAACGACATACAAGGGACGCCAGATGATGTAATCGGCGAAATTCCAAGCTTTACCCTTGCTGTATACATCTTTAGTTCCAAAGAGGTCAACGGCGATTCGTCCAAGTTTCGCATACATATGTCAGGCAAGCTTGCAAATAATGCCTCTATGATAAAGAGCTTATTAGAGACTTTGCTTGGTCTCCCTTACATTGCGGATGCTGTTATCCATTCCTTCATAGAGCATAATAGAAAAAACCCAGTCAAGTAATCATATACAAGAACCACTTCTCCCATTAGCTGGGGGCGGAAATGCGGGGAAATGCTACCTAAAACGATTCGCCGTTCAAAATCACGTTTCCTTTTCGACAAGACAAACTTCTTTCCTTTGTCTTATTCCACCATGGTCGTTGAATACCACTTTTATTGCCCCCCCGGGGTGCGGCGTGTGTTGGCGTGCGGCTCCAGTGCTTTTATTGGAGAGATCGACGACGACACCGTCCTCAAATACCCCGTGAAGCCTGGCGACATGACGCGCCTGACGCGCCTAGAATGCGAGCATAAAATCCTTGCCGCTGCAGGTTCACACCCGAATATCATCGGGCTGAAGCGTTACGATCCCCGTGTTGGCCTCTTCCTGGAGCGGGCATCCAAAGGAACCGTGCAGGAGTTCCTCTCGGCGGAACCCAACCAGCCAAACGCCAAATCGGGCCTGCCGACACCCGAGGGGCCGCTGCCGCTGGCACAGAGACTGCTCTGGTGCCGACAGCTCACAGCGGCCGTTGCCCATATCCACAGCCGACGAATCATTCACTGCGACATCCAGCTGACGAATGTCCTTCTAGATAGCCACCTCAACATAAAGCTCGCCGACTTCCAGGGCCGGCTTCTGCCACCGGAGGACGGGGGGGACGATGACGGTGTAGATGGCTGGAGCTGCGAGCCAACCCGGTACTGCTGCCCGCGGGGTGATGACGAAGAAGGCAGTGTGCGGACAGATCTCTTTGCGCTTGGATGCACCATATACTTTATTGTGCAGGGCTACGAGGTGTTTCCGGACGTCGCGTATGGCGCCCAAGGCTGGCGTCAGGAGATCCGGTCGCGGTTTGCGCGTGGTCTTTTCCCAGAGGATACACATCCGGCCGTCTCTCGAGTGACACAGAAATGCTGGAGGCAGCAGTATGGTTCTGCCAATGAGGTTGTCCAAGACCTTGCGGCGTGATTTCTTTTTTCCTTTTCTTTTTCTTTTTCTTCTTTTTCTTCTTTTCTTTTTCTTTTTTTTTCTTGGACGTTACTTTTTTCAACATAGCTTGCTCTGTATTGGATGTGGAAGAGAAACGAAACACACCTCGGCAGCCTCCATAAACCTTTGGTCAATCAAGGAAATAGAGAGAACTGGGGATTATAGAAGTGCTACACAACTCGTCACAAAACCCGTCTCCAATCCTAGGATGAAACCTGCTGTACTTACGTCCAGAGAAACGACAAGTCAAGAAAAATCACCCCAATCGCTGCAGCAGAGCACAATGTCGGGAGGGCCAAGCTTGACAAGGCACAATAAACGGCCAAGGAGATCGTCAAGCCGGGCATCATCGGATATCTTTGGCCGAAAACACAAAGGCAAGGTAGCCAAACAGAGGGCAAGCAGGAAGGGGCGGTAGATGAGAACAGGGTGTTGCCACAGGGCCTGGTTTGCTAAATAACAAAAACGAAGCTGGGGAAAGTCTCTCTCTCTCTCTCCCGCTATTGATCTCTTTACAGCATATGATACATGTGGAAAATGATCGATGTATGGTGACTAGTTATGTTCATTTCATGGTGAACTTTGTCTCGAGGACTGTCCACCATCAAGTCTGAATAGCTCCCTTGCTTGATGACAGATATGCCGCTTCACTTATCAATGGGCACAGTGCTTAAAGAAGATCCCATATAGCCCGTGTCAGAAATGTGCGTGCCGGAAAGGTTCCCCAGTTCATTGGTACGGACGAGTCCGGTGATGGCTACTGTCAAGTCGATGACACCGAGCAAAAGCTTGTTGAACACGTCCATCACAGACTCGTACGCAAACGTGGATGTGTTGAACCGGTCGGGGATAGCTGTGCCATTGTCGTAAGCGTCGTTGAAGAAGACAACGCCTGCCGCGCCGCCGACATAGTGCACGTCGTTGTAGATCTCTCCCCGTCGAGAATGCTGGTCGTGTTGCAGAGGTCGTGGCAGTCCGGCTTCTCGCCAGGGGGGGGAGGCTTTCAGTCCCGCCATGGCTGCGAGGACTGGCTACAGGCAGTAGAAGACAGCCCAGAGACGAAAAGGAAAATGACGTGTAGGTATTTCAAATTAAAAAAACGAGTATTCAGTTTAGGAAAATAGGAAAGGCACTGAAGACTGGCTGTCTATATAAGAATGCATTTCTCCAGCCCCAGGCAGAGGAAACATGCACTAATATATTCATCAAACTATCTCACCTTTTTGGCCCTTGCAGCCTCATTACACTGCCTTCATCGCCGGATGTCCAGTTCCTGTGCAAAGCTACCTGGCCCTTGCAGAGTGAGGCCTTGATGGTAGTTGACTGATAATAACGCCCCCGCAAAACAACGACTGGGGTTGACTTTCCGTTTGTGGAGTAGCAATCACGGAAGGCCCGCCCGCCAGAGGTGGAAACCGGTGGGTTGACCTTCTCAAAAGAACTCGATCTTATCGCCTCCACATAAAGCGTCTGGGGAAATGGGGCGAGAACGTTCCACAGCAGCCAGGGTCTGACATGAGCAAACGACAAATATCTCGCGCGGTTGGGTTGAGCGCCCTCTCTTTCATCTCCCGCACTTTCCCTTTTCACCACTGCAGACGCAAACAGAAAGAAACACCTGTTCCCCGCCCTCGACGACGCCCAAAGAATTCGGCAAGTCCGCCCACCGCGTGGCCATGTCGGCAACATCAGGAGCAGCGGCCGGTCCAGGCCCAGGAATGTTGGGGAAAACAAAAGAGTCACAGTCGTCCAGAAGCTCACGTGCCAGAGGTACCAGACCCCGGTCATTCGGGGGCTGCCACACGGTACTTACTACTCCCGACAGGATGTGCATGTCCATCTGTCATCAACTGACGGTATTGGCCCCTTTAGTGCAGAAAGCGGCATGTCAAGTGCGACGAGCGTCACCCATCGTGTCTGCAGTGTCACCGGGCAGACCTGACATGCGGCGGCTACACCAATGATCTCTTCTTTGATTCCGAAATCACAGACCCCGAAGATGTGACTGCCCGGTTCCGCCGACCGCTGATGACGGTGGAAGAGAGGAAGAGAATGAGCAAATGTCTGACGGAAACCATCCGGCCGCGTTCGCTTGGGCGGACCCTCTCCCGGCTGGACCAGCATGGAGACAGCATGGCTTCCGGCTCTGCAGCCGCCGGACTTGTCAACGGTCCCTTCACCGTGTTCAGCTCGACGGCGACGAGAGAAAATAGGCGCGATGCTTCAGCAGCCCATCAAACAGGCCCGGCATCACACTCTAGCGTGGCAAACACTCAGAACCAGACGGGAACCACGCATCCACAAAACACAGATGCCCATTTTGGATTCGTGCTGAACCTCCCCGAGGAGATACAATGCCGAACGAGTCATAATTCCGAGAGAGAGAACCTGCATCGAGAGAGTAGAGAGGCCACCTCTGCTGATCACTGCAGCCAAAATTTGTCGGTTCTTAACGAAGCACCTTCTTCCGAACAGAGCAATGCAACAGGCTCTGACCTGGACGGGTTCGGTGCCTTGGACGGGATGACACCCACAACGAACGACTTTGTGCAGACATTCCTCCAGCAAGGCGACCAAGTCAGCCAGAACCTCCTGTTGCCAAACGCGGCCCTGGATGTAAACCAGAGCCACGAACTGATGGTACCTCCGGAGATCGAGACTGCCCTATCGATGGCAATGGCCTCGAGGAACGGCCGTGAGCATACGGCGACGATGATAGAGCACGACGGACAGGCTCTGGACGAGCTCGAGATGCCCAGCTTGGCACCTGGCACCCTGTCGTTCGCCACCGATGACCAACGGGAGTTTCTGGACCAAGCCATCCCACTGCTCCAACACTACGGCATGACAGTCATTGCATGCATGTCGCCCTTCCGGCATAACAAGACGCCGTGGCACTCCATCTTTTTGCCGCATATCAAAAACAGCCTGGCGTCATTCACTTTGAGGGAAGTTATCAGCGATGCGAGTCTGGCAACCTTTTACGGCGCGCTCTCTCTCAGCGCGTTTACCCTGGGCTCCATATCGCACTCTACTATCTGGCAAGAGCCGGCCCGGGCATTCCACAAGCAGGCGTGTCTGTGTGTGCGCAATGTCCTTGAGGCAGCGTACCTCGAGCCGGAGCCGGCCGACTACAAGGAGATGCTGATGGCCCTGATCACGATGGCGCAGGTGTCGCTCTTTCTGGGCACCAAGAAGCAGACCGAAGGGTTTCTGCTTGAGGCCGAAAAGCTCGTCCGGCTGAAGGGCCTTGCGGTCCGCAAGAGCCGGAAGATGCGGCTGCTGCACCACCTGTACGTGTCGACGAGGCTGTACCACGAGAGCACGATAATCGGCGTGGCCGACAAGGAGTCGCAGCACCGCCGGCAGGTCCGCACGGCCGTCGAGTGGAGCGGGCTGGTGAGCTATATGAAGGACAACCTGTCCTTCCGGCTCTTGCAGTGGAGCGACATGCAGCAGGCCATGGCCGTCGTCAAGACGCAGATCGAGGGCGAGAACGACCTGCACATTGCCCTGCCCGGCGTCTTCACCGACAGCATGTACCCGGAAATCTATGGCGTGCCAGAGACCTTTTTCTCGTACCTCTCGCAGGTGATCCGTCTGGGCAACGAAAAGGACCTCGCCGAGCAGGACCAAACCAGCGGCGGCGGCAGCAGCAGCAGCACCTCGCTCCGCGACTTTTTGCAAAAGGCCAAGTCGCTGGAGCGCGCCATCTACCGCCTCAACGCCACCCGGCCCGACGCAAGCGTCTTGACGAACTTGGTGGAGGGCATGCAGTGTGCTCTGTCCATCTACTTTTACCGGCGCATCTACGACGTCGACTCGTACCTGCTGCAGGCCAAGGTTGTCGCCGTGCGCGACTGGCTGTTTGTGTATGAGCAGGCCAACCCGGGCGTGCTGTACGGCTCGTTCAGCCTGCTGTGGCCAGCCTTTGTGGCGGCCTGCGAGGCAGACGACCCGGGCGTGCAGGTGTCCTTTTTGCGGTGGTACGGCATTGCGGCTGAGCGGAGCGGGATGGCATGTTTCAAGGATACCCTGAGCGACATTGAACGCGTGTGGGCGGCAAAGTGGCAGGATGCAGGCGGGGAGAATGCGTCGTGGATGACTGTCTTGCGGGAGGACACGCAGAGGTTCATGACATGAGGGGGAAAAACACAGTATCAAATCTAACGGGTGTAATCTGGTATCAGTTGTTTGAATGCCTATCCTGGTTTAACGCTCCATGTATCCGCCGTCTACGACAAGTCCCGTTCCCGTGACAAACGAACTGCGGCCGCCGGCTAGGTAGATGACGCCGTCGGCAATCTCCTGCGGCTTGCCCATGCGGCACATGGGCACGGCCAGGGCGACGCGCTCCTCCATGGCCTGCAGGATCATCGGGTTGGCCGTCGTCATGGGCGTCTCGGTGTAGCCCGGGCAGACGGCGTTGATGCGCAGGCCGTCCTTGGCGTAGTCCTCGGACGCGGTGCGCGTCAGCCCCAGGACGGCGTGCTTGCTGGCCGTGTAGGCGGCCGACATGGGCACGGCGGCGACGCCCTGGATGGAACTAAAGTTGACAATGGACCCCCGCTGCAGCGGCCGCCCGTCGACGGCGGACAGGATGGGCTCCTGCTTGAGCATGATCTGGGCCGCTGCGCGCAGCATGTAGAAGCAGCCGTTGAGGTTGACGTCGAGGATGCGCTTCCAGTCCTCGGTCAGCGCAAACGCGGCGCCGCCCTTGTGCTTCATGGCGATGCCGGCCGCGTTGACCACGTAGTCGAGGCGGCCAAACTCGGCCGCCACGGCGCAGACGGCGGCCTCGACGGCGGCCTCGTCGGCAATGTTGACGACGCGCGTGATGACGCGGCAGTCTGTTCGCGACGTGCTGCGGACGCCCAGGCGGCTCTGGATTGTCTTTTGCGTGGCAGCGAGGCCGTCGGCGTTGACGTCAAAGAGGGCGACGCCGGCAGCGCCCTCCTCGGCAAAGGCGGTAGCGCAGGCCTGGCCGATGCCCGAGCCGGCGCCGGTGACAATGGCGAACCCAGGGACGTCCATGGCTTGTTTTTTGAATAGTAGACCGGGGAAGAGTGGTTATATGGCGTGGAAATGTTGGGATGTAGAATGAAATGTCTACTGTGATGAACTCTTTGTGGTCCATTTCAAACTACATTTAAATGCAGCCATCACGGATGTGTTATCCCTTCTCGGACGTCCAGCCAGACACCCATCAGGGTTTACCTTCCAAGACAAGACATGATGACTTACATGGCAACCATTACAAGAGGGGATCAGGTGGCAAGGCTAACCCCCCGCTCGATAATGCTTATCGGGTTGTCTTTCCTCTTTGGGTTTTGCATGATGGCAACTTCTACGCGCCTGAAATGTTGCAAGTCCAGGAGAGGATAACCCAGAGCGGACGTGAGCATGTCTCGACGAGTGTTTGCCGACTGGTGTTCTGCTGCAAGTTTGGCCGCTTGGGTATTTGAATGCTCGATCCTCGCCAGTCCGTAAGACAAAAACACAAGACTCACTATACCCGCTCGTTCTCTGTCCCTCTACCACCAACCAAATTCGCAATGGGCTCCCTCGACAACACCCCCCTGCACGATGTGCTGATTGTCGGCGCAGGCCTCTCTGGGATCTGCGCCCTGTACCACGTCCGCAAGCGCTTTCCCGACTGGCACGTCAAGTCCGTCGAGGCCGGCGCCGGCGTCGGCGGCGTGTGGATGTGGAACGGCTTCCCCGGCGCGCGCGTCGACTCCGAGTCGGTCTCCTTTGCCTACTCGTTCGACCAGGACGTCATCAACGAGTGGCACTGGAAGGAGACCTTTGCGCCGCAGCCAGAGCTGCTCAAGTACATCCAGTTCGTCGCCGACAAGAACGACCTCGTCAAGGACATTCAGTTCAACACGACCATCCGGCGCGCCGACTGGCACGAGCCGTCGCACTCGTGGCTGCTGACCGACACCGCCGGCGGCCAGTACCGCACCCGCTTCCTCGTGTCGTGCATCGGCTTCCTGTCGTCGCCGACGCTGCCCAGCATCCCGGGCATCGAGTCGTTTGGCGGGCTGTCGTTCCACACGTCCCGCTGGCCGCAGAGCGTCGACTACAAGACCGACTTTGCCGGCAAGCGCGTCGGCGTCGTCGGCACCGGCGCCACGGGCATCCAGACCGTCACCGCCCTCGCCAAGGTCCCCAACATTGACGTCTCCGTCTTCCAGCGCACCGCCAACTGGTCGGCGCCGCTGCGCAACGATCCCATCAGCGCCGACAGGATGCGCGAGATCCGCAAAGACTACGACGCCATCTTCCGGCAGTGCGCCGCCACGCCGTCGGGCTTCCTGCACGCGGCCGACCCCCGCAAGACGCTCGACCTCTCGCCCGACGAGCGGCTGGCCTACTTTGAGAAGCGCTACAGCGAACCCGGCTTCGGCAAGTGGATGGGCATGCTGGCCGACACGTACTCGGACCGCACCGCCAACGCGCTGTACGGGCAGTTCATTGCCGACAAGATCCGCCAGCGCGTGCACGACCCGGCCGTCGCCGAGGCCCTCGTTCCCAAGACGCACGGCATCGGCACCCGCCGCATCCCCCTCGAGAGCGGCTACTTTGAGGCCTACAACCAGCCCAACGTGCACCTCGTCGACCTGCAAAAGACGCCCGTCGACAAGATCGTGCCCGGGGGTATCGTCACCGCCGACGGGGCGCTGCACGGCCTCGACGTGCTCGTGTACGCCACCGGGTTCAGCGCCGTGACGGGCGCGTTTGCAGACATTGCGTGGCACGGGCGCGACGGGCGCCCGCTGGTGGGCGAGGCCGAGGCCGGCGCGGTGTGGGCGAACCACCGGCCGTTTACGTTTCTG
The DNA here is from genome assembly GCA_002778245.1 of Raffaelea albimanens. Classification (NCBI taxonomy): domain Eukaryota; kingdom Fungi; phylum Ascomycota; class Sordariomycetes; order Ophiostomatales; family Ophiostomataceae; genus Raffaelea; species Raffaelea albimanens. Next base: position 1,189,648 of record PCDJ01000006.1, on the reverse strand, counting down.
GGCACGACAGTCCCGTCGATGCCGAACCTGCTCATGGTGATGGGCCCGCACCAGCCGTTTGGCAACGCGACGCGCAACATTGAGCACTCGGTGGACCTGGTGTGCGACATGCTGCAGCACTGCAAGGAGCACGGCTACGTGTCGGTGGAGCCGACGGAGGCGGCGGCGCGGGGGTGGACGCAGCACGTGGCGGACTGCAGCAAGGGGTCGCTGGTCAACGAGATTGACAGCTGGATGACGGGTGTGAACAAGAACGTCAAGGGCCGGGCGGAGCGGACGGTCATCCGGTATGCCGGCAGCGCGGTGGAGTACCGCAAGATGTGCAGGGCCAGCAAGGAGGGGGGGTGGACGGGATTGAGGTTTGAGAAGTAGACAAAAGATCAAACAGAATATTCATAATAAATTGTAAAAGTCATTTAGAAACACGGCCTTGAAATCTCTTACTGTCTACTCTTGCTCGTTCATCCCCATCTGGTCCAGGGCTACATCCAGATACCGCACCATCTCCTTCATCATGCCCCTGACCTCGTCCCGGTCCATGACCACGGCGTCGTAGTTGCCCGGCTCCCGGATGAGCGCCTCCTGTTTCTGCTCCTGCAGCCGCTCAACCATGTACTCGGACTTTTTCTTGAGCACCCGGAACCGCTCCAGCGAGAACTGGTAGTGCAGCTCGTTGAGATAGCTCAGCTGCAGCGAGTTGGTAATCTCCGTGTCGTCCCGCAGCGCCGGGTGCTTCACCCGGTACGGACACGTCATCGTGATGCGCTCCCCCGTGTTCTGCGCCCGCAGCGCCGCGTGCCGCAGGAACCGCCCCTGGATCAAGATGGCCGACCCCATCTCGAACCCGCGCAGTTTCTTCACCGTGCCGTCCGGCAGCTGCACCGCCGTCTCGCCCCGCTGCTCCTGCCACCCGGGCGGCACCGGCTCCGGCTTGAGCTTCAGGTCCTTGATGCCCCCGCGCCCGCCGTGGCCGACCTGCACGTTGGTGTGGCCAATCTCGTACGGCAGCGAGGGCTCGAGCGCGATGCCGGTGCAGCTCTCGAGGGCGCGGATGACCTGCGGCGAGGTCCAAAAGGCGTGCGTAAAGGGCGCCTCGAGGCGGGTGAAGCCGCGCAGACAGGCGGGCGAGCGGTGCCACCAGTGGATGCGCCGCTCGACAGTGTTTTTCTGCAGCAGCTCGCGCCGGAGCTCGACGACGGCTGCTTCTGTGGCGAGCTGGAACGGCTCGGCCGTGGAAAAGTCGCTGGTGCCGGCGAGAGGCAGGCCGAGCTCGGACATGGTGTAGATTTTGGGCGGCGGGACAATGCTGAGATGGATCTCGGGGTCGAACTTGACCCTGGACGGGCCGCGGTACTCCTTGTCCGGCTGCTGGTCCATGGCTGGAGAGGAGTCGACGGTTGCAGCAGGAGCCATTGTGTTGTTGGAGTTGTGTCTGACTTTTTCTGTATCTTTGCAGTGAGCTTGAATAACTCGGACATCCAAAGACACCAGACGGTGCAATCCACGTTATATCCTTGGAACTCTTCCCTCCATGATGCCGGGACTGACAACAGCCAATAGATCCAGCCTCCTATATCTCTGGCTAGCCCCGTGGGGTTGCGGTGGTCCTCGTAACGGGCGTATCAGGCGGCAGCGGCGGACACTTGGCTGTTGAGTAGGAGACAGCGAGGCGCGATAAGGATCTTGAGCACATCAAACCAAGATTCGCTCCCGGAAGTACAGTTCCTTCATTGTGGTCGTTGACTTTTGCAGTGATAAGATCAGATTTTGTTTTGCATCTACTTTATTCTCGTCTATTGTCTAAAGTCTAGCTTCGAGTCTATGTTTATTGCAGGACATTGTTGATCGGAGTCAAAGGCTTGCCATCGCCTAGGAAATAGGCCTCGATGTTCTTGAGAGCAAGCTCTTCGAATTTCTACAGCACTGTCAGCAAGAAATCAATGTATTTGGACAACACGTCTGGCTTACTCTGTTTGAATCTGCGGTTCCGCCGCCCATGTGCGGCAGCAGCGTGACCTTCCAATTCGAGAGAAGCTTTGCATTCACCACTGGTCTGGTTTTGGTCAGTATCGAGTCAACCCTGCTTGAGATGGACGAAACCTACTCGTCATGGAACACGTCCAGGCCTGCGCTCGCGATGTGGCCCGTCTCGATGGCGCTGGCCAGCGCGTCTTCGTCGATGCACTTGCCCCGTCCAATGTTGACCACGCGGCTTCCCTTCTTCATCAGCTTGAGCGTCTTTTCGTTCAGAATGTGGTGCGTCTCTGGCGTGTGCGGGCACACAAGCACCACACAGTCTGCGGTTGACAGAAGCGACTCGATCCTGTCGTGGTAGACTGCGCCGCCGAGCGACTGCTCCACGGCCGGCTTCCGGCTGCGGTTAAAGTAGTGGATTCTCATGCCCATCGACATGGCCCGCCTCGCCACGGCAGAGCCGATCTCGCCCATGCCGACGATGCCCAGCACCTTGCCAAAGGGCTCGTAGGAGTCGTTGCAGACCTGCTCAACGTCGAACCAGTCGCCCCGGCCAGTTTTCCGGACAATGCGCTCGCAATACGTCGTGTACCGAAAGACGGCCAGAATCAAGAACAGGCCAATGTCTGCAGTCGACTCTGTCGCCCCGCCAGCTCCGTTGCAGTACCAGATGCCTCTGCGTTCGAGCTCGTCGGTGTCCTGTCCGTCATAGCCGTGGTTGCAGTATGACACAATCTTGCAGGATTCGGGCAGGTGGCTGACGAGCTCCTTGTCTAGAGACGGGAGCATGTTTGGGGCGAGGCTGGGTCTGACGATGCCGTCGATTTTTGCATACTTTCCGCCGTCGCCAAAAGCTTTTATGACACCGTCCTTGGTCTTGAGGTCGTAAGTGAGGACGTTGAAGTTGGACTGGAATTTCTTCCATGCATCGTGGGCTTCGACAATGGGTTGTCCCACGTACAAAATCGTCGGTTTCCGCATGGTCAGTTGCATGTGCCTTTGGATCACTCTTGGTGTTTTTGGATTGAGAATGAAGGAAAATGCAAAATTACAAAAATTTAAATTTAAAAACAGACTCCTGACATTGAATTGTTGGGTCCCTTCCATGACATCAGCCATGTTGTCATCGTGCCTCGATAGTGGTGATAATTCGCAGCTGACTTGCCTGTTTTGGGATTTACACTCCTAGGAGCTTTTCGAATTCAAGACAAGCGTATATGGCGTATGCGGCGCTGATATCAAGATAATGGATCTCGATATCTCGGATAATATGTCCATTTCGAAATCCAAAAGCCGCCAACTGCCGGTGTGGAAACTAGACTAGTCCGGGCAAATGGCCGCCGCATACGCCTGGGAGGGACTGCCAAAGGGACGCCAATCAGGCATGGGTGTTCTGTAAGATGCCCGCCCGATACGACCATTGGCTAGGTCTTGTAATCGCCATTGACTCTGATAGAGCTCCTAGAATTCGGAAGGCGAGTCCGAGCTCGCTGTTTGCTTGCTTAAAGAGCTTGCAGCTAGCAATAGCTAAACAGCCAAACTTGCCATTTCATTCAAAATGGCAGGGAATTTGTTGATTTCCTCTTCAGCGTTTCTGGCAGTGGCATTTAGCCACAGCCACCACAGCTCCAGCTCTGGCGATACTGTTTCTCGCTGGAAAGAGGGATACAGCTTCACCGGGATCGAGTGTCTGGGCAAGCACGACGAGCCGTTTGATCTGGCAGTGATTGGCGTGCCATATGACACATCTGTTGTATACCGGCCTGGTGAGCACTGATCTGGAACTGTGTCTATACACGGTAGTCTAACATTAGGCCTGCGAGCACTGATCTGGAATTGTGTCTATACAGTCTAACATTTTCTAGGAGCTCGGTTTGGCCCGAGAGCCATCCGGGCAGCCAGCCAACGACAGACGCCAGCGAGGGGGTTCAACCATGCCCAAGGAATCAACCCATACATGAACTGGGCGACATTCTTGGACTGCAGAGACATCCCAGTAACACCACTGTAAGCAGGACCCGTCTGACACGGAGAAGCATCATGGCCTAACCTGGTAGTGACAGTGCTGTCGCTTTCCCTCAAATGACCCAGGGTTACCGCGACCTGCTTCGGCGACCGGCAAAGACGCAGCCGAAATCAACAAAGACAGGCGTCGAGGGCAAGGACGGAGTCTACCACCCTCGACTGGTCACCCTCGGAGGCGACCACTCGGCCGCGCTGCCGGCACTGCGCGCGGTCCACGAAATCTACGGGCCGGTTGCCGTTGTACATTTTGACAGCCACCTGGACACGTGAGCAAAGCCAAGGCTGGTAGCAGAGAAAGACATGTCTGACAAGTCCCAGGGTATGACCCGGCATCGCTTACCGGATACTGGTCGTCTGACATTTCCGATTACAACCACGGCACGCCGGTCAGTATAAGAGTCCTGTATAAGCTCAGTCTGACAGGGCTAGTTTTGGTTTGCTAGCAAGGAGGGCCTCTTTTGTATAAAAGGCTCTCTGACAAGGCTAGTTTTGGTTTGCTAGCAAGGAAGGCCTCATCGGCAGCAAAGGCAACATCCACGCCGGCCTGCGCTCGCGGCTATTGGAAACGACTATGCCACCTACAAAGACGACGCCAAGCTGGGCTTCCAATACATTGAGACTGAGGGTGAGAGAATCAATGAATCCGACAAAGAAACCCGTTGCTGAGACCACAGACATTGACACGCTGGGCATCGACGGCATTGCGAGCCGTATTCTTCAAGTGGTCGGCGACAGGCTCGTGTACATTAGCATTGACATTGATGTTCTGGGTGAGTGTCTTACTCTGAATCCATTATATCTTGTCTGACAATCAGAACCTGGCCTTGCTCCTGGCACTGGATGCCCCGAGCCAGGCGGATGGACCACGCGCGAGCTCAAGGCCATACTGAGACGGCTCGCCTCGCTGCGGATCGTCGGCGCCGACGTCGTGGAAGTCTCGCCGCCGTTTGACGACCGGGCCGAGTCGACGGCCTGGGCGGCGGCAGACCTCGTCTATGAGCTGTTTGGGCTGATGGTGGGCAATCCGCTGTACCCGGTCGACGGGCTGATCCCGCGCACCAAGCATGTGCCCAAGGGGGGGGCAAAAGGGAAAGACGAGCTGTGAGCTACTTTGGAGTATGCTGTACTACAAGTCACAAAGGGCCAAGTTTAAATGCAACATTAAGCAAAGAGCAAGAAATACTATGCTCAACAGTTTATTTCAAATCATTAAACGTTTGCACAACTGCATGCTTGACCTTGAGAACCGTGTCTCTAATCTCTTCCGGTGTGCTGGTGTATGCCGGCGCCAAAAGGATGTGGTCGCCCGTCACGCCGTCCTTGGTGCCCGTCCCGGGGTAGATGCTGATGCCCAGGTCTAGGCCCTTGAGGTGAATCTTGTTTGCAATGCCGGCAGATGGCGGGAACGGCTCTTTAAATGTTGTGTCGGCAACAAACTCGGCCTGGTACGTTAGTGTCACATGCGGTGTCACATGTCCTGCATCACGTGCCAGGAGAATCACATGACTATGTCACATGACGAGGGAAGGGAGCGATTAGATATAAAAAGGAGAGAGGCTAGCACGGGAGGCATGGAGACGGAGGAAGGCAACTTAAACCTGTATTGTTATTTCAGAACGTTAAGCAGAAGCCCCTGATCACTAACCCTTATTAAATATTATCCTTGTTAATTCACACCGATTCTCTCCTTGTATTTAGCTTATAACACTATATTTAGTAATAACACTGTCACTAGCTTATATTTATTTCTTTTACGTTAACACCGTTAACTTTAAAAACGCCTACTAGACTTAACGTATTCACTTACTTTTTTATAATGTTTATTATAAAAGAAGAACCCACTAACGCTATCGTTATTTACAGCCTTTTTATAAAAGTTAAAAACAACCGAGACGCGATCACAGTCCCCGACTCTCTCGCGGCTCGACAAGTCCGCGACTTGTTTAACAACCTTTACTAAGCCCTTAAGCTCTTTTAAGTAAAGAATAACAATTTTATTAAAGAGGAAATTAAACACCTTTAGAGCGACTACACCCTCTTTTAGTTTTAGCTTAACAGCGCTTTTATCTCGGCCGGCAAGGCTATAAAAGATAAAGTAAAAGACATACTTATCTCTTTAACTCGCACCGTCGATGTTTAAAACTAAAAACTTGCTTAATAAATGTGCGAGTTCGTAGCCCACCACTTAAAGTATTAAAAGTCTTAAAACGAGGTTATAAAGTACTTTAACTAGCGCTTTTATTAAACGAACGCTAAACTAAAAGCCTCTTGCTAGCTTTAAGCGATTAATTACGAAGAGACTAAGCAGCTGTAAGACAACGTGTAACAGCTGTATAAGTTAGTTTATAAAGACCGAGCTTAGCTTTAAAAGATAAAGTAAATAGTGCGCGAAGTGCTGTAAGTGTAGTAGCAGCTCGCTACTAAAAACCTTAAAAGAGGTGCGTTTAACGTAGCTTTAGTTGTTAACCGGATATAGTCTCGTTATAACACCTTTACACCCGCTAGCCCCTCTTTTTATAAAGGCGTTACTTAATCGGTTAAGCTGTTAACCGCTTAAAGTAAAAGTGCGCGGTTTAGCCTGCCCTTTTAATAAAATCCTTTAAAACCTGTTTTATTAATCCGCTCTTTTCGTGCATTTTAAGACTTGTTTAATAGCTAGCTCCTTATTAGCTAAGTGAACTAACAACGCCACTAACAGACTAAACGTGAGACATGAGGAGCGATGCGTTAGTAGTCCGCCTTTTAGCCTTTAAGTTACCCCGACGACTTTAATAAATCTAATTCTTTAAATGATTTAAACGGAGAACGCCGCGGGTTCGCTAAAAACAGTGGTGGGCGTGGTCTTTTACGCGGACCTCTACGTAAACCCCCCTTTTTAAGCTCTTTAAAAGGTGATAACTTCGAGCACCTTCCCGCAGCCCCCCTCTTTATTAATAAGAATAACATATAGTAAAGGTTTTTACTCGCTATAAGTGCCCGCCGTTTTAAAAAGCTCTAGCTACGCTAGTTAAGCACTTATAATAATAAGGATATAAGCGCCTTCCGCTTATAGTGGGAAAGTATAAAGTTATATATACAAGTGAACTAAGAGACCTTTTATAACAGCGAAAACAAGATTACTTAAGTAAGGTCTTTTATAAAAGATAATACTTTAAAATAGTATAATGCTCGCAGCCGGCGTATAAAAGGTATAAGGTATAAAGACTCGTAAACAGCTTATCGGGCGGCTTTAAAAGACCGCTTTTAAGACTTAATTAAAGAAGAAAACAACTATCGAGAAATAACTAAACTAAAGTACCGTGGTGACATTATATATTATATTACTTAATTATAAGACTTAAACGGTTTAATAAGTTTAGCCGGAGTTGCTTTTAAAAGGGTTATAAGAAGCGCTGTGTTAAACGACATTATTCGTATAGTCTACAGCAAAACAGGAGGTATCTTTAATAATAATACCGACTTCCTTATTACCGTTTAAAAAGTAGGACGAATTTATAAAGAAATGTAAAAGAGTTTAAGTACGAAAAAAGGCGAGTCCGCTTTTACGGAGTTTAAAAAAGCGGACAAGCCGGGAAAAGCACCGCTTAAAGCTCTTTAAAAACAGGGTGGTAATTAAAAAACAGCCGCTGCATTAAAGCTAGCTGCTTAAAAGCCTTTTAAGAAAAAGAAAGTTTAAAACACTAAAAAGGAGGCGATAGCCGGCATAGACACCTCGTACGTCGCGGACTACCGGAAAAGGAAGCTCGCGTGTAAAAGGTGTAGTAGAGACAACTATAACGTAATGTTTTACTTTACTTGAAAAGATGTCGACGGTGTAAAACTGCCCTTAACCCCTTGTTAAGTTGTAAGGGTTAAGAGAGTAAAGGAAGACACCGCGATTATTTTAAACGGCTTGTTTAAGCCACTTTTAAAAAAGACTTAAACCTTGGCTTAAAGAATAAGCTATTAGCTTACTTTAAAATTCGTAAAAGAGCTGTTAAACAGCGACTCGAGTTTTTAAAGACCTCTATTATAACGGTAGTATAGCGGAAGGTGATAAGTAACCCTGCCCCTTAATTAACACTAAAACTACGCTTTAGCTCGCGCTTTATAATAGCGATAACTTATTATAACGGAGCCGTTATAGCGCTCGGCCGCACCCTTCTTAATAACGGTGCCTTCGTAGCACTTCTTTCCTCGATAATAGCTAAGAGACTGTAAGTTAAAGTCCACCGCTGTAAGCATTAAGCTAAAATAAAAGATACCTTCAAGTAAGCTTAACTAAACTTAAAATAAGAGTACACTAGTAAGATAGGGTTCTCTTATAAAGAACACTTTAACGCTTTACCTTTTAAAGTAGCCCCTTTAGATTTTAAAGTCGATGCTATTCTTCTTTATTAGTGGATAGTTAAACACCCCTTTACGGGTATATAAACGGGCAACTTAACAGACATCGACTTTTAACATTTACGCTACCGCATATAATATAAGTAAATAAAGGTAGATACTACGGAAATAAAGTACGATATAAGCGTTTTTTACCACCTCGAGGCTATCACTATTAGCGCTATTTTAAAAGTTTTACTTAAAGTTTTAAAAGCTATCTCGTTTAAGTTCTGTTAATAGCAAGTTATTATAACCGACGAAGTAACGTAGCGCTTGCTAAACCACACCCTTTATAACCACGCTATCGATCTTAAAAAAGACGAAAAGCCGCCTTAAGGTTTAATGTACGCTTTAAACGAATAGGAGCTAAAGGCCTTTAAAGAATAGTTAAATAAAATGCTAAAAGCAGGAAAAATCCGGCCCTTTAAGTCGTAATACTTAGCCCTTATTCTTTTTATTTTAAAACTTTATAACAAAAGTCTTTAAATTGTAGTCGACTATAAAGGGCTTAACCGAGTGTTTATTTTAAACCAGTACCCCCTTCCACTTATCTTAGAGTTATAAGACAAGCTCCGAGAAGTAAAGCACTTAATTAAACTAAACTTAAAAAACGGGTTTAACTTTATCCGAATTAAAGAAGGAGACGAATAAAAAACAGCTTTTTAAACAAGGTATAAGTTGTATAAATATCTCGTTATACCTTTTAGTCTTACGAACGCTCTTACAACCTTTTAAAATATAATTAACTATATACTCCGTAACCTTTTAAACTAAAGCGTTATTACTTACGTAGACGACATCTTAATATACGCTACTACTTAAAAGGAATATAACAGACTAGTAAAAGAAGTGCTTTAAAGGCTAACGGACAACCACCTTTATATTACACCCGATAAGTGTGTTTAAGACACGAATAAACTCGAATTCTTAAGTTACGTTATCGGACTTAACGGAATAAAGATGTTATAAGAAAAAGTCGACGTAGTACTATTATAAAAGACACCGGCAAGCTTAAAAGAGATATAATCCTTTATCGGGTTCGCTAACTACTACCGCCGCTTTATTAAAGACTTCTCGCGTATTACCCGCCCTTTTACAAAATCCACTAAAAAGGAAACACGATAATAGTTATAAACGGTTAATATAGAAGTGGCTTTCGCGACGTTAAAAGAGGCCTTCACCACCAGACTAGTCTTAACTCACCCTAATCCTACTCTCCCCTTTATAGTCGAGATAAACGCTAGCAATTTTATAGTCGGCGGAGTCTTTTTATAGATGATCGATAGTAAGCTCCACTTAGTGGCCTTTTATAGCTGTAAACTAACGGGTGTTAAGAGAAACTACGACATTTACGATAAGGAGCTCCTAGTAATAGTTAACGCCTTTAAAGTTTAAAGACGGTATTTAAAAGGAGCGTAGCATATAGTGTAAGTTTATATAAACTACTAAAACCTACTTTACTTCACCACTATTAAGCGCTTTAATAAAAGGCAAGCTAAGTGGAGTGAGGCTATTAACGGAGTCGACTTTTTAGTCTACTATAAGCTAAGAGTGAACAACTTTAAAGCCAACATCCTCTCCCGAAAGGAGGAGTATTAACCTTTTAACAGGGGGTGTAAAGAGCTCGAGTAAACCTTGCTTTTAAGCAAAAACAACTTTAAACCCTCGTTTTTAATCTTAGCAGCTTAGTTAAAGTTTATACCGTAAGAGAAATAAAACTAAGACTTTTTATAAAAGGTAAGAACAGCGGTTAAAAAGGACTTAGTTTACCGCAAGGTGTAAGCTAAGACGCTTTTGTTTAACGGGTACACTTAAAAAGACGGCCTTTTAGTTTATAAAAACCGGCTTAAAATACTAAACGACCTCGTTATAAAATAAGAGATTTAAAAAGCTTATTACGAGTTTAAAGTAGCCGGACACTTTAAGACGGTAAAAACTAAAGAACTAATCTTTTACACGTTTTAGTAGCCCGGCTTATAGTAAAACTGCTAAGATCAGACTTAAAACTACTTATAATATTAAAAGAATAAAGCGAGAAAGCACTTTAAATATAAGCTATTATCCCCACTAAAGCTACTTTAAGCCCTTTAAAAATCTATCTTTATAAACTTTATCACCGACCTCTCGCTTTTTAACAGCTGCTTTTAAATTTAAGTAGTGGTGGACCGCTTTATTAAAATAGCCCACTTTATTCCTTTTAAAGACGATTATAAAAAGACAAAAGATTTAGTAAAGCTGTTCGCTTAACACATTTAAAGACTTTACGGCTTGCCTTTAAACATCGTCTTAAATAAAAACAGCCGGTTTACTAGCTATATTTAATAAAACGTGTTAAGCCTCTTAAAAATAAGATCCTGTATAAGCACAGCCTTTTATCTTTAAACTAACAGTTAAACTAAAAGAGTAAACTAAGTTATAAAAGCTTACTTTTACAACTTCTTATTTTAAAACATAAACAACTAAGACGAGCTGTTAATACTAGCTAAGTTTACTTATAACAACTTTATAACTACCGTTATAAAGATGTCCTCTTTTTATACTAATTATAGCTTCCACCTTTAAACGTAAGATCTAGTCCTTTAAAAAGTATTTAACCCGGAATCTGAATACTACGCTTATTAAATAACCGCTGTCTATTAAAAAGCAGTAAAACAGCTTAAAGTCACTAAACAACGTATAGTTAAAAACAAGAATCGTAAACAACAACCCTCGCTTAACTACTATTAAAGCGACTTAGTTTTTTTAAACACACGAAACATTTAAACACGCCGCTTTATAAAAAAGCTCGACTATAAATATAAAAGACCTTTTAAAATTATAAAAGTCTTAAGCCTTATAGCAGTTCGCTTATCCCTGCCCGAATTTTAAAAGGTTTATAACGTCTTTTATATCTCTTTATTAAAACCCTTCCACGGCTTAACGCCTGGTTTAAACTAGTAAGAAAACGACACAGTTGTAAACGGGTATAATATAAAAGCTGTTTTAAACTCCCGTTAACGAAAAAAGAAGGTTTAATACTTAGTCCGCTAAGAAGGCTTTTTTAAACTAAAGGACTAGACTTAAAAACCTTACGAGCACTTCTTTAAAGGTGCGCGACACTTCCTTAACACTTTTCACGATAATCACCTAAAAAAGCCTAAAGACCTTAAAACTCGGGTCGAGTCTTAAGAACCGGGGAGGTAGTGTCACATGCGGTGTCACATGTCCTGCATCACGTGCCAAGAGAATCACATGACTATATCACATAACGAGGGAAAGGAGCGATTAGATATAAAAAGGAGAGAGGCTAGCACGGGAGGCATGGAGACGGAGGAAGGCAACTCAGACCTGTATTGTTATTTCAGAACGTTAAGCAGAAGCCCCTGATCACTGACCCTTACTGAATATTATCCTTGTTAATTCACACCGATTCTCTCCCTGTATTCAGCCTATAACAGTTAGTATGATACTCAATGTTCGTCTCGGACAAGCTAGTCTGTGCACTTACCCCCTAAAAGAGACCCTTGCCCCGGACGTTGCCGACATTGGGATGGTCGTCGAGATGCTTGTGCAGGAGATCGCCGAGCAGCTTTCCGTTCGTCTTGACCTTGTCGACTAGACCGTCTTCGCGGATGATGCGCTGGACCTCCAGCGCAGCGGCGCAACTGACCGGGTGGCCCTGGTAGGTGTGTCCGTGGAGGAAGGATCTGCCGTGTTAGAGAGCGATGCAGCCATTAGTACGTCAAATTACATACCCAGATCCGTTCTTCAGCGCGTCTGCGACGCGGTGGTTGATCATCATGCCGGCAATCGGAGCATAGCCGCCGCCCAGGCCCTTGGCCATTGTCTGGATATCAGGGACAACGCCTTCCTGCTCCCACGCATGAAGCGTCCCGCTGCGGCCCATGCCAGACATGACCTCTTTTGTAGTGTCAGACGTGGTTTTTTTTGGTTATAATCGCGGGTGTGCTCACCGTCCAAGATTAAAAGAGCGCCGTATTTGTCGCACACCTTCTTCATCGCCTCAAAGTATCCCGGGACGGCAGGAACACAGCCGAGTGTCTGGAAGAGGTTAGAAGAATGCCACAGTTTTGGCTTGTGTCTGGGGCAGACCTACAGCTCCAACGACTGGCTCGGCTACAAAGGCGCAGACGGTGTCAGGGCCGAGCTCTTGGAACTTGTTGTCGAGCTCGTCTGCCAGCTGGGCGACGTACTCTTCAGTCGTCTGCCCGGGCTTCATGCCGCGGTACGCATTGCACGCCGACACGCGGTGGATGTTGGGCAGCAGCATGTCCAGGAACAGGCTGCGGCGCGCCACGTGGCCGCTCATCGACAGGGCGCCCAGTGTGGTGCCGTGATACGAGCCCTCGCGGGCGATAAAGTTGATTCTCTTGGATTCCTTGGGGTCCAGTTCGACAAAGTATTGGCGGGCCATTTTCATGGCCGACTCCATAGCCTCGGAGCCTAAGTTGGGTCAGAGGAGCTGCATCGAAAGCGTTCCAACAAATACCTACCTGAACAAACAATGTATGCCTTGGCCATGGCACCGTTGGTGCCGCTGATCAGCTCGTCGGCCAGCGCCTCCCCGACGGGGTGTCCAAAGAACATGGAGTTGCAGTAGGCAAACTTGTCAATCTGGTCGACCATGGCCTTTTTGACGCGCTCGTTTCCGTATCCAATGCACGACACGGCGGCACCGCACGTCGTGTCGAGTATCTTGTGGCCGTTGGAAAAGACAAGGAACCGGTCTTGGCCCGAGACGACCTGCAGCGGATCCGACTTGACAGACCGATGCAGGACGGCGGTCGTGTGAGCGGGGGTCTCTTTAGCTGCCGACGATGGTGGCTGCTCGGCCGCTGCAGCCACGGTGGTCATCTTCCTCGTGGTCATCGCCGCGGCCGGCTGTTGTGTCCTGACTGCCAGCCGGGTGGCGGCATTGCTTGATAGATAAGAGGGTCCCGTGGCCGTGCCGAGGACTGCCCGGATGGGCATCTTTTGTGCCTGCCGACTGAACATTTTCGTGGTTGCTCTTGAAGTGATAAGAGGTGTGTGTGGTGTAAAGTTGTATTCACTCTCGGGGAGGGAATCTGCGAGGTGTCCTGCTTTTGTCGACAGCTTAGAGATAGATAGGTCCGCTGAGAAGTGACTAATTCGCCGGATCCGACGTATTCCCATATATTTGGGAAGCTTATCTTAAGAGAGCTCCACGATCGGACCGTGGAGAAAACGGATAGTAGCGGCCCAATCGTTAATTGATTCAGTCAGCCGCTACCCGATGAACGGCCAGCTTATCATGTTACACTAAAAAGACAATAGATACAATTAACACCTCGTTAAAAAAGGCAGAGGTAAAAGTATTATCATTCAACATTAAAAGTGTCCTTAAATACTTATATTAAGTGCGTGGGTATCAGCCCCCCCCTCTTTTTCCCCTTTACTTCTTATGTTAAGTTAGACCGATCAGTCAGGAGCCGCGGGGAGGAAGAACTTTTTCCCTTTTCTTTTAAAACCAAAAACAGGGAGTGAAAAGACATGGGCGACAAGGGGAAAAGAGGAGAGAGGATAGGCACGAACGGAAGAAGAAAAAGAAGAGCAAGAGAAGACACAAGAATAATTGAAGTTTTGCGACTGCGAATAAACTAAAGAATCTTTTAAAGAAAACGACAAGTTTAATAATTAAGAGACGCTTTTAACACTTGTTGTAATACGACGGGCGGGAGCGCGTATTTTAACTAATTAGTTAAAATGCACGCTTTTAGCTTTTTGTATTACGATATATTTAGTAAGTTATATGTTTATAAACGTTTATATAACCGCTATCTTTATACGCACTTATTAGTGATAAGAGTAAAACTTGAAATAAACAAGTAAGTAACTACTCGTTAATTAAGTTTTACTTTTATAAAAAGAGAAAAAGCGAACTTAGTATAAGTACGACTTATTATATTAATAATAATATATCGACTTAATAAGCACCGAAAAAGAAGTTTATAATTAAGTGAGAATAGACTAATTAAATAAGTTTTTTATTTTTTAAACTTATAAAACACTTTTAATAAAATAAGTATTTATATTATTATTTACGTTTTCTTTTTTATTTATCTTTTATTTATTTAATCTTTTTATTTAGAATTTTTATTAGCTACTTGTATTTATATAACGTTATTATTTAATATTTACTTTATTTAACTTCGTAAATTTTCCCGTGTTGTAAAAATATAAAAAGTTAACTATTATACTAAACAGTCGATTACGTAGTGTTATAATCGGTAGCTTTAAATAAAGACTAATTATATAAAAACGGTAAACAGCTCGACGAGTAAAAGGTGACTAAAAAGAGTTTTAGTTTAACACTCGTTTTAAAAAAGAGAGCTCGAAGTAAAGCCTTTAAAAGCGGCCCGTATAAGAACTTAAAGCTAGTACTAATAAAACAATAAACTCTTTAATCGGATATCTTAAAAAGTTTATTCTTTAAAGCTATATAAACGTAAATTAAAAAAAGAGGTGTTAAAACTACTTTAACGAAGGTTACTTATAATAAACGCAGATAAAAGCGAGCGCTTTTTATTTAAAAGCGAAGATTAAACGCCGATTTAACTGCTTTAATTAGTTAAAAAAGAGGATTTAGCCGGTTAAAAGTAAAAATCGACGCGCGAATTCTGTACACAGCGCTGATAACAGCTTTTTATTATTACTAAAAAGAAAAACTTAGTTTTTAACTAAAATAAAAAGTAAAATAAACAAGAGATATAATAAGTCGAGTAAAAGAGAGTTTTTACTTAAAGCTATTAATCTTTAAACTTTAAAAAAAAGCTAACTTAAAAATAGCTTAATAAAAACGGAGTGAGAGTGTTACTTATACTGATTAAGTAAAGCTATTAAAGCTGTTAACGGACTTTGTAGTTTATTACTTATAAACTATATTTGTTTTATAAAAAGAATCTCGGATATCGGTTTAAAAGGGATCGAAGCGGATAAAAATTAAATACTTACGAAAAAGCGCTTAAAGCTTATAAAGATTTGTTATTATAAAGATAAAAACAGTGTAATTAACGAAAGGGAGTTAAAGTTAAATACAGCGGTAACTTTTTAGCTTTTTTTTAATTAAGTATTTAACTTTCTTTTTTATATATTTCTTTTATATTACGCTCCTTTTATTTTTTTTTTATTACAACCCTTTTAAACACTATTAATATTTTTCTTTTTATTTTTTTTTTATAAAGTATAAATAACCGATCGTGTAACACTACGACAATACAATTCGACTTTTTACTATAAACGACAAGTTAACTTAAAGTATTAATTATAAATCCCTCTTTTTAATATAAGTGGGAATATTTTAACCTTATCTTTCGATAATATAAAATTTACCGTTTAAGTACTAATAAAATTATATAAAATATATATATTTATACTTAGCTCGGTTAAAACTATTAAGTTTAAAAGAACTAATATCTCGCGATTTATACGATAATACGAAGCGCTTTATAATAAAGCTGGTTTACTTAATTAGAAGAGAGTTAAGCCTTTTATAATATACTACGTAAAGCCTTTATAAAACATTATTAAAACTTTTATTACCTCGGCTTTAATACGCTTAAAAAGTTCGTAGTTTAAAGCGTTAAAAGAGTTTATACTTTAGCTTTATAACAGAGAGGATTAAAAGTAAATCACTACTCCTCGATCGCGGATAGTTATTTAATTTAACCGGCTATATAACAACAACTTAAACGCGCTGTTAATAAAACTATAAGAACTTTATAACTACGTTTTAAAAGCGGGCATCGATATAAGTGTGTTTAATTAATCGTTATTTTTATACAACGTATTACTTAACGAAGTTAAACTTAAACTTAACGCCCGATTTAATAAGAGCTATCTTTAAATATATACGATAACTTTTAAAAAACTTTTCGATAGCGTTTAAACTTATTTTTAAGATATTAAGTACGTTTTATAAAGCTAAAACACTACCTCTTATAACCGACACTTGTTTTACGAAAACTTTCGCCCTTATTACTTTAAAACGCTTCCAGCGACGCCTTTATCGAACTTAACAAGCTAAGCTTACTTTAAAATAATGTTGCCCGCCGCTGCTACCGCTTAACTTAACTTAATCGGTTAAACAGCTGTCTTAATAATACACACTAACGATAACATTATAAATAACATTATTAAAGCTATATTAAAGCTTTCTTTAAACTAATAATTAATTATAATAAGTTAACTTTAAGCGATGCTATTAAAGAATAAAGCGAATATAGCTGTCGATTAAAATCTTTTTAAAAAACTTACGGTAAAGACAACGCTTAATATAAAGACTTTTTAAATAAATAATATAAAAGAGGACTTTATAAAAAAATTCGCATCTTTCACTTAATAGTATTTTAATCGACTTAAACAGAATTATAAATACTTTTACTACAACCACCCTAATTATATAACTTAAAACTACCTTTTAATTAAACGAGACTTTAACGTAAGCTTAATACACTACGACGTTAACGATTAAAAGTTTTACTTTAAAACGACGAAAGAGTTTATACTTCCTAGTGTTTTAATTAAGTAATTTTAACTAGTTAAAAAGATTATAAATCTCTTATATTTATACTTAAAAAGGTACACTAACTTATTAAACGCTTATAAAATACATGTTATATAAAAAAGTAAAGTTAAAGTCGATATAAAAATATAATATCTTAACCTTTTAAAACAGCTTAAACCGATTAAGCTAACTGCCGAATTACTTAACACCGGCTTTAAAACTAACGTATAGCGAATTTTTTAAAACGACGATATAATTATAACGTATAAGCTTCTTATAACGGATTTATTAAATATAAATCGAAATAAGTTCTCGATATACGCACTTTTAGAAAAGCGTCGCCGAGTTAATAATAACACTCGCCCTTACGTAATAATAGTTGATAACGATAAGTTAGCTTATACGGTAAGCTTAAAAAGCGAGTCGTTAAACACGGTGGCTAATTAGTTAAATTAAAAGAAGGGCGCGACCGCGGCGGAACTAGCTATTACGGCACTTAGTAAGCAAGTTTTTATTACAACTTTTAATATATAAGTAAAAGTTACGCTTTAATAATTACTTGTTTTAAGCCTAGTGTTCGCCCGAGCTATAACTTTTAATATATAAAAACTACTTAACTTAAAGTAACAGATTATTTATATAAATAAAAAAACCTTACTTTCGATAAACGACCTTTATATAAACCTTTTTATTTTTAGTTTACGGGTTATTAAAATATAAAAGAACGGATTAATTACTTACGTTAACTTAACTAACTTATTAACGTAAAACGAGGATTTTTAATAGCTACGAACTACTACGATTACCTTTAACTTTATAAAGATAACTAAGCTCTTTTATATAAATGTTAAAGTGTACGAAAGCTTTAACTCCAGCGACTTTATTAACGCGCTAATCGACACTAGCTTATAAATTAACACTATTTTATATAAGAAAGCAACTTAATTAAATCTGCTATTATAACTAACCACCGCGAAGTCTTTTAAATTTTATTAAATATCGCGACCGTTTACCGCTTAAACTAAAACAACTATTTTCCTTAAAAAAATTAACATCTTTATTCACTTTTATATTATAAAGTATAAAGCTACAAGCGAAGATCTTCTTCTTAAAACACCCTTTATTATTAACACACAGTTGCACTTTATATATAATTAATTAAGTAAAGCGCTTTATACTAGTTTAAACTTAAATAATACGTAGCTAGTAGTGTTACTTAAACACTTAAATGTGTGTAAAGAGTATAAAGAGGTAAAAGTTAATTTAAATTAATTAGCGACGAGTATTTAAGTTTACTCGCCGTTAACTTCGTTATCCCGGTCCCTCTTTTAAATATAAACGAAATTATTTTTAACATCGTTTGTGTTAAGTATTTACTTTTTTTTTTAAAATTGTTAATAAAAGGAGGAGACCTTTTTATAAGGGTGGTTTTAAAAGAGAGTTTAACTAATCTGTTAAATCAGCTAAATTTAAAGAAAAAGGTGCTTAAAACTAATACACTTTATAAAAGGAAAGATTAAAAAATTAATCCCGTAAACACTATATAGTCGGACGGGTTAACTTTAAAAGTTAGCGTTAATTAAAAAGGACTTAAATAAGATAAAGCGAAGAAAAATCTTTAATTAACGAGATAAGACTTTAAAAAATTTCTCACGCTTAAGTTTAGCTTTAAATAAAGAGGTTATAAATTAACGGAAAACTTAATAAAAGAAATCTTAAACTAATTAGTATATGTTTTACTACTTAAAAAGTTAAAAGTGTTAAAGTAAATCTTATTTAATAAAAAATCTACTTTAACTTAAACTTTTAAGTATATAAGTAAACTAAACCTTTTAATAACGCCACCGTAGTAGATTAAAACAGTGCTTTACAAGGCTTTTTAATCGAGGAGTATACTTATTTTAAAACCTCTTATAAGAAAAGTTATTAACTTATTAAAACAACAACTATAGCGTAAAACTATTAAAAAAAGCTATAACTTGTACTAGAACTTATAATTTTTAATAAAAAAAAAAGACGAGAGAGTTCGACTAATTAATAACGCCGTTAAATATAACCGCTTCACTATTTAAAACGCATTTGCTCCGCTTACAATTAAAGAGTTCTTAAAAGAGTTTATAATATACTTTATTTTATCACTGCTTAACCTCTTCTCTAAGTACAACTAGATCACCTTAGTTATAAAAAGCCGCGACCTTACGACTTTTACGACGCTTATTAAGCTGTTTTATATATACACTTTATTATAAAAAGGGACGAACTTTATTACGTAGTTTTAATAGATTATAGTCCGACTATTTTACGGACTTATACTTAATTATACACTTCCCTTTTTAAATAATATTATAATTAAAAGACCGAAGAGTAAGTATAAGGACGAGGAGGTTCTCCTTAGCATTTAAAAGTATATTATAAAGCACTTAATTAACGTCGATAAAGTTCTCGTTAACTATAAACTTATAAAAGTCACCGTTATAGTAGTTAAGTTTTAATAGTGCTAGACCTTAGCCGTCGTTATAAGATATGTTTATAAAGGGTTTAGTAAGACTTTAAAGAAGTTTAAAGTCGATAAAATTTTATAGTGGCTAGCACCGATTAATTTAAAAGAGCTCCGTAACTTCTTAAAAATCTTCAACTTTTATAAAGCTTAAATCGAGTATTACGTTTAAATAAGTGTTTTTTTATATAAGCTTCTTAAGAAAAAGGTGAAATAGGATTAAGGCGAGGAATAAAAGCGAGCCTTTTAAAGACTAAAAGAGAAGATCACCTTTGCTTTTATACTTATTACGCTCGATTACTTAAAAGGTGTTAAACTAATTATCTTTTAAGTGGATGCTAACTTAAAAAGATAAGGTGGTGTTTTATTATAAGTTCTTAAAGGGTAATAAAAGCCGGCTAGGTATAAATTAAAACTTTAAAATTTAGAGGAAGCGGCTAATAATGCTATTAAGAGGGAGTGCTGTAAACTTGTTACTATTCTTAAAAAAGTCCGAAACTACTTTTACAAAACGCACTTTTTAATAAAGACGGACTTATACGTTTTAACCGATTAGTTAAACAAAGCGCTTAGCGAAGTCTTTAACGCTTTAATTATAAGATAGGTTACGTGGGTTTATAACTTCGACTTTATTATAAAGCACATTTTTAGTTTAAAAAACGTTATTATAAATAGGCTGTTACGCAAGCTTGTTATAAAAGAGGACTTAGTTAAGAAAATAAATAAAAAAGACTTAAATAACTTTATCGATACACAGATTTACACTTAAAGCCTCGATAAGGAGTTAACCGATTAAACACTTAATTTAAAATATTAAGTTATTTAAGACTTCTTAATCGACCACTGGGTTTTAAAAGGGACAACACGTTAAAAGCGTAAAAAGCTAGTGCGATAAAGAAATTTTTATTTTGTTCGTAATAAGATTCTTTAACGGAAGAACACTAAAACGCTTTAACTGCCCTTTAAAATAGTTTATAATTTAAAGGCGTAGTATAAACTAATTAAATAAGCTTATAAGACCTTTAAGTATAAAAGAGTAAAGCCGTTATTTTATCTACTTAAAATAAGGTATTAGTAGCGAGGGATATACAACACTATAGTCCGAGCGGTTGCCTCGTGTCTTAAATATATAAAGTAGGATCCCTACTGTTATTAAGACTTTATTATAGCTTAACCTACTCTTTTAACCCCTTTTTTTAAAGTTCACTTAAATATAACGCACTTGCCCCGATTAAGCAAGCGAGGTTTTATTATTAAAACACGGTGCGCATTAATAAAGTACGTCGAGGCGGTAGTAATTAAAAAGGTTAACTTAAAAAACATCCGACATTTCTTTTAAAATCAAATAATTAGTTAGCATAGTCTTTTAGTAGTAGTCGTTATTAATAAAGGCTTAAAATTTAAAAAGGACTTAATTTAAATATATTAAAACTTTAAAATCGTTCGTATCGTCACTTCTACTTACAACTTTATAGTAAATAGCTTAATCGAGGGAGGGCATTTCTTAATTATTAGTGTGTTAATAAAGCTTATAAACGGGAATCTTTATCGTTAAACAAATTAACTTTTAGCCGCTCTTTTAACTGATTAAACAACGGTACGACGCTTTTATAAGCACACACCTTTTTACTTAGTTTACGGTAAAAAGGCGGTGTTACTTATTAATATAAACATCTTAACTTAAAAGGTCTTAAATTAAGAGTTTAATATAACGAGTAAAGATCTTTTTATTATATACGTCTAAATGCTATAACGTATTAAAAAAAACGTTTAAAGAGCCGCTTTAACTATTAACAAGTTTCGTAAAAAACTAGTTAAAAGGCGGGATAAAGTAAACGAGCATCGTATAAGATTAACCGATTAAGCAATTAAAAAAGGCACACTTGTTTTTGTTTAAAACAACTTAAAAGAGATAAACAAGTTTATATCGATAAAGCTTACTTATAAGTAGACAAAGCTGTATTAAATTTAAAAAGTAAAAGAGAAAAACGTATATATTTTTAAAACTTTAAACGAGATCACTTTAAATAGCACTTTCTTCGGGAGAAGGATTAAAGTATTTATATAAGATAAAAAAAGAATTTAAAAACTTTTATTAAATTTGTTAAACGATTTAACCGATTAAGCTACTCGAACTATAAACACAAATTTAAAAAACTATTTATAACCTCGTTATAAAGTGCTTAAAGTGTATATCTTTATATTAAAGCACGGCTAATTAATATTTATTATATTAGCATTTTTATTATCCGCTTTTAAAAGATCGTTAATACTCTCGTTATACTTTACCTCTTACTCCTTTTTATTACACTTTATTTAACAGATCTTAACTACTTTCTTTATTATTAGCGGGATTATTAAACACTTCTTAAAAGCGCTATTTCGCTTAATTAGTCTACTAATACGCTTTCCTACCGTAGTAAAAGGCCGACCTTTACAACGCGCTTATAATATAAAAAAACTTATAAAAAACTTAACATCTAGTTAAGCCTATTAAAACTAATTAGTTAAAGGCTTTTAAAAAAGTTAAAAGCGAGCGGGCGTAATAATAAGCGTCGACTTTATAAAGAGCGGGTTTAAATTAAAAAACTTGTTAAACTAAGTTTTATTTAACTAATTAGCCCTTTTAACTTTTATAACTTACGTGTGCTTAGTTAACTCGTTATTTAAAGTGTTTTCCCGCTCGTTTAACTCTTTTTCTTTAACAAGAGGAGCTTTTGTTTTGTGTTTTTTAAACATAAAGGGAATCTTATTAACGTTACCGCGTATTCTTTTTTAAATAACTGCTTATATAATAGTAATTTTAGCCTTGTCTTAATCGAAGTTTATATAAGCTTTGCTTAAAGTAATATTTATAAAAAACATATTATTTAACTACACTTAATTAGTTAAAAAGCTATCTTTTTCAAGCTCGACTATAACTTAAATAACCGGTTGTTAAAACTCTAAGTTATAAAAGCAGGCTTTAACATTAACGTGTTATAAACAATTACTATATACGTTAAAGTACTTAAGTAAAAACACGCAGCTAAAAAACGGGGTAAAGACATTAGCGAACTTAACGTCTTTAGTAATAAAGGTAGACCGGAACCGTATAGCGCATCGCTTGTAAAAAAACGGGGTTTTCCACTTTAAAAGCTTAAATCACTAAACCTACTTGTCGTTTTAAAACTTTAACTAATCGGGCAAAAATAGATTTTAAAAGACCCCTATTAAGCGCTTTAACGAATATTAAACGTAGTTTTTATACGCGTAGTATTTAGTTAAAAAACCCTTTTACTTTAATGTCGGTTTCGAGTTAAAAAAGCAGATAAGAAAGATCTTTTCTTTTTTTCGAAAGGATTTATGCTTTATATAGCGTGGTAAAAGCGGGAGTGATAATTTCGTAAATAGAAATCAGGTTTAAAGTATAACGATACTTTTTGGTGTAAGGAATGAAATAGGTAAAAGGAGGATTAGAGATTAGCTAAGCGACGATGCTTTAATTAAATAATAGTTTAATAAAAATAAAAAAAGGACCGCCTTTTTTACGCTTTACGGTTAAAGCTTTTTTAAAGCGTGATTTAATAGCTTTCGCGAAGACTTTAAAGTTAAGTACGACAAATAATAAAAAGCCTTTAATAATTTTAAAAAGGATATAAAACTTATCCCCTACTAAGCGCTTTTTAACCTTATTAACCTCGGTTATAAGGCTTTCGAAAAGATTTAAAACGACTAATCCGTTATCTAAAGACGACGACTTAATAAGACCGCTCTTCGAAAGCGTCTCTTTCCCTTTCTTAAAAACGATAAGCTTAATAAAAGAGGCTTTAAGCTTTACGCCCGCAAGCTTAACGGACTTTTTTTTAAAATCACCTCTTTTAATAGCTAACGGCTTAACAATTAAGCTAAAAGTAAACGACTTATCTTTAAAGCTATAAGTTCTTTTAATAAGTGCTTTAGCTTTAAAAGCTTAACGTAAAAGAGCTTTAACAGCAGCTACTAGTGTAAAAAGGGGCTAATTAGTCTTTTTAACAAGTTACTTCTTCTTTATTACTACTATAAGGCGACGCGGTTTTATTATAATAAGCCGAGAGGACGAAACAACTTGTTTTACCCGTTTAACTAAGTGTTTAACTAAAACTACTTTTTTTATTAAAATAGCAGATATCGAATCACTTAAGAAAAGGACTTATTAATTAAAGTGAGCTTAAAGGTCGACGTAACAGCGTCTACTCGATCTGTCTTACTATTATCGCTAGCATTACTAAGGCTGTTAGCGGGCTTGTTATCGTTAGCAATAACGGGAGCGGGTGGCTCGAAAGCAGGTGTCGCTTAAAAGACAACGCGGCTTTAAGTTAATAATAATTTAACGACTTAAGGGTAAAAACAGGCGGATAAGAATATTACTTTTCCTTTAAGTATAGTGTAAGCGAGGAGTTTAAAGTTAGTTAGTGGGAGTGTTAGTAACTAATTAGTTAAAAAAAAAAGGAGTTAATAAGAGATTAAAGTTAAAAGAAAAGGGAGGTTAAAATTAAAAAAGAAGAAGAGAAAGTTAGTAGGTGATTAACTTAATTGCTGGTTTAACTAATTAAGTAATAACTACTCGCTACTTTTTCTTTTTATTTATTTAATTAAATTTTCTTTTATTTATTTATTTCTTTTTTATTCCTTTTTTTACTTTTAATATCTTTTTATTCTTTTTATTCTTTTTCTTTAATTAGTTATAATTAAATTGTTTTCTTTTATACTAGTAACGGGAAGAGCGTTTTAAACATTTACAAAAGGAACAAAAAAAGGAGAATTACCAGATTAAAAAGGCACGATAGTCTATAATAAAAGGCTGCACTTTAAAAATAACAAAAACTTATAAAAGTTATTAACCTTTAACCGATCCGACAAGTTTTATTTAAATATTATTTAACTTATCCCTTTCTTAATATTCACGACTTTTAAATAAACCCTTTTAAAACTTTTTGTTTTTCTTTTAATTTTTACTAATTTATACACTAATTTCTTTTTATTATCTTTTCCCGCTTTATTTATTTTATATCACTATATCTTGTTTATTCGGTTTTTTTTATATCACTATATAAAGTAACACGATTTACCCCTCTCCTCTTATTATTTAAAACAAGCTTAACTGATCTGACAACAGTTATATTTACTTTAAGTGCTTATAACAGCCTTTAAAGGCGGCAGTTTAATATTATAATTTAGCCGGACTATATAAGTATATACGACGTTGTTTATAGCAAATAAAGCTTAAAAACGTATTACTTTTAACTTATATACAACGAGTTTATCGTTTAAAATAAACTAGTATATATCGACTTTAATATTATTAATAACACTTTACTTAAAAGCGGAATAATTATAAAAAGCTTTATATAATAATATTATTTTAGTTTATTTAATCGTTTTATAAATAAAGACGTCCTAGCTTTTTATAACCTTTTTATAAGAACTTACCGAGCTAAATTATATAATATAATTTCTTATATTACAGGCAGGGAAATGCTTTTTAGCTTATCGGTCGTTATAAAAATTATGTATATTTTAATTAAGCTTTTACTACTAGCTATTATAAAGAGTATAAACTTATAATATAAAGAAACGCTATAGTTAAAGACGGAGAAAGTTATAAAACGGATTAAGTTATATTAATTTTTAATTAACTTTTATTATATAAACTCGCATTATAACTTATTAATAACTAATTAGTTAAATAAAGTGCTTTACTTTTTTAATAGCTTAAACTCTTATTATATAATAAAAGCCGACGACTATAAAGAGTGGTATAATAATAAGCTTTTTAAAATAAAAAAACCGATTAGTTAAATCGTTAATCTTACTTACGTTAAATAAAAATCCAGGTGGGAGTGTAGTGTTTTAGTTTATAAGAATTTATAGCTCTTTTTTAAAGAGCTTACTACTTAAAAAGGAGGAGTATTCACTGTTTATTACGAACTTTAAAGTAACGATTTTACAACTAGTAATTTAATAAAGCGGTATACGATAATGTTTTAACGGTAGAAGTTTATTTTACGAGCGGAGCTTAAACAAATTAACAGATTAGCTTATATTTAACTAAATGCTTTAACTTACTTTTACAAGCCCGACTATTATGTTAAAAACATTTTTTATAAAATAAATAAGCTTAGTGTTAAGTTCGTAATAGACTACGACTAGCGTTAAGTTATAAAGGAACTTAGTGTTAAGCCCGTTAACTATTATAAAACGGGTATAATTAGACTTTTTAAATTAAAGCTATAAAAGGCTATTAAGTTATAATAAAAGGAGGTGCGGCTTGTTAAAAAGAGGTTGTTTAATCGGTTTAAATACTTAATAACACTTATTATAAAACTTAAAAGAGGGTTAAACTTTAATAAAAAACTATATAAACTTAAGTAGCTGTTTATATTTAATAGTAAAAAATAAACTACAGAACTTTTATTTATAAAGAGTATATTAATTAAAGCCGCCAGCTTACTTTAAAAAGCCGTTAAGCTAATAAACAACGACGAGTATAACATTTACTTAAACGTAAAAGAGGTAAGTATAATATAAGACGATAACGATAATATACTCGATAGTTTTAATTAGTTTATCTTACGTATTATCGCCTTATAAAATAAAAAAGGGAAAAGCGCGGTGTTTATAATTAAAGCGACTAACTACTTAGCTCTTAACATATACTTTTATAAAGTCCGCATTTAAAAGTTTAAATTATAAACGATTATAAAAAGCGAGCAAGCTTTATTTATTATAATTAAAGGTTTTTTTAAGTAGGAGGTATTAAAGTAAACTCTTATTAAAATAAGTGAAAATAAGTAGGTGAGCTTAATAAAAGCTTAATTAGTTTTATATAAAAGGCGTTAACTGTTATATAATAAACAGTTTAACGAAAAACTTAAAAAAACTAAAAAGCGTATAAAAGCTAAAACAACGGCTAAAAAAGAGAAAAAAGTATAAAGTTATATATTTTTAATAATTATTTATTTAACTTACACTACTTTTTATCTTTATTATTTTTTATTAAAAAGAAAAAAGAAAAAAAAAGAGTAAATACATAAGTATTAGCCCCCCCCTCTTTTTCCCCTTTACTTCTTATATTAAGTTAAACCGATCAGTTAAAAGCTATAAAAAGGAAGAACTTTTTCCTTTTTCTTTTAAAACTAAAAATAAAGAGTGAAAAGACATAAACGACAAAGGGAAAAGAGGAGAGAGGATAAGCACGAACGGAAGAAGAAGAAGAAGAGCAAAAGAAGACATAAGAATAATTAAAGTTTTGCGACTGCGAACAAACTGAAGAATCCTTTAGAGAAAACGACAAGCTTGACAACTAAGAGACGCTCCTGACACCTGCTGTAATGCGACGGGCGGGAGCGCGCATTTTGACTAATCAGTCAAAATGCGCGCTCCTGCCTTCTGCGTTACGACACGTTTGGTGGGTTGTGTGTTTGTGAGCGTCCGCATGGCCGCCATCCCCATGCGCACTTAATATAAAGGCCCTTTTTCTTTTCTTATCTATAAGAAACCTTTTTTCTTGATCTCGACAGTCTACATCTTTTATAATTCCGAGTATCTGGACCAGCTTCCCCACTTCTGGGCCCCGGGACGGAGCGGGATAGGACAATGCGCTAAACATTCAATTTCCTAACTCTCTTCAAATCAGCCATACTATCCCCGTTGTCTTATCTATCAATGTTACGAAACCAGGAATGTTCGAGTCCTTCCCGTGCAGTGATTCGCAGATTCGGAGATAACTTTGTCATCTTGGACACGACGTCTTTGAATCCAGCATCATCAAAATCCCAGGCAAGGAACGGCTGAGGCGGGTTTTCTTTCTGGCTCAGGCGGTCAAGGACTCGTCTTAAAATGTCCTGGACTCGACTGTCACCGCCGACAAGTTTCTGGAGGCCCAATGCTCCATCGCGGTCGGCAAAGTAAGAGAACTGCTTCTCGAGGATGTATGCCACTTCCAGATCCTCATCATATGCAAAGTCTCGGGGTAGCTGGAATGGAATGATATCGAGCATAACGTAGATGCACTAATGGTTCGTGTAAGCCTGTCGTCATCACAGTTGTAAGGGGCCAAAACGTACCACGACGCCAAACGAGAACACATCCGTGGACGCCTGCACGAAGCTGCGTGCGTGAGCCTCAGGGCTGCGCCACATGTGATTCCCCAGCTGGATACCTTTGAGGGCTGACCGCGGAGGAACCTCAGCAGCACTCTCCAAGTCTGCAATCTGGACTCTCTTGATGGCGATCTCTTTGGCGGTTTGTGCAGTAGTGGACATGTCCTCCAGATCGACGAGAATGTTGCCGGGCTTGATATCTGTGTGTAAGGATTACAGGGTTAGAGAGTGGGCAACAAAAAAGAGAGAGAGAGAGAGAGGTGATGAAATGGAAATAAAAGACACAAACCTGTGTGGACAATGTTGCGACTATGCAGCTCGACCAAACCCCTCAGGCATCACACAGAATACGCTTTCGGGTGTTTGTGGGCAAGTTCTTCTGTCCAAGCTCCAGAAGATCGGTTGTGAGATAGTCGTAGACAAAGAGCAGATGTTCTGGGACCGAATCAGTGACGACGCGGACGTGCGGGCTGCGTGCAAACGGCCGCTGCATTTGCCACTGGTAGTCAACTTCGGTCTTGCGGATGCTTTTCAGCACATGTTTTTGGCCATCCGAGTCTCTGC
Organism: Raffaelea albimanens; assembly: GCA_002778245.1. NCBI lineage: Eukaryota > Fungi > Ascomycota > Sordariomycetes > Ophiostomatales > Ophiostomataceae > Raffaelea > Raffaelea albimanens. The sequence continues at coordinate 1,161,576 of PCDJ01000006.1, read as the reverse complement.
CAAGTTGATTAATGAAATGTATAAGGAAGCAAGAAAACAAACTTACTGGGCCAGATAAACGCATATGAATGGCCGTTCTCGATGCTGCATGATCTGCTCCAGGCGGTAAGTGCGGCCTGATTCTCCACGGAGCGCTGTGCCAAGAGCCAGCGGCTTTTCGGCGTCGGATGGAGCCTTGGCCGACATGGCACGGAGCTGCGGTGCAGTCCGTCGAAATGACACTGCGGCAGTGTTGCCGATGGCAGAGAGGCGAGCCCACATGTTCGGTCGGGGACGTTGTAAACTCGAGAATCAAGCATCTGTTTGTGAGTGCACTGGCCGGGCGCTTCCTAGTTTAGCGCTGGCGCTTCCGCACCCGTGAACCGCACCCGTGAACCAATCGGCTTCGAAATGCCCCGTTGTTGGTCAAAACCTTGTCAAAATGGCCTGTGTGGGACTACAAGCTAATACTCTCCTACTGCCATGTATCGATGGCACAGGCTCATGTCGCAAGAGCTCAATAGCCACGTCCAGCTGAGAAAAGGAAAAAGGAGCATATGTGAACGTTGGCATAATTCCATGGTTGGAACAGTCGTGATACTCCTGGGCAAAGATGGGTGTCTTTCAAATCGCCGTTACTAAAAGATATGGTCGGTTTATTCAGCGGGAGTTTTAAAGTCTTGACTCAGCGGCCAAACTGTCAGTTATGAACCGCCATGCATAAAGGCTTTTGCAGAGTGCAGACCGTGCGAGCGCATGTTTCGCAGCTGTTGCAAGCCAGGGTATATCACTTTTTGGGTCGGATGCTCTTATGAAGGGTTTTATGTTTATCTTTTGTGTGTCCCTTTTCTGTGTCGAGTACGGCTTCTACATGAAATGGGGCTTCTACGCCATTGCCTATTGGGGTACCGGTACGTATCAGACGGTGACGCGGCAGAGACCACCCCCTTGGAGTCTCTTGCAGGGCACATGCAGATCATCAGATGGTCGCTGGCCGATCTTTGTATGGGTGATATCAAGTGCCGGTGGTGTCCCGATGTTTTAGAGGCGTCGTATGGGTTGGGGTCTGTGCCGGGGAATAACTTGCCCTTGCATACCGGCAGGTGTAGATCATCAGTCTCGCTTTGGCGTGTCTGAGCAAATGCTTCACTGGTTGCATGAGCACAGCAGCAGTTGTAGTCGTACTCGTCTCCCATTTATTCTTGGCGTTTTAATGTTCTGGCGTGCTTGATAAGAAACTCTTGCGAGGAAGTATTGTCCACAAAGAAGAAATATTCCACGATGGACAGTGTGGAGAGAAATGGAAAATCCTGATATGGAGGAACGAAAAAAAGGCATCTTACAACCTTTCGACAAATAAATGGCGTACTGCTTCTCGCACTATTTTCCTTCCACGCGTTCTAGAAACAAACTTATTCGCCATCTTGCTGGCCCGGTTACAACAGTAAACTGTCAATGCTACTGTGAAACACCAAAAGTTCCGGTAGATTTCCTGTTCAGGCACACATGTAACGGCCTGGTGGACACCCCCAGGTGGAATAGCCCCGAAAATATCCCGACAGGATGGAGATAGCAAAAACACAAAAGGTTGAAGCTTAATCGCGGCCGCGGGCCGTTGTTGTATCGCGCGGTTTTGACCTAATTGGGGAGCAAGGGGGGGAAATACGGATATATACAGAGACAAGAGTGCACGGATGGATATATTGAAAACCACAGACTCATTATTAATAGATGCAGACGCTTGCTTTGCTTGTCCCGACTGTTTTAGCTCGGCTTGGGGCGTTGATGCTTGTCTGAGCCCGCTGGCATGTGTTTTGCCTTGCTCTTGGCAGCACCTATAAAAGACAAAGGCCCTTGGACTATCCTCTGTCGATCACGGCGGTCGAGCCGTGGATGCCACACGGCGTCTGCATCAGGAGCATCTTCAGCCTGATTTCAGCCAGGCATTCTCGTCCTGTACGTCTTTCTCTTGGCCATTTCTCCGTATACGCGTCGCTGCTGTTTCAATTTCTCAGCAATCGCCCGCTGACATATCCTGAATTATACAAGGCCACGGCCTCTCTCTCTCTCTCGGTCGGCACCCCCGAGACGCCAGCTCAATCGGCCGAGATAGCACAGCCGCAACTTTCCTAAAAGGGGGGGCACTGCATTTGTTTCGAGGTCTTTAGTCTATAGCAGACCTGTATTACCTAGTGTGTCAGCTTTCGCCTGTGCCCTTGCGGCGTAGAACAAAGACTCGAGTGCCGGAGAATTACTCCACAGGATCACCGTCTGTTGTCCCATGCTGTTCCAGCTGTCGGAGAGGGACTGGGGAGAAGAAGGAGAAGGGTCGAAAAGAATGGCTCTAGTGTGTCGATGGAAGTGCCCATGCATACACATACACGCACGCGCGCGCACACGCTGCAATAGACCGATTGTTTTGTCCTTCCCGTCTGACTGAGGATCTTTTTTTTGTGTGTGTGTGCTGCCTGCCACCCTGGTGGTATGTTTGATATATATGTTAGCACCGCCCCCCCTTTGATAGTTGTAAACGGTTCTCCTTTTTGGAGCTTTTGTTGGGTGAATCTCAACTCGACAATTTTTTTTTTCAAGAATACCGCAAGAAAAAAAAAAGATGTCGGGTTACGCACGGAACAGCTGGCAGGTCCAGGCTTACCACCTCAGTCTTCTCGAGGCAAACAACAATAATGCCAACAACTCCAACAACCTCCCCCGCGAGAGAAAGAGGATGAGCCATGTTCGTGTTCAAGAGCAACCGATTCCCGAAGAACGTTCGACCACGCCGGACAGTGAGCGAGCGTTCTCCGTAATGAGTGAAGATGCCCCGTCGGCGGTTGTCGGCAGCACCGAGCTGTACGAGAATGGCAAGATCAGGTGCATTCCGGTATGTGGATAAGCCAAGAGGGACTGGGGGGGGTTATGTTTTGTTATGAGACAAGGCTGACTTTTTGTTTTTTTGCCAGATGCCCACACCGGACCCCAAGGGTAATTAATTACATTTGACGTCTTTGTATTGTGCCCGATGGCCGCTGACAAGAGCTAGATCCCCTCAATCTGCCCAACTGGCGCAAATGGACTGCCATTGTTGTTCTCTGCCTGTGTAAGTCGAGGCTCTGCAGACACTCTGGACTATATTCGTCTGACAAGCTCCAGTTGGCTCCCTCGGTCTGGCCGCCGAGATTGTGGTCGGCTCTTTGCTCCCCGTCTTTCTTCTGCAGTACTCTGGTGTCGACCCTGCGACCATCCTGTCGGACCCCAAGCTCAGCGCCCAGGCTGCCGGAGCCGACCCGTTCGCGGTCCTGCCCCCCGGTGTCACGCCCATGGTTAGCCTGATGCAAGTGTCCCTGTTGGCCACCATCCCGCAGATCTCCAACGGCGTGGCCGGTTACCTCTTGATTCCCATGTCGACAGCTGTTGGGCGGCGCCCGGTGCTCCTTGTTACCGGCATTGCTGCTTGGGCCGGTGGTTTCTGGGCCGGTGCCAGCCAGTCGTTGACCAGCCACATTGCAGCCCGCGTGATTCATGGTCTCGGCGCTGGCGCCGTGGAGGCCCTTCTCCCGCTGATTGTCCAGGACATGGTCTTTATCCACCAGCGTGCTCGTGCCACTTCTGCCGTCATTGCTAGCCAGGTGAGTCGCGGCAGACTTGCATTCCGAACCGCCTGGAACCACTCACTCACTGACTGCCTAGGGCCTGTTCATTGTCATTCTTGGTGTTTCCGGCCCGTATCTGTCGGCACATTATACGTGGAGATGGCTGTACTGGATCACCTCTGGGTTTGGCCTCGTCATTTGGTTCCTTTTGATTTTCTTTGTCCCCGAGACCCGCTGGATGCGGTCCAACGAGGAACTCGGTAAGTTGACTTCTTGTGTTCTCCAGGAAGGAATAGTGAGAGTGCCTATAGAAGCAACAATGGCGACTAACAAAAACAGGTGGCCAAAAGGTGTTCCCTCTCGAGGAGGGCGAGAACCGTCCACGCCTCGACTACAAGACGTACGGCCCCCGCACTACAAAGACCAACATTGGCCTGTTCCAGTACGGGTTTGAGTGGAAGGCCGCCGGCATGTCGATTCTCGACGCTCTGAGAACACTCATGTTCCCGACGGTGATTTACATTATCATGATCAACGCCGCCTTCTTCATGATCGACTCGTCCACTCAGCAGATCACGTCATTTGCCCTTCTTGGAGCCGGGTACGTGAACTCATCATAAAAAAAAAAAAAGATGCACGGAAACAAAGACACGGGTACTAATTATCCCCAGAATTCCGTTCGAATGGACCGGCATCGCCGTGGTGCCTTCCATCATTGCGACGTTCTCTGTGTACATCTTTGGTGGTATCGTGGCCGACAAGATGGCGCTCAAGATCACAAAGTGGTACGGCGGCCTGCGGGAGCCGGAGCACCTGCTGCCCAACTTTGCCATTCCGTTCATTTTCGAGATCACCGGCTGCTTCATCTTTGGATATGCTGCGCAGAACAGCCTGCACTGGGCCATTCTTCTGCTGGGGTCCTTCTTCACCCTCTCGGGCGATCTGATCTTGCTCACCATCAGCAACGTCTACATTGTCGAGAGCTATCCGCAATGGGCTGGGTATGTGTGTATTTTGCTTGTTTCTTTTGCGTGTATGCTACTGACAGCTTCAGCCCGGTTCTCAACAATGCTTCGTCCATCAAGATCATCATTGCCTTCTTCGCGTCCTCCAATGTCACCACCTGGAACGAGCAAATCGGCCCCATGCGCCTGTTTGTCATCTTTGCCGAGCTGCTGATCGTCCTGTCGCTCGGTGTGCCGATTCTCTACTTCTTCGGCAAGCGTCTGCGCACGTGGACCGGCGGCAAGGTCAAGGACCGGACCGCCAAGGGACATGCAAAGGATGTCGAGAAGATGGATGCCAAGAACGTCGATGACATTTGAACCGGGGTAGGGTGCAGCTGTTGTGTGACAATCGTGCAAACAGTGGGCTGATGTTTTCTACTCAAACAATAACTACTGCCTTTTGCAACCTTTTTATTGGCGAGCCTGTCTTTGTTCCTGTCGTTATCTCTTTTATTTTTTTAATTGACTGTGTCTTTTGTACCATTTTTTGTTTACTGTTCCTTTTATATGTATATAACCTACTAGACTTTTATCCTTTCCGGTTTTGTATTGCTCGTCTATTTTTCAATCGCTATTTGTTTTTTGCCTTTTCTTGTTATTCGCTGTTTTGTTGTTTTTCTGGTTTGTTTTCTTTATTTCTTTTTATTATGTCTACCTTCCACAAACATAGACATACAACAGAGCCAGCTGGCAAGGCTCAATTTCAGTCGTTACTCACCCCCCATTGTTTATCATCCCACGACCATTTACTATCTGCTACTCTTCTCTGAAATGCATTGCTTTCTTCGGAATACCCAGCCATGACGGGTCTCAGACGGCTACACCAGCCCACTCTGTTGTAAGCTGAAGGCCACCTTGGCCGAACCAGATACACTTCTTTCACCCCGCCATTTCACCCAACGCCGGACCGGGTCAGCCGCAACTAACTCCAGAATGGATGCCCGTGCAGATGGCCGAGGCAGATTTGACTGGCCAGACCAGGCATTCTCATGATCCGAGATTCCGCGCTAGGGCGCAATGGCGGAATCCAGGCCGCCGTATTGGTTCTTCCCGGGGTATGGGGTACGACACTGGGGGTGTGTGGCTGCAGGATGGGAAGAGACGATGCGTTATCCAGTTCACGTCGTTTTAAGCCTCGACGAGCAAGAAATCTATCTGGAGGCACGATATCGCCAAATGGGCAGGAAACAAGCTTTTCGACCAAGGTCCCCAGTACAGCAAAGGACTCTTGGTGCTGTATGCCAAGCAGATCTGATGGGCGTAATATGTTACTGGAATAGCCTCATTGGCCTCTACCCAGCAGGGGGTCTTTAGAGAAAGGTGTTGTGGGGCTGTTGTCTAGACCTTCTTCGATACCTGCCTAGCCATATCAAGAAGCGAGACACCGGCCACAGAACGACCAGACTCAGACACACATGGCCAACGACTTTCAGCCGCAAAAAAACACGACTCTCCCAACGAGATGCCATAGCCCTGTGTGCCCCCCCTCACAGGCGAGATGGAAGAACAAATGCGGGCGACGCTCCGATGCGTGGCCATCGTGTCTGCCTTGGCCTCCCGGATGAAGACGGAGGGGAACCTTGGTGAAAGGCACATTCTTGACAACGTTTCAGTCTTCCTCCTTTCCATTCAAAAAGAAGAACTTCCGTCTCTCTCAATCCAGTTTTTAGCTGCGGCAACAAAGCCACCATGTCATATCAAACATATGGACAACCACCCCCCCAGGGAGGGACATACGGGCAGCAGCCGCAGCACTACCAGTACCCCCATCCTGGGGGCCAACAGCCTCAATATGGGCAGGCTCAACCTCCGCCGGCTCCTGCGGCCTCTGGACATGACCAACTGGCGGCGGCCATGTCTGGCATGAGCATTTCTGGAGGTCCGCCGCCGTCAACGCAGCCTCCGTACAGCCCGGCCGGATACGCTTCGCCTCCTCCAGCCCACCAACAGGCCCAGCAGCCCCAACAGCAGCAGCATCAACCTGGCTACCAGTCGTACCCACCTCCGCCTCCAGGTCCTCCCGCCGGACAACCTGGACCACCTTCCAGCCAGCCTCCCCCGCAATATTACGCTGGAGGACAATATGCACCGCCGCCGCTGCCTGCTGGACAGCCTCCCTACGGGCAGCCTTCCACGACACAGCCGGCCTATGGCCACACACCGACCCCGCCGACTACTCAGCCTGCGTACGGTTCTGTCCCGCCGCCATCCAGCCAGCCACCGTATACCACCGCTCCTCCGTTGACGAGCCAGCCTGCGTACGCTGTCGCCTCTCCTCCAGTTACTAGCCAGCCGCCTTATGGAGTGGTGTCCCCTGCCACCACTGCTCCTCCGACGAGCAATCCCGGCTACAGTGCACCTCACCCGGCCTCGCAGCCCCCGTATGGCTCACCGGCTACAACTGTTGCCTCGCCTCCGCCGTACGCGACACCGCCGCTGCCCCCGACAACCCAGCCGGCATATGGGTCGCCCCATCCTGCTGCTCCCGTCGTGGCAGGCGGTCCGCCTCCTCCACCGACACCTCCAACAAGCCAACCTCATCATGGACAGCCTCCGGTAGCTGCTGCCAGTCCTCCACATGTCCGTGATGCCCAGCCGGCGCCGCCTACCCATCATGGGTACGGTTCTCCTGTGCCGTCTCAAGGACATCCGCAGTCGCCAGCCGCACAGCACGCCCCAGGCAATCCCTGGTCTGTACCTGGCACCCCAGGCGCCCCTGGCGCCCCAGTCCAACGTGCTCCCGGCGGTCCACCGCCGCCTGCTCCATATGGTTCTCAGCATAGACCGCCTTACGTCGGACAGCCGGGTGCTCCTCCTCCTCCTCCTGGGCAGCAGAGAGACCCTGGTGCTCCCGGTGCTCCACCACAGCACGGCGCCGCTCCGTATGTTGCCGCGGCCGGTGCGGCAGTCGCTGGAGGAGCAGCCGCATCGTACATGTCTGCCGGTCGTGGGGGGCAGCCTGCTGGTCCACCTGGAGGACCTCTCCAGGGCGCACCCGGCTATGCTCCTGGGAATCCTCCCGGGAATCCTCCTGCGGCGGCTGGATATGCTCCTCCGCCAGGCGGCCCTGGCGGGTATGCGCCGCCGCCGCCACCCCCTGCTGCTGCTGCTGCTGCTGCTGCGCCCGCCAAAAAGGGTTTCTTTAGCAAGCTCACGTCTGGCCAGAAGATGGGCATGGGCGTTGTCGGCGGCCTGGCCGCGGGCGTGCTGGCCATCAAGGGCGAGCAGAAGCTGGAGAAATGGGGCGAGCACGAGAAGCAGCAGATTGAGCACGAGATTGCGCAGGACATATCGGGGAGTGGGCGTTATGGTGCCGGTGCTGCAGGGGGTGCGGGGGGGTACACAGGGACTGGATACTACGACAACACAGTGGTGGCAGACGACCGGGTGGTGGACAATACGTTTGTGGAAAACACGACTGTGATTGACAACACGACGGTCGTGGACAATACATATGTTGACACGACCGTAGTGGACAATACCTACGTCGACAACTCCTATGTGGCCGACACCAGTTATGCCTCGTACATCGAGACTGACACGTCGTATGCAGAGACGGACACTTATCTGGTAAGACCCTGCTTAATGTTTGAATTTGGCGAGAGCACTAACAAGTTAGCAAACGGATACCTCCTACGAAGAGGTGGACACCTTTTCTTCAGACACGTTTGTGGATTCGGGAGACTCTTGGTTCTAAGGGGGTACGCAAAGAGAATGAAAGATGGAAACGTTGTGATGTTTGTGCTTCTTGTTCAGCTTGCTTGTCTACTCTGCTTTCATGATGCTTTTTTCATGGTTCCCGTCGAGACACATTGATTTCACATTCATTACCCGTGTTTTTCTTTTGCCTCTGATTTATTTCATTTTCCTTCCTCTTTGTTTTTTTCTCTCTTGTATCAGATGAATCAATTTTACAATTTATGACCATGAAAAAGAGATCCACGATCTACGCACAAACAAACAAAATTGCCCAACACCCAAACGCCTCGCACGATGCACCTTTTTTTTCTTTTCATCTTGCTTGCCTGCTCGTCGCACACTAGACACAGACCGTCTCGAGAGGGAGGTCGAACCCCAAAACTTCCTCATCTCCTCCGGCCGCCGCGGCCACCACCACCACCACCACCGGCTCCTGGAGGCATGCCCATGCCCATCTGCTGCATCTGCTGCATCATGCTCTGCATGTCCATGCCCTCGGGCATACCAGGCATGCCGCCGCCGCCGCCGCCACCGCCGCCGCCGAGCATCTTCATCAGGCTGCCCATGTCCGGCATCATACCGCCCAGACCGCCGCCGCCACCCGCTCCACCCGCTCCGCCCATGCTCTGCAACCGCTTCTGCATCGCCGCCATCTGCTGCTGCTTGTTCGGGCCCGCCATCGCCGACTGCGCCCGCTGCATGTTCTTCATGTTGCCGCCCATCTTCTTGGCCATGCCCGCCATCATCCGCTGCTGCGTCAGCAGGTCCTCCACCTCGCGCACAAACGTGCCCGAGCCGCGGGCCACGCGCGTCATCCGGCTCGGCTGGTCCAGGAACAGCTTGCCGTCCGAGTCGAGCTCCTTGTCCGTCATCGAGTCGCAAATGTAAATCATGCGCTTCAGCTTGGCGCTGCCCTCCTCGTCGTCCATGCCCGACATCATGTTGCTCATGCCGGGAATCATGCCCGCCATCTTGGACAGGGGTCCCATCTTCATAATGTTCTGCAGCTGGTCCCGCAGATCGCGCACCGTAAAGATGCCCTCTGTAATGTGCTTGATCGTGTCCTTTTGGTCCAGCTTGAGCGACTGCACGTGCTCAACCAGGCCGGCCATGTCGCCCATGCCCAGCAGCTTCTGCACAAACTGCTGCGGCGCAAACCGCTCCAGGTCCAGCATGTGCTCGCCCGTACCCAAAAAGACAATCGGCGTCCGTGTCGCCGCAACGGCCGAGATGGCGCCACCGCCGCGGGCGTGGCCGTCTGTCTTGGTGATGATAATGGCACCAAAGTCGGCGGCTTCCTTGAAGGCCTTGGCCTGCGCCTCGGCCTGCTGACCAATGGTGGCGTCGAGCACCATGATGGTCTCGTCCGGGTGCACGGCCGTCTGGATGTCCATCATTTCCTGGAACAGGGCCGACTCTTGCCGATGGCGACCGGACGTGTCGACAATGATGATATCAAAGCGCTCCTTTTTGAACTTTTCCACGCCGTCGCGGGCGACGACCGCCGGGTCGGTCTCGGTGAGGGAACCGTAGTAGGGGATCTTGGCTTTCGTGGCGTTCTGCTTCAGCTGGTCAAAGGCACCGGCACGGAACGTGTCGGCACACACCAGACACGCCCGGAACCCTCTGCTCTGGTAGTGCCGCGCCAGCTTTGTACACGACGTCGTCTTTCCGGCACCCTGCAGACCGACAAACATGATAACGTTGCTCTTGCCCTTTTTCGGCTTGAAGGGCTCGGCGTGGGGGTCGACGAGGCGCACCAGCTCGTCAAAGACGGCCTTTTGGATCAGTCGCTTCTTGTTCACTGCCGGCGGCAGGTCTTTGAGGTTGACAGTCGTCTTGATGGATTTGCGCAGCTGTGCGACCAGCTTGACGTTGACGTCGGCTTCGACGAGGGCGTTTCCGATTTCCTTGAGCATAGAGTCAAAGGCCTACAACGCGAAACGTTAGCATATGACCTCCAGTAATTTCCCTGCTGATGGCACCTTGTCAGCATCGTCCCCTGCCGAATCTCAAATCCCACCTTTTCGTCAATGTTGGGCGCCCGTGTCAGGTCCGACACGGCCGCGTTGATGCGGCGGCCCAAATCCTGGAGAACCATGGCTGGTGAATAAAGCGGCTCCCGTTTCGTTTGTTTTGTCGGATTTCTCAATGTATCTGCCGCTGCCGTCTCGTTGCGACTGGTAATGGTTTTGCAGGTGGCGTCCAAAGCTTCGTCGCAAAGCGACTACTCGTGGTGGTGGGGGAATCATAGGCGGTGGGAAATGGCAGAATAATTCTTACTAAACGGCCCAAAAATATGTGTCACGTGTCAATTTTTGCCCTATTACCGGAAACGGCAATTAAGCTTGGGACTAACACTTGACAGACTGGCACTGTACAAGTTCCTAGTTGGTTAACTCTTTTAAAAAAAGGATTGAAACTGGAAGAATTCATCTAGAAGGCTGTAATACATTATGTTTTTAGTTTGCTTGTTTGTTTGTTTGTTTCGTAGCGTTCTACAGTTGGGACTACTTGGATGCGTGACAATTCAAATACGACAACTTTCGTAGGGAAAAGAAAAATATCGATAAAATTGCAGAGACGATGGTATTAGTTTTCCAGACCAGGTTACAAAGGCATTGGTAAGCCCGTTACAGTCTATGCAAATGAACAAGGGCATCACTCATGGGCTGGAAGGTATCACCCACGGCATCATAATTATCTCCATTGTTCGTGATGTCTTTTCTGATGTGCACACATCCTTATCAGCGGTCTGAAATAGCAGCAACAACCTGCAGCGTGCTTTACTCACGAGGGAAACTTTTACATCTATGCCCACAGTCATTTTGAAAGTGCAGTCCCATGTGATCAAGGCGTGTTTGATCCTTGCCATGTGCATCGGCATTCCAGCCTGGTCACATTTACGGGATATGTTTTCCAAACAATTTGCCTGCCACCCCGGACCTCGTACCAAGACACCGCAAAACCATGTAGACGCTTTTCAAGACAGATGCAAAGGTAACCAATTAAATGATGGCAATAAGGCCCTCACACTCATGGTGGCGATGGTACGATGCGAACTACGTCCGCTCCTCGCCCCACACCACTTGCTGTCCTTTCAACTACTGGACACCAGCGAGAAGAGGCTTCCATGGTTCTGGCATAACTTTATTGCGTCTATTGTGACATTTTTTAATAGGAACGGGTGGATTAATCAGTCTAATTCCCTCTTTCCCTAGTCTGTCTCTTTGCAACTTTTACTGCTCTTGCATGTACTTGACATACTCCCGCACCAGCCCCTCGGCATTCTCGTCCTTGGTCAGCCCCAGCGACAGCGGGAACGTGTAGTCCACATTCCACGCCCAGCTCCGCAGCAGCTCCTCGTACGCCGCATTCGGCTCGTCGTGGATCAGCGCCAGCTTGTCCTGCCCGCCCACCGCTGCCAGCGCGTCCAGCAGGTCCTGCACGCTCGCAATGATGCCCGGAAAGTTGACCGCCCGCAGGTGCGCGTACGGCAGCACGTCGGCCTTCATCGTTGCGATGCGCACCAGGTTCTCGACCACCGTGCTGGGGCTGGCGAGGGTGGCCTTGAAGCTGCGGTCGGTCAGCGGCAGCGGGCACGCGAGGCCGGCGAGGGGCTCGCGGATGATGCCGGACAGGAACGCGCTGGCGGCGGGGGCCGGCTTGCCCGGGCGCACCGAGATGGTGGGAAAGCGCACGGAAAAGGCGTCGATGCAGCCGCGGCGGTGCAGGTCGTTGACGAGAATCTCCATCATGTACTTGCAGCTGCCGTAGACGCCGGTGGGCGTGGGCGTGGTGGCTTCCGTGACGAGGTCCGGCATGGGCGGCCCGTAGACGGCATTGGACGATGCGTAGACGACGCGGACGCCGCGCTGGGCCTCGGCGAGGTGCAGCAGCAGGGCGCGGGTGGCGTCGACGTTGACGCGCAGGGCCAGGGCAGGGTTGGCCTCGGAGGCGCCCGACATGATGCCGTGGAAGACAAAGACGGCGGTGAGGGGCAGGGCGGCGGCGACGACGGAGGCCAGCTCGTCGGCCTTGCAGAGGTCGGCCTGGAGCGGGCGGGCGTTGTGCGGGTGCCGGGCCCTGGCCGGGATCGGCGGCTTGATGACGTCGGTGAGGAAGACGACGTTGTCGGGGTCCTCGAGCAGCCGGATGGCCAGCTGGGAGCCGACCATGCCGGCGGCGCCGGTGATGAGGTAGTTCTTTGGAGCCATTGTGAAGTTGTGTCTGCACAAGAGATTGAATGGGAAACCCTCAAACGTATGGGGTGTCCCCTTGTAGTTTGTCAGGTACGTCTTCCCGGTCAACCCACTTTTTCTGCCGGCTCTCGGCAGCCAATTCTGGCGACATCCTTTTCCCCTCACAGCACGCTGTCAGCGCCCTAGATGCGGCGTAAACCCGCCCCGTAAACGAAGATCTCCCGGCACAATGACACCCGATGGGGTTTTAGCGGGCCCCTGGAGTACTGGGCCGAACTCGGGGTAAAGTGGTCCAATCACCAAAATCTCGGAAGGAACTGCGAGCTCTGGACACCAGACACACCACCTCTGGCTTTGGCTTTTTTTTAATTGATTCTTGACTTGCACTCATTTCTCTCCTACGCATCTGGCCCGAAATACGTCCGTGGCCAAATGTTCATTGCCGTCTTTGTGCCTCCTCCCACTGGCAGCCCTGCATGGAGCGTCCGTCCATCGCCACTCCCATTGGCAAACAGATTCACCCAGAAGAGTGCATTTCCAGGGATTGGCCTGAAAGCCAGGCCTCCTTTTTCGTGATGCCGCCAGATTCTGTGATCTGAAGCCTGAGCGCCCTCGTTGTCGTCATTTGCTGCCAGTGCGTGTGTCTGAGCACCCCCGTTGTCGTCATTTGCAGCCAGTGCGTGTGGAAAATATGTCTCCCCCTCGGTGCAGTTTGCCTGCAAGACGACGAAAAACGTGGCCGCGCGATTGTACAGCCGTCGCCGGCCGGCAGCTGCGTCTGCGTCGGCCAGCCGCGGCTGCCGGAACCAGTCGGTGTGCAGGTCAAACTTTTGGCCGGCCACGTAGTGCACCATTTGCGGGCTGCCCATGTCGTCGTGGCCAGGCCGGAGCACCGTGCCCATGAAGCCTTGTGCGCGGCCAAGAACACATGCGACTGCATTTTCGTTCTTCTCTCCCATACCCGTGTCGTCCAACCCCGGAAGCGGCGCACTCCATGATGTGCGGGCCTGCGAGGACGAGTCGCGGCCAAAGCCTGTAACCGGAGACGGCTGCAGCTGGGCCTCGCCGGCTTTGACGATGAGGTCGGCCTCGCTTGCCTGCACAAAGTTGTGGATGTAGATGAGCAGCGGATCGAGCGAGACGATCTCTGTCCGGTAGCTGTGGTCTTTGCACTCAAAGGGCGTTGCCGTCGCCTCTGTTTGATGCGAGTTCGGGACGAGCTTTTGTAGGATCGGAAGCGTGGCCAGGTCGATTGAAAAAGGCAGTGCTGTCGAGGTCCCTGAGAATCCTATGCCAGTTGAACGTGTCGCGGCTGGGCCAAAGTATGCCACGCTGGCGCCCAGAGCTGCCGACAGCAGCTGGCCGGGCTGGAACATTGTCTGTTGAGATGGCATGTCGTGTTGACGAGACAGACATTCTAAAGGATGTTGACTCGAAGACAAATTGGATGACCAGTTCTAAAGGATGTTGACTCGAAGACAAATTCGATGACCAGTTCTAAAGGATGTTGACTCGGACAAATTTCGCACTCTTCTATTCTCTACAAAACAAACAGCGAGCGCAAATGGTCCGTCGCCGGGTAAATCAATGTGGCCTCACTCTCCGCCCACCTGGATTATCCCCCAACTACAGCCAAATCGAGCAAACGGAATATGGCCATTCTGCTCTGTTCATCTACAGCACACTCAGACTTCAAAGCCAGGAAAATCCACTGGCGTCTCGTCCGGCCGCGGCCCCATTGTCCAGTTTGAGATCCCGCCGGGGAACGACGTGTGCAGCGAGTACATGTCCGGGTTGGCCTTGATCTCGTCTGAATGGGCGAGGACGTCCTCCAAGTCCTGCCCGACGTCAAAATACTTGCCGCGCAGCGCATCCTTGGCCACGCCAGTCGCCAGCGCGACAGATGTCATGCCGCTCAAGTAGACCGAGTCGTTGTAGTAATGCAGAATGTTTTTGTACATTTGGCCCCCGGATGGCAGTTCAGAAACGGACGTGTCAGAGTATTCTGGGACGTTAGAAGAGATTTTTATCGAAATGGGGTCTTCTCAATCATTGCTGAGTTGGAATCGATTCTCATGGTCAAATGGGGTCTTCTCAACCATTGCTGAGTGGACATGGAAGCGATTCTCATGGGCCTTACTCTTCTCCACCATTGCTGAGCGAACACCTCCTGGGTGCAGCGAGTACAGGTGGATGTCGTCGAATCCCTCGGCGTCGGCTTCCTTTTGGATGCACCCCGTCAGGTTGATCAGGCCGGCCTTGCTGGAGCAGTAGCTCGTGCTCCACGGGACGACGACTGTGCCTGCGCGCGATGCAATGTTGACCACACAGCCGCTGCGCTGCGCCCGGAACGTCGGCATCAGCAGCCGCATGAGGCAGTACGGGCCGGTGAAATTGACGGCAATGTCGTAGAGAAAGTCGCGAGGGTCTTGTCTGTACATCTGCCAGTGTTAATTGTAGGAAGGAAAGAGAAATATCCGTGTTATTTGGAGGAAACATTCTAGATCTACCCACCGGCGACAACATGTTGGCTCCGGCATTGTTCACGAGTATGTCGGCGCGGCCGGCCTGGCTCAAAACCTGCTCGACGAGCCGCTCGCAGCTCTCGAGCTCCGACACGTTGCACTGCACAAACGTCACCCCGGCAGCGCCAAACTTGCGGCAGCGCTCCTCCAGAGCCGGCGGCGGCGGCGTCTTGTTGTACACGAGAAACAGGTTGGCGCCGGCGACGGCGAAGCTCTCTGCATGGCCTTGTCCGATGGCTCCGGCGGCGCCTGTTTGTCAGCAAGACATTTTCTCACAGTCGACGCTTTCTTCTCGTACCTGTAATTACGGCGACCTTGTCTTTCAAGACGCCTCGGTATTTGGATGGGTGAATAAAAGGATACACTTCATTGTGTAAGCGAATACCTGGAGAAGCCATCGAGCAGGATTGGGTCTTGTTGAAAAGTGCGTTTCCTGCAAGATGGATTTCACTCTTGTTTTCTTCTCCAAAATGTATCTATTCTGCATCTGTACCTTTTCTCTTCGTGGGGGGTAAACACACGGCTAGACACGCGGCACTTGGGCCCCGGCCCTCTCGGCAGATAGGTTAAAAAGAAAAGCATGGCTGGACATGAAAGTAATCTTCTCCACGCGTTCACTTGGGGAAATTGGAGTTTATATGGGTTACTACCAAACATCTCGAAAGTCCCTGCTCTTGTGCAGCGCACGGCTCGGGCAGCTCAAGTTCCCGTTAAACCGTCTCCTCCTAGATCGCCCCTTCGCCTTGGTTCCGCGGATCGTTCTCGTCCTTGTACAGCTCGGGACACTTGGCCGACCGCTGCCAAAAGATCCACCGCTTCGTCCACCACGGCAGCACCGTGAACAGGTTGTGCTTTGCAAACGTCCGGTCCGGCACGGCAAAGACGTAGTCGAGCTCTTCCAGCGACTTTTGCTTGGTCTCCGGGACAAACAAGAATATCAGAGACAGGGCGACAAGGTTGAGCCCGGCGTAAAAGCCAAACGCGCCCTGGGGCTTCAGGGCCAGGAGCATCCGCGGGAACGTGAGCGACAGCACCGAGGCCCAGAAGTTGTTGGTGGCCACGGCCCAGGACATGCCGATCTCGCGGTGGGACAGCGGGAACACCTCGGCCGAGTACATGAACGGGACGGGGCCCTCGCCGGGCGAGTAAAAGGCGGCAAAGAGATACACAAACGTGGCGACGGCGCCGATGCGAGCCTTGCTGTCGGGAATGTCCGACTCGATAAAGTAGCACATTCCGGCGGCTGGGTTGTTAAGTAAGTTTTTATTATGAGAGAGCTTTGGCGAGACTTACCCAACAGAGTCCAAAACATGTTTGGAAATGTAAACAGCAACAGCGCACGACGGCCATAAGTGTCGATCGTGTAGACGGCCGGCCAGGCAAAAAGGAACTGCAACGTCAGCTGCATGAAAAGCAAGTGGAGAGGCCGTTGTCAGCCTACGTTGATCAGTCCAAACCCAAAGCTGGCCCACAGAGCAGTGTATGCACTGATTCCGCTCTGCTCGAAAACGGTGCTGCTGTAGAATGCAATAATGTTGACTGCTGGTCAGCAAGAGGTTGCCTGGGAGCATTGGGCGAGGGGACTTGCTTACTTCCACACATTTGCTGGGCAATCATGACAATGCCAGACGCAAATGTAGCCCGTCGAATACGCGGCACGGTGAAGAGCTCAATGAAGCGTGTAAACATGCTGCTGCTGACGTTGAGGCCGGCCTCTTGGACAAGAATGTCTTCCTGCTCCAAAAGACAGTGGATGTAGTAAATATCGCGGGCAGCCTGGAGCTTGGTGTTGCGGAGACGGATCAAGGACCGCCAGGCCGACAGATACTTGCGCTTCTTGAGGTACCACCGCGGGCTTTCAGGACAAAAGTAGGTACCCAAAACCAGAGGTATGGCCGGAATGAAGGCCGAGCCGATTTGGAGACGCCATGCAATGTCACCAGTTTTGCCCACCGCCAGGTTGGCACAAGTGCCAAGGAAGATGCCTGGAAGTCAGCTTGAGTTCACGTTGACTTGGAGTCATGTTGCCCTTCTTACCAAAAGCTGTCCAAAGCTGCCAGGACATTACCAATCCCCCGCGAATGACTGTGGGTGCGTTTTCGGCGGAGAACACGGGAACCGTCACTTCTTTCAGGCCCATGCCAATACCTAGGAGCATCCTATTCATTATTAGCGATCAAGTATTGTCTGCCTCGTCGTGTTTTGTAAACTTACCGGCATGCTACAAGCTGCCCCCAAGTCTGGGAAAGAGCCATCCCAAAGGGTGCGAGGAGGGAAAACACGGCGCCAATAAAGATGACGCCGCGACGGCCAAAGAGGTCATTCAACGGATCTGAGATCCAACCGGAACTGAGAAATGTAAGCAGAAGCGTGGCAAGTTTTAAACATCAGGGTAGACCTTACAAGAGCCAGATTGTAATGTATGGCATCGCGTTGACAAAGCCAATGAGCCAGCTGTTCTTGGCACAGGTGCCTTTGTTGGCGTTTGGGCCACAGCTGGAGCCGGCCGTGTCCGGGATGCCCAGTGCCGTCGGAAACGACAGGTTGGCGCCATTGGACCCCGTCTGGTCCCAGCCTTGAATGGCTGCAGCAATGGAGTTGAGGATAATGGTGTAGTACAGCGGCCAAGGGTGCCTCCAGCGGTGCTGGATCTCGTCCCGCAGAGCAGTCTTGTCGTCCTCGTCAAGGTCATCGATTTGTTCAAACCCGGCCGGGTTCTGAGCAACGAGAACACCCTTGCGGAGGTACGGAAGAACATCGTCAGGGAGACCCTTTTGTTCCTGAAAGGTGGCTACATTCTTGAGGAGCTCGTCGCGGGGAATGCCCTTGAGGGGGTTGCGGATCTCGCCTTCAAAGTTCTCGGCCAGTTCTTGGGCAATGCTCTTTCGGCGAGCGGCATCAGGGTCGAGACCTTCTTTTCTGTAGAGGAATGAAGTGATTAGATGAGTGTGTTTAACGTGGGGCGAAAGTGAACTGTTCGTCAGGATCTGAGGCAGACTTACGGAGCTTCGTCGTGGTCATGGCTGACCTTTTCTTTGGGGTTGATGGCATCAGCCATAGTTGGGCTGAGCTCAAAGGTGTAAGGCTATTAATAGTTTTGGGTATATTATTGGTTCAACTGAAAAGTGAAAAGAGTTAAACGCAGTTATGAAGTCAGAATGAGTTTGGCTTGGTGAGAACGGAGACGAATTCAAACAACAGACCAAAGAAAAGCAAGGGGAAAAGGGGAAGACCAAGATGCGGGCCGTCGAAGCTTAAATACCCCCAACAACTGGTGAGGGGACCAAAAGGAATCTTGTCCAAGTACCACGTTGTTTTCTGTGGGCGCTCGAAGGAGCATGCAGGGAAGCATTGGTGATGGGGTGGTTTGTCCAGTCACCCAGCTGTTTTGTTATCCAGATCAAGGGTACAACAGGAAAGTCAGGAACAGAGCATCAGCAGTGTTTTCTGCCTTACGTCTACGTGTACGTGTTTTTCTGCGTATCGATAGGTTGTCAAAGCTTTCGAGTCTGGAGTAACCATGGATGCTGACCGGAAACCTGGTGAGTTTGCTGGAATCGCTACACAGCCCGCCTCTTGCTCGTGCAATTTCTTTTTTGGTGCCACCTCGCAAGGGTGACAGCCGTCCGAAACGGTCACCGAGATACAGGACAACAGCATTGACAGCAGTTGATGCTGTTATTGCACAGCGTGAAGTGGCACGCAGCTGTTCCGCGGATTTGATGTTATTGGTAGGGATTTTCCTTGGCTTTCTTGTTGAGTTCTGTTTTCAGCCTAGTTTTCCGTGCAGCATCATCTTTGCTCCGTCCGTTGGAGAACTGCCCATGCTCGTCTGCTACTACCCAGACGACCACGGCGCCTGTCTTCCGTCTGCTTTGTTTGCTTGGCTGGCGAACGATCCGTGGAGGATGTTGAGGTACACCTTCACACAGAGTTTTAGCAACTGGTCATGGAACACGGGACCAGTGCTCCGGAAAAGCACAATCAAATATTCGGTTGCCAGGGCAGGTAAAAAGGGGGGTTATGTTTCAAAGATACACCGCTGTAGGCAGCCGTCAAAAGCACCTTCATACTCATATATAAATACTTTGGGTTCAGAACTAACCACGGGAGCAATTGTCTTCAGTGCGTATTTCAAAACTCGACTCCCCTGTCTCTCCAAAGCATGTTTGTTACGCAAAGGCAGCCGAAATTTGTTTTTTTTTTTTTTTGTGACATAGATTTTCAAAAAATACGAAGGATGTGTCCAGGTTGCTTCGATGTTTGGCAATCGTTCTCGGTGATAAGAGTCGGCTTTCCCCAGAAACTTTTGCCCATTTTGTCAATGGCAAGGCATGTGCTATGACCGGCCGGTATGTTGTCACGCGAGGAGAGTGTAAGAAAAGCACTCGCGGCTGTGGTGTCGTTGCTAGTGGTTGCCGCAGGGGATTGGCGAAGCTTCGCTAGCGTTGCACTAGCAGATTAAGCAGCCTGGGGCAAAAGCGTGGGGTAAGAGGGCCGCGCTGCAGTCAATGCAGGTCGATTTGGTGCCCTTTACACAATCAGAACGACGGTAGTTAACGGCATCAGACGGGGAGACCGTCAGAGTTGAAGGGTCTTGTGACCAGCTGCATCGGCGGCTGTAATGGGTCTGCTCATGCACCCATCTCGTAGAGGACGTCACATTGGACAGCACAGCATTCGGCCACGCTTGCTTTGTATGAGACTCGTTTTTAGGTTGTCACCATGGTTAGTTCGGTTCGGAGCGAGTTCAGACCAATCCGATTGAGGGTCGATTTAGGCGTTTTGGCGTGTATGGTACTGCTGCCTTCCTGTTATGACGAGAATTTCAGAGTACTCGAAACAGCCGTGGAAGGCTGACTTGGGTCACGGCCGCTGAACAGTAATCAGTTTGACAACGGGATATTTATATCTGAGAGGAAAATTAGAATGTGGCAGCCTTGTTTCGCATTTCTATCTGGCGAGTTTTTAGCGAGTGCTTTTTCCCACGGACATTCCTGGCTGGCCATACACTGTGTGATCACCCAGCCTAAAGGTGCCCCAACTCCGCACTTAAAATACTGTCAATTACTAGGAATCTTATCTTTTTATTCTTTAAAATTAGTAGAATATTTTATATCCAGTTTATTTGGCGAACATAAATCCAACCCAAGCCCAGAGACCTCTAAAATGCGATTGGGCCTCTCTCATTTGCAAATGACTTTGTATACTGAAATTCTGCAAAAATACTATCCACGTGAGTGGCCGGATGGCCTAATGGTAAGGCGCCAGATTTCGGCTCTGGAGATTGGGGGTTCGAATCCCTCTTCGGTCGTACTTTTTGACTCCCTGGGGCATGTTTTAATTTGCTTTTTTTGCTTTTTGCACTTGCTTCCAAATAATGAGTATGATAACGGCCGTTTCATTTTTTTTTTGTCTTTTTTTTAATTTTGGGTTTCAACTTTGATTGCTCTGCACTTCCCAGTAGAAGAGAGTGGATAACGTGCTGCTAGCTAACCTTGCATGAAACGAACAAGAGCACTGCAACAACGACAGCCACCTCATGTCAGAAAGAACAGAATTCTTGGACCAGGCCAGTGGCCTCTAGCTTGTGTGTGTACCCTTTGGCCTGCATAGTGTACTTGCCAAGGAAGCAGAAATGTCCAGGTAAAAAATACAGAAAATAATACAAAGAAACGCCCTCGTCATCAAGTCATTGCCATCCATCCAAATCAACAGGACTCAAAATCCTCAACCCTTACATCTTAGAGTGCCATCTCTGCCATTTCAAGCCTTTGTAGTCTCGGCTTCCTCTCGTGCCTTGGTCTCCTCCTTGATAGACTCCAGTTGACTCTTCGTCTCGAATCCGGAGATGGGATCGCACATGGCATAGCAGATGCCGACCATGCAAAGCACCACCGTGTAGATGCTAGCCAAGGTGGCGACATCGGTGACTGGCCAGGGCTGCATTTTGAACTGTGCTGAGGTGTGTGTCCAAGAGGGTGTTGTTCACGTAGACAAAGTGTGGATTGGAACTGCCGGTGACGGCTGTCTTGGTCTTGAGCGGCGAGCTGGCCTGTTGGTTCGGTTGCGGGCTGGCCGAGACTGCAAAAGAGCAACACGTTAGCTTTGGCTGGTCTTCTTCTCCGCAGAAATTAACCGTGCAGAAGTCGAAACGTACTGGACGAGGGTTGTGACTTTAGGGCGGCAAGGCTAGCTCGCGCTGTTGGGTATCGCAAACGACGAGGCTGAAAGGTGATGGGCGTAGAAAAGAAGAGAACGGGAGAACAAAAAAGGACCAAAAATTCGACAAGGAGCTGAAATGTGAGAGATCTGGGAATACTGGGAATACCAGAGAGGGCAAGATGTTGGGCTGCTGCAACTTAAACGGAAAAGCCGGAACGGCGGAGCCAAGGCGCACTAACTATGCCTTCCGCGCAAAACTGTTGGGGAGGTCGCACCTTCCTCAGACAAACGAGTACAAGACAGGCGCGAATACTGAATAGAATTTAAATTGGAAGGTGCGACTACTTCCTGATCTGAACAGCTGGAATACTGGGTATTATGGCAGAGAAAGAGCTACATGAGAATCAACAGAGGAAGGAGCTTGGTGGCCCACTGACGTCACATGTGGTGGGTGGGCTGGAAATTTGAAGCTATTCCAAGGGAAATACACGGCGTACAATTGGACCACTCGGCAAGCTGTTCGACCACATGCATTCTTTCCTCCTAGGTGAAACCCGGTCGAGCGAAACACATGCTGGCCAAGGCTGCAGGCACGTCCTCCGTTTGTCTTCCTGTGGTCGTTGTGCCTTCCAATGCCCAGAGACACCGAAGGACTGCATGCCAAGACCGAATGGATGCAGGCCGTTTCGAGGTGGCCTGTCCGGTTTTTGCTCGGAGTCGCAAAAGCAACCAAACGGTTCTTAAACCAGGCAAATCGGATATACGATAACAGCAATTTTTACACCCGCGATGTCTGACACAAGCGCATCCAGAATCCGTTCAGATTTACAGAAGCAACAAAATAACCCCGAAATCCGCTTCTCTTCAAACCCGCGGTGTCTAGCAATAGACTTGTCCGAATTCACGTGATTTTCTGCTCTTCTTTACTTTCTCTTCTTCCAGTCCCAGGCAACTTCGACGTGTCAGATTTCTGCTTCAATATGACATCCCATTCGATTTATAATGCACGAGGAGGGATCCTGTTACGGAAAGTGGGATGGCTCTACCAGGAAGGCCAGCAGGACAAACTTGACCATGGTTCCTTCTCGACAGTTGGCTCTTCGACAGCAGCTGCCACTTCGACTCCGTCTGAAAACGATTCCACTAACAGACATCAAAAAACTTCCTAAAAGGCTTAAAAGCACATCTTGGCAGCCTAGGATTTCGACAACAACACTGGGAGCGATCAACCCATTGCCTATGGCGTCACGTGGAGACGACCAATCACCTCGCCCCCTCAGCAAGCCTTATCCAACAAAGCGGGTCTTCTCACACAACCGGAGCCCCTCTCGACTCTTCCAACGCATCTAACCGATCTTTTCTCCCCTTCAGGGCATGTTCTCGCCAGTGTGCTACCTCTCAGAATCAGACATCATGAGTACAGCCCCGCTTCGAGTCGGCTATGTGCCGGAGCACTTCTCCACGCCCATCCACTTCGCCAAGGAGCACTTTGGTCTCCAGGCCGAGACCATTCCTTACCCCTCCGGCACCGGACACATGATCACGGCTCTCCGGGCGGGTGACATTGACGTCGGCATTGGCCTGACCGAAGGGTGGGTTGCCGGCCTGGGCAAGGAAGACACTCCCGCCGATGGTGGCTACAGGATCGTCGGCACCTACGTCGAGACCCCTCTCTGTGAGTCGGCACCGCAACTTTCGTATAGTCAACAGAGCAGCCCTAACGCGAGACATCTACAGGCTGGGCTGTCTCGACCGGCGTTGACCGGTCCGATGTGACGTCTATTGCGTCTCTCCATGGCAGCAAGATCGGCGTCTCGCGGATCGGCTCCGGCAGCTTTGTCATGGGCTTCGTCCTGGCTGACCAGCAAGGCTGGTTGAAGGACGCCGCATCAGGAGCCAAGCCATACTCTGACACTGTCATCCTAAACACCTTTGCCAACCTGCGCAAGGCAGTCAACTCCGATGAGGCCGATTTCTTCATGTGGGAGCACTTCACGTCAAAGAAGTACTACGACAACAAGGAGATCAAGCGGGTCGGCGAGATCTACACACCTTGGAGCAGCTGGAAGATTGTTGCTTCAACCAAGCTCACCTCTGGCTCTGCTCTTGATAGCCGTGTCGAGGATTTGTTTTCCAAGCTTGACCAGGGCATCGCGCACTTCAATGCCCACCATGACGAGGCGGTAAAGTACATCAGCACATCGCTTGATTACTCAGAAGAGGATGCGCGGGAATGGCTCAAGACCGTCCGCTTCCCGACCCAAACGCGCGGTGTCAGCAAGAAGACCGTCGATGGATGCATCGATGTCCTGCGTAAGGCTGGTGTCCTGGTTGAGGGCAAGGGTCTTCCATCCACTGAGATGATCAGGCTGTCGAAGCAATAGAGAGGCGAAACCAAAGAATACACACAAAAGTGATTTTCGCGCCAGGAAACCAAGCCATTTCGTCATTCCATCTGATGTCCACCACGATGGTTAAATTGCACCCATGACATTGAAACGTGTTTCTCTGCTACCCTTCTGTCCGTGCCTGTGGGGAGAGAGGAGTTTTGCTGTTTAGCCGGTCATCTACTGCTGGTGCGGCTAATAACCAAAAAGCACATCCATGCTGGTCTTGGACGATAGAAACCGGACGCAAAGCCCGCCAAGGCACTCCCGGATCTGGTAAAAGGAACCAAACAATGTTTTCTTATTACTTCCCGTTGTTTTAATTGGGGTTATGCCAATCGCGGCCATCAATTTGAATTTGGCTGGGGATATTTGACGAGAGAGCTTCTCTCTCGTGGTGCTTTGTATCCCTTTCAGGCAAATCTGTCTTCCGATTTTCCGACTCTGCTAATTGGGGGGGTGGGAGCTTAACCTCCTCGGTGGGAGGGCCAGCCATTTATAAAGATTTTACTGGATCGTGGTTTTTTGTCTCGATGCCTGGTTCCTGGACCCAACACCCAACTCTCTTCTCATTCTCATTGTCTTGGACAAAGCCAACCAAGTGGTTCATAGTTGCAAAAGATGAAGTCCTCGTTGTTGTTCTTCCTGGCGCCTCTGGCTGCCATGGCAGCGCCCACTCCGGATGCGGAGCTGTCTCCTCGCCAGGCCACCCAGAGCATCGACGCCCTCATGAAGGCCAAGGGCAAGCTGTACTTTGGCACCTGCTCTGACCAGGGCCGTCTGACGTCTGGCAAGAACGCCGCCATTATTGACGCCAACTTTGGGCAGCTCACTCCCGAGAACAGCATGAAGTGGGACCAGACCGAGCGGACCCAGGGCCAGTTCTCGCTGTCGCAGGCCGACTACCTGGTGAACTGGGCCACGGAGCACAACAAGACTGTGCGTGGCCACACGTTTGTGTGGCACTCGCAGCTGGCCGGCTGGGTCTCCAACATTCGCGACAAGCAGAAGCTCACCGAGGTCATCCAGAACCACATCACCACGATCATGACCAAGTACAAGGGGAAGGTCAGGGGATATGTAAGTCGCGAGAGCTCTGAAAGGATGGTTTACAATGGACATTTAATTTTACTAATTCTCTCAGGACGTCTGCAATGAAATCTTCAACGAGGACGGCTCGCTGCGCAACTCGGTCTTCTCGAGCGTGCTGGGCGAGGATTTCGTCAAGATTGCATTCGAGGCCGCGCGCGCTGCCGACCCCGACGCCAAGCTGTACATTAACGACTACAACCTGGACAGCCCGACGGCGGCCAAGCTGACCAACGGCATGGTGGCGCACGTCAAGAAGTGGATTGCTGCGGGTGTGCCCATTGACGGCATCGGCACCCAGGGCCACATCACGGCCGGCCAGGGCAGCAACCTGGCGGGAGCCATCAAGGCGCTCGGCGCCGTTGGTGTCAAGGAAGTCGCCGTGACGGAGCTCGACATCCAGGGCAACAATGCCAACGACTACGCGACCGTGACAAAGGGCTGCGTGTCGGAGCCGACCTGTGTCGGCATCACCGTCTGGGGTGTCCGCGATCCTGTAAGTTTCTCAAGGGAATAAAAAGATGTGTGTGGGTGCAGTGTCTAACAAACCAAGGACTCTTGGAGACCTTCTGGAAACCCGCTGCTGTTCGACGCCAGCTACCAGCCCAAGGCCGCCTACAACTCGATTGTCCAGGCTCTCTCGTAAATCACAGAGGGAAAGAAAACCCAATAATTGGCAGACATTGTCTCTTTTTTATGAACAATCGATTCCTTTGTTATGTACAAAACTATCCTTCCACTATGGCTTTCAAGTTGGCTTTTTTTTTTGTATATACATTTTCAAAAACAAAACAAAATGGCAAGACAATTTACGCTCTTTTTTTGTGTCTCGGCTTGTCTAAAAGGTGGCCTTGCCCAGGTTGTTTTGAAAGTTGTTCTCGTTGAACGGCACGTTGGCCGACCCAAAGTCGGTCGTGTCGAGGGCCGTCTGGGCGACGGTGGGGAGGGATTCCCAGGCGATCAGAGGCTGCGTGCCGCCGACCGTCGAGGTCAGGCCGCAGGCGTGGTTGACGGGCCACTCGCTCTCGTACTTGATGAGCGGCTTGGTGCCGGACAGCGTGTAGCCGTCGGTGGAGCAGTCCCAGCCGCCGTGGGCCGACGGGCAGACGGCGACGACGTTGCCGGCGTCGGTGGCGGTGCTGCTGGAGAGCCACACGATGACGCCCTCCCAGTCGTGGCGGTGGCCGAGGCCGGTCGACGGCTCGTCTTTGGGAAAGTACCTTGTGGTTATTATTAGCGTCTCCCCCTTTTCAGCCCTGCGTCTACACCACCGTCCGTCACTTACCAAGAGTACAGCAGAGCATATTTGTCGCCGTAGGTGGCTCCCCGGACATAGATCTGGCCAGTGCTGCTGGAGCATCCGCCATTGCTCGATCCGGTAGGGTTCAGGCCGGCGCTGCAGGGTTAGCATCGAGTCGCAAAACACCAGAAACATTTGCCCCATGGAGGGCTCACTTTGTGTTGCCTTTGGCGTCCACGGCAGGAAACGGGACACAGCCGTTGACCACCTTGAGGTACGGCTGGTACGCGAGGTAGACGTCGCCAGGGGTCCCGCTCGGCACGGTCTGGGCGAAGCCGACGACGGCGTCGTGGTCAATGGCGGCGCGGCGGTCGATCGGGCTGGCGACGGCGGCCGAGCCGAAAGCCAGCAGCGTGGCGGCAGCGCCGCAAACGATGCGAGAGACTGACATTGTGGAGGAAGAGTGAAGAAGTGTATTGGTGGGAGATTAGAACAAGTGTGGCCAAGATTGTGGTGAAGATGGACTTGTCTCTGACACTCTGGATGTCCACGTCTTAAGTATTCCAATGACTCCAGAACGACGTCGTCATCCCGACGGCCGTCGGCCCAGAAATGGACTGGGTTGCATTCGTCTCTTTCTTGTCTCTCCTTCTTGTCTCTCCATTTTAGTTTCCTATTGTTTTTTTGCTCTTTCCATCTTCCCCCCACGCAAAAGCGTAGCTCTACAGTGATCGTCACATTTCCCACCCCTGCGGACAGTCGCATTCTCCACTACCATGTAGCGATTGTCTTTTTTTTCCATTCTGTCATGAACCCCCCCTCCCTCTCTTCTACCCAAACAAATGGTTGCAATCTCCACACGTGCCGTTGCAATGGGTATCTGTGCACTCGTTGTTTTATCGATAAAAGCAGTACTTATACCTCTTGATTCGGTTTAGAACCGGCCCTTGGCTCTCAGAAGCTATGGACAATGGAAACTCCAAGCTGCCCCTCTCCCCTCCTATGCTGTAGTATTTACACTGTATTTGGGCATGTATAAGTAGGGGTTGAGTAGCGATTGGGGTGGAATTCCGTGTAACTTCCCTGCTGGATTCCCAAATGGGACTGATACGTTTGTGCTTGGGCTTAATGGGCTTTTAAGACATGACTGACAACGCCAACTATGCCAGATCCAGCCACTATCCAGGCACTCTGTAGAGTTATCGACATCCCGTGGCCCCCAACACGTGCGGAAACAATGGCAATTGCCGTGTCGGTGGCTATGCAGGCCGAGAAAGGTCTCTCGAAACATGCCGTGCGATCTCGTATGCTCTCCACGGACCTGTCCTCCTTCTTTTACGCGTAACTGCCCAATACGATATTGTTTCCGCGCAGATCATGACTTGGTTTCACCAGAGAGCCATGGAGACCAATAGACTGGCCGGCTGGCTCGTGGGGAGGCTTGAATATTTCTTGCATACATGCGAAATGGAAAATGCCGCCAATGCCATGTCGTCGGTGAACCAAAACGAACGTTCCCGAAGAAGACAAGGCAAGGATGACGCCCAAAGCCGAAGGAATTGCTGGGGAAGGGAGAGTCGAGTGAGAGGGTTGTTCTTTAACGACCAAGGGGGTAGTGATGACATAATCTCTGGCCGCCAGCCTCCCTAGCCAGGTATCGCAGCCTTGCACAATTAGGGAATCACCCAGGGAGGAGAAGTAGGCCCTCTTATGAAGAGGAGCCTCACTCATCTGCATCAGCTAGAGTATGCCTGCCATAGGGCAAGAATGTCCTGTCTTCACTTGCCTCTGCCTGGCAGTGATCGGATTTTCAGGCTCAGCCCAGGGGAAGGGCAATGTCTGTCCATCAGCTGGACTTTTTTTTATGCCGTTTCTGGATTCCCCTGATTTGGTATTCTGAAATATTGCAGAGCCCTAAACCCATGTGTATGTCTCCTCTTCCATGCCGTTGGCCGTATTTCCCGCTTCTCTCTCGTTCCTTCGGTCCCTCACTTCATCACCAGCAACCGTTGCATCCCACGTTGGAAGCGTTAATTCTTCCAGAGAGACGCATTTCCTTCTTCAAAATATTTGGATTTCTTCGACACGTCCATCGCCATGGATCACCGCACCCGCAAGCGCTGCTCGAGCCGCGCCAGCATCGAGGCCATTCCTCCTTCAATAGCATCTTCCAGGGACGAGGTGACCAGCCGATGCAGCATCGAAGCCCTTGCTCCTTCCATGCTCACTGTCAACGAGGAAGGTCGCCTGAGTCCCTTGAGCGTTCCAACAGTTGCTTCTCCTTCCATCGAGATGGACTTCGTCTCTCGCGTCCATGCTGCGCGTGATAGCAGTACTCCTGCTTCTGGCTCAGAAAGGGCTTCGGTTTTCGTCGAACACATCGACGGTGGCAAGCCCGATGGCAAGCCATCCTCTCCCAGGGCCCGCAGTGGCCTTGGTGCATCTGCGCTAGCAGGCGGCAGCGGCGGCAGTTCTGGGAAGGCCAGCGACGTGGCTGCTGGCGAGATGGACATGGCTGTTCCTACTGAGGAGGAACTGAAGACCCTGCGCCGTGTTTCGGACAAGATCCCAGTGACCATCTATGCCATCGCCATTGTGGAACTTTGCGAGCGTTTCTCCTTTTACGGAACCGTCGCTGTCTTCACCAACTTCATCCAGTGGCCTCTGCCGCATGGATCCCCGTCCGGTGCTGCTCCTCACGGCCAGCCGGGCTCCATGGGCTATGGCCAGCGCGCATCTACCGGCATCACCACCTTCAACTCGTTCTGGCAGTACACCATGCCGCTGTTTGGTGCCTATATTGCCGACTCGTACCTGGGTCGTTTCCGCACTGTGGCTCTGGCACTGGCCGTCGACATCTTTGGTCACATTGTTCTTCTCGTCTCCGGTCTGCCGCCTGTGATGCAGAGTCCTCCCGCCACCATGGCCACCTTCCTGATCGGTCTCCTGTCGATGGGTGTCGGCACCGGCGGCTTCAAGCCAAACATCAACCCCCTCATCATCGAACAGTTGCCGTCGGAGCAGATGCGTGTCACCACTATCGACAAGACTGGCGAGCGTGTGATTGTCGACCCGGCCGTCACAGCTTCCCGGGTGTACCATTACTTTTACCTGTTCATCAACATCGGCGCCCTGTTCGGCCAGCTCGGCATGGTGTATGCTGAAAAGTATGTCGGCTTCTGGCTGTCGTTCCTTATGCCCACTGCGCTGCTGTGTCTGTGCCCGCTGGTCATCTGGTGGGGCCGCAAGCGGTACCGTCGTGTGCCTCCAACTGGCTCGGTGCTGGGCAAGGCTGTGCGTCTGTTCCTTCGCGCCAACGCGGGTCGCTGGTCGTGGTCGCCCGTGGCTACCTACCGTCGCCTCCACGATGGCACTTTCTGGCAAGACGTCAAGCCGTCGCGTATCGCCCCCGAGAACCGGCCGTCCTGGATGACGTTTGACGATGCCTGGGTCGACGAGGTCAGCCGTGGCTTCAAGGCGTGTGGTGTCTTCTTGTGGTCGCCCTTCTTCTGGATCTGCTACGACCAAAGTAAGTTTGTATCCTCGCTTCGCTCGCATGGGGTTCCTTTGCTAACCTGCCAGTGAACAACAACCTCATCTCCCAGGCTGCCGTCATGAAGCTCAATGGTGTGCCCAACGACCTCATCACCAATCTGGATCCCATCGCCCTTATCATCATGATCCCGCTCCTCGACACCGTTTTCTACCCTTTTCTCCGCCGCTGCCGGATTCAGTTCACTCCCATCAAGAAGATCACTGCCGGCTACTTCGTGTCGTGTCTGGCCATGATCTGGGCAGCTGTGATCCAGTACTACATCTACCAGCGCAGCGAGTGCGGCAAGTTTGCATCGGGTGACCTGCCCAATGGCGAGCGCTGTGCCAACGTCGACCTCAACGTCTGGATCCAGACTGGTCCGTACGTCCTGACAGCCTTTGCCGAGATTTTGGCGTCCATCACCAGCATGGAGTATGCACACTCCAAGGCGCCCAAGAACATGCGCTCCATGGTGCAGGCCATCGCTCTGTTCATGAACGCCATCTCGGCTGCCCTTGGCTTCGCGCTCGTCTCGCTGTCGGAAGACCCATACCTCGTTTGGAACTACGGCGTCGTCGCCGTCCTCGCGGCGATCGGCGGTGTCTGCTTCTGGCTGAACTTCCGCAGTCTCGACAGCCGCGAAGACGAGCTGAACATGCTGCCGGATGGAAACTTTGGAGGAGAGCAGGCGGACCAGGATAAGGAGGCCGGAGAAAGGGCGAGTTCGTGAGAGGACTGTCGTGTTTTCTAATGTGTTTATGGCCTTTGGTTTTTCTTTGTTATGGCGTTTTTGGTTTGTAAAATTAATATGTCAGTTCTTTGGATTTTGGATTTTGGATGGTGCTGTTGATAGAAAACGCGTGCTTTAGAGACAAATACAGGCAGCTCATACCATTTCAGCCCCATCCAATTTTAAAACCCCCCTGGACGGCGTGCTAGACTCCATCACAGCACTCCGTCATTAGTGCTACCCCTCTTCCGTTATTTGCGGGTAGGTGGGGTTCTGCAGATCAAACACGACGATGCAGCTGCCCAGAACAGAAGGAGCTCTTGGTCTGCCTGCCCTATGGTCTAATCGCGATAAGTAATCGTGAAATACGAGCTCTCGATATCTCAACAGCTCGGCTTCTGAACTCAACACCCAACCCAAGAATACTTCTCCCATTTCGACATTGTCCTCCATCTCTACGTGACCGATTCTTCAACACCACCTGCAAAAACATGCCCGTCTATTGCGTCATCGGCACCAACCGTGGCCTCGGCCTCGAGTTCATTCGCCAGCTTGCCCAGTCGCCAGACAACATCATCTTGGCCACTGCCCGTCCCGATGCCGACCTCACGGACGTCAAGGCCGCTGCCGGAGAGAATGTCAAAAACGTCCACTTTCTCGAGTGCGACACTTCCAGCGTCCCATCCGTCCACATCTTCTCAAAACGCGCCGCCACTGCTCTGCAGGACCGCAAAATCGACTTCCTGCTGAACAATGCTGGCGTCAATGGCTCTACCGAGAACAGCCTCAGCCTCGTGCCGAACAACCTTGCCCATCAAATTTCCGTCAATGTTGTGGGACCTGCCAAGGTTGTCGAGTTCCTGCTGGACCGCAGCCTGCTCGCAGACAACGTCCGCATCCTTCACATGTCATCCGGCCTGGGCAGCATGACATTCAGTCGCCAATTGGTCCCGCGGAAAGACGCCGGCTACAGCATCTCAAAAGCGGCCCTCAACATGCTCACGGTTCACCAGGCGGGTGATATCCGCGACACACTATCCAAAGCCGTAGTCATCTCTATGGATCCTGGCTGGGTGAAGACCCGTATGGGTGGTGAGGGGGCCGTTCTGGAGCCGGCCGAGTCTATTGGGGGAATGTTGAAAACGCTGCATGCCCTCAAAGACGAAGACAACGGGTCCTTCTGGGGTTACGATGGTACCCAAAAACCCTGGTAGAGGATAAACAGAAGCAAAATCTATAAAGCGAGTTTTTATGTCAAGCTGTACATCTCCCTAGTGCTTCAATTATCGGCCCTCACAACCCCAAGACATCCCGACAACTTCCAAGAAAAAGCCCTCGACCAGTAAAGTGTTGAACTTTGTCCGGCGCAATTCAAAAGACACAAAGGTTTCAAAAAGTCTTGACGCTGCTGACGGTGTAAATGGAAAGTGCCTAATTAGGAAAGTATCCTCAGCGTGAGATTCGGAAGGAAGCATCGTCTGCACCTGCCGTTATGGGTCTTGTCCAGTATTGCTGTGGAGATCACAAAAGTGCAAGAGAAGCTATCATCAAAACATCAGAACAGTTCCCATTGCTCTCCATATCCCGCTGCATACGCTGTTGACCTACCTGCTACCTTCTTGTATCTTCGATTCTTGAATACCTATCGCGCCTTCATCGACCTAGACTCCATCTTACAAACGAGCAAACCAATATTGCAATATTCTTCCTGATTCCCTACACTTACATTTTACCCAACCAAAACCATGGCCGACTCAGGCGAGATGAACGCTTCTCCATCAGAGTCCGACAAGCCCGAAACTCTTGCAGCGGCCGAAGCGCTGGCCAAGCAGCGGCCTTTCAATGCCAATATGGCTTGTCCATTTGACTCCATACCAACATTTTGGGCATGGCTGAGACACGCCTAGTTCGACATGCTCACCATTTTTGCCGTCACCACAATGGCTTTCTTTGTGAGTCTTCCTCTCTGTGACAAGTCTTCCTCATCCATATTTCTAATGCCGGTGCTACAGGTCTACCTCGCCGAGCCGCTTGCTTCCCGTTCCTTCGCCGTGACGACTGGAGACGACAGAGTGGTCTACCCTGAATTCGCCTACCCCCTGCGCAAAGAAATCGTTCCGGCTTGGTTTGCCATTCTGATTGGGCCCGTGCTGCCAGTCGTCGTTATCCTTGCCCTCCAGATCAAGGTTCGGTCGTTTTGGGATGCCAACAATGCCGTGTTCGGTGTGCTGTACTCGCTCAGCACCTCCATCCTGTTCCAGGTCATTGTCAAGTGGTTGATTGGCGGACTCCGGCCACACTTCCTGGACGTCTGCAAACCTGACATTAGTCTTGCCAACAAGATGGCCGGCAAAGGCTCACAGTACAATGCAGCAGGCTTCCAGTCCATTTACTACACTCGCGATATTTGCACCGGAAAGAAGAGCGACATCAACGATTCCCTCACCAGTTTTCCCTCGGGCCACACAACGGCAGGCTTTGCCGGGTTTGTGTTTGTGTACCTGTACATGAACGGCAAATTCAAGGTCTACGCGGATCGGCAGGCGCCCATGTGGAAGCTCCTCATGCTCTACGCCCCAATTCTTGTCGCAACTCTCATTGGCGGTGCTCTCACCATTGACGAGTTCCACAACTGGTACGATATCGTAGCTGGAGGCATCATCGGCACTACGATGGCCTTCAGCTCCTACCGGATGTGCTACGCAGCCGTCTTTGACTGGAGATACAACCACATCCCTCTGCATCGCACAATTCCTTTTACCTATGACACTGAAGAACACCCGACAACTGAAAAGAAATAAAATGTTAGAGTGATGCCAGATTTTTTATTGTGATAGAATTATGTTCTTCACTCTCTTGTTTTAGTTGTGTGGCAAACCAAGACTTTGATAGAACCCAAAAATAAACCTCTGATTCCAACCACATCCCAAAATCAAACAAATAATCGTTTTAATACAACTGTTGTCTTGTGATTTTGAGCAAAAAAAAAAGATGACAACTGTGAAAGTTGATGGCGCAGAAAATGGGAGGCCATATGGCCTTGACCGGACGAGGCTGAAAGGAGGTTCAATTTATTATCTTCCGTTTTAAGCAGTAATAAAAAAATCCGGAGAAACAACAATATTAATTTAGAAATGCCTTTCCGGCTGAAATTCCAATGCGAATAGACGTGCTTATAATTAACCATGTACACAATAAGATAAATTCCAAAGCTTCTGAAATCGACATGGGTTAACCGATCGCAAGAGTCACCGTGAACAGTGCAACAAAGCAGCGAATCTAAACTCCCCACTGGAACCGCAATAATGGCGCCTTCTCAGGCCATTCTTGTTTCTCTTCTTGGACTGTTAGTTCCAGCATGGGCTGGAGTGACATACCCAGACTGCACGTCCGGACCACTCAAAGGAAATCTCGTATGCGACACTTCTGCCTTGCCTGAAGAGAGGGCTGCTGCCCTCGTGGCTGCCATGGACAACAGCGACAAGTTGAGGAACCTAGTAAAGTGAGCTGAACACAAAGGAGATACCTTAAAAAATAGCACATAAAAAACTAACATTGCCAGCAACGCCCCTGGGTTTTCAAAACTTGGACTGGCAGCCTACCAGTGGTGGAACGAAGCTCTCCACGGAGTCGCCCACAACAGGGGCATAACCTGGGGAGGCGCTTTCAGTGCAGCGACACAGTTCCCACAGGCCATCACGTCGGGCGCTGCCTTTGACGACGACCTCATCGAAGAAATAGGACGCATCGTTGGCACAGAAGCCCGCGCTTTCGCCAATAATGGCCGCGCCCATCTCGACTTTTGGACGCCCAATGTGAACCCCTTTCGAGACCCTCGCTGGGGACGCGGCCACGAGACGCCCGGCGAAGATGCCTTCCGCAACAAACAGTTTGCCGCCGCTTTCGTCCGCGGTATGCAGGGGAACGCTTCTACGCACCGTGTGATTGCCACCTGCAAGCACTTTGCCGCCTACGACCTCGAAAATGTAGGCAGCAGCAGCACCACGCGGTTCAACTTTGATGCCAAAGTCTCTATGCAGGACCTGGCCGAGTACTACTTGCCGCCGTTCCAGGCGTGTGCCCGCGACGCCAAGGTCGGGTCCATCATGTGCTCGTACAATGCCGTCAATGGAGTCCCGGCCTGTGCCGACGCGTATCTGATGGACACTCTCCTGCGCAAGCACTGGAACTGGACCGACGACAACCAGTACATTGTCAGCGACTGCGACGCGGTGTACTACCTGGGCAACGCCAATGGCGGCCACAGGTACAGGTCCAGCCACACGGCTGCCGTGGGTGCTGCTTTCGAGGCAGGCACAGACAACATTTGCTATGCTTCTGGCAATGCAGCCCCGGACCCAGCAGGCGCCTTTCGTCAAAACACATTTACTCAAGCAACACTGGACCGCATGATGATACGGCAATACCAGGGCCTCGTTCGTACAGGCATGTTCGATGGCCCGGACGGAGAGTATCGCAAGCTTGGAGCATCTGATGTGAACACGGCTGAAGCACGAGCACTTGCTCTGCGAGCTGCCGAGGAAGGTCTTGTCCTGTTAAAGAACGACGGTGTTCTGCCTCTGCCGAACGCCACGAGCACGCTGGCCATGGTCGGTTTCTGGGCCACTAAGGCTGACTCTATGCTTGGTGGGTACAGCGGTTCTCCGCCATTCAAGGACGATCCCGTCTCTGCCGCAAAACAGCTCGGTTTCTCTGTTATATCTGCCTCGGGGCCACTTGCCCAAGGCAGTGGAGACACGTCTGCAGCCGTCGCAGCCGCAAAGAAAGCAGATGCCGTTATCTATTTTGGTGGCATCGACAACACGGTCGAAAAAGAAAGCAGTGACCGCTCATCCATTGCGTGGCCCGCGGGTCAGCTGAACCTGCTCCAGAAGCTTGCCGATGCAGGGAAGCCAGTCATTGTCGTCAGGCTGGGAACACATTTGGACGACACGCCGCTTCTTTCCTTGCCGAATATACAGGCTATCATCTGGGCTGGCTATCCTGGACAGAGTGGAGGCACAGCTGTCATGAACGCAATATCAGGAAAATCATCTCCAGCTGGCCGTCTGGCTGCAACCGTGTATCCTTCTGGGTACACCCAAGAAGCGCCAATGACAAACATGGCACTGCGTCCATCTGCATCGTACCCTGGGCGCACATATCGATGGTACGACAAGGCCGTTTTCCCTTTTGGACATGGCCAGCACTACACCAACTTTTCAGCCACCCCAGGGCCGTTTCCAAGTTCGTTCTCCATCCAGGAAATCCTTGAAAAGTGCACCCAAGTCTATCAGGACCTGTGCGCCTTTGCAAGTGTGCCAGTCGCCGTGGCTAACACAGGATCTCGCACATCCGATTATGTGGTTCTCGGCTTTCTATCCGGCAACTTTGGCCCAGCTCCGCATCCGATAAAAACACTTGCGACCTATCGGCGACTGTTCAATGTCACGGCAGGTGCAAATAGGAGCCAAACTGCGAGCTTGGAGTGGACCGTCGGAAATCTGGCGCGTGTCAATGGAGATGGCGACTTGGTGTTGTATCCCGGAAACTATTCCCTTCAGATAGATCAGCCGTCAGTGGCCTCTATCAACTTTACATTGGCTGGGACGGAAGTCGTGTTGGACAAGTGGCCACAGAAGAGTTCATGATCCCTTGGTCGATTGGTGTTGGCAAAACGCCCAAAATGGAAAAAAGAAAACAATGGGTTATGTAGAAGTCAAAGTGGCAGAAAAAAAAGGCGGTGGAGCTTCAGAGTAGAAATAAAAATATCTGCCCTACCA
Organism: Raffaelea albimanens; assembly: GCA_002778245.1. Lineage (NCBI taxonomy): Eukaryota > Fungi > Ascomycota > Sordariomycetes > Ophiostomatales > Ophiostomataceae > Raffaelea > Raffaelea albimanens. The sequence goes on along the minus strand of PCDJ01000006.1, from coordinate 1,125,642 downwards.
CGTGATTGAGCCCTCGCTTGAGTCTCCACATTTCTTGAATCCATAACTAGGGTGCAAAAAGCACAAAGTGCGCCAGCAAAATTTCTCCCCGTGACTACCCACTTGTACACCCCCACCTGTCCAATCATTTTGCAGACAGGGCCTCAAGTGTGTGCAAGCGAAAAAAAAAAATTACTACACCAAGCGGGAAACCCTTTTTACCTTTCGCTCTCCCACCTAAACTGAACTCTCTTTCCCATCACCAAACCACCAAACCACCCATCCCACACGAGTTCGTCGACAACACCACCAAAATGCCGACTCGGTTTACCAAGACACGCAAGCACCGCGGCCACGTCAGCGCCGGTAAGGGTCGCATTGGCAAGCACCGGAAGCACCCCGGTGGTCGTGGTATGGCCGGTGGTCAGGTACGACACTTCCCCGAACCCTGAGACGAGAGACGAGAGAGAGAAGGAGGAGGACGAACGAGAAAAAGAGGAAGAAACAACGGAGGAGAGGCAGACCGATTGAATGGGGAAGCGTTCTTGGTTTTCTGGTCGACAAAAATTCTGACATTTCATCTCTTTTCTAGCACCACCACCGTACGAACATGGACAAGTACCATCCGGGTTACTTCGGTAAGATTGGTATGCGGAGATTCCACCTGCTGAGAAACCAGCAATGGAGCCCCGTCATCAATCTGGACAAGGTGCGTTTCGAGACAAGGAGGACGAAGAATTGGGATGGACGAGGAACGACAGTTCGCGCTTGCGCGTTTGACGTTTTGAGACGTTTTGACAGGGACAAAAATGGGAACATTACGAATGGACGATAAAAAATATACTAACAATCCACAGCTGTGGTCTCTGGTCCCCGAGGACGTCCGTGAGCAGTACATCTCTGGCGCCAAGAAGGACACCGCCCCCGTCATCGACCTCCTGCCCCTCGGCTACTCGAAGCTCCTGGGCAAGGGCCGCCTGCCCGAGATCCCGATCGTCGTCCGCGCCCGGTACGTCAGCAAGCTGGCCGAGCGCAAGCTGAAGGAGGCCGGTGGTGTCATCGAGCTGGTTGCATAGATACCTCCCTTTTTCCGTTTTGAAGATATATAATGATGGAAATCGGGGCCGCTCTTTTTTTTTTCTTTGTTTCTCGTGTGTGCGCGTTTGTATGTTTCAAGGGACGGAACGGTTTTCGTGGGAACATCGGGATATAGGGCAAAAAAGAAAAAGGAACCAAAACACAACGCAAAACGACGAAAGGGTGGGTCACATATCACTCGCTCAAAGTCGACAGCAAAACAAGCATTATGTTGTTTTTTTGTTCTTTTTTTTGTCTCTCCCAAACACGATCAAATAAAAAGCCGCTTGATGGAAACCGGGGAAGAAGACGAGAAAAAAAGGATTTGGTATTCGCATGGGGTCACCAACAAAAAGGAGAACGACAACAAGAGAAAAACAAATGAAAACCATTGGCGTTTTTTTTTTCTAACGAGAGGCAAAAAAAAGACCGACCAAAAAAATAAGAAAAAGTCACTTCATGGTTGTCCCAAAGTTTCCAAGTGATGTATGTGATGCTGCTTCATGTGTAACGGCAATTGGTTGCCGTGTCTGGCATATCCAGGTACAGTCGCGGAAGCACATACAGAGTAGCTCAACTCTCGTCGTGCTGCACAGATATATCCAATTGGTTCTTCATCTCATAAAAGCTCCCAGAGCAGTCTCTCGAGAATTGTGCGAGTGATGCCAATGCACTAGAATCTAAAATAAATATAGGGGAGGGGGTATTCAACGCCATCTAATGAACGCAGAACAACAAAAAAGTGAAGAGCATTCTTTTTTTGAGAAGGGGAAGAATCCAAGGGAAAAACAAAACAAAACAGGGAGAGTGTGGAAAGAGAGAGAATAAAACAAAAGAGATATAAAAGGCAAGGTTGTCCGACCCAACAAAGAGATGAGAATTTGCGCAACGCCATGCCTATAATAAGAAAGCAAGAAAAGAAAAAAGAAAAAGAATGAAACGGCGTATAGACATAGTAACATGATTCCCATATTCACGTAAAAAGAAGATTTTGTCTGTATGTGTCTGCACCACCAAGTTGGTGCCAACCAGTTTTGTTCGTTCGTCCCTCCATTTACAGCTTTCCTCTGCAGTAAACGTCGTCGGCCCTAAAACTTGCCGTCACCGCCGCCACCAAGGGAAGCAGCGGTCCAGAGGCCGACCATGCCCCACCAACTGACCTTCCAGCCACGCCAGAGCCCCCGCATGCCCTGGCCGCGGCGGTAAACAGTCTCGGCCACCTTGGACTTGCCCTTGCGGGAGGCGAGAGCCTTGTTGACCTTGGCTGTCTCGTCCTCAGACGAGCCCTCCTCGAGGACAATGTGGTGCATTGTGCCAAAGACACCATTGTACTGACCCAGCGGCACAACGGTGTCTGCGGCCGACACAGGCGAGGGTGGCGGCAGCAGCTGGTCGGTAGATGCGGACAGTGACGAAGCTTCGAGGCCTGCTGCGGCGTACGAAGGCGTGTTCATGACGGCTGCCTGGCCACGGCGAAGCACGGTCTCCAGAGGCAGCTTCACAAAGAGAGCCAGGGACGAAGAGCAGAACTTGGCGACAGAAAAGGTTGCGGGGTTGGCATCGCGGTCGATTGTGAACCGTGTCCGCAGAACAAGAGGTGTAGAGAGCGTAAGGATCGGGTGGATAAGCGAGTGGAGGACGGTGGGCATCACCAGGAGTGGCGAGCACATGTAAGAGGGGAGGCTGCGGAGCATCGATAGGGCTCGGCGTGGTGCTCGGGATGTTGGTGTAACAATGAGCCTGGTATTGTTAGATGGTGACACAAGAAAAGCTGTAGTTTTATGGAAGCTTACCTTGTCCTCACCATATCAAGAGGCGAGAGGACCAGACCCGTAGCCACGGCAGCGGCAGCGGCCACAAACAAAGAAGCCCATGGGTAGGGCGATGCCAGGTCAATCAGACGATCCATATCGTCCTTCAGACCCAAGTCTGGCACGTCGAACAGCGCGCTCAGCAAACTTCTGGACCAGTTCTCCAGCAGCGACTGCAGCACGTTGTACAGGAATGATGCGTTGGTTCCCTTCCACACGCCCCATGCGCCTTCCCTCTGCCATAATTGCGAGATGATCTCGACGATCGAGTCAGGCTTCTTGAGGACAAGTCGATATGACGAAGCAGCGCCTTGCTGTGTTGCTGGCGGGGACACTGGTGGCGGCGGTGTGGGTTGCCTTTGGGAAGAAGACTGGAAGGAAGGTGAAGGCGTGTTTGGTGTGAACGAGCCAAAGTAGTTGGGTTCGTCAGGGTCGGAGTCGTAGTCTGCGAACTGTTGAAGGATTTGGGTCAGTTCCTGTAGGAAAGACGTCACACGACAACCTGCCTTCCTAGGCACGGGGAATACTCACAGGATTGTGCAGCGAGCTCGAGTAGTCGAGCTGCTTGACCTGCTTGGCGGCGTCCTGCTCTGCTTCTGCTGCTGCCAGAGCAGCCACGTCGTCCTGGCTTCGTACTTGCAGGAGCAGCTTGGCCACCTCGAATGGCTGGGACAGGAGAACCGAGGTGTATCTCCACAGCAGGTCGTCCACGACGTCCTTGGCTGACTGCACCACCGACGGAGACGGCTCTGAGATGTAGCCGGAGTAGTCCATGTCACCAAAGAGATCTCGTGCCTTGTGTGCGTAACCGCCAGCCTCTGCGCCGAGTTTTGTCGAGTCGGGCCCCTCGCCGATGGATGGCGGGATGTAGTAGGGCCGCAGAGGGTTGACGCCCTCCCTTGGTGCCGCCATCATTGCGGTATGTGCGAGTTTGTGCGTGTGTACTGTTGACTGTATATACGTGCATGCACGTCGGTGCTAGGTCGAGTAATACACAGTTGTCGGGGTGCGTTCAGGGATCGTGTAGGTCGGTCATCGTCGGGTCTCGTATATCGAGGCGTTGGAAAGGCGGTCTCGATCCCCAATCCCGGCGTGACATTTTTTTGACATTTTTTATCTGCCCGCCGCCACTTTGGCCGCCACCCTCCAGCCTGCCCCTCTGCCACTGCTAAATTGGGTTTTATTAGTGACGAAACCACAGGCCGCTTGGGCGGGTGCCCCTCTATTGTTCAGGCGCACATACTCGGAGTTAAGAGGGACTCGGGTACGGATTAACGTCCCCGTTTCTTGTTATTGGCTTTCGCCGATTGGACGGCGAAGAGGTCGCAGGCAAGAAAAAAAGTAGCGACCAGTGACATGGAATTTCTACAAATGCTGTCAGAGGGACCTCGCGACTCGAAGCTGGCTCTCTTCTTCTTGCGAGTTCCCCAGCAGCACCACAGGACGTACCATGCACTTCATAGGCATCTCTCTTGATCTGCGATAGGGTTGGAACAGCTTGGGCATTTCTTGGATCTCTTATACTGCTCGATTTCGCAGCATTTCCTCCTCTACTTCTTCTCCTCCGCTGCGAAATTTTGTCACCGTCCTCTACCTAGACGGACTCATTTTCAATTCACCAACTCCGTTCTCCAAGTCGTCTACCCCTCTCCACCCCCGAGTTAAGAGTCCGGCCACAACTCTACCCGCCATGGCTTCCAACAAGTGCCTCTCTGCAGGCTTTTCACGCCTTGCCTCAGCATGCCGTCAGTCACGGCCGCGGGCCGCCCGGATGCCGCATTTCGGACAAGCGAGCGCAACCCCGAGAAATCCGGGGTTTATCTGTATGTTCGACCGAGCTGCTACATGAGCGGTGGCGTATGCCAGAGAAGAGGAGACCATAAGCTGACCGTTGTCTCTGTTCTATCCTCCAGCACCAATACAGACAAACATGTCCCGCATATCATTCGCACGACCATTCTCCTCGACCCCTGCCACATTACACGGCCATATCCACAAACCGAAACCAGGCGAAGAGTATGTTGGAACTCTCCCTCTATTGGGCCTGGAACAGCTCGATGCGAACGTTATAGAATGCCAGGCGACGATACTAACCTATTTGTTTCCCCAGGCTACATGTGACGTTTATAGATAAGGACGGCACCGTGGTGAAACTCGAAGTGGCAGAAGGCGACAACCTCCTGGATATCGCACAGGCATACGACCTTGAGATGGAGGGTGCATGCGGCGGCTCATGCGCCTGTTCGACATGCCATGTCATTGTGGAGGACGAAGACTTTTTTGAGCGGATGCCCGAACCCGACGACGACGAGAACGACATGTTGGACCTTGCATTTGGTCTCACCGAGACCAGCCGGCTAGGGTGCCAGGTGCACATGTCAAAGGACCTTGACGGCCTAGTCGTCAAGCTGCCGAACATGACAAGAAACCTGCAGGCAAGCGACTTCCAGTCCAAGGCCGCGGCCAGCGGCAGCTGATCGCATCGCCAAATGGTCAGAGTTCAACACTACAAACATTAAAAACAAAAGAATCAAAGGGCACTGCTACAGCCCTGCACAGCGCATCAAAGAGATGTGACCGCAGGGAATGCGTACGGCGATATGCCTATGAATACTTGATGATAGAGAAGGGGGAAACGGGTCCCGGGGAATGGGGGGATATGGAATGTGGATATCATTGGGAACTCAAAACATACAAAGGATCTTCGCTCATTGTCATTTCTTGCAAAGCATGTACGAGTACAAAAGAAAAGAAACGAATACCCCCTAATGGGATTGGGAAGCCCATGGGAAACGGATGAATTATATTCCCTCCAAAATCATATGAACAATCAAACGTGAATGAAAAAAAAAAAAAGAGAAAGAAAAAGAGTACAAGTGAGAATCAAGGATCCAACATTTGCTTTCGCTTCGTGGCATCTAGTGTTTGTGAGTCTTGCCTTTTTTTTTTTTGGTCGTCGCCCAACGCCTGTATTGATACGAATAAAAATTGAAAGGTATGCACACGTCCGTCTATGCCTCTTGCTCACTCGTCTTCGCGCCACCACCGGATGCAATCAAGTCCAAAAAGCCTTTCCGGCTCATCTCCGCCACCTTAGCTTCCCGCTTGTCCATGCCCAAAACACCGTCCTTCTTGGCCGCCCGCTGAGCCTCTGCGGCCTTGACCTGTGCCACCCGCACCGCGTTGAACAGCCGGACCACACCCCTTTGGGCCACCTTGCGCAGTCTCTTCTCAGTGGCCAAAATTCTGGCCGTCGTCTCCTCGGGGATATCGTCATCACCGCCGCCAGTGACGCTGTCGGTGCCAGCTCCCGCCGCATTGGAGGCAATCAGCACATCCTTGACCCGGCCCTTTTGCAGCGCCGCCTGCTTCTCCCGTCGCATCTGGCGTCGCGCCTTCTCTTCGAGAGTCGCGTCGACAATCTGCTTGCTTGCTTCATGGGCCGCCGCGCTCCGCGACAGCACCGGGTCGGATCGTCTTGACGTGGAGAGTTTTGTGCCGAGAATTTTGTGTAGAGATGTAGAGAAAGTCGTCGGGTCGTTGCGTTTTGATGTTCCATTCCGAGGCTCGCCATTATTTGACTCTAATTGTTCGTCATCCTGGTCTGACTCTGCGTCCGACTCTGCGTTCGAGTCCGAGTCTTGTTCGGAGTCGTCTGCGGGGAGTGGCTGCGGTTGCTTCTTGTCCGATTTTGCCGGTTTTGACTTGGACTTGGGTGTCTTCTTCTGGGTCTTTTTGGAGCCCTTCTTGTCCAAGGAGTCCAGAGAGTCTTCTTGCTCCGAGCTTGCGCTTGCATCTGTGGCGGAATCGTCGTCAACTTTGGCGTTGTCCAGGTCCTCGTCGGAATCCAGCAGGTTCACGGCCTGGAAATCGTCGTCGGAGGCGGCATCAGAGTCGCTGTTGTATTCCTTCAGCTGCCTCCGGCGCTTTTTGTACGGGCCCTCCGCCGCCTTGCCCGATGCACTGGCAGCCGACCGCTTCTTGAGAATAGGACCAGCCATGGTTCAGTTCGGATATGGACAGTTTCGCTTTACAGGTCACAGAAACCACAGAAAAGTCGCCAATTCTTTCTCCACTCGATGATAAAATCTTTGGCCGACTTTTTTTTTACTGGCAATATCTCAATGCGGTGAAGCGGTGAGCTGAGTCACGTGGTACAATGGAGCCAAGATTTGCGGTGGCATGGTTCTCGATCTACAAGATTCGCCCTAGAGCACAGGTCCAGCTGATGCCATGTTCAATGGGCTGAATCAAGGCTCTGCCGGTCCTCGTTTTGTCCATTTCCTACCATTCAATTGAGTCTGAACGATGGCCATGACTGTGCGACATTCACCATTTTCATGCACGTGCAGCCAAGCATGCCTTTAGAGATACTGTGCTTCACAGAAATGCACCGCGATGTGGCGCAGTCAAAGGTGTCTCGGACAGGCAGTCGTGGCCCAGATCTCGAGAAGAACTGACACAAATCATGACGATCCGGCCAAGAGACTGAGCGCTTCCGGAGGCAGAAGCGCAGCGACGCCGGAGAAGCAAGTTTGCTGGCGCAAGAGCTAGATACGACCATGCATAAAAGCAGTGCGCTCCCAAGCTGCGCAGGAGGACAACGATCTGCCCAGTTCCTCCTGGCCAGGCCTTATCAACAGGGATTATGCCGCATCACACATTTTACATGTGGCTTGTGATAGAGCAAACGGCAGGACAAATATTAGGCATGAACAGAAGAAAAGCCCGCATGCAGGTGGGCTGTTTAGCACCTCACAACGGCCGGCGGTGGTTCTTTGTTGTGCGAGTCAGCAAGGGAGCATTGTTTCATGCGCTTTGATGCGGTGTCAAGTTATGTCGGACAGAAACAAAAGGAAACATGGAGAGAATCAAAACGAGAAACAAAACCAGAACACAAGAAGCAAAAGAAAGCATAGCTCAAAATAGACTGCAACTGACACGGAGCCCCTCCTTCTTGCCCGTTGCTCCTTTTTCTAGACCCCCTACGAGGAAGGGACGCCCGTGCAGCTGGCAGGAGCAGCTCATGAGCGCAAGTCTCTTGTGAGAACCCTTCTGCAGCTCGTTCTTTCCTGAAACGATCAGCCATCTGCAGCTATACCAGCTAGTGCACGAACCAATGGATTGAGCGATCCTAGTGTGCCCCTCACCCCTCCCCAGTTCCTTTGGCTCGTTTTTGGACCTCCACTCTCCCACTCTCGCTTTCCGTCTGCCTTCCTTCTCCTCTGTGAGATCGATTCAGCTGCTCGCCACCCCGCCGGCTGATGCAGGGAACCAATCCCCCTCGTGCTTGCCGTCGTCTCTTTTTTTCCCTCAGCCCATTTGCGGCCAATTCGTGCCAATTCCCTCGTTTTCCTCGCCAGGCAGCTCCTCACATCACCACCCTTGCTCGGCGAAGTGGCTTGGGTTCGGTCTGTTCTTGCCTGCCAGCACTCTTCGTACTATCCTGGCCGGCCTGCACCTCTGGCGCAATCCCTCGCCCGTTCTGGCAACCCGCGCTGCCTTCCACCTCCATCCTAGACTCAAGCCGCACTTGTCACTGCCTGGGCCGCCACTCGCACCATTCCTAGCTCTCTCCTCTGCATCTCCCACCAGCTTTCGTTAGCTGTTCCGGGGTTCCAAAAAACGCCTCGCACGAATTGCGAGCTGCTCTGCCGCTACTGCCCGCAAACAAGCACACAGCAAGGACCAGCAGCTCTCTGCCACCAGAGACAGGCCCCGCGGACACCCACAACGGGCAGCTTGGACAAGCAGGAGAACCAAGAACGGCATTTCTCAGAGCAACCACACCAACTTGTTGGTTGACAGAAAACTGTATTGGCGAATCAAAATACCTCGTGCCGAGCGTCTGCATGCCAATACCAGCCAAAAAACCAGCCAGAGGCCAGGCGAAAGACAAGCGAGCAGGAACACCCAACTAGACGCACTTTGACCTCGAATCCTCTCTCCTGCAGTCCACCAAGCACGCCTAGCTCTTGCTATAATCTCTCTATCTCTCCTCGTATGTCCTTTCTGTCCTTCTGTCCTTCCCCTCTTTCCTCCACCATCCACACTTCGTCTTCCCCTCCACCCACATTATCGTTAGACCAGAAGTCACTCAAGCTTTCCGAGAGAATAAACCGCTTCCGAATTGCCTCATTGTCAAATACACCGCACTGCTAACTTTCTGCTGGCTTCCTGCGTTCTCAGAGCTGCCCTTCTCATTGCTGCCGTCGCCAACAATACGACCCCAAGAGTCTCCCTTTGCTTCCGATCCACTTGCACAGTACGCATTGTTCAACTGCTGTCTTGAGGTTTCCTACCCAACCAGGAATAAGCTCAATTCCAACTACGCACCACTTCAGCAACAGGCCACAGTAGAGCCCAAGCAAGTGTCGACATTTTCTCTCTCCCCATATCCTGCGATTCTCAACTTCCCTTAGCACCATCCACATTCCAGGCGCTTTCGAAACTTTTCCCACTCTGGTCGTCTGGACTGCTCTTTCCGGCGAAGCCCTTGACTGTTGAGCCCGTCTCTCCCTTTCATCAGAGGCCACTTGGTTTTTGGTTACCCTGTCTTTGGTTACCCTGTCTTTGGCAAGCTCTTTGGCAAGCTCCTTCACAATCTGCATGTATCGAGAAACCACACAGACGAACGTCCAAGCAGGTCGAGACTACAGCTGCAGTGTCCGCATTTCAATCGTCTTTTTGCGCAACGTGTGACCGAAGCCGACCCGGTGTGACGCCTGCCGCTTTTCCTTCAACCCTTTGGCCCTATTCTCAGCCCAAGCAACTCATTGAGATACTCCACACCTCCGCAAGTACAGTATCTCTGCGACAGCCTAAGTCTTGTCTATCGACCTCCAACTTCGATTCCCTTTCAGACCTGACTTCGTTGTCAGTTCAGCACATCCATCTTGATGCCTAGCTTAGGATTCCTCAAGAAGAAACGGACAAGAGAGTCCAATCCAGAACCGGCTTCCGCTAGTCAACCAACGAGTCCTGTTACACCAACTGCAACAAAGTCACTCGACCAAACGGTCAGTTCCTCAAACACAACCACTCCCAAAGCTACGGCTGCCGCGCCCCCAGCCATCCAAGCGGAGAAGATACCCGCCACGGCGGCCCCAGTACCGGTTATGAGCTCGACACCGGTGTCGCAGGCGCCGACGCCGCCAGCCCCAACCCCGTCACCTGGCGCCGACACACAGAACCTGCCCACAATCTCAAACCTGATCAACCCACCAGCGGCCAATGGCGGCCAAGCTGCACCGGCTGGTCAGCAAGCCAGCCAGCCAGTTGTGGCTCAACAGCAGCAACAGCAACCAGCAACCCATGCATCACAAGTGGCCGGCCAGAAGCAAGCGACCCCCGCCATTCAAGCAAGAGTTACCAAGGGAAAATACTCGCTGAATGACTTCGACATGCTGCGAACACTTGGTACCGGTAGTTTCGGACGAGTTCATCTTGTCCAGTCCAAGCACAACCAAAGATTCTACGCCGTCAAGGTGCTCAAGAAGGCACAGGTGGTCCGGATGAAGCAAGTTGAACACACAAACGACGAACGGAAAATGCTGAGCGAGGTCAAGCACCCCTTCCTCATTACGCTCTGGGGAACCTTCCAAGACTCAAGAAACCTGTACATGGTCATGGACTTTGTCGAAGGCGGCGAGTTGTTCTCTTTGCTGCGCAAGTCTGCTGTAAGTAGCCCGTGCCTTCCTTCAACTGGAGATTTGTGTAGAACTGGACGATTAAATTTGCTGGTCATATCGTCATCGAGCCACGAAACTAATGTGATCTTTCTAGCGCTTCCCTAACCCAGTGGCCAAATTCTATGCCGCAGAGGTCACGCTGGCTCTTGAATACCTCCACTCGCACAACGTCATCTACCGAGACTTGAAGCCTGAGAACCTCCTTTTAGACCATCACGGGCACCTGAAGATTACTGATTTCGGTTTCGCTAAGCGCGTGCCGGACAAGACATGGACACTTTGCGGTACTCCTGATTACCTGGCCCCCGAGGTTGTTTCTAATAAGGGTTACAACAAATCTGTTGACTGGTAAGAATGCTATCGCATCTGTTTTTTTTTGTTTGTTTGTTTTTGGCGTTCATGGACGAACGGGAAGGCCTCTTTACTAACCTGAGCAGGTGGTCCCTTGGTATCTTGATATATGAAATGTTGTGCGGCTACACTCCATTCTGGGACAGCGGCAGCCCTATGAAGATCTACGAGAACATCCTCAAGGGCAAGGTCAAGTACCCTACTTACCTTCATCCCGATGCTCAAAATCTGCTCGAGAGCCTTATCACGCCCGACCTTACAAAACGTCTTGGCAACCTATACGGCGGTTCAGAAGATGTCAAGAACCATGCTTGGTTCTCGGAGGTCACATGGGACCGGCTCGCCAGGAAGGATATTGACGCTCCATACACACCACCGGTGAAGGTTGGAGCAGGAGATGCCAGCCAGTTCGACCGCTATCCTGAAGAGACGGAGCAATATGGACAAACTGGGCACGATGAGTAAGTTTAAGCTGCATCTGAACGTAACGCTATGTGCGACATAGAAGCTGACAGATGATCAGATACGGCCACCTTTTCGAAGGCTTTTGAACGCTCTACTTTTCAGGTGGAGTAATGGATTCCAACTCACTGTAGTTGAGACGGCTGCAAGGCGACATGGATGCCGAATACACGCGGACGTAAAGCGGACTACTTGTCAGACACATACACACACATTGGTAAGGTTTGCACATGGTTTTTGGATAGCACACTTTGGAGAACACGGACGCACCGAACGAAACTCGATTGTTTTCTGGTCGTTCAAAACATCTATTTTTTTTTGGAATATACCTCATTTTTAGGTCACATCTATGGGGTGAAGAAGCAGCCCATCAACTGCCATGTAACTTTTGATTTACCAGTAATTGCTGTTTCCCGCACAATTCGAGCACTTTTGCAGACTATTCTTTGAATTTTGAGTTTTGGTAACCGTTGACTCCACGAGGACTTGTCAGGCATCGGCAGCACTATTCCGTGGCCGCACAAGTGCCCGCCAATGGCAGTGGGCTTCTCGCTGGAAATGAGCATTATCATAAATTGGGGTATCTCTGTTTCGAAGACTGATTGATGTCTTCAACACGCATTATTCCTCACTCTCCGCCCATCCCCTCACAACGACATCGCGATGGCACCTCAACGCAATGTCCCCATCTCAGCGGAAGTATCCCTCGTCTCACCTGGTGACCCAGGCAGCTCGATCGGTGGCAGTGGCGGTCCGTTGTTGTCCACGACTATGCCTTGTCCGTAGCCGCCTGCCTCGTATACAGGGTCACCGTTCTTCTCTAATACTTCGCCGCCGCCGATCTCGTGTGCTGGATCTCCTGGTGGGTTCTGAGAGGATTTCTGCAGCTGCTTGGCCCGTCGCCGGCGTCGAGAAAGAAAGAGGACGGCAGTGCCGGCAAGAAGAAGCACTCCGCAGGCGACTCCGATGCCGACGGCTGCGGCGGCACCACCGGATACTGGATGCAGGGTATTGTGAGTGGCGAGATCGAAAAGGGAGTTAGATGATGAGTTTTAGAGGGGTCACTTACTGCTTGACTCTGGGGGATAAGTCAATGGTGCTGGGGAAGTTGCTGGTGCTGAGGAGGTTTTTGGCAGTCCTCCGTCTGTACTGGTGGCCGTTGTGGATCTCGGCAGTGTGTTGCTGCTAGCTAAAGAGCTCGTGGGCGGCCCAGAAGAAGAATTGGTGGTGCTTGCTGGCGCTTCTGCGAGGGACATGTACACAACCGTAGTCAAAGAGCGGTCGTTCAACGTGAGCGAGGTAGTCACATAGGATGCAAGACCGCAGTAGTCGAGGTACTCGAAGAATTTTTCAGTTATATATTTGCTAGTTTCGGACGTGGAATTCTGCGTATTGACACATGTCCTGCAGCTGGTGTAGTCGTCTAGGAATGTGTAGTTGCCGACGCAAAGTGCTGGCGTCTTGCCAATTTCTTGGGCATCCGCGTACGCCGAATCTGCCAAAATGCGGGCAAACATTAGTAAATAACTAGAGACACGATTTGACATACATGAGCCACGTCCCCTGCAGGCACTTACTACAGACACCAAAACAAAGATCTGGTGGAAGCGGAGAATCTCTGTCGAACAACATGGTGATGGTGGGTCGAATTGTTGGCGGCCAAACTGAGGCAAGTAAAGGTGCAAGCAATTCCTTTATTTAAGCCGAGGGGAGATTCGCATTCTGGCATTAAAAGGGAAACGTCGAGACAGAGAGGTGCCATTCGTGTCGTGATGCATGTACTTATTATTAGGTCAAGCGCCCTCCCCAGAAGTGGTACCAAGATCCTTCTAACCGCGTCTCGTCCCGCTTGACATCTCAAGGCTGGTTCTCGCTCTCCCCATCTGTACCACTTTAATTTTGCCCTCCAGAATGCATACTATGTAATACATAGTGGCAACGATTTGGCTGTCTGGTCTGGCCATCCTTGACCAAAATATGCGGGCCGCACTAATATGCAGAGGATGCAGTGCTGCGCTGCAACCTAAACCGGTCAAAATGGTTGGCTCTGGATGGCCCGACTTGGGGGCGTAGCTGCAGCGTCGGGATCCAATAAAGACAGGCAAGGATTTGGGCATACTTTTCTGGCTGGCTGCGCATTGCCGCCTGCGTGGCTGCATGGGCGGCTGTGCAACAAGATGTGATTGTCTGACGAGAAAACGGCGGCCTGCTTTTGTTGTTGCAAGCGGAGGTGATGTCAAAGGCCAGCTTGACTTCGCGGTCCATCAAGACTTGTCTCTACTGGCAGTCCATACCTCAGAGGTAGATTCCCTGGACTGACAGTCGGCCTCTCTTTCCTTTTCGTCTCTCCCCCTCCATGGACCCCCTCACGGCGGTCGGCCTGGCGGCCAGCATTGTCAACTTTGTCGAGTTCGCGTCGGAGCTCACGACGGGCGCCTTTGAGGTGTACAAGTCGCTCAATGGCGAGACCAACATGAATGCGCACATTGGGACCGTGGCCAAGGACTTGCGGGAGGCGACCTGCAGCCTAGACGACACCAAACTAGGCAGGTCGGCCCACGACGAGGCTTTGCGGGTGCTGGCGAAAAAGTGCCAGGCCGTGGCTGACCAGCTGCTGGTCGTGCTGTCAACCTTGCGGCTCAAGGGGAACGCCAAGGCATGGTCGAGCTTTGCGACGGCGTGGAAGTCGCGGCGCAAGGCCGGCGATATAGAAAGGCTGAATGCCCAGCTGCGCGAGTACCGGGCGGCCATTATCCTGCGGCAGAGTCTCATGGCAGCGTAGGTTGTCTTTCTTTGTTACACTGTGTTCTTTCTTTGTTGATACTTCTTAACACTTCCTTCTTAAACCCCCCCTGACACCCCACAGAGACAGCAACAGGGAAATGCACTCCAAAATGACCTCCATGGCCGGCGAGCAGCAGAGCATGGCCTACAAGCTCGACGACCTGGCATCGCTGACGATCCGCATCGCCGAGGCCACCGTCAAGGACGACACGGCCGAGGCGCAGGAGCAGTCGGCCGCCGTCCACCGCAAGATCCTGGAGCAGCTCTACTTTGCCTCGATGCACGCCCGCGAGGACTCGGTGCAAAAGGCAGAGACGGGCACCTTTGGCTGGATGCTGGACCTCAAGGGCACCAGCCGCGACAACGACAACTACGGCCACGCGGACGCCGACCAGCAGAACGACGCCCGGTCCCAGGCGCGGAGGCAGTACTTTGACTGGCTCGAGGACGGCAGCCACGTCTTCCACATCTCTGGCAAGGCCGGCAGCGGCAAGTCCACCCTGCTGCGCTACCTCGCCGAGCACGTCCGCACACGCAAGGCCCTCGAGGCCTGGGCCGGCGACAAGGACCTGGTGTTTGCCTCGTTCTACTTTTGGTCGTCCGGAGACGCCCTGCAGAACTCGCTCAACGGCCTCTACCGGACCATTCTCTACACCGTGCTGGAGCAGTGCCCGGACCTGACGCCCGACATCTTCCCAGACCAGTGGTCGCAGCTGGCCAGCCGCGCGGCCAACGCCGACGACAGCACCATCTCGGCGCTCTTCCGCGAGCGCATGGTTGAGAGCGCTTTTGAGCGGCTGGTCCAGACGACGTGCGGCCACCCGCGGTATCGTTTCTGCTTCTTCATTGACGGCCTGGACGAGTACCGCAGTTCCGCAAGCAGCAGCACCAGCGGAGGAGACCCGAGCTTTGAGTTTAAGCAGCTGTCAAAGCACATCCTCGCCTGGAACGCCGCCGGCAGCAACGACGTCAAGATCTGCTGCAGCGCCCGGCCGTACGTCGAGTTCCTGGCGCCCCTCTCGCGCCGCGGCAACCAGGTCATCCACCTCGACAAGCTCAACTACAAGGACATTTTTGTCTTTTGCCGCCACATGTTTGAAGACTACGCCGCCGACGACAACGACAACGACGACGACGACGACGATGACGACTTGGAAGAGCGCTCTGAGGACTACATGGATATGGTCACCGCGATCGCGCGCCGCGCCCAGGGCGTCTTTCTCTGGGCCCTGCTGGCCGTCAAGGTCCTGCTGCCCTCGCTCGCCCGCGGCGACAGCGCCGCGGTCCAGATGCGCAAGCTCGACCGCGTCCCCGGCGAGCTCGACACCGTCTACGAGCAGCTCCTCGAGCAGATCGACAAGGACGAGACCGACCGTGAGCTGTCCCACCGCATCTTTATGCTCGCGCTCCGCAAGCCAACCCACTTTCAGATGTACACGCTTGACTTTTCGTGGCTCGAGGACATTGGCTCGCCCGGTTTCCCGTCGTCGACAGAGTTCCGCCGCTACTCGGACAAGGACTTTGAGCGGGCCACGGTGCGGGCCAGGCGACTGCTCAGCACCCTCACAAGAGGGCTGCTGGAGACGCAGGAGCAGAGGGGCAAGACGCGCAACACAAACGCCCACCTCTGCCGCGTCGAGTTCTACCACCGGACGGTGCACGACTTTCTAATGGAGCGCATGCGGACGGGCCGGCTGGCCAGCAGCAGCATCGACTTTGACGCCGTGGACGTCTACGGGCAACTGGCCATTGCCCGGCTGCTGTCTGGCGCCTTTGACCTGGAGAGGGTGGTGTCGCAGATAAAGGTCAGCGAGCGGCGCTTCCGCATCCCAATGGTTAATGAGCTGGAAAAGGTCTTTGCGTCGTGCCTGTCCAACGACGAGTTTTACGAGGCGTTTACGCTGCGCTCTTACTGCCTGCTGTATTACGGATCGAGCAGGGGACCGAGAGTCGCCGCCGTCTCGGCCCGTGCGTGCCCGGAGCTGCTGTTCATGAGCATCATGTCGGCCTTTGAGCTGCACGACTGGGTCATTGACAAGCTGACGCGGTGTCCCGAGCTGGTGGCCCCTGCCAGCGACCAGTGCAGTCCGCTGCTGGGACTGAACAGCTCCAAATGGGGCCTCTACGGCAAGCAGCTGCTGGACCTGGGCGTGCGGCCGGGCGGCGACTGCTACGCCTTTGATGAGAACAACGAGGCATCAAAATATCCAATGTCGCCGTCCACGGTCCCGACATGGCTGGTGGTCCTCTTCTGCCTGTTGCATACCAGCCTGATGCTTGAGCTGACTTCTGCGCGGAGAAACGACCTGGCCGAGCTGGTCGCCATGGTCCGGCGCATTGTGCCGCCAGAGGCTTTGAGTAACGGCGACGGTGGCGGTGGCGGCGGCGGTGGCGCTGACAGCGACAATG
Source organism: Raffaelea albimanens (assembly GCA_002778245.1). Lineage (NCBI taxonomy): Eukaryota > Fungi > Ascomycota > Sordariomycetes > Ophiostomatales > Ophiostomataceae > Raffaelea > Raffaelea albimanens. The sequence continues at coordinate 1,109,078 of PCDJ01000006.1, read as the reverse complement.
ACGACGACCGCGACCACGGCGGCTGCCACATCTGCCTCGTCCCGTACAACATCTGCAAAGACTGTCTGGAAAGCCGAGGAGGCCAGTTCTCCAACATCACAGAGTGCCCATACGTAACCACGTTGGCCGACCTCGTGGACCAGTGTGACGACGCGCATGTCCAAATCACCAAATACCATGGCCACGGCAAGCACGAGCCGCTGACAAACTATAAAGGCCCCGACACCGCGCTGCCCGCACAAAAGTTCCGCATCGACGACCCCTGCTTGGGCGCTTTCATTTTCACATTTAAAGTGTGCGAGATCAGATACGGCCCGTGGGTTGTCAATATGGACTCGACTTGGCTGCCGGAGCTGGGTCACAGACTTGGACAGCAATGAGCAAAATGCGGCAAACGACATTTTGAAAGGGAATAATAAAGGTGACATCAGAACAATGAAAAAGTAAACGAATATGGAAATAAACAAAGTATATATAAATATTTCAAATGATTGTGTTTTTCAAAAGGCTCCATTCACCTGGTGATCAAGTTGTAGTTTCTTAAATATGCTCGTGGCTTTCAAATCATGGTATGCTCTCAATGTGAGTAACGCAGTAATGATACATGGAATATCCCCTAGCCCTAGTTCTCCTACAAAATGTCAAATTTGCAGCATCTCCAGTCTCTCCTTGTCTGCCTTATGCTTGTTTGCTGCGCGCCATCTGGCGTTTCTGCTCCTTGCGCACTTCGCGCTTGATGGCACCAATAACGCCCGTCTCCTTGCCACAGGGCCACCGAGCAGCAGCGGCCGCCTCGTCGGCCTCTGTCCACTCCCGCGGCAAAGTAGCAAAGACAAGATACGAAGTGTGCGTCTTGATTTCCGGCTCGACTCGGCTGGTCAAAAGCCCATCCATAAAAAATGGCTTCTTTGCCGGCGGCGGTGCTGCTGTGCTTGCCGCAGCCGTTGGCTTGGCGCCGTTCTGCTTGCTTTGTGGCTCTGTCGAGTCGGGCATGTCCTGGTCGTCCTTGGCGCTGTCGGTCGTCGCCTTTGCTTGTTCCAGAGGCTGTGATGCTGCCGTCGTCTTGGCCAGATCTTCGTCGACTTCCATATCCGTCGTCGTCGTCGTCGTCGCCGACGAGGACTGCTTCTTCCGGTTGAGCCAGTACTGCTGGTTGTACTCTCTAGTGCGAGAGTCAATGGCCTTGAGGCGTGCCACGGCCTCGCCTACATCGCGCGGTGCAGGTCCCGAGTTTTTCGTGCTCTGCGACTCTGGCTTGTCGCGGTAGACAAGAATCTTCTTGTTGGCGACTTCGACCATATCAATGTCGACCCAGCCGAGGCGGCGCATGGCAGAGACAGTCTTGGTGACTTGCTCGATGCAAGGCGAAAATGTGCAGACATACACACTTCTCTTGGGATTCAGAGGCGATATCCATTGCTGGTCCTCAGCCGCCTCCTTGTCCTCCCCAGTTTCAGACACGCCCGCCTCTCCCCCGTTTGTTGTGGCCTTTTGTTCTATTGTCCGTCTCCGGGTGAGATGCTGTAGTGCTCGCCACGGTGCTGGGAGATCCAAAAATACTGCATCGACTTGTGGGCTCGTGCCGTCGTCGAGGATGAAGCCCTTCTCGTAAACGTCGCGGTTGGTCAGCGTGACCACTTTGTCGAGCCCGTGCCCCTTAAGCTCGGTCTTCATGGCTCGATACCGTTCGTTGTGGAATTCGAAGCTGAATACAGCGCCCTTTAACGGTTGCTCGGCGCCAGGGGTGGCCGTTGCGGTTCCGTTGTACACGGCACGGACTGCTGCGTGTGTGAAGCTGCCGCTGCCAGCGCCGGCCTCGATTATTCGTGTGCCGGGTCGAGCACGTAGTCTGTGCAGAATGTAGCTGTAGTCTGCCGTGTAGACGACCTGCGTCCGGTGCGGCAAACTTATTGTCCACACCTCGGGGGTGGGTGGCAGGATATGGATGAAGCCGCTGGCAGCAGCGACCATTTCCTTCGGTTTGGCGGGTGTCGAGCCGTCGGCCGCCTGTCCAGATTCGTCGCCATTTTCCCGCTTTCTCTTACGTCCGCGGGAGCCGGTGTCGACAATCGAGGCGCGGATTTGGGAGCCCCATGGCTTGTTGATGAGAGTCGAGTGAGGAAAAGAGCCGAAGCGAGTGTTCAGCACAGCTCCCTCAGCATAGCCGTCGACCTCGCCTTCGAACTGTTGCAGATAGAGGGGCTCAAACTGGTCCCTTGACAGCTGTGCAATTGCCAGAGAGTTTGGCCGCGTGACCGGACCCGGTTCTAAAAACGGCGACACCTGTTCCGCCATTTTGTGCGGTTGTTCCGTGAATGCTGTTGTGGTCAACGAAGGCAAACTGTAGCAAGAAAAAAAAGCTGATAGAGCTCTAGATAAGATATTTAAGTGGGACTGTTTCAAGCCACATCTTTGCCTTGAGCGCCACACTACAAGTGGGCTATGACGTGTGTTAGCTGCCCCACCTGCCCCAATGTTAAGAGGGGTGAAGCATCGTGAATGAGAGACCTTATTGCAAGTGTATGATGTGCTATTACAGTTCTTTCAGAACCTCGTACTACGTTCAGATGATAAACATTGCTTGTCACACGACGATTGGAGTCCCAGCCAACAAAAATCAGACGGAAGAAATCGGGCATGTCTCCTCTCCTCTACTCCGTATGATTCTATTATTGCCGGGGTCGCAAATTGGGAATTTTCTACGAGAATGTGGTCTGACATTACCGACTGATGCACTTATGGCAGAGTACCATGCTGCAGGATTCCATGCCGAATTTTGCTCGGCGATCTCCCGCACCAACACAAGCATAATGGAAGAGGAACACGAGGGTGACATCAATCAAACACGCCCGCGACCACATCCAGTTGGCAGAGCTTAGCTCTAAAGTCATAACCAGGTGTTGAGCGATGTCATTCAGTCTCATTGAGCACCTGTCATCCGTAGAGTAGGGGGCAGTTGTGCTTCTTCCCGGGGCAGGCATACTTGAATTGGCTGTTAAGAAGAGAGAAATTGCAAGAACACCATTCGGATTGAATGATCTTTGGTTTTGTATCTTCAGTTTGGGTAGGTGCCGGGGTCATACTGCCTCCTTGTAACGATAGCCTTCTTCTCCTCATGTGCATATGACAATCCCCATTGTTCTGATCCTTCCTTCTCTTGGCCTGTCCTACCGCACCCCTCCTGCACATTGCCCGCTAATCCAATGCAAGGGAATAAGGTACAATCCATTGTCTGTAGGTTGTAATACGGGCTCGAATAAATTAAGACATTGGGACCACTAGTGATTTTACTTTTTTTGTATTTGTTTCAACGGCTTCTCCTAGTGAGAGCCGGACACACTGAAAACGCTATCATAATTTCTGTTGCAATAAGACGGGGAAATTGCAAACTTAGTTGTTGTAGCGCTCGTCGTAGGTGTTCTTGACGTGGTCCTCAGCGTGGCGCTTGGCCTTCTCGCGGTCAACGAAGTCCAGACCCTTGGTCTCGGCCAGCTTGTCGACGTAGCCACCGGCAAGGGCAGCAAGGGCCTCCTTGGCGAAACCGTGGTTGACCTCCTTGCCCTCCTCGCGCTCCTTCTTCTCGTACTCGTGCATGGCCAGGAAGCTGGCACCGGCACCGAGGAGCTCGTGGGAGAGCTTGCCCTCGTGCTGGCCACGCTCAATCTGGTCGTTGGCGTCACGGCCCTCGTCTAGTAGAAGAATGTGTTAGCCAGTGTCCATGTGTGGTGGTGCGTGTATAGTAGGTTATATGAGAAGGGTACACGTACCGAAGAAACCCATTTTGAATGTGTGTTGGGGGAGTGTTTGGAAGATTTGTGTGTTGAAGTTGAAAGTTGAGTTGATGATAGTAGGATGGAGGAAACAAGAAACCACCAAGAGGACGGAGGAAAGCCGGGCTTTAAATACCCATGAGGCCACCTCTGCATACCATGGTCTTCTGTCGCCCCCGTCCCAGAGAGTACGAGTAGGCGAGGCGTGTGGAGAGAGGGGGGAGAGAAGGAGCTGGCCAAAGAAGCTCTAGTGTAGCGACGCCCCACAGGACGAGAGGTGTGTGGACGATGTCTCTAGTGCAAGGAGTACACACCTCGTCGCGAGACTGTTTGTCCGGTACCCGCCGTGCTGGAGGCAATGTACTTTGTACATTTTCCATACGAGTACGGTGTACATCGTGGTTGCATAATCCTTGTTGGGGCTGTTTCTGCGCTACGGCCATGGACCAAGGAGGATAGGCTGACGGATCTCTGCTTGAATTAGAACCAGGACCCTGCTATGGAAATCTGGGGCCTTTCATGCGCCCCTGGTTGCTCTCGTCCTGGAGTCTTGTTGTCCCGGTTGCTGTGTGTGTTCAACAATGCAATGCCACTTTTCAGACGGCTCGCTCGTCGGCAAATCCATCCTGTCCTTTCATATGCCAATCATTGGAAACAGCTAATGGTGCATGTTGTAGAGACGGCATGGAAGCATACACCACACGTAATTCCGTTGCCAATGGCTACCAACAACCTGCCAATTGCTGTCAGCAAGCTTCATTCGTTTCAGTCCTTATGTTTTCGTGCTCCAAGTGGGGGATCGATGGCGCCGCTAGCAGCGAGCCAGTTCCGTCTGGCCAGATCGGTTGGTGGCGGTTTAGGACAGTTTCTGCAAGAGACCGCTGGGATGGCGAGCTTCACAAGCGGTTTGCTTCCCATGTGCCAGAAAGGACAGCAAGGTTGCTTGTTCCATCCCACAGCGTCGGACCTTGTCCGCTGTCGGCCCCTTTTTGTTTTCCGTCCGCCGTCCTGCCACATAGCCATAACGGTGGACTGGCTGTGCAATACGGCTGTCCAGATTCGTGCTTGTGCATTTGCGTTTTGCCCAGTTTCGCAGCCCGTGCCTCCTGGATATCATCACATATCATGTTGGAGCTGTTTTCCCCCCTCGCCAGACCGTCTCGGCGAAGGCCAGGACGCGCGTGCTTGCCATGCCCGAGGTGTATTTCTCGATGAGATCACAGATGCTGCGGTGGAACGGACACAGACCACAGATGGGGGCAGAAGCGCCGTACCGTGGTCCCGACTGTGTTCTATTGCAGCGCCAAGAAACACCATGCTGCCTTCCTGCTGCGCTGAAATGCACATCCAGCTGCGCGAAGAGACGGAGGCGTGTTAGAGCTACCCCGCCAGGGAACGGAGTGAGCGAGGAGTGGGACCCTTGTTCAGCTGAGATGGAGGGGCACCTCCGTCTTGTTGATGGCGGTTTGTGGTGGGCCGACATCACCTCTGGGCTTTTTCCACCTCATGGTCTCGTCCACTTCGCTGCTTCCGTTTTCAGTCCAGTTTCGTCTGCTCGGGGTCGGACCATCGTCAGCACGCATCGAGGAAGTGGTGATGAATGGCGTGGAGTAGCAATGGGAGATGTGTTTGTGAGGTGGATGAGACAAAGGGGGGGGCGAGAGATTTCCTGCCTCGCATCACAGGCCGCTCCTCCACTCTCCGATCCGACGTCACCCCGGGCTCGTCCTGTGCCTTCTCTGCCAGTCGATCCCATGGTTCAGGATGGTAAGATGCAAGCGAGCATTGCATGGCCTCTGTGCGCGCCAAGAAACAGTCCATACTCCCAGTTTCATGCAAGATTGTGATCCTTGAGATATTGGCCGCACCAACGAGATGCAGCCAAACGCAAATGATTGGCTTTTTGGTCTCCATGGCTGTTCAATAGAAAACTACGAAGTACGACCTGCGCTGCGCCTTCCTTTTCTTGCGCTGGGCCGCCTTGGCCTCTATGGGTCGCTCAATGGGTCACCCTTGGACGCGCCTTCCCTTCTCGCTTTTCGGCCATCCATCATTCCTTCTGAAAACGATTGGCGAGCGAGGACCAGAAGGTGCAATGCCCGACGATCTCTGCAATAAAATTAGACCGGAAACGTAACCCCGAAACCGACAGCCTAGAAACACTTCTTCTACTGTCCGTCTTACCAACTGCTGCCGCCACTTCCATCCAACATGAATTGACCCGCCAACACAAAACGGAAATAGCAGAGACAGAGTGTCCACGGCACAAAACAGAGCGCTGCTTGCCAGTAACCCCGCCGGATGACGCTATTGGCAGCCGCAACTGGCACTGAAACAGTTAGCCTCGTCCTTTGGGTGTCCCTTAGTGTGGGCAGAGGCCTCCCCGTTCTTCTTTGGGTTTCTGTGCCTGGACGGAACAATAGGCTGGAAGGCATTGTTGGCTTTTGGGCTTCATTCCAGTTCGCGAAAACGACAGAAATACTCGAGTCTCGCAAAAACAGCTGCAATGACGTTGAATCAGAGTCCAACGACCTGGGTCTTCAATTTTTGCCAAGCTTGCGGTTCTAAAAGCTTGGCAAGATCAACCTTCTCATCTCCCTTGGCATTCTCACTTGGCAGCACGCCGAGTCGCCCTTGGCAATGCTTAGCCAGTAGCACAGGGCACAGAAACTGGCGACAGACGCTGTCAAGCCGCTGTTGGGATTTTTCGACCCCCAAATTGTGGAGAGGGAAATTTGGGGCTCCAACGCCGCAGGTACTGGATACTTTTGCTTTCCCACGTTTTGCCCCTCCATACTTTCACATTGTGCACTGCCCCTCAGAAGGCAGAGATGACGAGGCTGCTTTCTACATGTCAATCAATGGCATTGAACATGGCCCCAACAATAGAAACAACAAGCAGGAGAAAGTGGCCAGTGAAACCAGCGTTGCGTAATTCAGCCGGCTCTCCTATTAGTCTTGGTTGGCTGTTTCAGCCGCATGTAACTTTGGCATAGAGTACAACCACCGCGTTGCCACGAGAGAACTGTCCAGAAACCTGCGGATGCGCATACGATAAAGTTGAAACTGTCTTACATCCGTATTAATTTCGGAATGCTGAAGAAGTTGGTTACAGTTGAGTACCCCAACCATCAGAGAATCTGAGCTGAAAAGTAGGACCAACTGGAGGATGAAATTCAACAAAATACACAACGATGGGGGAAAGCATAGCGAAACAAACTTCCAAAGAAACAAAACAACGTCATAGCCATGGACTGGGCAAAATCCCGGAACCCTGCTCTAAGTGAAACCCCGGAGTCGACAAAGGATTTTCATATAACAGTAATAAAACAAGGAAATTGAATCGTGGGGTACTTTGCCAGAGCGTGTATCGCCCTTGGCATGGTAGGTATCTTTATGCAAATCTTAATACGCGAATCACGCTATGTATCAACCCTCCTCCGCTTGTCGTAATGATCCCGGTCATCTCGCGGCGGAGACCGTTTTCTCCGGTCGTCACCATAGTCGTCTCGCCGCCTGTCTCCCCGCGGAGACCTTGACCGTGATCGGCGCCTATCCGTGTCTCGGTCCCTGTACCTGTCCCGTCCTCCATCCCTGCCTCCGTCCCTATCCCGATAGCCGCCGCCTTTGCGATCACCCAGAGGAATAGCATTGGCCCCGTTGGCATCATCACCGCCCTGCCGATAGCCGCCTCCGCTGCCACCACCACCGCCGCCACGACGGCCGTCACCACCTCGGTATCCGCCTTGCCGTGACCGGTCGTCGTCCAGTACACCCCACCGACCAGTGTCTTCGGACCGCATGTCCCGGTACTTGGACGCGCCCTTGCGTCCAAGCTTGGTCATGTCGCGCAGCTGCAGTGCCTTGGGCAGCAGCTCGCGGTTGCGGATCTCGTCGACGAACCGGGCCCCCATGAGGTCGCGCTTGTCCAGACCCTCGGCGTGGGCCTCGTCCTGGTAAAAGGCGCCCTTGTGGTGGTATTTGGCCATGTACGCCATCTTACCGCGGCTGTCCTTCTCTTCGCGCTGCTTTGCCAGGTGGACCGCGTCCTCGGCGGCGCGCTCCTCCTCGGTCAGGTTGCGGCGGCGCTCAATCTCGGCGATCTCGCGCTCCTTCTCCTCGATGCGCTCGCGCTGGCGCTTGATGCGCTTGAGCTCGCGCAGCTTCCATGCAGCGTACTCGGCCTCTTCGTCGACGTCGTCGTCTGTGTTGACATCGACATCGCCGCCCTGTTCGGCCGCCGGCAGCGTGTCCTCCCACTGTTTCTTGTTGACGACCCGCGACTGTGCCTGCTTCCGTAGCTGTTCCTCCAGCAGAGCATCCGTAGCTTCCTGCTTGGATTTTTGTGCCGCTTCTTCGTCCTCCTCTTCCTTCTTCTGCTTCTTTTGACTGTCTTGTTTGCTGTCGCCACCCGCAGCTGCTCGTTCTCGTTGCGCCTTGGTCATGAATTTTGGTAGAACAATCTTGCGCGCGGGCATGTCGTCTTCGGAGGAGCTCTCCTCGTCGCTGTCTGTGCCGTCGTCATCGTCTTCGCTGCTCTCTTCTTCTTCGGATTCGGTGACGAAGCCTTCGTCGGCGGCTTTGCGCTCGATCGCCTCGCGAGCTTTCCGCTGTTCGTCTTCGGTAGCAGCTCGTGATGGGTCCCCCCGTATGGCTTGGGCAAGGGTCGCGGGTGTGACAATTCGTCCAGCGCCTGTTGGTTTTGGTGCTGGACGCGGTATTGGTGCCGATTTCCGCTTTGTGGTCGTAGTCTGATCGCCGCTATCACTGTCCTCGTCCTCTGAAGATGAGGCTGACTCCGCGCCTGTCGGCTTGCCCGCCCGGTATCTCGCCGGCCTCGCCGGGTTGGCGGTCATTTTTGGAGGCATATTGAAGGTTTGTGCCCGGAATATGCTTTTCTGATTAAAGCATAGAAGCTGCCGCGTCAAAGGCCAGCCTGGGAAGGGAGTTGAAATTACTTTCTTGTCGCTTAGCCCTGCCTTTTTTACTTTGCAGCTGGAAATCTGAGTAGAGCACTTGGCTGTGGCTGGTGCTCTTATCGGCTTTATCGTCCCCAGAATGTGTGGCTCAGTCAATTTGGATCCCCTCTCCTCTCTTGAAATATACGCTGGTTTATACGTTGCATACGGCCATTTTGTTAATTTTTTTGCTTGTGGTTCCTATCCAATGCTAAGTAAAGAAGATACCACTGAACAGTTTAATCCTGTTAAAATACAAGCGCAGTAATGGCTTACAATGCACAAACGGGGTTGTCGGACCGGCCGACAGTCGTCATTTTTTTATTCAGACCCCACCATAGCAGCCGCCGAAAAGCCTTGCTAATATGCTCCCGACTTCGCACCCACCCATGTGATAGCTGGACTTCGACTACATAACCTTGTCTTTCGCCTGCTTAAACAAGGTTGCTGTTGAATTCGACGTTTCATACTGAAATTCCATTATTCAGCCACACACCCACTCACAATGGCTTCTACTACATCAACAAAGACCGTCATCAATGTCGGCACCCGCAGCTCAGCGCTGGCCATGAAGCAGGCCGTCTGGGTCCAGGCCGAGCTGGAAAAGGCCAACCCAGGCTACGAGTTTGTGATCGATGCCCGTAAGACTGCTGGCGACCGCGACAAGATCTCGCCGCTGCCCACTCTGGGCAAGGGCCTGTGGACTTCCGACTTTGAAGACAAGCTGGCCGACGGCTCTCTCGACCTGGTCGTCCACTGCGTCAAGGACATGGCCACCACCCTGCCCAAAGGCTGCATCCTCGGCGCCATCTCAGAACGCGAAGACCCCCGCGACGCCGTCATCTTCCCACCCGGAAGCAAATACAAGACCATTGCCGAGCTGCCTGCGGGCAGCATTGTCGGCACCAGCAGTGTGCGCCGGTCAGCAGGTCTGCGCCGGCGGTACCCGGGCCTGCAGTTCCGCGACCTGCGCGGCAACATCGACACTCGCCTGCACAAGCTGGACGTGCCCCAGCCAGGCTATGGCGGCGACATTGTCAAGTACGACTGCATCATCCTGGCCGCGGCAGGTCTCAACCGCATGAACATGCAGAGCCGCATTTCGCAGCTGCTCGACTCGGCCACGGCCGGCACACTCTACGCCGTCGGCCAGGGCGCACTGGCGATTGAGATCCGCGAGGGCGACACGAGAATCCTGAAGCTGCTGGAGGGCATCAACGACAAGCCGACACAACTGGCGTGCTGGGCAGAGCGGGCGGTCATGCGCGCGCTGGAGGGCGGCTGCAGTGTGCCCATTGGCGTGGAGACGACATGGCAAGGGGACAAGCTGCGGCTGGAGGCGACTGTGATCAGCCTGGATGGCAAGCAGGCCGTGGACACGGACATGACTGCCGTGGTGTCGACCCTCGAGGAGGCCGACGCTCTGGGAGGCAATGCCGCCAAGGACCTGCGGTCCAAGGGCGCAGATGCCATTCTGGACGAGATCAAGCGGAACAAGGTGACGGTGAATCCCGAGCCAGCACCGGCCAAATAAAAGGCATGAAAGAAACGAAAAAAACCAAATGAAAAACTATATGGAAAGACAAAATATGGAAGGCATTGTTTTCACATCTCCACTGACGACTGTAACATATATATACAAATATCACAACTACGAAAGTTAACGGGATATAAAATAGCGAAATTAAGAAGTTATGTTCTTGGGCAACACACGCATTTGAATTTGTCGAGCATGTCTTGTGGTATGAGAACAATGGTGTTCTGCATTCAATACAATCCACGAACGGACACAATATTGTGTATCAGTCTCTCCTTGCTGAAGCAAGCCTTTCAGGAAAGCTATCGGACTCCTATGTGATAAGGGTGATGGCTGTTTTTTACTTTGATTTTATAATATCGGTTTCTCTATCTTCCCGTCCGGTGCTATGCAGCTTGAGGCTTGTTGAAATGCATTCCAGCTGTTGTCCAACTCAATCAACGCCAGTAAAAAAAGGTGAGTTGGCAAAAAAAAAAAAAAGTTCATAACAAAAAACGTTTGACATAAAATAAGGCAACTGTCCCCCCAAGTCCCAAGGTCTTCCTTCATCTTTCCGGAAGGTTCTTCTCGGTCTTTTTTTTTGGTTGGTTTTTGTGTGTTCCTTTTTTTTTCGTGGTGACCGCTGATAGCACGTCCGTCTACTTGGCCTCCTCCCAGTGTGCCAAGGGTCTTTTCCTCATGTCCTCTTACAAGTGGAACTTGTTGTCCTGTCCTGTACCCCTCTACTCATTTGTCTAGTGGTCCTCCTCGGAAGCGGTGAACTCCTTGTACTCCTCGTCGCCCATCAGAGCCTCGAGGTCCTTGACGCCCTGGGCGTCGACCTGCACACGGGCAATCCAGCCGCCGCCGGCCGAGTCGTCCTCGGGGACCTGGTTGATGGTGCCGGGCGTCTCCTCGAGAGTGCGGTTGACGTGCGTAATCTTGCAGCTGATCGGGGCGTTGATGTCGGCAGCCGACTTGACCGACTCGACGGCGCCAATGGCGTCGCCCTGGCCAACCTCCTTGCCCTCCTCGGGGAGCTCAACGTAGACGACGTCGCCAAGTGCCTCGGCGGCGTACTCGGAGATGCCAATGACACCCGAGGTCTGGTCGGCGTTCAGGTCGATCCATTCGTGGTCCTTGGTGTACTTCCTTATCGAGGCTGCGAGAGAAAGAGACAAAAAGTGTTAGCTTGTGGCTGGCCGGAACAGAAATTGGCAAGCCAATTCAAGTCCATTTCCCTTCAAACGTCCTCCCCGTTCTTGGTTTCGCAACCGGAACAGGGTCCGGGTACTAATTCAGGGTCAACTTACCCTGGGCGGTGGCGGAAAAGCACCGGGCAGCTGCAAAGGTGGCCGGGCGGAATGCCGGGCGGAATGCGGTCGTGGGACCGGCCACGCGGGCCGCGAAGCTCGAGCAGCGGGATGCCACCCGCAGGGTACGGGAAATTGAGGCCATGGCGACGGAAGAATAGGCAAGAGGAGCTGTTGCAGAATGCACAGGAGGGACAGGAAGAACAAAGGACAAGGAAGAGAGAATATAAAAGCAACTGGAGAGGTGAAGTCAAAGGCTTGAAGTCGAAAGCTGGAGGGGGGCGGAACGAAGGCGGGGGATTAAGTGAGTTAGTTGGTGGCCGAGGGGACCCTTTTTTTTTCTCCCCTAGCTGGGCGCTCGTTTTTGCGAATGGCCTGACGATCGATTCTATTGGGCAAATTTGCCTTTTAGGGAAAAACGGACGTTTTCGGGCATCGGCCCAGACGGACGATAGGCCGTGCATTACATAACACTGCCAACGGCCGACCAATCACGGCCGTTTCCAATGGGCGATATCTCTTCGATCTTGTACTGTTTTGAAGAGCCCCCGATTATTGCATACGTGCGGTATGCATGTATGGGGTCTCGGGGTTGGGGTTTTTTTTTGACTTGGCGGCATTGGTCAGCCTTTGGCGGAGATAGAGTACGGAGAAACAACTTTTGTATGGGCTTCTTCAAAGATACTTTGTAATACGATACGCCAGGGCACCATGGAGTTTCCCTCCGGAGACGGTCGGCTGTCATAGGCTGATGGGTATGGTAAACAGTTAATACAGGGCGCTATGCGCTAGGGAGGAAAGAGCGACAGGGCCGTGGCACGCTTTAAATTGACAACAATGCAAGCGGAAGGATGGGCAAGACAGGCCTGTCCAGCTGGGCTGTATTTGCTGTCCGGATGCTCTGTGTTTTTCTCACATTCTGTTTCCTGTACTCTGTGCATTTTTGCTGCGTTGTTTGCATCGTTTTTTAACTGTCGCTGCTGGCAACGATGCATCCCTCTCGGGCTGGCGCGCCAGGCCGTATATGCACGGTTGACGCGTCGCGCGTCACGCGTTTTGACACGCTCTCTTTTTCCCTTTTTCTTCATCCACTGCCACTTTCATTTTCTACGCTGCCAAAGTCGCGTGGTCCTGCAGGCTCTTTGCTCAGGACGCAGCTAGGCCACGCCGGCGGGGGCCCTAGTTTCAGCTGGCCTCGTGTGCGTTTGTGTCTCACCTGGTGCTATTTATTTCTCTATCTAGGTAGTTTTACGAATTAAACTCGCCGCGTGTGTTTGGGGGCGTGTTTTGCTCTGCCAAGTTCCATGCACAGCAGAAATCACAAGGGAATTCGGACGAAGTTACAGGGGCCTTTGGCTCCCTATTGGATGCGTGATCTGCCGTAAGCGCCACCGAATCTATCCACACAGAACGAGCGCCCCACAAACTACACAATATTATCCAGCACCTTCCAGCGGTCCAGCGGTCAAAGGCCCCCCCATTGTCCAAGCCCCGAGTCCCCCATAGCACCCCTCCTTCGCGTCCCTGGCGAGCACCCACCAACAGCAGGTCTCCGGCCAACCAGCGCGCGCAAACAGCTTCTGACGCCCTCTGACGCCGCCGCGAGAGGAGCACAACATCGGCCTTGTTTCCCTAGCATCACCATAATTGCATTAGGGCCAGGCCAATCCCCCTCCCCTACCGTCCTGCAGCCTGCGTTTGTCGTGCCCGGCCCAGCTAACGGCCCTCATGAAACATAGCCAGCTCGCGACCTCTGCGGCCTTTTCGCGCTCTCGACTTCCTTTTGTGTTCCCTTTGACCTGTCTCTGTCTTCCCCAGCAGCACTGATCATGCGGTGATATTCCGGCTCTTTGTTTGGTGGTCCCTTTTTTTCGTTCTTTCCACTCCGTCATTGGCTCCACTCTTTCTTCCACCCCTCTGCGTGTTTCCTCTCGCTATCAAGCCTCGCCTTCTTCCTCCCTCGCTTTCTGCCGGTCCCGCCACGCCCGTTGCAGAAACCTCCTCGCCGTGAAGAGCTCCTCGCCTGTCTGTACTGCGATTCTCCGACCGAGAACACCGCCGTCACAGACACTCCGACACGAGAGGCCTTTTCTCCTTGCCCGGTCCCCCCAATATTCGACAGCATCCGCATCCCCTGAGGCGGCCTCCAAACACATACACATCCACTCCCCCTTCGGCCTCGGGACTCAGTCAGCTGGCTCTGCCACTCAGGAGCAGCATCCCAAAACATTTTCCACAGCCTTTTTTAACTCCATCTCTTCTCGACAGGCCTCTAAGCCACCCCTCTTTGTCGAGCTAGCCGGACTCAGCAACGGGACACGCCCCAGTCGACCAAAGCCGGTCTTCCATCTCCTCAGGCCTACGACCATCCATCTTCGAGGGCGGCAGTGCGATTTTGCGCCTTTGGTTGATTCACCTTTTGTCAGGGGTTCTTTAGGAACAGGATCTTCTCTGTCTGGACTTCGTCGTCCGCCCTTTTAACGCACATACCTCCTCCCGATCCTTGCTGAAGGCCAATCCTTCAAACTGGATTCCTCGACGCTCTCAGTGGGGTCCCCGGCCCAATTCCACGACGCCCGCGACACAATGGAGACCGACCCTCAGACGCCGGGCGGCTCGCTGTCGGCACAGCTCATGCAGGCTCATGATCCGCATGACGACACCCTCGGTGGCATTGACGGGAGCCCGCATCTCGGTAACGGAAGCGCCAACAACGCTCGCCACCACATGCACTCACAGTCTCTCGACCAGGGTCTGGCCAACTCGCCACGGAATGGCGGCTACAGCAGCGGCTCGCCTGCTGGCAACCTAGACGAAGCCGACCCAAACACTCGGTTTGCGACACCGCCCCTCCCACAGCAGCCGCAATATGCTCAGCAACAGCAATACCAGCAGCCACAGCAACAACAGTTACTGCAACAGCCACAACTTCAGCAGCAGCAGCAACAACAGCAACAAGCACACTACCAGCACCAACAACAGGCACAGCAGCATCCTATATCAAGACCACCATCCGGCCTATCTGGCCACGGAGGCGCCAGCGCTGGTGGAGCTGCTGCTGCAGGCGGCTATCCAGACCACGCATCTCGCGGCAGTGGCGCACACGCAGAACCTGCTAATGGCCGGAACCACGTGGTCATCAAGGTTGGCATGGTGGGTGATGCGCAGATCGGAAAGACCTCATTGATGGTCAAGTACGTTGAAGGCAGCTGGGACGAAGACTACATCCAGACACTGGGCGTGAACTTCATGGAGAAGACCATTAGTATCCGCAACACGGAGATCACATTCAGCATTTGGGATCTGGGTGGTCAGCGCGAGTTTGTCAACATGCTGCCCCTGGTCTGCAACGACGCCGTCGCCATCCTGTTCATGTTTGACCTGACCCGCAAGAGCACCCTCAACAGCATCAAGGAGTGGTACCGACAGGGTCGCGGCTTCAACAAGACGGCTATTCCCATTCTGGTTGGCACCAAGTATGACCACTTTGTTAACTTCCCGCGGGAGGACCAAGAGGAGATCTCGAACCAGGTATGATCCTGCCACTGCGAAGCGCATTTCTACAAGAACAGAAAACTAACAGGAAACCAGGCACGTCGGTTCGCCAAGGCCATGCGCGCAGCCCTCATCTTTAGCAGCACAAGCCACAGCATCAATGTGCAGAAGGTCTGTTCAATTCCAGTGCCAGCAATGACACCATCATGTCATGAACACCAACTAATTATTGTATCCCACAGATCTTCAAAATTGTTCTTTCGAAGGCCTTCGACCTCAAATGCACCATACCGGAGATTGAAAACGTCGGCGAGCCACTTCTATTGTACCAATCGTGTTAAAAAAAGAAACCAAATACCCCCCAAAAAACTTCCAAGTTACTTTTGTTTCCTGCATCCCCTTTATATATGACATACAATGCCCTTCCCCTTCTTATATTGTTGGTGTAATCATTCTCTATTTATTTTATTATTCTATTTTCCACCCCGGTTTCACTCGCCGCCCCTGCAGCCAGACGCCCATGGTTGTGTAGGTTCTTGCAGGAAAAGTCACGGCAGAGGGGAAGCGAGGTTGCGGACAGACACAGTGGAAGAAAAGCAGAAGATTGCATGGTCGAATGTAGATGGAGGTGCATGTTTAGATTTCTGTGCTGGCACGTTTCTCTACGGGGAAGAGACGAATTGGGGAGAAGAGGAAGAAGAAAGAAGCCCAGGCATGGCCGACCAAAAGCTCATAAGCTGGAATATATGAAAAATCCGCCCTCGGCGATTGCGTCGTGTCGCCGACAGATGTGGTGTCCTCTTTTATTTCGGAATGCCCCTAGTCTTCTTGGATGTTGTTTACATTTCTTTTGTCACCTTTCTTTTGTCTTTTTTGCAGACTGTATTTGGGTGGGATGGGACGCATGGCATACCGGAATGACTTTACTTATAAAACCAACACAATCTTTATTTTGACCCCTTTATTTTTCTGCCCGTCTTTTCCCTTCTCTCTGGTTTCCTCATTTCCTACCTTCTTTTGTTTTAATGTGGTTACATAATCTTTTCACATTGCTCTTGCTATTTTTGCACGGGTCTCTGTCACTTTGCATGAACATAAGGAAGGGACGATGCATGCACTCGCTCAAAACGCGGCAAGCGCCCAGGGGGGAAGGCCTGCACAACTAGCATATGCTGCTGCTTGTGACCTCGAACCACTGCAGCGAAAGCGGCACTATTCTTGTTGTTGTTTGTTGTTGCTTCATACCCACCCCCTTCCTAAGATGCTATTGTTCCCCCTCCCTACCCTGTTGAGACCACTATCGTCTCTCACGACATCTTCATCATCCTTATGAAGCATTGCGTACTCTCGTCCATGCCAGCATCCACGCAGCCCTGATCCTCCAAACTGCGACTGCGACTGTGCCATCAAGAGACAATCTTGGCCGGCAGCATCTGGCAGCCCCGAGGCATAGCCAGAAGCGACCGATCATGATAGGCTCTTGTCTGCAGCAGTGCTTCCAACTACTACTCTGTCCCTGCTTTGGTCCCAGACAGAAAAACAAGCCGTCTAGGCGAGACAATCTGATTGATCACCGGACCGATCTGTCCTATGTTCACCATGTGGAATTTGCTGGGCCACGGGCGGGAAGATCAGAACCGGCGCAACTCGACCCTCTTCCGCAAGGTGCATCCGACACTATTCGTTCGCCAAATACGCTTAGGAGGAAACCAGCGAAGAAAGTCACAATGAGGGAGGACGGGGAAGCCATCCCACCTACCGCAGCGGGGCAACACGAACCATGGAGAAGCCATCAGCCGAACAACCATGGCAGTACAGCAGATGACAGGCACAAGCCGAAGGGCATTCTCCGCAACAGAGGCGAGTCGTCGGCATCCAGGCAGGTGGACTATTCTGCGGAAGCAGAAGATCTAGGACCGGCTGATCGGCAGGCAGGAGAAGGCATTGAGTTGGTGTCCCCCACGCCCGTTCGTCCAGTTCCAATGGCAAACTTGGCTACAGGTGTTAGCCGTGGCAGTTCCGAGTCCGCCGGCGCCGCCACCGGTGCACTCAATAATCTCTCCAGAGAATCGTCCGAGTCACAGCAACCTGAGTCTGGCAGTGATCAAAGCACGAGCATCTACTACCCAGCCATGTCGTCTCCTCCACGGGTGACAGTATCCCAACCCATAGAGACACCACCTGGCCACTCTGGTGATTTTCTGAACGCTGTTCTTACAGCGGGGACAGACGCGAATGATTCCTCGGCGGATATTGATCGTCCGGTCACGAATGTTGCAACGAATGACTCTGCCACCCAGGCTACGTCTGGCCTTCCGGGAGGCAACCTCTCTGAACACAATGGCAACAGTGGCACGGCGGCCGCCTCCCGCGGGTCCATGCAAGTGGCAGAGGCCGAAACCCAGAACACGGATACACATGCCCAGCCAAGAGCCACCGGCAGTATTTACCCATGAAGTATTATGCTGGCATTTACAACAATCCATTCTCAAACCAAGCGTTGGGGGTGCTGGCGAGTTCTGCCAATGACAATTTTTGCTGGCGTTGTGTTGTTTGGTGTCACTGGAAGGCTGGGTGTTCTTGGAGGTCATGGAGTTGCATTGGGTTTTTGGTTGGTTCCCCATGGCCGGGGTGATCGGATGAACAAGGGATGGCGGCGATATATCTACCCTTGTTTGGGTGTTTGATTTTGGCCAACGGTCGTGACCAGGTAGCACACGATGTCAAGGTTGCGTGGAGGCGATTGCTTTCTTTGTATGATTGCATGGGAGCCGTTTCTAACAGCTGTTTTCGTATTTTAACAAAATCCACTTAATTGTGTTCAGTGTTCTACGGAGTGTGTAGGCAGCTGTGGCCTGGAGGCAGACCGGGTGGCCCCACAGTTGGAGGCAGCAGTCCTAACCCCGCCAAAATCCGGCAAGGCAGAACCCCGCCATCAACGGTAGCTCGACAGTTCACCTCCGTCGCTCCTTCCTTGCTAGGCGTCTCGAGACAGCTTGCCGACCCTGCTTCTCCTTCACCCGCATTTGTCTTTCTTTTCCTTCCCCTCATCGTCTTCCCAAACCAACCAGCGAGCTTCAGCATTTTTTGGGTCCTGTTTTGAAACAACAGCAGCTATTCAACCTTGCCGCCACCCGCCACTCAGGTCGACACGTCGAGACTGGCGTGGATAGCAGACCGAGCTGTGTATTGACGAGAACACGCGCTCGAATCATATCGAAAGTATCGCATCGCCTTCGAACGACCTCTTCGTGAGGGCCAGCGAGTCATTCAAGTCTCCTCCCACAGTCCGGAGCGGGAAACAAAGCATTACACTTTGTACGAAGAGTCCCCCGTCGACAGTCGAACATCATGTCGAACGCCATCCGGCCGATGCAGGCCACGTCGAATACGATCACGGTCCTGCTGCACAAGCTGAGCGACACGGATCCGGACTTCCGGTTCATGTCTCTCAATGACTTGCTTGCTGTTTTGACGCAGGGCCGGCCGGATATTTTGATGAACGACTACAACACGGCGTCGAGAACTGTTGACAGCCTTGTCAAGGCGTTGGACGACCAGAATGGCGAGGTGCAGAACCTGGCCATCAAATGGTAGGAAAGCCCCGGAGACCTCGAGCTTTGCATCTTCTCTTCTCTCTAACAACCCAGCCTCGGCCCTCTTGTGGTTAGATTGCCTCCCAGCAACATAGGTCCGCTGATGGAGAAGCTCTCCACCCTCAAGCTGCAGGTTTCTGTCGACACCTCGGTCCCGTCCCTGGCGCTGAAGTCGGTTATCGAAGCGTTGCCAGCACCGGTGCTAGGACAGCCGCCGACAAAAGAAATCGTCGATGCCTACACCCATATCAGCCGCGTCCTGATCCCCAGACTCATTGGCCGCATGCCTTCCAAGACAAGCTCGAGAAGCACGCGCCAGCACGACGGCGTTTTCGATAACGACATTTCCCTGATTGCCGAGTCTATCGACGTCCTGATTGAAGTGGTCCGGTGCTTTGGTCCCATGCTTCAGCCTGTCGAGGTCGAGGCACTCCAGGACGCTGTGGTGTCACTCCTTCACGACGCCAAGGTCAGCTCCGCCATCAAGAAGCGCGCCGTAGTTGCCGTGTCCATTCTGGCCATCTACCTGCCCGACCAGGCACTCTCTTCGTTTATCCTGCAGACGGTGAAGACTCTGAACAGCGACAACGTGGCCCCGGTCACTCAGCGCCTCTACATCTCCATCCTGGGCTCCATGGCCCGGTCAATCCCCCAGCGTTTTGGACGCCACATCGAATCTGTCGTGTCTTTCATTCTTCACGCCCTGAACCAGGAGGAGTTGGACGAGCAGTTGGAGGCTATCTCTGAGGGAAACGACCCTGGTGACTTTAACGAGGTTCGGGAAGCTGCTTTGGTGGCCTTGGAAGCCTTTCTGGCCTCATGTCCAACGCAGATGCGGCCCTACACGGAGGAGACGATACAGTCATGCCTCCGTTATATCAAGTACGATCCAAATTACGTCGATGACGACGATGACGAAATGGAGGATGCCGACGATGATGCCGACGATGGATTTGGTGATGACGACGACGACGAGTTTGAGGCCGATGCTGGATTTGACGACGACGACGACGCCAGCTGGAAGGTTCGTCGCTGTGCCGCCAAGGCCATCCACACCCTTATTTCTACACGGAGTAGCGGCGATCTATTGGACAATGGTGTTCTGTACCGCGAGGCTGCTCCTGTTCTGATCAAGCGCCTTGAGGAACGGGAGGAGAATGTTCGCCTCGAAGTCATTTCGACCGTGTCTCTACTGGTTCGAAAGACAGGGGAAGGCATTATTCCCGACTTTTCTTTGGACGACGATGCTCGCAACGAGATGTCTCAGATGCCCACGAGTAGGAAACGGCGTCGTCAAAGCAGTGGCGCAGGCTCATCTTTGCTGGGGTTGACGCTGACAAAATCACACAGCGGGGGTCTCTCTTCACCCATATTCGAGAAGACGCCTATCCCGGCTACTGGCCCACGTGCTGACCTGGCTGAGAAGACACCAGCGATTGTGGCCGGTGCTGCAAAGCTCCTCAAGGGCAAGCAGATTCCAACAAAGCAGGCCGTCGTCAACCTCCTCAACGACATTGTTACGGTCCAGAACGGTGGTCTGTCAGACTACTTTGAGCAAATCCTGGCACCTGTCATTGATGCAGTGAAGCCCACTGCCGCATCAACAGCATCGGCTTCTCTCTCCATGGGCGGCGGCAATGCATCTGCAACACAGGCTACTCTTCGTGTGGCGGCCTTGCGGCTCATTGGCGACATTGCCAAGAACCACTCGTCGCAGGCTCTGCAACCATACCTGTCCAATATCGTTGACGGTGTTTTGTCAGTTGTCAGCGATAGGTTTTACAAGATTTCTGCCGAGGCCATCCTCACGGCAGAAGAGGTTGTCAAGTCCATCACTCCGCCGCGGTCACGCATTGCTGCGGCTACGAAATTCAAGCCCGAGTTGCAGAAGCTGTACGATGTGCTGGTGAGCCGCGCCACCGCAGCCGATATTGATGCCGAGGTGCGCCAGAAGGCTATCCATGCTCTTGGAACGCTTCTGTCACGGACTGGAACGGCTGAAGGGCAGTCTCTCCTGCCTCTAGATAAGCGCAATGCTGCCCTGGCATCGTTGCTGGAACGGCTCCGGAATGAGACCTCGCGTGTTGCAGCCGTGAAAGCGATCGATGTCATTGCCGCCTCCAGCAGCGCCACTCCATTCGAGGCCGAATGGGTTCAGCAGGTGGCCATTGAGTTATCGTCACAGCTACGAAAGGCGGACCGGACGCTTCGTCGCTCCAGCATCGAGGCTCTTCGGCACTTGGTGCAGAGCCCTGCAACCAAGGGTCAGCTCGATGCAACTACAACTTCAAATTTGGTGTCGGCACTACAGCCCGTGATTGCTGAAACCGACCCGCATCTACTGAGCCCAGCACTGCGGATCTTGGCGGTGCTGGTTCAGGAGCAGGCACAGTTGGTGGTGACCGACCAGATGATTACATCAATTTGTGCGCTGCTGCAGACTAACGTCGCTGCCACTGTGTTGGACCCGCTTCTGCAGTTGGTAACAATTATTGGTCGCAGCGGACATGGTCAGAAGCTTATGCAAAGTCTGCTTCAAAATGTCGGGATTGTCGGCGATCCTGCAGTTGTGGGCAAGGTTGTTGGAAACCTGCTCGTGGCCAGCGGAGGCTCTGCGGGCGTCTCGATCGACAGCTTCATTAAGGAGACACAAACGTCCAAAACGGACCAGATGCGTGCTAGCCTGGCACTGTCTGTACTTGGAGAAGCCGGCCTTCGATTGGGAGAGCAGTCTCCAATCAAGCCACAACTGTTCTTGGACCAGTTCACTAGTGACTATGACAAGGCGTCTGTCTCGGCAGCCATAGCTTTGGGCCGGGCTGGGGCGGGTAACGTGGCCGAATATCTTCCTGTTATCCTACAAGGCATGACATCCGGAAGCCCGACGCAGTACCTCCTACTGCAGTCGCTGAAGGAGGTCCTCCAGCAGGTGTCGGTCGACCAAACGGATATTAGCGCCTACACCGGTGCAATCTGGGAGAAGCTTTTGCAAGCAACAAGTGCCGAGAACAACAAGGCGGCGTGTGCGGAATGTATTGGGCGGCTTGCGATTATCGCGCCGCAAACATATATTCCCAAGCTGCAAGAACTCCTCGGTAACGAGTCGCTGGCTCTTCGGGCCATCTCCCTGCAGGCGCTTCGGTACACTCTACCAGAAACTGGCGATGCGTTCGATTCTGTGCTCCGGGAGCGCTTGGTCAGCATTCTCAACATTGCTCTTAAGGACTCGGACATGGAGATTCGGCGATTGGCAATGACAGCCCTCAACTCGGCAGCCCACAACAAGCCAGAGTTGATTCTGGGCCACCTTAACGAGCTGCTGCCTTACATCATTGAAGAGTCCAAGGTGAAGCCAGAGCTTCTCAGAGAAGTGCAGATGGGGCCGTTCAAGCACCAGGTTGATGATGGACTGGAAGTTCGCAAGGTAGGTTTCGGCAGTCTGCATACCGATCGGATATCTGACGTGACATTCACTGACGCTTACATACAGGGTGCATACGAGACGCTGTATGCTCTTATGGAATCAGCGTTTTCTCGAATCAGCATCATCACGCTGTTTGACCGCATTATCGAGGGACTTGGCGACGACCATGATGTGCGCTCGATGTGCAATCTGATGCTGTCCAAGCTGGTTTACGTGGCCCCGGAGGAGACAGCACGCCACCTGGACAGCGTAGCTGACAAGTACCGTGTGATTCTGTCGACGAAGCTTAAGGACAATGCCGTCAAGCAGGAACACGAGAAGCAAGAGGATGCCAACAAGTCTGTGCTGCGGACGACATTGCTATTGTCGGATCGTCTCAAGGCTTCCCTAAGCGACGGCACGTCAAACGTGGATCTAGGCACTCACCAGCAGTGGACGCAGTACTACGACTGGGCAAACAGGAATTTCGCAGCGCAAGTACGCATTCTCCGCGACGAAAACCGCCAGCTGGGAAGCTTTGGTTTCTAGAAGCGATAGCCAGGAGCGGCAGCAGCAGCACGCTGTGATACCGAATGAGGCAACCATCAACACCAGAAACTTTCGTCAATATGAACTCTTTGGCTCGGTTTTTCTTCTTGGGGTGGAGGAAGGGGTGTCTGTCTTTTTTTGTTTCATTGTTTTGTATCGGTAGGTACCACAGGATTAGTGAGCATGACAGAAAAGAATCAAATAGCAAATCAAAAAGGAAACGGCACGTAGCGATGAAAAAAAAAAAGAAGAAAAAATAGATAAAACTAGCACTGTTGACTATGTCTTTTAACCAAAAGTTTACTATTAATCTCTTTATTGGGCCGCCCGACACACTGCCCCTGGACCTTGACGGAATGCCGCTGCCTGGGACACGCCCACGGCACACGACACGGCCGCGGCGAGGACAAGGATGTGCATGAGCTGGTGGCTCGCGCCGACGAGGTCGAACCGTTGCGGAAAGTATTTCTCGGGGAACTAACTGCCTTGTTAGGCTTGTCGACATTAAATGTGATTTCTTGGGATTGTCATCCTACCTTGGACGTGTACACTACTGCCGCAGTGATGTTGCACAGTGCAGTCACTGCCGTCCACGGCCAGAGGGCGACTCTCTGTGCGAGGTCCGGGTCGGAGAGGACGAATGTGCCATAGGCCAGCGGGCCGCCGAAAGAGACGACTGCGAACGCGGCAAAGAGGGCCGCTCTGCGGGGGCCTCTAGCCGGGCCGGAGAAGAATGAGCGGAGCGTCCTAGACGACAGAAGCGAGTCTTGTAGAGGCGGCGGTGTGGGTTCTGGCGCAGATGGAGAGCCAGACGAGCAGGGCGAGGACGAATCCAAGGCGGCCCCGTGTGTCGAGCCAAGCGAGGCCTCAAAAGAGGACCCGCAAGATGCTTCGCCCATGGCAGCGACAACGACACACGCTCCTGCCAGGAGGGCAATGGCTCTGTAAAAGACTGCCCTGGCGGTCGACGTCGCGCAGTACAGCCCATTGTCCACGAGCGGCGCCGTCGCCGAGGCCATGAGCACCAGCACGCCGGCAATGTCGAGGGCCATGCCGGCGCGCACCAGCCGGTGCGAGTGGTGGTTGAGGCACGTGTGGAACGTGGCCGAGAGGGAGAAGCAGACGGCAACGCCGGCAAGGTAGACTGCCGACGGACGACGGACGACGGGCCGACGGGACAGGTCCCCAGGCGGCGACGCCAGCAAGGTAGACTGCCGAAGGGACAGGTCCCCAGACAGCGACGCCGGCAAGGTAGACGACTGCCGACGGGGACGACAAGACTAAACATCACCAGACGGCCCCAAAAAATAATGCGCCAACGACATGGGAGAAAATGTTGGCTAGACTGTCAGCAACTACACGCCACCCATCTGCCGAGAAGAGTACTTGCCCGTTTCGTTGTGGAGATGGGCCCAGCTGCGGAAGCAGTCGTGGACGGAAAAGGACGTTTCACTGAGGAGGTCAGACACGGTTCTGGAAAATGCATGCCCGAGTCAACTCTTACCGATATCCCGTCAATATCAACTCGCTGCCTTGTCTGATAAATGTTAGATGCGGTGTCTGGGCAACGTTGTCTCGCTTAATCTCATGGTTCTGCCGCGACGGTTAGCATTTGCTCGTCAACTGCACACAGTCCGTCTACATACCCAGTTCTGGCCAGGTGAGCAGTCGACGTCGTGGCAGCGTCTTTTCGTTTGCCGCGATGCTGCTGTCTTTTGCAGCAGAGCTTCTGTCCGAAACCGCCATGCTGTTGAAACGTGTCCGGTTGAACGGCACTGCCAGTCCGTCAAGAAAACTCCTCCCAGTGCTGGCCATGGCGAGGATTTAAACCGTTGCCCAGGAGCAAACGCAGTGCAGTGGGTAAGTGGACGCTGTGTAAGTGCTTTTTCTCTGTTCGTGCCGGTCTAAAATTACCACGCCTCTCTCGTGTCTGCAATGCATGCATGCGTGCCTCCTCGCCGTGTTCTTCCTTTTCCGATATCCCGGTCGCCAAAACGCAGGGATAAACTGAACATAATGAAACATTTAACAGGATTTGGGCCGAGAGTCCACATCTTTTTTAAATATCAATTCCCAATTCACATTCAAAAACAAATTGCTAAACTGGCATCGTCTATATAAGGGGTTTCGATGGATAGGAAACCCAGAGGTATATGTGTGAAAATGAAAAACGGAAATAGAAATGTCAAAACGCTGACAAGCAAACTTGCCCTGCTACTTCTGTCCCTGTAACGCCCTTACCCGATGCATGGTATGAATGGCATGTTGTGCCCAATGGTTTTCCAAAAAAAAAAAAAAATGAACAAAAAAATCAAATCAAAATCCTCAACATATCGTGAAATCCTCATCCATACAACATGCAGACCCCTCGCTTCCCGGCCAAGCTTCCTTCTTCCCCCTTGGCCTCCCAACGCGAATGCGATCTTCGATAGGAAAAATACAACCAGAGCAAACTTTCGTGGGTGGGTATCAATGGTGTATGCATCTATGAAATCCGTGACAAAGAAAGATATGAAAGTGAAGAAAATTTTGTACGAGAATAGAAAGAGCGGTCAGAGACGGGATGAAGTGGCATTTCTCTGATTTACTCGTCCGAAGGCTTCTTTGTTGTCTCGGAAACCTGTGGAAGTTTGGCGTCGACTGGGTTGGCAGGGAACTCAGTCCTTGACGGGCTGCCGTTCTCTGCCAGCCAGGCTCGCGCCTTTGCCTGAAGTGGGAGAAGCGTCCGTCGCTGGGTTGGCGAAATAGGCGAGGTAGGCGACAGGGCCGTGTTGGGCGCAGGTTCAGCAGCTGTGGAGTCCTTGCCCTTGCCAGGGGCACTGCTTGTGCTGAGCCGTCCCGACAGGGATGGTCTGCTGACATTCACAACTGGATTCTCCCTTTCCGCAGCAGGCTGCGGCGCCACGTTTTGCACAGTGGTATCTCGGGCGCTTGTCATGTACAGGCTGCCGGCACCCATGCTGCGGCGAGGCATTTCGCTGCCAGTGCTCTTTCTAGGAGCGTCTGCATCAGCATCCATGACCACGCCACCAGCGCCACCAGCTTCGCCGTTCTCGGCTGCATGCTCTTTGAGGACAGCCCGCATCGTGTCGTAATGCTCAACCTCCTGCATAATGTCCAGGTCTGTTGCAAAGTATGCACGACGCAGGCCATTAACGACAAGCTCCAAGGCTACAACCGCGATCAGAGCAGCCAGAACAGTCACCCACCATGGCACGCTATCGCCAAAGTTGTACAGGAACGAATGGTGCACGAGGTAGGGACCAGGCTTCTCTGCGTAGATGAGCGAGAGCAGAATACTCCACAAGAACCAGCCACCAACAGAGAGCAAAAGACCGATTGCCGAAATGATGGTTTGGTTGTGCATTTCGAGAACACTGTCACAAGGTTAGTTCATCTGTGACAAAGCAATGCCAAAATGTCAGAGTACTTACAGAATCTTGATGTTGATGGCCACCACACAGACGGTGAAAGACAAACTGCCCATAGCGTAGAGGCTCGTGTCGATGGTGAACAGCGCGTTGACGTACATGCCGTATATGATGTAGTAGATGATCACCGCTTCCATCACACCCATAATCATCCATCCGACGTACTTGCGGAAGCAGAAGCCGAGGTTTCGCTGGCCATAGTAGTACAGCTCAGGGACAGCCAGGAGCGTATCGGCGCGCAAATCCTTCTCAAAGATACCAAGCAGGATAACTGGCAGAGACGTGAAGAGCGTGTTGAATACCGTCAAACTGGCAGACTCGTAGAGAGATGTGCCCGTGTACCCGTTGTACCGCTGGTACTGCGCCTGGGTCAGGTAGAAGACGATTTCTTTCCAGAACGTGCTCAGAATGTATTTGCCAGTCCGGATGTAGTTCCATCGTCCGTGCACAAGAAGGAGTCGCTGCAAGAATCGGAACTGTGCGATCGAGTAGTCCGAGATACGAGCTGCTTGCAGACCTTCACGACCAGAGATGCCAATGCCCACGTGGGAGGCTTGGATCATAGCAATGTCATTGGCACCATCGCCAATGGCCAGCGTGATAGCCGATGGCACGCTCTGCCGGATGCACTTGACGAGTGTTGCTTTCTGCGAAGGCGATGCACGGCAGCAGATAACCGAATCCACGCGAGACGCCAAGTCAAAGAACAGAATCCGCATGTCATCGTCGGCTTCCACAACACTCAGAGTTTGGCCGTCGATCACGACCACAGAGTGCGGGATCATACCACGGCCCACATCGGAAAGTGTTGACGCAATTCTGTCTTGAAGGCCGTCGCCATCGGCGGCTTCGTCGAGAATATACACCTCGGAATACGGCTTGCAAAGGCGGGCCGAATGAGCAATGTTGATTGCCGTTTCGCGCTTGTCACCAGTCAACATCCAGATCTTGATGTTGGCCCTGCGCATCTTGTCAATCGTCTCTGGTACACCCTGCTGCAGTTTGTCTTCAATAGCTGTCGCGCCAGCAAGATCAAAGCCTTGCTCAAGAAGCTCGGCAGCTGCCTCAATGCGTTCCTGGCGGTTGACCAGGCTTGTCGTCGCATCTTGGTAAATCGTCTTCCACTTGTTGTAGTCGTCCTCCTCAATGTACCGGTACGCATACAGAAGCGTGCGCAGACCTTCCGAGGCGAAGTCGTCAATGTGCTGGAAGCAACGGTCATACACCGCCCCTTCGTTCATAGCCAGGCCCTCATCGACCATGCCATTGTACGGGTCGTCGTAAATGTCATCCATCACCTCGGTGAGTTGTCGGTGCTGCGGAACTCCGCCAGGTCCCATAAGAGCATGCGCACTGCTGGTGCTGCGGCGGACAGGGCCCTCGGTATGGTGGGCAGAGCTCTCTGCAGCGATTTCTTGGTCTTCTCGCTCGCGCCGCGTCAGCCAGTCGTCCATCTCACCAGAGAAGGCGCCCGACTTACGTGACAGAGCAAAGTCCGCAGAACGCTTGGCCGTCCCGGAACGTGTGAGACCGCGGAATTGCTGCATGGAGGCGCGCACGCCCGTCATGCTGGACCGTGGGGTGCCGGGTCCATGGATGGTGTTGATGCTCCTCCGGGCCATCGCACGTTCCTGTTCGACACTCTTGCGCTTGCTGGCACGGCGTTCCACCGCTGACGCTTTTTGCATGGCCATCTGGCTGAGCTTCAGACGGGGCAGAATGGCGCTGTCCGCTCCCTTGCACAACATGCAGATGCGGCCGTCGGGCATGCGGATCACAATAGACATGCGCTTCCGCTTGCTGCTAAACTCCACCACATCCAGGACCTCGTATGTCTCGGTAACAGGGGTGCCGTCGAGCTGCATAAACTGCAGCTTGATGGACTGGGCCGGGCGGTCAATCACCAGGTAGCCAAGATCGCGTGCGGCTTGCACTAGTGCCAGTTCGTCGGGCGACGCAGCCTGAAAGTCGATCTTGCCATCGGATGAGATTTCGGGAAGACATGTATGACACAGAGCAATGCACAGGATGAAATGGCGAGCCTTGCGAGAAAATGCGGTATGAGGCCGGTGGCGGATGTAATCAAGCAGGTCTTCAGTCTTGAGCTCGGTCTGTGCCCGGGTGGGACGGGCCGTCGATCGCCAGGTGGAGACAGACCGGCGAGGCACGTCAAAGGAACGCATAGACTTGCGGCCCTCTGCGCCGCCGCCGGTAAAACCGCCGCTGCTCGTCAAAAGTGGTGACTTGATTGCTTCCGGTTCGTCGTCGGGGGCAAATGACTTCCGCTCCGTGTCGAGCTTGGGTGTGAGGGGTTCAGTGGATGTGGTGGACAAGTTCTGGTTCGTGTGACGGGCACGCAGAGAGTGCGAGTGTTTCTTCATGCCGCCAAAGGCCTTGCCTGACTTGCTGAGACCGGTTCCCTTTCTCTGAAGCATTGTGCTCTTCCGTCTTATCTCCTTTTGTTCCTCCTCCCGCACAATGTCCATGTCATGGAGCCAAGAGGAGCCAGCAACGCTCATCTTGCGGAAACGCATCTTGTTCTCGGTCAACGTTCCCGTCTTGTCGGAAAAGATGTAGCTGACCTGGCCCAAGTTCTCGAGAATCGTGGTGGTGTTGGCGACCATGGGTGTGTCGGTTTCGGCGTCGTACATTTCAACATCCTGCATGAATATAAACTGTCCCACTTTGATAATCTCCAAGCTGACATACAGAGACAGCGGGATCAAAGTGTTGAACATGATGATGAATGCCACGAGAATCTGACCGACAGGGACATCAGCCTTTTGCAGGTACCAGCCGTCGTCACCATCCCACATGCCGTTGCCGGCCGTGCAACCAACAGACAGCAAGACGACAAAGACGACCAGCAGCAGGACAATGCGGTTGACAATGGCCTGCATGGCAGGAGCTTTGGCCCGATTGTGGCGGTTCGCGTTCATGCGGATCTTGCACTCCTCGCCAGAATTGACAACCAGGCCAATGGTCTCGGCAGTGTTGCGCACAACAGAACCACGGAAGACAATTTGGTTCAGGGTCAATGGGACGGCCTGGCCGTTCACCAGAACCTTGCCCTCGTAGTTGTACAAGTCAATGTTGGGGTCCTCAGACACAATTTCGGCGTCGCAGGCATCCATGCCAGCAAGCGTGTCGCACTGCTCAGCCAGCAGGGTGCAGGCTTGCTTTGTCTTGAGGTTTGTCTCGCCGTCCAGTGCCATGGTCTCAATGTATGCAATGCCATTGGGTCCGGACGCATGCAGAAGCACAATGTCGGCAGGCACGTTCTCGTCGCGCTTCAGTCGAATAATGTCACCGACTCGGATGTCTTGCCACTTCACGGGAGCCCAGGGCATGCGCTCTCCAAAGCCCGAACCGGACGCGCCCAACCCCAGCTCTTCTTCTTCCTGGATAGTGTCCACGCCGGTTCTAACGCTCTCGAGCTCCGCGAAGCCGTTGGAAGGGCCAGGCAGGGGTCCCATTGAGTCTGGTGCTGGTGGCCACTCACGCGCCATTCCAGATTCATCGTCAAGCTCCATGGCCGCATCGTCGTTAGCTCCCCGTCTGCTCTTCGTTTGGCGCCATTGCCTGGCCAGTGACGCCTTTTGCTTCCGAAAGCCTTGCTTGGAAAACAGTCCCAGCCATGGTTGTTGCCGCTGGCGTTTCTTCTCCTGGAGCTCGTGGGCGTGCACAGTATGGCCAGGGTCCAGGACATAGGCGATGCTGCGGTTTTCGGTTCGGTCGAGTCGATAGCGCCGGTAATCGTCGAATCCTTCTTTGGCCATGCTGATAGCAACAAAGAAGAGCAGCGGGATAATTGTTGTGTATGTCCCAGTCGTACTCAGGCCGGGGATCATCTGGAGAATACTGATAATGAGGAAGTAAAAGTTGGCCAGCTTCATGAATTGGAACACAAGCTGCTTGGGCACAAAGTCCCAGATTGTGTACCGGCTGGACCGAATGAAGTTGGAGATATATGGCTTGCCCCTGCGCTCGTCGACGAGCGGTGCGCGTCGTGAGCCGCCAGGGTCGAGTGGAATGTGGCGGCCGTCTACGCTCGGTTGCAGTGGCCGCTGTCGCAGCAGACCCTCCTTGATGTATGTGTGGTACCATGCGTAGATCTGCAACCGCATGCGATCAAAGGGTCCGGTCATGTATCGTTGCTTTCGCGCCCGTTGCCGTTCGCGCTGGCGGTGAGCCCAGTCGCGGTAATTGGCCAGTCTGTCGCTGGCGTCGGTAACGCGAGCTGCGGCCGAAGTGGTAACAGCAGGGCCCTTGAGTGGCCCGTCGTAAACATCAACTTCCGAGAGGGCAATTCGCGACCGGCTGGGCGAGGCGGAGGCAGAGGGTACTGGCTCGACAAAGCTCACGCCGCTCTGCCGAGGCTGGCGTCTGGCCTGGCTGCGACTGGCATCGCGGTCTACCAATGCCCGCCGCCGCTGCGTGGCCGGGACAGAAGACGAAGCCTCCTCATCGCCAATTGGCGAAACGCCCTGTCCTCCTCCTGCTCCTGCTCCTGCTCCTGGGCCTCGTGTCCGTCCAGATCCTCGCACAGATCCCCGTCCTCGCTCTTGCTGGTCTGCCGGTTGCGACGGAGCTTCCGTGTGCGAGTCGATTGTGTAGAGTTCCGTGTTCATGCGTAATGGAGAGGGTTGGTGTTGTGTGGGTGAGAGAGCGTGTTGTGAATGCCGGGCATGTTGGCTCGGCTGTGCGTGGTGCGCCGTTGAGGATGGCGTCGTCTGCAGTGTAAGGCGTGGCTGTTGTGTCGTCCGTCCTTCGTCGTCTGGCTCGGTCGATACGCGGCGAGTGTCCTCCGAAGTGCGCATGCGGTTGTCCGTGGCGTCATCGGCGTCGGAACGACGGCCCGCCATGGTCGTTGCGGTCGTTCAGCGTGACAGTATTGGGGGGGTGGTCGGTGGAAGACCACGGTTGAATATGGAAGAATGAATGGCAAATGCGCCAAAAACAACAAAAAGAAAAAGGCCGAGATGTCCAAAGAATGGAGACGCAAAAGACAACTAGGGCCACACTTAAGAAAAAAAAGAATGGGAAGGCCCGAAAAGAATGGCTCGAATAAAGAAAGAGAGTGTAACGAGAGTATGGAGTAGTTGTCGACGGCCCAAAGATGGAGCGGAGGCGGGTCGAGATCGAAAAAAAGCAGCAGATAAAGGGCCAGTGGGCGCAGGAAATATGACGAGACCACCCTGACTGGGCCCCCTAGGCGATAGAAATTGCTGCTTCGTACTAGCCTGATCGCCCGTTCCGTCAGACGCCTCCGCCAGGAGTGGGCGACACGAGGATTCCGGCTGGGGGTGATTGGCTCGCCACAGTGTCTGGCAGTCGAGTTCCAGAAGAGCGGGTCTACTGGGCTGTGTCTGCGGCGTGTATGCGCAGGGGTACTGTAGTAGTTGTGCCTGGGCGCGGAGACCACGTCGATGTCCTTAATTGCCGTCGGCGGCCAGCTGCTGTGCTCCGGCGCAGATGTGTTAAGGTTGTATCTCTTTAATTGATTCCAAACAACATGTGCTGGCGACGAAGATGCGCAGTAAGATACTCCGGCCTCTGCACAATCACTGTCGTCGTCGTCATGGGCCGATACGAGCCTGGCCCGTTGATCTCCCTTCTGCAGGGGTAACAGCCACTTTGGGGATCCTGGAGGAAACGACCTCCAAGGGTATTGTCCCTGTGCCCGTTGTGTTGGCTGCTGTTGCAGTATCTTGTTGGCTGTTTCTTTTCGTCTCTTGTCGCTGTTGCTGCTTGTGACGTCCCTGCTCGGCTGTTGTCGTCTGTTTGTTTGCCCGTGTCCTTTTTTCAGCCAAGGCGCACACTGTCGCGCACACTGTCGGGCTGCTGCAGTGCAAAATGCGCCGTCGAAGGGGCTGTGGTCGGTGTTCGCAGAGGCTGGGACACCGACGCTGTAAAAATATCTCTTTTTTTTGCCTTTTTGGCGTCGAATCACTGGCTGCAGCGAGAAAACTGGGCTGTGACGTTTTGCCCTTTTGTCCACTTCCCTCTTTTTGGGGCTGAGGCGCAAGACGAAAAATCAGGAATACTGGGTCGCCTTCCACCTCCAAAATGGGATTGTTCTCCAATGCGGTACTATGTAGGGGTTGGAAACGTGCGTTGAGGAGAGCGGCACAACGGCCAAGAGTCCAGGAGCAGACGGCCAAGAAAATCCCAAGAAATCCCCAAGAAATCCCAAGAAGCCACAACTGTAGAATTGCGTCTTTTTTGTTCCCTTTCCCCTCTCTCTGGTATTATCTTGTGCTTCGTCGCTCTTTCCTCCTCACCAAACGTACTTGCCTCCTTCTTCCCTTTTCATTTTTTGCCGGACAAAGTACCAGGCGAGGTGGCGTGGTTGGGGAAGAAGTGGGGCGCGCCTTCGTTTTCTTCGCTTTTTCTTTCCTTCTTTTGTTCCTCTCCTCGTTCTACGAGCCGAAGTCGACGAATAACAGTCGGTCGATCCTACCTCCTGGGTTCGGTATAATGTTTGTTTCCTTCGACTGAGGAAGGTGCCACCAGAAGACTGTCCACGCGGGCACCAGGCCGCGACCAACAGGAAAACTCAGGTGCTGTTCGTCCAAGCACATACCAAGCATACGCAAGCTCAGACCGCAATCGCCCCCGGCCTTCGCCCCGAAACGGAAAAAAGCAGCTGTGCGCCCGCCGCCCGGAGTTGCCTTAGCTGGACAACCAAGCTGTCTCGGCGCAATGCGGCGTTTTTCTTTGTTCTCGGCGGTCCGTTTTCAATAGGGAAGCACAGAGCAAGGCGGTTGGTATACTCCGTAAGTACTCGTACTACAACGCCCCCAGCGAGTGCCATGAAGATGCACAGGAAAGGAGTGGCCGAACCAAACAAAATAGTTGCCGTTGAAACACACCCAAACATCATTTGTTATGCACCTCGGTGGCAAGTGGGCGTTAGGAGCACTGTAGTTGAAGAGTACGGGCGGTAACAGTCTACTTTGTATGCGGTGCTGCAGTTGAAAAGTAGAGTACTCGCAGCAATTCGTAGTCTGGTGCACCACGTAAGAGCCCCTACCTTCCGCCCCTTTTTTAAACATCCTTCCTCCTTAGCCCCCTATCTAGCCGACACATCGGAATAAACTCCTGAGAGCTCCGACGGCCCAGGAGGATAAGAAAAGTTTGTTTACAAAATAATTCCCAATTCGCTTCCCCGGGTTGCAGGAACGAAAAGTATCTTACCATATCCGTAGCTCTAGAAAAGACTGCCGATCCACCCCGGATGCTCTGATACTAAGGCAAGACCATTTTCCTTTTCTGTCATGCTGAGACTAATGTACTGTCCACTGCCCGAAAGCTGATACTAAGAAGGGCCATTCATTCTTGTTTGCCTTGTACTGTCACATTTCTTACTGTGATGCTGCTTCGTAAATACAAGTCACACTTGCTTGCACACACGTACGCGTACACCACGAGTCCAATCCAGGCAGTTCGTGATTCGACAGCTGGTAAACAAAACACAGTGAGACAGCCCAATAGCACTCTGCTCCTGTGGCCAAGATGCACCCAAAGTGGTATCACTCATGATCAGCAGTCAAAGTTGCTGCATCTTACGCGGTCTTGTGGCTAAGCACTAAAGAACAACAACAGCACAGCACACAGCACACAGCAACAGCCAGCATGGCCCCAATGGTAACGTGTTGCGAAAAGGATTCGGGCGTAAAGGGCTTTTTGTCACATTTGCAGGCTGTTTTATTTTTGCTTATTTCTGTTTTTGCAATTCTTTTTTAACTCGTCGCCCCCCAACTGCAATGTGTCCAAGTAAACTCCGCAATATAGCACACACACTCTACACGTCTTGTGGCGACGCGTAAAGTGGCTTAAACGGTTCCCGCCATTGCCATCAAACGGTTGGCCAAACTACTTTATACAAAGCATATTAATGAATTCCAGACTGGCTCCAGATTAAACATGAATGAATACCAAGCATTTACACTAATGCATCAGACTATAAATGCCATGTCTTTCACAATACAATAGTGCCCATACAAGAGAATTTCTTGAGAGTCAAAGCGGTAAAAACGTTTCCAAACAACTCAAGCATGCGTTTATCACCAATAGTAGAGAATTTTTGTGGTAAAAAAAAAGGAATAATTGTATTTCCAGTATTAGTTCCCAGCCGTGACCTCGTCAAACAAAAATAGGAAATGTGAAAAGGTTCAAAACAGATATCCAAGAAATCGCTCCTCTGTATAGAGAGGCGAGAATGAGGCGGACACATGCTCCCATTCCAGAGTTGCCTCAGTATGCCTTTGCAAAAAGGCACACTAGGCTCAGTGTCTTGTCCTCCTCCTCGCCTTTTCCGGATGCTACCTCCCAGATTCCCGATATCCAACCAATTAGTTAGGAAACCCAAGCCACCTGGGCTTTCGCCGAGTCAAAGTATCTTAAAACTATAATAAAGGAAAAAGGAAATGAGAAATGCAAACTTAAGGAAAGTAATGAGTGTAAGGGACAATGAAAGTATGCCACTGAGGCTCACACTTGGGCGCATCCATATTCCAAGACCGCCACCAAGCGCGTATTAGGTTGTGTATCGATTGGTGCCTTAGAAGGCGTCGACAAAACGATAGCACAGGGGCAATGTATATAGTGCCATAAAAACTGCAAAAAGCAAACAGGCAAGTGAAGGAGTGACTTGAAAATAGGAGAAACAAACAACCAAAGGCAAACAGAGTTAAAGAGCTAAATGGCAAGAGGAGAGTTGAAAAAAGAGAAAATGATGAACAAGGTGATAAAAGAGATAATAAAAAACATCAATATATACGATCGCTGTGCCAGACACGCATGATCGAGATCCGAAAATAGGTTGTCGTCATGCAGATCTGTGGCCGCAGATGAAGGAGGTAAGGAAATGAGACTGAACAAAAAAAGACGAGAAGAACTATTTCCGAAAAGCAGACGAGCGGAGGGAGAAAATATGTCGGCAGTCGACCAGTAAAGACGACGCCTGAAATTGTCGGCAAGCCAAACCGAAATCTTGCTTATCGAAAGCAAGCAGCCAAAAACGCCAGAAGCAAAAGCAACGCAGCCCGCGGGTATATTGACGCAAAACCATAACCAAAAACGCAAAGCCAATCTAATCTCGAAGTCAAGGGAGAGACAACTT
This sequence comes from Raffaelea albimanens, assembly GCA_002778245.1. Lineage (NCBI taxonomy): Eukaryota > Fungi > Ascomycota > Sordariomycetes > Ophiostomatales > Ophiostomataceae > Raffaelea > Raffaelea albimanens. The sequence continues at coordinate 1,073,920 of PCDJ01000006.1, read as the reverse complement.
TTCTTATTTTTCTTGTGGTTATATCCCACACTTTAAGCTGCCGTGTGAGGCAGGCTCTCTGGAGACAGACTGGCTGCGTCAATGGCGTCGAACTGGACCAACTGGTTCATATCCAGCTCAGCCTGGTTGGCATCCTGGAAGGCTGCGGGGGAGTGCGGGTGCATAGGCAGGTTGATGGTGTGCTTCGAGTACATATCGTTCAAGCCGGTACCGTCGTCAGAAATAGCAGAAGAGTCGCCATTCAACGGGTAAATGTCGGCTGAGGCACTGCGTCCAAGCATCGACATGGGAGGCGATTGATCAACGATCGCAGGGTCTGAACGGCCAGCAAATGAGAGCGGGGAAACAGACGGTCCAGGCACCATGTTCTGGGCGTTCATCATAGGCGACAGAAATGCAGTGCCATATGATGGGTTGTAGCTCGAAGCAGGCATACCGCTGGTTTCAGGTGCTTGCGAGGCGAAGAAATTCGGGCTCGAGTAGTCGGAAGGCGATGGTGCCGTGGTTGCCGACATTGGATACGTCCGCATATCTAGGCCAAAGCCAGCCTGGGTATCAATGCGCAGGTTCGGGCCAGCAGAGTTGAAAGCATTAGGCTGCTGGGGAACCGGGGCGTAGATGTTCGGGCTGTGAGGCTGGGGCTGCGTCTCACCAGGATGCTGGATGTAAAACGATGGCATTGGGGTTTGCAGCATGGAGAAGTCGACCGCCATTGGCACGGACCTACTACGCTGCCGCTTGTGGCCGGGACCAGAGCGCATGCCCGGGTGCATACCACCAATGCCCCATTGTGTCTCCTGAAACATGCCAACATGAGGTTGCAGGAAGTTGGGTTGAGAAGACGGGCGATTGGTAGGTGAGACGGGGGCCGACATCGAGAGGCTCTGCTGGTTGGGGTCGATCGGAATAGGAGCCATCATGGGGGGAGCAGGGCCCGGGACTGTCACCGCAGCCGCAGTAGCCGCCGCCGCGGCCGCAGCCGCCACATTGTGAGGGTTGTGCGGACTGTGGCGGGTGATGAAGGCCTCCAGGGAGATCAGCTTAGCCAGCTGGCCACTGAGTACCTTCGGGTTACCGCCGAGGCGGTGCACAAGACAACGCGAGGCTTGTTGGTTCTCGGTGAAGTCGCCCACAAGGAAGAACCCATCAGAGCTAGCAGTCGAGTCCATAAAGAAGTTCGGGGGTTGGTTGAGCTCGATGACAATGCCACCACCGGGTTTCGTCGGGTCTTCGTCGCTATCGATGTTGATCTGCTTGATGTAAGAGAAAGGATACTCGATCTTGTATCCGGCGTTCTCGTTGTTGATGTAGTAGGTCATGGTGCACTTCTCGGGGGAGTAGAAGACGATGAGATCCATCGTGTTCTGGCCGACACGCGTCCACTTCCCAATGCTGAGAGATCGGCATGTAAGATGATGAATCACTGACGAGGGTGTTAGCAAAAACAGGGGGCATCGCAGAAAGACTGTATACGTGAGATCAGTCTGGGTAGGAGCAGAGGGGAACATACAAACTTTGCCTTGGCTGGCGTGTTCACCGCCAAGGAGCATGCCTGGGCCGTAGCCAAGCAGACCAGTACGGCCGTAGAAGGCACCGCCCAACCCTTTGCCGCTCTCAGCTGCCTGCATAGCAAGGTACTGACGCATCGACTCAGGAATCATGTCGATGTCCTCGCCAGTTTCGAGGCTCTTCTTGGCCAAGAGCTTGATCTTGGCACGGCTGGAAGGAGAATTAGATGGTGTGCTCAAGCGACCACTACTGAACAGGGGCTCGACTTACCGATTCTGGAACCAAATCTGTACAGACCTTTCGGTCATGTTGATTTGCTCTGCGATCAGGTTGCGTGTCTCGGCATTGGGTGTGGGGTTCTTGTTGAACTCCATCTCCAGTGTCGTCAGCTGGTCCTGGGTTGCCCTCTGGCGCTTCTGATTCTTTTGTTGCTGGGTCAGAGTGCTCTTACGTGTGGGCCGCTTCGAGGACGATGGATGTGAGCTGGAGGACGGAGCAGAAGGGGAAGGTGTTTGCGAGTTCTTGGTAGTCACGACCGAGTTGGGGCTCGGAACAGGAACATTAGAGACCGGGGCGGCAAGAGCTTGTTGGCCTTGCGGCATTGTGGGCTGGCCGTTGGGCATCGGAGCACCAACACCGGCCGGGGAAGACATTGACATTGGCATAGACATCATCATGCCTTGGTTAGGAGCCATGGGCATCTCGACCTTGAGATGCACAGGCAACTCGACTTTGACTTCCGTCGCCATGACTCGGGAACCCTTAAAAAGTCGACGTGTGTGGTAGAAATAGGTAGTCGATCGGTCGTCGCCGTGTAGTAGTTGTGTGGTTCGATCGGGCTGAGGCGAGGCTGTGTGATTGTTGCCTGTCCAGTTCGAGCAGCTAGTGTGTCTGGTTGTGCTGGTTGCCTAGCGAGATCAGGTGTTCGGGAAGTGGTGTTGATTGGTAGTAAAGAACGTGACAAAATAGGAAATAGGAGATGTTGTCGGGCTAAAGAGCGTCGTCCTGGTCCAATAGGGAGCGCAGGTGTAGTAGTTGTGAATCTCGGTCGACGATAGTTGTCGCGAGGTCAGTGGGATGCTGTTAAAGAATGGCCACCAAAAACGGTGTGAATTTGAAAAAGATGGATCTGATGCCGAAAGAATGTAATGGATGATCCCGAAATGAATGAACGGGGGGTTCAGGGAGTGTCCGGATTGGGCTGAAAATGACAAAAACTTTTGCAATACAAGAGAGTGACTATGGTGAGAAAGAAATAAAAAGAGCGAAAGAAAAAGGGAAGAAGAGGAAAAGACGTGTTGACGAAAGAGCGACCACGAAGGATGAGGAGGGAAGGAGGGAAGAGAAAGAGAAAAGGGAAGGGAGGGAAGAAGAGGGAAAAAGGCAGGAAGGGGGGAATAGAAAAATCAAGCGTGGGTAGACGACCAGTAGAGAGGGATGGGACGAATCGATGGGGCGTGCACGCTTTGGGAAGGGGTGTGTGAGCAGGAAAAAAAAGGGAAAAGGGGAACAAGGAAAGACGGAGAAAGTGGGTCTTGAGAAGGGCGGCTCCCACGAAGCAGCAGAAACTCCACTGCCGTCCCACCAGTTACAGCGCTGTGGGAGGGTCGAACAGGGCTAGACGGGGGTTGAGGCAGGGAGCTCAGCGGCTGCGTGAGCCATGTGCGCCGGGTCTGGGCCAATTGCTGAGGCGAATCATGCTGGGTCGGGTCTTGCCCAGCAATGGAGGAAGGAGCGAGCGGCAGCCAACGAGCGTTCTGGGAAGGGGCAATGGCCCTCGCACAGCGTCTCGCTACAACCTGCCAGCGCGTGTCTCTTCTCGCAAGGCAAGAGCACTTTCTAAGAAGCTATGCAAGCTACTATTCTCTCAACTATTGAGTCCCTTTGGACCATGCAGCTTGCTCTGTCTCCACGGCCGATCCACAAACTGCAGGAACGCTCATGGGTCGGGCGGAACAGCATTACACCGCACTTTCCAAGTTGTGCATTGTCTCGCATTTTTTACGAACTGCAAACATGCGAGTCCATTGCACTGGTGCAGAACACCAGGCACAGGACCAAGCAGAAACCGCCGGCGCCGGCGCGTTGTTGGTGCAACCGTTAGACCTCTCAGGGCCCGTATTGGCTGTCTAGGGACACCTAGTCAACTGTTTGCCACCGCAGGGCCGGGGCCGCCAGGGGTTGGTTCTTGTTCCTGGCTGTTCCTGGATCCTACATGCATCTTCGTGCCATAATCCAGCCAATGGGGATGCAGGATCAGCGCAAGCGGGGGTCTAGCCAGCAAAGTCGCCATCCACACACGACGAGGTCTTCGCCCTTTCACAGCGCTGTGCGTTCATGCTTCTGCGCCTTTTTCCCGTGTCTGTGCTAAGACCGCACTTCTTTTTCGACAGGTTTACCCTTCTTCGGCTTCCTTTTTCGCCCTACTACAGCCACTACTGCATACCCTGGGCCAGCCATACGCCATCTGGTTGGCGAGACCCGAAGCTGGAGCGGTCAGCGCAGGATACCACCTTCACATCTACTGAGCACACGAGGGGCTTCGGCCATGGAGGTGGTGGGCTGGGCTGGCGCGCCTCGAATACGGGAACTGCCCCTGCACTGTGTGTGCGTGTGCCTGGCTGCGTTGGCGGGTGGGCAATGGTGCCGCCCAGGAAGCACGAGGTGGTGGGCGGCAGACAAGACCGGACGACCAGAGCACGCCGAGAGGGACGGACGGCAAAGCGAAAAGAGTCGGAAAGAAACAACCAGAAGGCTAGGCAGGGATCGCTTTGCCACCTCTACTCCATTGACCAGGATACTTTCGTCATGCCGTGCAGCTTCCCAAACACGTCGCCAGTTGCCAGCGAGGCGGTGCTGTCGAGATGTCGGACGAGAGCTTCAGGAGAATGTTTCGAACTCCGCTGACCCAACAGGATCTGTTCCAAGGGTTGTGCGGGCGAGGGTGGCCGTCGTTCCCACCTGATTTGCAAACGGATGAGCATCTGGCCCTATCTCTCTGGGCTGGTTCCCCAGTCAGAGCCGGTCGTTGGTTTCTGCAAGGTACCAGCCGGCTAAACCAATCCAATACGACGCCACGCCTTCTCTGCCCCCCCCTTGTACCCCTGGTGCGACTAGCCTAGTCATTCTTAGCGCGTCATGGTGGTTCTCAACCCCTGCACTAGGTTGTGTGAGGTCCACGGAGTCACGTCAGGCAAGGCCGTGCATCCTGAGTTGTGGCCGTCGGCCGTAGGCGGTTCAGGCACGGCTCAGCAGCAAGTATCCCCTGTTAGTGTTTGGCGTGTCACCCAGGCAGAACTGGATCAGACAGTACCCAGCGACGTGCCGCGTTGGTTCTTTCTTGGCAGGCTGGCACAGTGCAAGACGCATGTAAGACAGACGAAGCGTCTTGTTGCAATATCGGTGAGGATTGACAACCAAAGCAAGAAACTGGCCAAGCAAGGAGACTGGGCGAAGAATGAGAGGTGACGTATTACTTTGGCAGAAGTGCAACGTAAGATACTTGCATTTTAGAAAGTACACGCTTCCAGCCGTTTCATTGAGTCTTGCGTGCAGTCTGCCAAACTTTTGGCCTGCAGACGATCATGTGCCTGGCTGCGCATGTGCCCGTCCGTCCGGTTGTCTCTCGCTCGCTCTGTCTTGCCGCCGCCCACTCGCTGATCTCAAAGAAACAATTTGTTGAGCCAAACAGCCCCGACTTTGCCGGCCTCTGGTCAAGTCTTCGGTGTTCCTATTCTTGGTCCCCCCTGACCAGTGAAGCACTGCGCCGTTGTGCATAGTATGAATTATTGCTTTGTAGTTTCCCCTCCCTCGCCTGTGCGGCTCATCCATGTTTCCCCCATGTCCGGCTCTTGTGTACGCCCAGACAGATCTAGAGACGGGGTGTACTATGTAACTGTTTCTTGCAAGGGACAGTGTAAGCTACAATACGATACACCCCTCCTTCCCTTCTTGGTCCTCCTCGTCCTTTACCCTTGGCTGCTAATGCAGACGATCGTAGTGCAGAGTTTCGGAAAGGGGGAGAAAGGAGAGGGCGGGCGCAGAGTTGAGGCGGTTCGAGCCCAGCAATGCGTCTGGCACAAGGGGGCAAAATTGACTAGAAAAGAGGCAGAAGGTGGAAGAAGAACCACAGAATACAGAAAGGAGGGGCAAGCGGAGCAGAATAGAACGAGCACGAGTATATTCGTACTTCCACTATGCGTAAAGTAGTAAAACTGAGAACGTGTTTAAAAATAACGGCAGGAAACTGCAGGAAACTGCTCGACCATGAGGTCAGAGCCAATAGGAACAAAGTGGCCGGGGAACGAGGGAAACGCATGCCAGTGGGCCTCGCAGTCGGGCGAGGAACAAGACTTGGAAAAGGGGGGAAGGCACGATGGACGGAACGAGTAAGAGTCGTTGATGATGGCGAACCAGAACTGGAAAGAGCGGCAGAAAAAGAAAGGAACATACATAGTAGAGAGGGGAGGCGCTGTGCCAGGAAAGCGAGGAAAGCGCGGCACAGATGTCGACTGCTCTTTCCTCTTTGGTCGACCATGCTTGCCGCCTGCGTAGATCTGCCAAGCCGCAAGGGCGGATCGCGATGCCGCTTTTTTTGAGCAGTGCTTCGTATGATGCTCATCCACGGTATGTCGCTCACCTTTCCTCACCGCAACACTTCGAGCAAGATACAAGCTACAATATGAGAAACGGCTAACCTCATACACTGCAAGACTTGCGGGTGACCGTGTCTATTCCCTGTCACAGGAGAGGGGCCCTGGGCTGGGATGTTACTCCCCGTTGGGTCTGTGACGGTTGATCCCCGAGCTTCGCCGCCTGTGGCATAGTGTGCAGGCTCGATGGGGTCGGAAAAGTGGCATCGGAGAGGGAAAGGAGGGACAAAAAGGGGGGACCGCGAGCCGCCCAGGCCAACCAGACGACAGCCGAGCAGTGAAACGCAGAAACAGGCAGAAAAAGTCCACAAAGTCCTTGGGTTCGCACGCTGTCCTCCGCTCTCCTCCTCTGGCTGCGCGGGCCAGCAGCGCTATTCGCAGACGGCGACTGCAACTATTGGAGCCATCCAGAGCACGGCCGGACGCACGGCGAAGAGACGGACGAGCAAGCTGCATAGTCCTTACGATCCAAAGCGCGATGTGACTTTGACGTCCCGTGGTCATCTTCCTACGGCGATGATCAGAGTGCTCACGGACGCACGCCCAGCGAGCCAGCCAGTCGCATGCCGCCTTTTCGCTATCGCAGCCAAGGCCACAGGGGAGCGGCACTCGTACTCCGTACTTCGTACCGCTCTCCCTCGCTGTGCCCCAGTTTCAACCACCAGGGCCAGTCGCCATGTTGCAGCCTCCCTGTGCGTGCCGTCGTTGGCTGCAGATTCTGAGGGACGCAGGCCAGCTTACCCCTTTCTTTGGGCCGCTCTGGTTGGCCGACCGCTCCGCCACCCCCCGAGAGGCACGACGCGCCGAAGAAGACCAGACGTTGGTGGGTTCCTGCAGAAGCGCGTTTCTTAGTTTCTTATGCAAAAAGATGGGATGGACGCTAAACCCAAAAGGCGTTTCGGGGGGCTTCTGTGTGGGCTTTCTTGCCCTTCAGCCACTTTTTAGGGCGGGTGGGCTGGCTGGCTGGATTGCTCTCTAGTGCTCGAGGGGTGAGGAGACGAAGGCAATCGTCATCCTTGCAAGACGTTGTCCGGATGCATACGAATCAGGTACTTTGTATCCTGCCAGCATCTCGCCATTTGGCGGATGCAGCTGACGTTGGGCTCCAGCCAGCTGCAGCGTGCTGCCCTGCTGGACAGCACTGCCCGCACAAGAGCAGAGTCCAGGCACGCGAAGAGAAACGGGGCGCCCAAACAGCAAGGATGTCTTTCCCGTGTTTCTGCAGCGGGATCCCTGCCAGAAAAAAAAGAGGTGTGGGCAAACAGGACAAAGCCCGGCCTGAAGCCGCCGTGAGTCCACCCTGAATCCACACAGCAGAAGCCGCACGCCGACCAGTTGTGAACTATTGCACCTGTGAGATGATCAGCCATGTTCAGGCACGGCCTTGCCATCGGCCGTTCTGTATCTTACACATGGACAAAGTACTTTGTAGCTTACACGCCGCGCGCTAGCACGCTTGTGTCTCGTATACACTTAATCACAGCAACGCGCCCAAAAAAACGAGGTTATCCCGGCCATTGTGAACGGGGCTGTCTGGTGTTGTGCATCGGACACACTCCACGCAAAATCTTGCACGCCACACTATTGGCAAACAGAAGCCAGAGACTGGCGTGCATTGTGGTGATCTGGCACCCGGCGGCCTGTCCTCCCCCCTTCCCCCTGGCCCCGTCTCCTTGGCGGCGCTCCCCTTGCGCTGGGCTTTCCCCTTCCGAGGCCGACGATCGCCTCCCTGTGAGCAAGCAATGGACTTTTGACACATGCTCGTGTGCAAAAAAATATGCTGGTCTCACCTGACTATCATCCCCACAGCGGTGATGGTGCGTGGTGCGTGCGCCGTCAGAGCGACTTGTGACCTAGATGTGGGTTTGGGGCGTTGTTTGGCGCAAGGAGGTCGATTCTCCCTAAATTAGCGACAGTATGCGCAGAGCTCACCGTAGCTATTGCCGTGTACATAAAGGGAAGGGGCGGTGCGCATGTCATATGGTTGCATGCAATGTGTGAACCCGGGAAAGAATTAGAGATGCAGATTGACGTCGCAGTCGTAAGATGCCCCGATTTCGACGCCTTCGACACTGCCTCAACTCGCTCTTTCCTGATGTGAGGCATCGCTGGTTGCTCTTTCCTAACGGGAGGCAGCACAGGCTGCTCTTGCCATCCAAAGGACACATGCTCACAACCAATCTTGTCAATCTTTCTCATTCGTAGTTAGTTCATCTACGGCCAGTATAAACCCCCTTTTGACAACATCGCTAAAGCTTCAACATCGACAAGACTCAATCAAACGACGGCGAGCGCCGCCACACCCTACCAAGCTCCTACACAGCGCCGCCGCAGGTATTGGCTGTCTACCTCCATCGACTTAGGCGCACCTGCTCAGACCGAAGAGCAGCATCTGGAGCTGATGGAGCTCTGTGGCATCTGTGGCGGACGAGTGGTCAAGCCAACAAAAAAAGAAAAGAAAAAACAAGATTGAAACAGACGAGAAAAAAAAAAATTCCGAAGCAGCGAAGCCAGGATTTTGTGAAGAAGCAAGAGCCAGTTGTCAGTCCGGATCCCGTATGCCCACAACTAACACATCCTCTAGCGTGCTCCTTCTTCGTTGGGCGAGCTGCTCTTTGTTCTCTGCTTTTTTCTTTCTCTTTGGTGTTTTAATCGCTCCTTCCCAACCAACCACGCCTTCTCAAGCGAACATCGCTGAAACATGCAGCACAAATCCTCGTCCAGCCAACAAGTATTTTTCCAAAGTCTGGTCTTGCCAGAGGAAAGGGAGTGCTCACATAACGAGAAAATGTTACATAAAATCATCAGAATGTCAACTCATTATTTGTTTCTCTGGGGTATCATGCTTTTAAACTTTCCCCCCACATTTGTACCTTTGCGCCCATAATAGTCACATAATAGTCACATCATCACTTTCGTAGGCCGGCCTCGCAAGGCCGGGGTGGAGGCTCTCAATTACAACGGTTCGAGCTGGCCATCTCTACCATGTATGTCGGCACTCCTTGTCGTCCGTCACCTGCGAGGAAGCCGGGGGCCACAGCCGAGACGTTTGACTCGGTATACCAGTTACACAAGGCGGTCAGACCTGTGGGCAACCGGAGGAAGATTGAGTTGTCGGTCCGGCTCCGTAGCCAATTGCACCCATCCATTGCGCCAAGCTAGCGCTTGCTCAGCCAAACCGCTGGGTCTGTGTCGGTCTTGCCACATATCAAACCCCCATGAAGCACGCGTTCCTACAGCAATGGGCCACACATATGCATACACTGCGCTAAGTCGGGCAATTGAAGCCGGTCTCTGCGCCTGGACAGTCCATCGAGGAAACAAGTGCTGTGACTTACCCGCTTGATCCAAGTTCCCAGGTCGGGGACTCTTTGCTGGGCGGCTGCTCTGCGCTTGGGTCATTGGGCCTCAATGACGGTTTTCCCCTTGTCTCGCGGGGGTTTGGCCGCAGGGGTCAGCTTCTCGGCTAGTCGTCCAGCCAGATCAAGAGGCACGGTGGGCCCTGTTGTTACTGGCTTCTGCTTTTTGATACCGCCCGCTAGCACACGGTTCAACTGCACAGGAGACCGTCCGGCGTCCAGCCCCAGCAGCCGACGAGGCTTGCGGGGATATAGAACGAGCGGACGCGCTAATCCAGGTGTTGCAGGCGCTGCAGCTCTCGCCCTAGCTGGCAGACCGGCAGCAGGCTCCGATCTCGCGGTGGCCCTATCCTGTTCTGCGGCGGCGCCGGTCGGTGCCAGTGGCGCCTCATCGTCGTCCAAGGGCGGTATCTGGGCCCTTGGCGTGCTGAGACCTTCCCACGAGGAAGCCCTAGTCAGGTTCCCATTTTGGAGGCCCTGCCTTTGGGGGCTGTAAGCGCCCGAGGTGGTAGACAACGCAGGGTCAGCCAATGAAAGCGGCACAGAGCTGTTGGTTTGAAGCAAAACGCTCTGATCCAATCGCGTTCGTTTTGAAACTGCTGCAAAACTGCATGCACCTTGGGCTGCTGCCTGCTGGTAGTGGCCTGCCAACCAGACCGATCCAAGCAGCCAGGATGTGTTGCCGTTGAATATTCGAGCCAGGCCTGTAATTTAGGCACGAATGGGGTCGGGGGAATATATGAATACTGGCGCCGTCTGTTCCTAGCGGTAATGATGGGATACATGTCTGGCAGCCAAAACAAACCCGTCCAAGCCTAGCAAGAGACTTCCATCAATACCTGCGCGCTGTCCAAATCCGTCGCAATAAAAGTAAGCCTGTGGGAATAGCAGGAGCGGCTAAGCTGAACGCTTCTTCGCTCGACGTCTGGGTCGAGCCGGCCGTTTCGCCACCGGGGTTGGCTTGTTGGTCGCCTCGTTGTAACCCTTGGCCTTGGCCTTGGCCAGAGCAGCGATCCTGGCGCTCCGGCGGAGGGGTTGAGCGGGTTGCTGCTGACTCGGACGACGTAGCCGTCGTTGGACAGGCGCGGGCGCGGGCACGGGCTCTGGCTCTGGCTCTGGCTCTGGCTGTCGCTGTCGCTTTCGTCTGTGGAGATTGGGGTTGTAAAAGATGCTGTCTGAAGGAACCGGAGACGGTGTGTCCCGGATGATTGGTGAAGGCGTCCGGATCGGCGTTGGAGGGGGGATTGCTTCAAGCGCGTCGACCTCGGACGGGGTGAGGTCCCAAGTAGTCAGGTCGTCAACCACGGGAAGGTCTTCGGGTTCGGGACTGGGACTTTCCTGCCGCCACTTCCACCCGATGCGGCCACCGGAGCGGCGCCGCCACCCATCCTTGAAGTCTCCCCTTTTCAACCAACGCGTCGCAACTTTGGGGATTTTTTTGCTGTTGTACAGTCGATGCATGGACGCAGGCACACGTTTGAACCGCACGTTTTCCTCGCACGTCTCGAGGGCAAACAGAAACCAGGGCCGAGTCATGATATACGACTCCGCCTGGGACGCTGATGCCTTCGCCTCGAGGTGAGGGCGCGGTATGGCTGGGCTGTGCTCGCTACGCGTCAAGCCTCTGCGTAACTGAAGAGCGCGGGCAATGGGATGCGCCGCGTTTCGCGACAAAACGCGGTCGCCCCTCTGCCAACTGGGCGCGGCGCCGTCCTTGTCGTGCCACGGCCACTTCCACTTGAGGCGGTCGTCGTTGGGCTGGGGGTTGTTGGTTCGGTCGGGGATGCCCCATTCTGGGTTCCAGACGCCCAGCTTCTGCCAGCGCAGCCTAACGTTGCGCCGGGCAATAATGTTGATGCGCTCGGTCGGCGCGCGTATCATGTCGGCCGACCCGACCAGCAAAAAGTATTCGCTCGTTTGACTGCCCTCATTTTTGTTGTTTGCCCATTCGGCGATGCGGGCTCGTTCCCTCCTCACTTCTTCGTCGTAACGCTTGCCGGGCTCGTAGAGTTCAAGAAGATGCGCAGCAACGGCGGCTTTGGCAAGCTCCTGCTCATCCAACGGCGCTTCGAGTATACGGCTCAGCTCGTCCACCTTGTCATTATTCACAGCAACACAAATGGGAGCCATGTCCTGCTCGTCCTCGGTCGATGACACGTACGGCGGCGGTTCATCTCGATCAAACCGCCGGTCTAGGGTGCGCTCGCGCTGCGAGCCATGAGCAAGACGCTCCAGCGCCGGGATGGCCTCATTCTGCAGCGCGTTGTGGACTTGCGCGGCGTCGAAGAGTTGGGGAGGCATAGCTTTCGTGTCGCTAGGTATTGTGTTGGAGCATGCTTGTGTCATTTATTATTAGGCTTCGCGACAGCTTGTTTTGGGGAGGTCCGTGCTTGACGAGTGCTGTGTGGCGGCTATGGTTTTGATGACTAATGAAACACACCCATTGCCACTTACATGAGCATCCAGAAGCTTTGGTTTTGTATAATCAAAAAAAAATCGTAAACGAAAAAGGCCAAATTCTTTAATAGTGTCATTACACAAATAAGATACTTTATACAACCGGTGTTGCTAGCAGCGTAAATCCAAGGCCTAATAACCCACACCAGGCTAACAAAACTGCCAGCAAAACACCCTCGAGATAGTTAGTGGATGGATTTTGGTAAGGAATACTCTGGATAGGAATATTGGAATTTACATGGAGAATAAATCAGACACGTTGGGCGTAATGCGTTTCTATGAAAGTGTAGCACGAAACGAGAGACGAAACAGGGGGGGGGGGGGGTGAGGTAGGACAGAGGAAAAGTAGGAAAAGCCGCGGAAAAGCCTGCGGCCCACGCGGGCTGTCTTATCATCATCTTGGTCTTACCCTAACCCGGGTGAGGTTCGCTGCCGCCCAGTCGTGCATTCTTTCACACAAGGGCAATGGGCCCCACAGACTCAGGCAGGCTGGCAGGCTGGCTGACAGCAGCAGGAAAGCCTATGTTGCGACAGAAGAGGTCCCTATTATTTTCACGGCAGTCTGCGAGTTGTTTTCCTTTTCAGCACTCGGGCAGTGCTGAAACCAGCCGCAGCTTCTGTAGCATTGCAGCGTGATATAACCCGCTCGCTGCGACGCTCGCCGAGACGAGGCGCCATTATCTGCTCATGGCCGAAGCCTTGTCTCGGAGCGCCTGGGTGTGTGTGAGACAGCAAGAGCTACAAGTATCCTGTGTCGTACTGCTTTCGAGCTGCCCGACCGAAAGAATATTGTTGGCCTGGCATTCTATTCATGGATGCCTTTCTTTTTGCCGGCACCATCGTGAAACCAGCAACCATGCCCCCCCCCCCAAAGACGGGGCATGGACTGATACGAGGACTCAATTGCAAACAGTGAGAGCGCATTGTTGGTCTCTGCTTTCCAATGGACCCTCGCGTGTTTTAGTGCCTATGCTCCGAACCAACTGTGCTCCAACTGCATGTTTGTTCCTGCAGCAAGAACAAAGCAGAATGCAGGGTGCGCTTGGAGGTCGTTGTTGGGGCCACGTCGTACATGGGCAAGAAGCCCACCCGTGGCTGGATAACCCCTGTCTCGGAAGCTTTAAAGCAAAGCGTGAGGTGATTATGCGCTCGTGAAGATGCTGGCAATGACAGCGTTGATGGCATTCACTGTAGCTTTCCAGGCTATCCACTAATGCTTGGCTCAATGGCGTCTATTTTGAGGTCTTGCGACTACTACTACTTCGTCCACCTGTCTGCCTCGTACTGCGCCCAAATCAAGCCAAAACAACAGACCTGGTAAGGGCCAGGCAAGCTGTGGAGGTAACCAAGTCCATCCAGCTTGAGACTGTTCTAGAAAGATCTCGGCAAACTTGAGTCGAGAAAATTGGTAAACACTCTCGTAGGCAGATGCCAAAAAAAAGTGTTCGACTTTCATGAGAGAAGGTTGTCAGCTGGCAAGCAACCGAAAATAGCTCGACTGGGAAAATAACTGTCTTGGGAACCGCTGTCTGGCTGGACAAGTCTTGAGAGCAGCAGGGAAACTGCCGTATTTCGTAGAACGGACAGAGTTTGGTTCATTGATTGTAAGGTTATTTGCAATGTGGTCTATTCACGTTTGTCCATTTCTTGAAACATTTTATTCCACGTATGCTCTATCTTTGGATTTATACTTTTGAAATCCGAGAACAGCAATGTTATTTTGGGTTTTGACGTCGTTTTGACGTCTTCTGTGCTTGATATTTTGTTATAGTTGTGGATTATGTTGTTCGAGTCGTGAAATTTAAATATAGCAAAATAAAACTTTAACACGAGTATTTAAAATATGTACATATATACATTTATGTTTCTATTCCACAGTTGACATTCAAGTCATTGAGTATTCTTTATGATGTAGCTATTTATTTTGCATCCAGATCTTCTGTAAATGCCTGTTTTGATATATAACTTCATAATTCTAGCCATTGACTGATAATATAAAAACAAACAGTTGGGAGATATACATGGACCTTTGACGGCAACAAAACAGCCACGAGTTGAAATCCATGATATTTTATATTCTCGGACGAAAGCCTCGACAAAACGAGTCTGGTATTTTATCTTGTTCACTCGCCAGGCCTGCCGTCTTTTCGTTGATTCAACCGTGCCCCCCTATTGCAGAGGCACTCAAAGGGTTGCTTATCGCCTTTGCTCAAATTTGAAAATTCATTTTTCTCTAGTATACATGGGCCAGTCTTGCTGCTGGCCGAATACGTGTTTGTTTCCCATCCTTGCTGCCCATGTGCGTTTCAACCCCCTTCCCAGCACAGCCTGCCCACTGCCGAGAACAGAGCAGAAAACCCAAGTATGCATATGGGGACTCCCCCAGATATCTCCAGTAGTAGATGTTGCCTCTGCTGGACCGAAACGAAACCCGAGGACAGAGCCAACTGAAAACAGCCAGCGAAAACGCCCATCTTCCCTCCCCTCCCGCGAAGAATGCTGTGAAAATAATGACGGTGAATAAAAGATAACAATAATAATGACAAGATACGGTGTGGTACGACGAGACGCTGCCCCCCTGTGCAATTATTCTCGGTGTTGCTCTTTCGTTTGGCCTCTCCTTTGTTTCGCAGGTGCTGCTGCCTATGTGTGCGCGCTGCTGCGAGCGCGCTTGCGGGCGCTTCCCTGGGAGGGGGGGTACATTTTGTCGTCTCGTTCGCGTTTGAGTTTTTCGTCGAGGACACGAGCTAGGTGTGTTAGTAAATGCGAGACAAAACAAAGCTAGGACGAAGGAAGAAGGGGGAACTCGAGCGTAGCGAGGACTAAAAGAGAAAACCTCGAGCGAAGCGAGGAAACAAAGAGTGAAAACTTACTGAGGACGTCGTAACTGAACTGGGGAAACTCGAGACACAGGGCCTGGAACTCCTTTTCGGCTTCGGCGCGCAGGGTGTGGCTGCGGGTGGCCCAGAACTTGGCGACGGGCTTGCGGACGACGGTGTCGTCGGAGGGTGTGTAGGCGTAGACGTAGCGGGCAAACTCGATCTCGCCCTTGGCTGTGCTGTTGACGCAGTGGATCTTGGACGAGGCCAGGGTCTGCAGGGCGGGCATTTCAAAGTTGCCGGCGAGCGTGTAGATGCGGGCGTGCTTGAGCAGCTGGTCGCCGGACTCGTCGACGTCGGGCGACGCCGGGTCGGCCTCGAGCTGGTGCGCGTGGCCGGCCAGCTTGCGCGGGAAGTACTCGCCGGTGTACAGGTACTCGAGGAAGCAGCCGACGGCGTCGACGTGTTCGTTGCTGAGGTCGATTGTGCGGTCCTGCATGGTGTGACCCCCCGTGTTAGTCTCTGGCCTCTAGTCTCCTCGCTTCGCCCGATCTCGCTTTCTGTTTGTCCTCGCTTCGCTCGATCTCGCTGTCTTTCTGTCCTCGCTTCGCTCGATCTCGCTTTCTGTTTGTCCTCGCTTCGCTCGATCTCGCTTCCCCTTATCACCACCTCACTCGGCTCTCACTTCGTTCGAACCTCGTTCGCCTCGTTCGCCTCGTTCGCTCGTTCGCTCGTCCGCTCGTCCGCCTGTTCACCTCGCACTTACACTGTCTTCTGTAAACTCCCCGCAAATCTTTGCAAAGTACGGGCTCTGCTCCAGCAGCGCCTGATGCGCCGACAGCACTATGCCCATCTTGCCCGCATCGCCCTCGGAGCTGTCTCCTGTCTTGACTACCAGCGACACTATCGGGCTCGACAGGTACTTGACAAACCCGCTCGGGCCCTTCTTCTTCTCTTCCTCTGCAGGCTCTTCCGCTGCTGCTGCTTCTGTTGTCTCGGCAGCCTCGCCCTCGGCCTGGCCCTCGGCTGCTGCTGCTGTGGTCTCCCCCTCTGCTGCCTCGGCAGGTGCTGCGTCGCCCATGTCGACATCGGTGGCGGCGGCCGCCTCCTCGGGGACGTCTTCTTGGAAAGCGTCCGACATGGTGGTAGCTGTGGGTGTATAATATTAATCGAAGGGAAAAGATTGGATATCAGAGTCGGGTCACTTTTGTCGCAAACGAGTCGCAAAGAGAGGCAGACGATAAAAGAACGGTCCTCGGAAAATAAAGTATGAGAGAAAAAAAATAAAGAGAGTTTCAAACGTGTCGGCCAGTGAGAATATTCGTACGAAAAAAGAATGAGGGACAGTGGAAAAAGGAGAGGTTGGAATTGGAAGGTAGCTTTCTCCCAGCTAAGCAAGCTTCCCAGCCCCCTTTTTTTTTAAGCTGTTGCACGGCCCAGGAACTGGGTCATTTCTCCATCACGTGATATAAAAGTGGACTTGATCCTCCGATGATGTTGCCTTCGGAATCCCATAGCTTTAAAAGGCAATTGGAGCGTTCTGACCGTCAATTGGGCCTTTCTGTTTCTGACTTTGACATGAAATCAAAAATATACAGTAAACCAATGCCATTTTGTCAGTCAACAAAATCTTCACCATGTCTAAATGCTGGTCAAGTCCACCAGATGTACTCCCGGAAACTCTGCTAATGTGTGACAAAAAAAATGATTGGAGTTGCGTGTACAGCCGCAAGCCTGGTCATGCACGGCTGTTGTACTTTATCCTCCGCCAGCCTGTTGTTGGCTGCGGCTTCTCGAGACGCCAGGCCCAGAGGAGCCAGTCCTCCAGCGGCATCAGGTTCAGCAGAACGCGGTTCGACGCAAACGCCACCAGGACGACCAGGGCCGCGACAAGGGCGTCGAGGAAGTAGTGGTTCGCCGTGGCGACAATTGTGAGAAGAATCCACAGGGGGTAGAATATACCGAAAAATAAGAAAGCGCAGCGTGTCCAGGCAGGCCGTTCATTGTACGCGGCGGGCGGCGATTCATGGCTGTCGCTGTCGTCGTCGTCGTCAAAAAGGTAATGGAACCTGCCCTTGGCGAGATACTGCTGAAGGAACCCCGACTCAAACACAAACACTGAGCCGATGCAAAAAGCATAGCCGAAATGCATACTAGGCATTGCAGCCAGCTTGTTGACAAACTGGCCCTCCATCCACACGCTCTGGGCGTCTTCGGCATTGACCGTGTCGACGAAGCCGTACTCGGGCGGCAGGAAGCGCGGAGGCATTGTGGGATACAGCAAAAAGATGGAAAAGGCAAAAGCGTTGCACAGCGACATGGTCCGGCGGACCGTGGCGAAGCGGGTAAACGTCGGCGAGTACCAATAGTAGAATGCAATAAACCTGCAAGTCAGCAGAGAACAGACAGGAACAGACAGGAACAGCAGAGAACAGAGACAAGTCTGGCACTTACACTACCGTCCCCGGAATGTGAATCACGGAATACCCCCGGTTGAGAAGAGTCAGCCACAGGCCGCGAAAGTCGCCGCCGTCGGCCCCCGTCAGGAACCACTGCTGGATGCGCCACTCGGACCACCGCCCCGGCCCCTCGACAGAACCCGTGCCCGCCAGCATCGTCTCCAGCTCCAACACGGCCATGCCGTGCCGCTCGGCCACGTCCCACAGCAGCTTGGCGCCGCCGCTGGCGCGCTGCGCCAGCACCGACGTCAGGCGGTAAAAGAAGAACGTGACGGCCCAGTAGAACATTTCGACCAAAAAGGGAAACTTGACCAGGACGCGGCTGTGGTAGTGGCGGGCGAAGCGGGACGAGTTTGGCGTGCGGACGGTGCATGCCCCCAAGACGCGGCGCACTTTGCCGGGGTGCACTGGTTCGTTGGCGATCAAGGAGAAGCTGTCCGAGACGCTCGAGTTTCGCAGCAGGTCAACGCGAGAGTCGTCCAACGACTTATACCCGCGGGACCGTCCGCGGAGAATAGAGTAGTGTTTTCTTCTGGTAAAGAACATGGCAAAGAGGAGGATCATGACGATGAGCTGAGCAAAGGGGGAAATAAGTTGGTCAGTCAAGGGGCCCACGGACAAGTCCCCCAAGCAGGGGAACGGCAACACACATACAATAGGCTCGACCTTGTCGGGCATCCTCCAAATGTGTTTGCTTCGCCATGTTGACTGCTGTTCTGGCAGCGTGTCTGCCATGGTGTGGCTTCGAAGAGAGAGTAAAGGGACAGGCCGACGGCCTAAATAAACACCCCGGGCTATGAGGCGAAGATGGTGTCGACTCGGTTTGAATTAAGATATAAATAAATAGGCGAAATGGTGACGAAAGTCCAGCAAAAGAGCACACTAACTGCAAAGTGAATGGCTCGAGACGCTCAACTAAGCTCGACTCTGTATGTTTGCCTCATATGCTTCCCTCGAGTGTGTCCCTAGGTCGTATTAGTGGCTCGACAGGAAGGATATATTCGTCGTTGGGGCTAGCTTGAAGGAGGAATTGTCTCGATTGACAAGCTGGTCAATGGGATTCAAAACATTATAAACAGAAGAGAAAAAAGGGAGTGGATATGAATAGAACAAAAAAAAAAGGGCAAGAATAACTGCAGGTATAAAAAGGAAAGCGTGAAAGGACACCGGGGAAAACAAGCAAACAAGTCCTGGTCCTGGGAAGCAAACCAACTAATACGGAGGTCTCCTACTCGCAGTCGGACCTGGAAGCACCTTGCTGGCTGACCGAAGTCTCTTTGTTGTTAGTGTCGGACTCTGGTCTAGATTTGGTTCCTGCGGTCTGTTATCACCAGATCCGAGAAACTGTAAAGAGCATGTCCGACAAGGAGATTGGCAGCAGTCTGAAAGAGGCAATCGTGGGAGTGAAAGGCTTGGCCTTTTACTGGCCGTCTTGGCTGTGAAGCAATACAGATGGAATTCTCCTGAAGCAAAGGTCGGACAACATTGAATTCTTCCAAAAACAGGATTTACAAGCATTGGTTCCACGCCAACACACAGCAGCTGCCCAATAAGGACCGCCCTCGCCCGCTGCTGCTGCTGCTGCCGCAGTGCCGTTTGTCGCCGCTGCCGAGCTGCTGCTCTCGCTGTTCGTGCCGGCACCGTTGGCCCCGTCTCCGTTTGCGCCTGCTGCTTCGATGGCGGCAACTGCGCTCTCTGGCGGCGGCGGCGCCCACTGCAGACACGTCACAAAGTGCTCGTGCGCGTCCATCCGCGACACGCACTTGCCTTCCTGACTCAGGTCCCAGCACCGCAGCGTCTTGTCGTCCGACACCGACAGCAGGATGCTGCCCCGGGGGCCGCCAAAGTCGACGTCGAGGACGGCGCGAGTGTGGCCCTTGACGGTGCGCTCGAGCTCGCCCATTTCCCAGTCCCAGATCTTGATTGTGTAGTCGTCGGAGCCCGTGGCGATGGACGAGAAGACGAGGTGGAAGGCGATGCAGCTGATCGTGTTGCGGAGCGACTCGAGCGTGTATCGTGGCGGTGCCTTGGGCAGCCAGGACGACGGGTCCTTGCTGCGTTTGGAGAGGGAGCCGGTCGAGCTCGGATTGCAGCGCATGGTTTTTGGTTTCAAGATCCACGATCTAAGGGCCAGACACACACACACACACCACTTCAAGAACTCCCCAGACACACACACACTACTTCAAGAACCCAGAGGCTCACCTTCTTTTGTAATCGGACTACGCTTGTCCATTTCTTCTCCAGCACCGTCTCGTCTTTGCTGTTGTCTTGTCGAATGACTCTTCGTTCAGCTGTGTCTCAAGCCGCAGGGCTGCTGCTGACTCTGGTAAATTCTTTGCATATGCGATAATGGATTTGTGCCTGCGAAAAAAAAAAAAAAAAGGTAAACACGAGTTGGCAAAGCTCGCGTGCCTGTGTGCTGCCGGGTGCTGGCGCATGAGACATTGGCGATATTCCAGTACGTACAGCTCGTCTGCCGGTCAGTGCGTGGGCCATAGCTGTAGGTCCGGCCCGTCGCGCGGTGAAGGCGATGTCAGTCGCGATTTGCCGTCCAGAATCGGATTAGACGTAGGTCGGCGCGGCCAGCGCACCCAGAGCGGTATTTGTGGTCGAGTCGCCGGAACGTGTGCAAAGAGTGAGATCAGGGCCGGACATCATCAATGGCAAATGACTAAGCGGATTAGTCAGAATAAGAATTGAGGTTCTTCAACGATTACAACATTCAAACATGGCCAAATCCGTAAAGTTTCGTGCGATCAGAGAGTACGGGGACTTAATTCGGATTCATAGATTGTCAGGTAGTTTGGTTCTGGCGTGTTGTTCTGAAGTGGTTGTCTCACATGCACAATCACATTTCTGAGACTCGCTTAGCATATTCTAGAAAAGTGTTTGAAAATTAACTTTGTTTTTGAAAGTGACATGGAAGATAATGCTATTTCTGAACAAGAAGTGCGTATCTACAAAGTGGTTTTCTTTTCTGAAACCAGAAAACCCAAGATGCTTGTTTCCGAAGGAGACTCTTACTTTTCTTTGATACTGTAAACCATTTTGAACGATAATGTTTCGAAAGTGATAAGATAAATGCAGAATAAAATAGAAAGAGCTGAATGGATGGACCTTGGTTTTGTGGTCAACTGTGCGATTGGCTAAAGTACGACTCAGACGGACATTCAATATCCAGTCCGCATTGTTTCCTTTTCCCTTTTACGATTTATCGCATCTGTCAGCCTCCACGGCCGTTGTCCGGATTTATCGAGAAACTGATGCATTCCATGTGTCGTGAAAAGGGGCAATGATAGATGCTGGAGAAAAAGGAAATATTAACAAAGACATCTCGCACTCATGGACGAAACAGGAATAGTGGACACTGTTAAAGTTGAAGCTGTGGCTCTACCAACTGGCTTTGCAGCGACAAGGCTATGCTAGTTTCTTTCAATATTGTTCGATGGCTTTTCTTTTCCGCTCGGAGACCGGCAAGACGGCGTCTGCCAACATCAGACGAATTTCAGAGATTCTTGATCCTTGGATAGACAGGAGACCAAAACTCACATTCTAAATCTCCAAAACGACGAGTCAGCCTTGGGCCATAGTTCTCAAAGCAACCGAAATCTTAATTGCTATTGATCAATGACCGTTTAAGTTTTCACTTTTACATGTTAATTTTACAACATAATACATCTTTAACTCTTTTTCTGTTACCAATTCATATCCAATCATAACTTCGCCCGTCTACGGAAACGTTTCCGCGGCAGCAAGGCAAAGCATACCAGATGTGGGCTAGTGCTGCAGGTGCGCCTTGCGAAGACAAATCGAGTGGAACCCTCACTAGCCTCATTTCCTTATGCGCCCCCTAATATATACGGCTTTACACTGAGCTTTTCCCTTTTTTGTATCTTTATTTCTCCGCATATTTGTCGCCGTGAGAGTCATGCATTTCAGACGTGCTGCTCTGCCTGCCTTCGCCTGTCGCTATGGTGTTTGAAAATCTTTCCCCCCCTTTTAACACCCCCTGCTTCTCGTCATCTCCACCATATTCATAGCGTTGCAGTGAAGCGTCTTACACGCGGCAAGCCTTTTCAGCCCTCTGTCCCGCTGATCTGACAGTACCATTCCGTTGTCTCTGTTACAATGGATAACTTTGTCTCTCCTATAATGTGTTCCTGATGTGACTACTCTTTGAAGAATCTGCGATTTTGTATTTGTGACATATTGTCGGTACGGAAGATACTGCGTGGGTCTTTCCATTTCGTTTCTTGACATCTCGCTGTTTTACTTTCTTTTTCCTCACGGGGCTCTGTTCACCGCATAAATCATGTCATAAACCAACGGTCCCAGGCACACTTTTTACAAAAAGTCTACTACAATACTACTCTGGGGAAGTGATCAAACACCATAAAGGGCTGTGCACCAATAGACTACGGCACTTGCTTCTTTTTCACTTTGAAATGCCAGACATTAGCGCTCTGAAGGGCAGACTGGACAGGTGTGGGTTGCGGCCCACTCCGCAAACGAAGACCCATAGAGCTGAACACGTTGGAGCGGGTCTGGGTCACTTGCAAGGCGCCTTTTGTTGACGAGTATTCACGTCTTCTTTCGTACGCTGTGCAAGAGTCAAGCGGGCGACGCGCTCATCTCGCACTCTAGGCCAAGTTGGGATGGCCGAGGTGGCCCAATCGGTAGTCGAGGCCAGACGTAGTGAGGAGTGTGCCTAGGCGCCGCGTCCATCATTCTGTGATAGTGAAGCTCTGTGACAGGCAGACAGGCCGTTGCCTTTGTGGCTTTCTTACTCTCCCTGACCAAACATAAATAAGGCCAGCCTTTCCTTCGCATTCAGCAGGATTCTTTTCCCTTCATCATCAGCCAACACTTTTAACTCTTTCTTGTCACTCCTTTAACACACTCTCCTTAAACCTCAACTTGTCCAACTTTTTTTTTCTCTTTTTCTCTCCCTATATTCAAAATGTCCAACGGTGCTATCAGCGACAAGGACGTCGAGGACTGGAAGAACCGGTTCAACGACGTCCTGGCCAAGCCGGCCGACCACATCAACCAGCGCTCGCCCGACGATGCCGAGTCGTGGCACGAGTCCTTCTTTGGCTGCTGCAGCCCCATCGACCTGTGCCTCGTGACCTGGTGCCTGCCCTGTGTCACCTTTGGCAAGACCCATCACCGTCTCCGCAAGGACCCCAAGCTCGCCGGATATGAGCCGATCAACACTTCTGTACGTCAAGCTGTTAGATACATCCCCTTGGTCCATGCTAACTCTTGTGTGCTAGTGCCTCCTTCTCTGCGGCTCGGCCTGCGTTGGCCTGCACTGGATCCCCATGGCCATGCAGCGCGGCGACATCCGGTCCAAGTACAACCTGCAGGGCAACTGCATCGTCGACGTTGCCACGGCCTGCTGCTGCGGTCTCTGCGACCTGGTCCAGGCCGACAAGGAGGTTGCCTACCGGGAGCCTCTGCAGCAGAACGGAACCAAGATGCAGTACCAGGCCGCCGAGGGCATGTCTTACCCTGGCCAGCAGCAGTAAACAAAGATTCAAAGTCAAGAACGAAACGAACGACCGAGCTCCTACATTGAGATGGTGGACTTTTGTTGACTGTTGGTTTTGGCTGCTTAAATTTCATTGCTACTGGCCTTTCCCGCAAAGTACAGAACTCTGATAGACTTTCCTTTGTGTCCTTTTGCTTTTCTGCCTGTTTGGCAAGTCTGCTATGGGAGTAATAATTTGATACCAACCGAATACAACCGTTTTTTTGTACATAAAAATTGAATACAGACTCGAGACTGTCTGTCCCCGACTTGGACAAATACATCTTACTACAGTTACATTGAACTAGAATGCGGCTGACCAGTTGGGTCGTGCTTGGCCACTTTCAGCTTTAGGACAAGGCAGACGATACTGTTTTTTTTTTTTTTTTTTTTTGGCCAAATGACAGTATTTGGAGCACTAAAACTTGTATCTATTCCAGAAACGGTATTCAGAGCGAGGTGATGTAGGCAGAGTCGAAAAGAGCACAAACCCCTGGACCGGTGTTGACTGTGTTATTTTCACAGAGACTTGGTTTTGACTGAAGAAAAACAAACAACTTTATGTGTCAACTGCAAACAACAAAAAGATATTTTTATACTGCAAGCTGCTCAACGGCTGCTCGCGACAAGATACAAAAAAAAAAAAAAGCCCAACGGTGGTCAAGGCCAAGGCTTGGCCGTTAATTTCCTTTGGCGCTGCGGCTGCCCAACGGTTCTGCAGTGTTTTTTTTTTGTGGCGTTCTCACCAGAAGACGTACAAAGTATCTTTTACTGCAACAAATAGGGGCCAATGTCCATGTAACAAAAAAATCATCGCATGGAAAGAGAGTCCAAGAAGAAACGCAAAATATGGAAACAGCACCCGCCTGGCCCATCATGACACCGACACCGTCGTTATTGCTGCCACTTTGGAGCTTGTAGATGTATTAACGCTGATATGAAGAGATACAATAACAGAAAAAAGACAGGAAAAACAGAAACAGAAACAGACTGGCCAAAGCTTCATGCAAGTGGTATCTTTTTTTATTTTGGGTTCTTCTATAAAATTTAGTGCTCGACGTCCTCCCAGTCTTGCCATCCGCGGCCCTTGACCTCCTTGAGCTCTTCCGTCGTCTGCACCTTGCTGGTGGTAAAGTAGCCCGAGTTGATCTTGGCGTCAATCTCGACGCGAGAGTCGGCAGGAATCATTTCTAAAAAGTTAGAACACAAATGATGGGTCTGGCGAGGGTCTAGCGAGGGTCTGGCGAGGGTCTGGAAAAGGTCTCTGGCGAGGGTCTGGCGGGGTCTCTGGGTCTCTTACCATCTGGAATTGGAATCCGCTCGACAATGGAAATGCCTTGCTCGACAATGGCGTCGTGCTTCATGTTGGACATGGACAGCATGCGGTCGATCTTCTTGATGCCCAGCCAGTGCAGGATGTCGGGCATTAATGCCTGGAAGCGCATCTGGGAGAGGTGGTTAGCACAGCTTCCAGACGAGGGCGAAGCTGCCTCGAGGAAAACTTACATCCCGCACACCCGCCACGTTCTCTGTCCGCGCAAAGTACTTGTCTGCCGTGTCGCCGCCCCGTTTCCGCGCATTGTACACCAGGTACTTGACCACCTCGCCCAGGGCCCGGCCCTCCTTGCGGAAGTAGATCACCACGCCCGAGCCGCCGCTCTGCGCCTCCTTGATCGCCTCCTCAATGCCAAACGCCAGGTACGGCCGGCACGTGCAAATGTCCGACTGGAACACATCCGAGCCGTTGCACTCGTCGTGCACCCGCAGCGCCAGCTTGCAGTCGGGGTCCGCGATGCGCTCCGGCGGGCCGAAAATGTACACGGTCAGGCCGCCAATGGGCGGCAAAAACACCTTGATGTCGGGCCGCGTCACCAGCTCCGGGTAGCTGCCGCCCGTGTGTTCAAACAGCGCGCGGCGCAGCGTGGTCTCGTCGATGCCGAACCGCGCCGCCACGCCGGGCAGGTACCACACCGGCTCGACGGCGCACTTTGTGACCTTGACGTCGCCCTCGCTGTTGACCACAATGTTGCCGTCGACCGGCAGCCTGCCCGCCTTGATGGACTCGGTGATCTCGGCCACGCGCATGTTGGCGCGCGTAATGGCCATTGTGGGCCGCACGTCGAGGCCCTCGTCCAGGTACTTGCCGTAGTGCTTGACCACGTCGTGGCCAAACGGGTCCAGCGACACAATCTTGCTCGGGTCGCCCCAGGCCGGCTGCTGGGGGAAGTTGAAGGTCGGCTGGGTGTTTTCGAAGCTGGGGCGGAAGTTGGACGGCAGGTCGCCGGCGGCAATGGCGAGCGCGCTGTAGACGCAGTAGCTGCCGCCGTGGGCGCCGATGGCGTTGCGCTTCATGAGCGTGTCGCCATTGCGGGAGACGAGGATGGGGCCGCGCTCCTGGGGATCAGCGGCGCCCCATTTGAGGTCGACCGGGTCGACGACGCTCTGGCCTGGGTATGTAGTCAACTGGAAGTGTTAGCGAGAGGCAAGAACAAAACAAAAGTCGAGCAAAGCGAGGACAAGAGCGTACAATGATGCGGTTGGAGTAGCCCTTGAGGGGAGCCTTGGCGGGCGAAGGCGAGACGCCGTTGGTGGCAGCAGCAGCAGCAGCAGCAGCAGCAGAGGCCGCGTTGCTCTCGTGGTGGACAGCCATCTTTGTGTTGTGGTTGTTTGGATGCAAGGACAGAGGCTCAGGGTTGAAGGAATAGCTCGTAAACTTTTTCATATTCCGACAAGAGGACACGACGGCGGCCCTTTAAGTCTTGACGAGGAGGAGGAGGAGGACGGCTGTGGACGGCGGCGTGGCTGGCTCCCGGAAAGCAAGTTTTGCTGCAGAGAGGACTTTGCTAAGATTGTTCCTTCGTCGCCTGCCCCCCCCCTTTGCAATCAGTCGTCCAGATTGCCCTCCGGCGACACCTGGAGGAGGGGATGCACACACCCTTCCTGGCGTGGCGCCGATAAGTCGTCATGATAACTGGCTGGCGGCTCCACAAAATTAGGTTTGGAGGCGTGGACCGATAACACCCCCCCGTTATCAGTGGGACTTGCGCAGACCCGGGACTTATCATCTGCAGGGGGGTATGCATTGCCGGTGGACTAGTCCAAGAGGGCACCCCTCCCTCCAGGAGAACCTAGTCGTATCTGGTCGGAAGAGTGCAATTGAAAATACGACAGCTTATCACGTCGAGGGGATGGGGCTAGCTGTGGCCGGCTTCGGCAGAGGAGCTGTAGAACGGAGTGTAATGGGAATTGGAAAGGTATTGTAACAGCTATTGAATTGTGGGACAGCGAGACGAGCCTGTGGAGGGCCAAGTTCAACAGACAGCTGGCACATTGGCAGCAGAAGCAGATCACAACCCATTGCTCAGTAAATCCAGAAATAGTGCTTGCTCAAATACATGCAAAGTCTAATTACACCACCCAATACGCCTAAAACAATGTCCCGTCGCCCAGCAGAATCAATGGGCTCGACTTGGTCTCTGGCCGGTACTTGGCTGCCAGTTCCCGGCCACCCTTCCATGTGCCCGCCTCCAGCATCTGTGCCATGCTCAGCTCGACGCCCTGCTTCTCAAACTCGGTCGACAGCTGCAGATACAGCGCGTCCAAAAGTGCCACCGTCATTGCCCGCCACTCCACAATCGTGTCCTCGGTAGGCGAGAACTTGGGCAATGTCTCACCAGCAGCCGTGTGCGCCTTGGCCACGTCCGGCTTCACCTTGAGCACGCCCAGGTCGACAAACAGGCCACCGTTGCGGTACTCGGGCAGGCCGGTGCCCAGGTCTGCGTTGACTGCCTTGAGGCCCAGGACACGCACAAACGGAACGGTGAGAGAGTAGCCCAGCCACTGGGTAAGCTTGTGGAACGGCTGGATGGCTGCTGCTGGTGATGCTCCAGAGCCGGCCTTTTGTTCCAGGACCTTGAGTGGCCATGCGTCGCCGATTGGGTGTCCGTCGATTTTCGGTCGGTCTTCGGGCCAGGCGGGAATCAGGATCTTTTGCAGCGTAGACCACATGAGCTTGTAGTCAAGGACAGACGAGGACGATTTGAGGATGTAGTCTGGGGGTTAGCGGCATCCCGGCGTTGACCCAAGCACAGCAATCTCGACACTTACCAAGCATGTTTCCTGGCCGGCCTGTAGCACCGACAATGTCTGGCAGCTTCTGCAGAGACTTGCCGACACTGTTCAGCAGCTTGACCCGCGGAGACACGCCAATGATAGGGTTGGCCTCGGTGACCTGGAAGTGCTTGACGAACACGTCGTCTGTCAGCCCGACCAGGCCAGCCGCGTCCACGGCCACCTCGCCCTCCTCGGCCGAGCTGCTCAATGCGCCAGATGCCACCATGTACAGCGATGCCACGGCAATGCCCTCGCTGCGGTTGTACGTCTTCTCGGTGCCGGGTTCCTTGAACGTCCAGACGTCGCCGGCACCCGCGTCCAGCAGGACAGACACAAAGAACAGGTCGATCAGGCGGCGCACCACCTCGGTCTTGTCGACGCCTGCAGCCCCCCACTTCTTGATCTGTGCTGCGACGCGTTCCACGCCGCCGACGTCAAAGTGTTGCCAGCGGCCATGCGGCGGGATCTCGTTGAACCTGTCCGGGCCAAAGTCGCGCTGAGACGTTCTTGGTTAGACAGCTTGAATCCCAGCCAAGTTCTTGGAATCTGCCAAACTCACGTTGATCACTCCCGTGACAAACTCCACCACGGCCGGCATCCGCGATGCATCATAGTCAAAGTTGTTGAGCTCGCCAGCCTCGGCGGCCTTGAGGACAATCTTGGATCGCTCGCGGACAGCCTCGAGGCTGAGCAGGTAATCGACGTCGGACATGGTGGTTTGCGCGTAGAAAGGGCTGAGGTGGTCAAGCAGTTCGAGTCGAGATTCGATGCCCCGAGTAAAGTCTTGTCAGAGTCAATGCCCCAGAGTTGTCGTCGTGAGAATTTCGCAGCCCCAATCTTTGGAAAAAAGCCCTGTGACGTCGATTCAATCAGTGCTCTCTAGCTAGACACCCCTGCCCGCCCGGCGTACCCCTCCTGGCCCCACCACTAAAAGACACACGCCCCGGCGTGCCTTCCAGATCTGCCATGATAAGCTCCAACGTCTCTTATCGGTCCCACCTGGAGCCCCTCTTTCTCACGATAAGCTAGCTCAAGCTTTATCGCCAGCTTCACTTCCACGCCCCCCCTCCTGCAGTCCTCCTAGTGAATGAACGTCTTATCCCGCCGTACCAGGTCCATACTTCCCCTTATCCACTTTATCGAAATGTCCGAAAGCCGCACAAGGCATCCTGTAATAGATTGGCCCCAAAAAAGTAGTCAAAAGGGCAGGACACGAACCTGACCGAACTGGACGGAAGAGAAAAGGAAATAACGTAGAGTCTGGAAAAGAGAGTAGACGTGTTTTGTTCACCCATCCGTGTAGTCTGTGATTGTAACATAAAGTCGGCATTGTCAATTGCGTTGGCTGTGTGTCCGCGTTGTCTCTCTCTCTCTCGTCTCGTCTACGTCTCTTTGATACCCCGTCAACTCTCCCTTTGCATCTTCTCTCTCTTTTCTTTCTATCCACCTCTTCCACCCCTCAATCATATCCACCATGTCAAACATAACAGTCATCTCCGACCCTGCCTTTGAGGCCGGCCTCGAGAAGCTGCGCGACCGCTCTCTCAAGCCCGCCGCCGTCCGCAAAGTCACCGCCGAGCTGTCCGCCATTGTCTCCAAGGGCGCCCTGTCGCCGCCGCCGGCCGCCGGCGAGAAGATTGCCATTATCGTGGTGCTGCGGTCCGGCCTCGCCATGATGGAGCCGTTCATCGCCTCGCTGCCCGAGGACACGGACATGGTTATTTACCACCTGGGCCTCTTCCGCGAGCGCCAGACCCTGCAGCCCGTCGAGTACTACAACAAGCTGCCCAAAAAGGCCGCCAACATTAAGCGCGCCGTCATTCTGGATCCGCTCATTGCCACGGGCGGCACCGCCACAGCAGCTGTTTCGTTATTAAAGTATGTCCCGTTGACAGGCACTTGTCACAGACTCTTTGATCCTGCCTCCATCATACTAACTTTACAGATCCTGGGGCGTCGAACAGGTCACCTTTCTCGCCATTGTGGGCAGCAAGATTGGCCTGGAAACCGCATCGGCGGTCTGGCCAGAAGGGGCCAAGTTTGTGGTTGGCCACCAAGACGGCGAGCTGGATGCCAAAGGATACGTCAAGCCGGGCGTGGGCGACATTGGAGACCGTTTGTTTGGGACAGCGCTAGAGTAGATGGGTTGTGTGTGTAAATGAAATAAAGAATAAGAATTGTAAAGACTTGGATGAGGCTGCTTGCAATAGTGACGGGACTGAATGACAGTACTGACTGGTCAAAGTAAAACATAACATTGACGTAAAGTAGAATTACAAAACATGGCAGCCATAACATGGTATTGCCAAAACAACGCCGTACTTTACAAAATCCAGACAATTGATATAATAACCAAATACAACACAACACGACACACAACACACAACAGTACATGTACACAATAATCCAAAAATATCATTCATGATCGTTTAGTCCAGTCATCGCTACATCTATTCGTCCGTCCCATAGTACCGGTCCCCAAAGTCGCCAAGCCCTGGGGCAATATGGCTGTTCTGTCAGCAGGGAAAGAATGACCACCAAGGACGGCTCTACTACTCACTTTGACGCTGTCAGGTCCTTGTCCACGGCGGCCGTCACCAGCTTCATCGCCGGGAACTGCTTCATGACCTTGTTGAGGCCGTGCCGGGAGGCTACCAGGTTGACAAAGATTATGTCTTGCTCGGCCACGCCTCGGGACTTGAGGATCTCGATCGCCTTGGACGCCGAGCCGCCAGTGGCCAGCATAGGTTCGAGGATCAGGACGGCTAGGTCAATGGTTAGTAGATTGAAAAGCAGAAGCAGAAGCACAGAGCGTCGAGCCAACGTTAAGACAAGAAGAAGCAGAAGCACAGAGCGTCGAGCCAACGTCAAGACAAGAAGAAGCAGAAGCACAGAGCGTCGAGTCAACGTCAAGACAAGAAGAAGCAGAAGCACAGAGCGTCGAGTCAACGTCAAGACAAGACATTGACGAGACGGCATATCCCTTTGCTTCAGAATGCCCTAGATCCTGGGACTCACTCTTTTCCGTAATGCTCTTTGGCAGCTTCGAGTAAATGTGCTGCGGCAGGCACGTCTCCTCGTCCCGCTGGATCAGAATCTTGCCCATGCTCAGTTGGTTGCTCAGCCTAACGATTAGCACACGGTCCACAAAAGCCGCACGACAGCCGGTCCCGTCCACGACAGCCGTCCACGACAGTCGACATCGACGCCACGACGTCCACGACGCCCACGACAGTCGACATCAATGTCCACAGTCTGCCACGCGGGGGGACTTACCCGTACGTCCTCCGCAGGGCCGTCTCGAAACTGGCCCCCGCGCGGAGAATGCTCACGCCGCACACGGGCTTCATCTGGCGCATCCCCTGGTACGAGATGCCCGTCGGCGTTGGCACCGAAACCGGTTCGGTCGGGACAAGGTCGAGGGCTAGTCGTGAGTATACTCTCCTAGATCATGACACGTGCTGTCGTCTAGGGGAACGAACGTACCCGCTGCTATCAACTGGCTGGCGACATTGTCAAACGTCGTGGTAAACGTAAACGGATCGGTGCCGGCATTGCGGAGGATCGTCATGCAGCTGACCAGGTAGTTGCCCTGCGGGAGGACGGTTACCTGGTCAGGGTAGCCGTTGGCGGTCATCTCGGCAGGTTGTTTGTAGAGTTGTGTTTTGTTCTCGGTCTCGTTCGGGTCTCTTGGGTTTTCTCGCCTTTCTCGTCTTTGTCGTATTTCTCGTCTTTCTCGTCTTTCTCGTCTTTCTCGTCTTTCTCGTCTTTCTCGTCGTTCTCGTCGTTCTCGTCGTTCTCGTCGTTCTCGTCGTTCTCGTCTTCTAGACGACTTGTTCAGCAATTCAGTTGGCCCGGTATTTGATAATACTCCGACACTCGTCGCCACTGCGGCTTTTGATAATGATTCTTAATATTGTCCTGATAACAACTGCCTTGGAGACACAATCCATAACCCCACACTAGCTTCCTCTCCCAAGGTCTCGTTGGGCCCTTGTCTGTAACCGTTATCAGAAGGGCGGATCTGAGATGGTCCAGATATCTTATCAAGTGGCCACGCCGGGGGGTGTGGCTCCAAAAATAATAAACGATAAGACATAGGGACTTGGACCTGGAAAGAAAAAAGCTTGGCTTTGTGATATTGTTGATCCTGCAACCGTCGTAGTCTGTCTATTATCTAGAAGGAGGCTATGAATCTAAAGATTCAGTTAACCGGCATCGACGAATTCAAGTCGGGAGCATCAGCTGAGGCGAACGTGGTCATCCGGGTAGAAAGAATAAAGGAAAATACTGTTGAATGTAAAACCAGTCCAGTCCTTGAGACTCCCGTGAGCCGTGACTCTGAACATGTGAGCGCACAGTTCAAAGACTTCCCCCCTGGAAACCATGTTATTGTGAGTCCTGGGAAATGTATATCGCCGTGGTCAGCACGGGTTCCTGAGCGGCGAGGCGTCCACGCAAAAGATCCAGGACGGCGAGCTGGAAGCGCTGGTGGTGTCAGTGTCTTCTTACTAACCGACAGAATCTCTGCATTGTTTGGCTAGACAATATTCAATTACAAACCAGTCAATGCAAACGAATCGTGACCTCGACAGTCATAAATGATGCAGTCGTTCTAGACTGTATTGTCAGCATTGACCCAAAAGGGAAACCGCTAGCTGGAGGCGGGGTAAAAATAGGAAGACTGCTAGGGCGTGTGCATAATTGATAAGAGCCGGAGGGAGCTAGTTCTTTTCAATTACACGCCTCACCCTCCATCTTCACCCCTCAGATAAGAATCAAAGACCTTCTGGAACCCCTCTGTGGAGCCGTCGTTCTCGTCTCTCTGCCTCGGCTGGTTCCGCCCGTTAAAGTGTATCTCGGAATGGCAGTGTTGATCTCATTGGCCATGGCGAGTTACGACGTAGTCCGGAGGTTGGCCAATGCCGTGGAGACATGTAAGTGGAGAGTTGGCACTCTGATACATGGTGATGGATCGTGGGTCTGTCCGGTTAGATGTCATTGTGATACTCGCTGTGATAGCTTGGGGTGAATCACAAGGTGGACTGTCAATCCGGGCGTCATCCAGCCAGAGAGTGTACTATGTAGTTTATTTAGTTTATTTTATTGACCCTATCCGTATCTCACATTGCCGGCGGCTTCCCCAAACCAGTCGTCCGCCGCCAGGGACTCCTCCGGTGTCGCATAGTTGATGATCGTGCTCTTGCTCAGCGTGTACGCATTGTACGCGTCCACGCCGTTCTCGCTGCCGACGCCGCTCGCCGCCGTCGCGCCCCCCCACGGACTGCTCGGGTCGTTGCGGTGGTGCGTGTTGACCCACGTGATGCCCGCCTCGATCTGGCCCGACACCCGGAACGCCTGCGACAGGTCCGGCGTCCAGATGGCCGCGCCCAGCCCAAACTCGCTGTCGTTGGCCAGCGCCACCGCCTCGGCCTCGCTGTCGAAGCCCGCCAGCACGATAATCGGGCCAAACGCCTCGTCCTTCCAGATCCTGGTGCGCGTGATGCTGTTGCCCTCTGTCGACACCAGCAGCGTCGGCTCGTAAAAGTAGCCCGGGCCAAAGTCGAAGCCGTCCAGTGGGCTCTTGCCCGACATCCGCTTCGCGCCCACCAGCGCCTTGGCCTTGCCGCTCTCGACCGCGTCGTCCACCAGCGCAGTCATGCCGGCCAGCTGCTTGGCCGAAATCACGGGGCCCATCATCGACGCCGGGTTGGTCGGGCTGCCCATGCGCCGCGTAATCGACTCCATCTTGGCCACGAGCGCCTTTTGCACCTGCGGCAGAATGCCATTGTCCACAATGATGCGCGTGCTGGCCACGCACGTCTGCCCGCTGGCAATAAAACTGCCAAAGGCGATGCCGTTGACCGCCACGTCAATGTTGGCGCCGCGGAAGACGACCAGCGGTGCCTTGCCGCCCAGCTCGGCCGTCAGCCGCGTCAGGTTGGGGCCGGTCAGGGCGCCAATGGCCCGCCCAGAGGCCGTGCCGCCGGTGACGTCGACTTTCCGCACGAGCGGGTGCGCCACCAGCGCCTTGCCCGTCGTGGCGCCGTACCCGGGCAGCACCGTAAAGACGCCGTCCGGCACGCCGGCTTTCTGCAGTAGACGCGCCAGCGACAGGGCCGTCAGGGGAGTCAGCTCGCTGGGCTTGACGACGACGCTGTTGCCGGCCGCCAGGGCGGGCGCAATCTTCTTGACGGCGATGAGCAGCGGGTGGTTGAACGAGGTGATCTGCACGACGACGCCGAGCGGCACGCGGTCGATAAAGTTGTGCAGCTGGCCGGACGTGGGCAGGACGGGCCGCTCCTCGACGCGCAGGTGGGCGGCGTAGTACTGGAACCAGCGCACGAGCGAGGGCACCTGGGCCGTCATCTCGCGGACGGCGCGGCCCGTCTGCTGGACCTCGAGCGGGATCAGCGACGGCAGGTTCTCTGTGAGCAGCCGGGCGGCCGCCTCGAGGACGTCGGCGCGCTTCTGGCGAGGCGCCTTGGACCAGACGCCCGACTTGAAGGCGGCGTGGGCCGTCTGGAGGGCCTCGTCGACGTCCTCGGCAGAGGCAGACTGGCATCTGTGGGTGAGCGTCAACGATACACGGATCTGATCGACTCGGTGTCCAGAGCGGGCTTACTTTGCAAAGATCTCACCCGTTGCTGGGTCCTCGACCTCGATGCTGTCCAGTCAGTATTCCGAGAGACTGAAATTACACCCAAATCGATGCTCAAATTCTTCACTTACACCTCTCCCCTTCCGTCCTGCTCCTTTCCGGAAACCCACAGCTTGTAGATGTCTGCCATGGTTCTGTGCTTCTTGAAGAGTTGTAGAAGGAAGCAAGTCGCACTTCCAAAGCCGGAAATGTCAGCTCGTCGAGTCCGCCGTTAAGTCCACTGCAGGTGTCTTATCGGCTGCGTTTTGCGGAATAAGACCCTTGACTACGGCTCCCGTTGTAGGACGCTAAGCCCACTAAGACGGCCCTGATAAGACCCCTCTGCGATTTCCCAGAGACACACCCGGCAAGCTGTAGTGGGGCTTGGCCAGCCAGTGGCTGCCGTCTGATACAAATACAGGGACATCTTTGCAAGAACATCACCACCACGGAGCACAATCTCATATTGACAAGTCAACCTGCACTCACAATGACTGCCTCCAAGGTCGTGGACATCCACACGCACATGTACCCGCCGGCGTACATTGAGATCCTCAAGTCGCGCGACGAGATCCCCCTGATCCGCTCCTTCAAGGAGGCCAAGGACCCCCGGTACATCATCCTGCCCGCCGAGGCGGCCTCGCTCGAGAATGTCAACCCGGACCAGCTGCCCGGCCGGCCCGTCACCGCCCACTACTCGTCGCTCAAGCAGAAAATCCACTTTATGGACACCCACAAGATCGACATCTCGGTCATCTCGCTCGCCAACCCGTGGCTCGACTTTGTCGTCACCGCCGAGGCCGCCGACACGGCCGTCCACGTCAACAACGAGTTCTCCAGCATGTGCGCCGAGTACCCGGGCCGCCTCTTCTTCTTTGCCACGCTGCCCCTGACAGCGCCCCGCCAAGACCTGCTCGAAGCAGTCGCCTCGCTGCCCAAGCTCAGGTTCTGCCGCGGCATCATCCTGGGCACCACCGGCCTCGGCAAGGGCCTCGACGACCCGGAGCTGCTGCCCGTGTTCCAGGCCCTGGCCGACAACAAGCTGCCCATCTTCTTGCACCCGCACTACGGCCTGCCGTCCGAGGTGTTTGGCCCCCGCAGCGAAGAGTACGGCCACGTGCTGCCGCTGGCCCTGGGGTTCCCCCTGGAGACGACGATTGCGGTGGCGCGGATGTACCTGGCGGGCGTGTTCGACGCCGTGCCCGGCCTGCGGATGCTGCTGGCCCACAGCGGCGGCACGCTGCCGTTCCTGGCCGGCCGGATCGAGAGCTGCATTGTGCATGACGGGCACCTGGTCAAGGCCGGCAAGGTGGGCCCGTCGCGGCGGACGATCTGGCAGGTGCTCAAGGAGCAGGTCTACCTGGACGCGGTGATCTACTCGGACGTGGGCCTCAAGGCGGCCATTGCAGCCAGCGGGTCGGACCGGCTCATGTTTGGGACAGACCACCCGTTCTTCCCGCCGCTGACGTCGGACGAGGACGGCGAGTGGGAGAGCATGACATGGAACCGGGAGGCCATTGCCAAGGCACTGGGATCGGGCACTGCGGAGACGGCCGCGGTGATGGGTGGCAATGCAGTCAAGATTCTACGGTTAGAAGAGTAGATGGCTAAATAAATCATATCAAGTCAATTTGCCCAGTATCATCAAAGTGCCAGTATCGAATATCAGTGCCATATCAGTCGACGTTAGCATCGAGCCCAAAGGTATCAAGTGCCATGCCTTCCATATCAATGCCAGAATAACTGACAGGCCATATCAATATCGATAGCAAATGCCAAATCGATGTAGAGTCAAGAGTCAAGAGTCAGCATCCTCTCCCCTGATTGGCTCTTGGAATACGACCACTTACCTGAATCGCCCTCGTAATAACACCTGTAAAGCCTATCTTCTCCCGCTAACCCCACCACCAAACTAGCATGGCAGACAGCCCGGCTCAGGTCCACGCGACCGCTATCCGCACCGAGCTTGTTTTCTGGCTCTTGTCCGCGCACAGCCCGACGGAGGCGTCCGTGTAATAAAGATAAGATAAAACGAATTAAAATAAATTAGAAAATAATTACAAAAACCTGTACTACATTGTCCCTCTTAGCCCCCCTCCGGCCTCCCCCTCGCCAGTTCCTTATCTGACCCGACTTGACGTCTCCGAGCCAAAATCTTATCTAAAGAAGCATCCCGTACAGCCCGCGCCGTCATGGGCCTTGGCGAAGATTTCTGGGGAGTGGAAAATCGGGTGATTCTGGAAGCGACTGCATGTATATAGATCTTGAGTGGAGACATCGCGGCCATGTTGACATATTCCATTGATTGTTTCCACGTTGCCTGCATCCCTGGCTGACTTTCAATTGACTACCTTGATTTGCATCTTGTCCAATAGACAGCCTAGTCGTCTGACTTGATCACTCCCCCTCTTTCTTCACCAAAATGGCCGACACAAAATCAAAGCCGGGGTTTTCTATCCCAGTAGGTCAACCCAGGACAATACACTGAACTGACTGATATATGTGTGTTGCAACGTCTCTAACATCCCAGCTCATCGATTTCTCAAAGTTCCTGAGCGGCTCGCCCGCCGAGCGCCAGAACACCGCCAAGGAAATCCTCGACGGGTTCCGCAATGCCGGCTTCATCTACCTCTACAACCTGCCCTTCCCGCCCGCCGAGCGCCAGCACATCTTTGACTCGTCGGCCAAGTACTTTAGGCAGTCGGACGACGCAAAGCTCGCCCAGGCCATGCCCTCCATCCAGTCCAACCGCGGCTACAACTCGACCGGCCAGGAAAAGCTCGACGCCAACTCGCCGTCGTCCGACCTCAAGGAGACGCTCCACGTCGGCCGCGAAAACGACCCGCAGTACGCCAACATCTGGCCGCCAGAGGAGGGCGAGCTAAAGGACTTTAAAAAGGACATTTCCGGCTTCTACACCTTTTGCTCGCAGATGGCCGTCGAGGTCATGCGGGCCATCGGCGTCGGCCTCGACCTGGACGACAAGTATTTCGACCCCTTCATGGCCAACGGCGACCACAAGCTGCGGCTGCTGCACTACCCGAGCGTGGACAAGAAGCTGTTCAAGGAACAGGTCGGCACGGTGCGCGCGGGCGCGCATACCGACTACGGCGCCGTCACGCTGCTCTTCCAGGACAGCCGCGGCGGCCTGCAGGTCAAGACGCCCGACGGCAAGTACATGGACGCAACGCCCATTGACAACTCGATCGTGGTCAACGCCGGCGACCTGCTGGCGCGCTGGAGCAACGACCATATCAAGTCGACGGTGCACCGCGTCGTCGAGCCGCCGACGTCGGCCGAGGGAGAAAAATATCCGGAGCGGTACAGTATTGCGTACGTACCTTTCCTAGGCCACCGAACCTAGTTCTCCCCAGAAAACCTTCCTTGGACCTCTAACACCTCTAGATTCTTTGCAAACCCCCACGAGGACAGCTTCATCGACGCCATCCCCGGCACGTTTGCGACGGACGCCGACAAAAAGTACAAGGGCATCACCTCGGGCCAGTACTATCTGGAGCGGCTAGCAGGGACATACTGAGTAGGGGGGAAAAGACGTGTAGCAAAAAGCGATCAAGTAGCCATTCAATTATTTCAAAAGACACAAAGCTTAAAGAAACGAGACCACAAGGAAAACCCCACAAAAAAAGACACCCAACACCACACAATCATACAGATTACTCATAACATACACTCGTACTTCTCGTACACTCTCTCGTACACTATTGCTCTCACTCTCTCTCAGAACACATGGTCGGTTGTGCACCCTGCTGTCCGGCAAATGTCGGCCCACAGGTCCGGCCGCCGCTTGGCCACGCGCTTGTACACTGGCCTGCCGGACGGGTCGGGCACGAGGCACTGGTAGAGGTTGTACGGTTTGGTCGATTCGTCTTCTTCGAGCCAGAACCAGCGGGACGATGGGGGGATCACGGCACCCCCACCGGAGCCGCAGGCGGCGGTGGTAGAGGGACTCGCACCCACACCGAAGCCGGAGCCGGCCGTGGTAGAGGGACTCGCACCCACCACACCGAAGCCGGAGCCGGCCGTGTCGCCAGACTTTTCTGACTCGGGCCACTCAGTCGTCCTCCCCCCCTCCTCCAACAAGACCGCCCCCAGCAGCCCGTCCAGCATCGCCGGCGCGTCCCACGCAATCATCGACGGCGGGATCTGCCGGATAATCGCCGCCGCCGTCATCCTCGTGTTGTGGTGCCGGCAGAAGCGGACGACCGCCGACAGGGGCAGGATCAGCCCTTCCCCAAGCAGGACCGACGTCGGCCGCTCCCGCGACAAATTGTCCCGGATCAGGCCCACGCACAGCCTGTTCAGCTCGCCCAGCTCCGACACAAACACGTCGTACATCATCTGCGTCGGGTCCAGGCAGCAGCTGACGGTGATGTGCAGCAGCAGCCAGTGCACGCGCGCGAGCCTGAGCGCGTTCTTGCCGGCGTCGTCGATGCGGGCGCTGCTGGCGTAGTCGGCCAGGATGGCGCGCCACCGGCAGAGGTGGGCCAAGAAGATCTTTTGGCGAGGGATGAGCGACACCAGGGTGGGGGGAGGCGGAGCCGCGTGTGGAGTATCCGGCGACGGGGCGTCGGACGTTGTTGGCGACGGGGACGGAGACTGCCCGTCGGCCGACCTGGACTGCCCATCGGCCGGACCCCCGTCGTCTTGAGACGCAAACGTGTCCAGCCCCGTATAGATACACTGCCTCAGAAAAATAATACAGTGCGTAAAGAACCGCCCCCAGCACAGAAACAGCTTGGAGATGGAGTCGTGGTCCGGCTCCGGGAACTGAAAGTCAACGTCGGCAGCGTCAAACTTGCCGCCCCCCAAGTGCAGAGGCGGCGGCGACGGGCGCCGGCCCAGGTGCGACAGCTGGTTCATCACCGAGATAATCGGCAGCACCCATTCCATGTCCCGGAACTCGTGGTCGGCCGACAGCGACTCTGGTGGGGTCACCACGACGCCGCTGCCAACACCGCCGTCAACACCGCCCAGAGTAAGCGACTGCTGCAGCACCTGCTCGGCCGACACGCCCGAAACGGCGCCTCGGCAGACAGCGCCGGGCAGCACGCGGCTGTGGAAGCCCTGCAGCAGTGCCGTGGCCGAGTCGATCAGCTTGTTGGCGGCCACCCTGTTGCCCTGCAGCAGCTCGAAAACAACGAGCATCAGGGTGGTCGTGACCACGGCCGTCGGCGACGACCACGCCAGCTGCGACAGCTTCTGCCGAAACGACGTGACGGCCTTGACGTGGTGCCTCAGGGCGACAGTGTGGTGCTGGTTGATCACCCGATCGAGGTCAGTCGGGGGGGCAAACGAAGACATGAGTGCTGCCGGGGCCGACAGTGCTGACGACGACGACAACAGCTCGCCGGGCGCGGACTCGGGGAAGAAGGACGACGCCGGCGCGGCTTCCGACATGCAGCGCATAAACGCGCCAATGGCGAGTATCGAATGGTGGATGCAGTCGTCGGGCAGGGCCTCGCCGGCAACGAGGCGGGACCAGATGCTGGTGGTGTAGAAGCCGGCACGGTTGCTGGTGACCTGGTTGCGGAAGTAGTCAAAGTAGACGACATCTTGAGGGTCGAGCCGTGGCTTGAGGGAGACGCCCCGGTAGAGGACAGGCGGGAGGGAAAAGGAAGGTGGTGGGAGGCCGAGAGGCTGCTGGCGGGCAAGAGAGAGTGAAGTGTCGGACGAGAACGACGACGAGGCAGGCGAAAAGGGTGAGGTGGGAGAGGCTATCGACGCAGTCGGCGACCGGGGCAGGGCAGACACGGTGGATAGCGGGCTGGCAGGGACCACGGAGGTATCCCGGGGAAGGAGTAGCGGCGGTGCAGCACCCGACGCAGTAGCAGCACTAGTAGGGGTCGGGGTGGACGAGGACGACGATGACGTAGAGCTCCTGGCCATGGCGGCCCTCTTGCTGCTCCGGCGGGCGGTCGGCTCCACGTAGCCCTGGCACGGGATGTTCACGCTCTGGCACCGCATGCACGACGGCTTGCGCTCGTCGCACTTGACGTGCCGCAGCTTGCACGTCTGACACCCCGTCCGCACCTTGGGCTTGCCGGCCCGGCTGCGCTTCGGCGCAGAGGCATTCCCGGCCGCTGCCGGCCCCCCCGGTCCGGCCTTACGTAACCGTGTCACCAGGGCCTGCTGGGCCGGCATGTTGTCCGGCCGCGGCAGGATGCGGCTGTACTTGTTGACATTCTGTGATGCTGTCTGGGGGGGTTGGGGCTGTGGCTGGCCCTGCTGGATCGGCTGAGGATGGCGGCTCTCCGCGTTGGCCGTGGTGCTTTCCGTGGCCATGGCGACCGTTGGCTGCTGCAGCCGGAGGCAAGGGAGGGGGCAGAGGGTCCTATTGGGAGACGTGCCGCCAGCCGAGATCTTGCATGCTAGCCAGATGAGGGGTGGGGAGGGCTGGGGGAAGAGTGGTCTGAGGGAGGTGCGGCCTGGGGAGCCTTGCTGGGTGAGGCTGTCCTGATCAGGTGCAATTCCGGGGGGATCCTGTCGGCCGGGCCGCTTCAGGGGGAGTTCAGCCTTGTTGCAGATGGCCCAGTTGCGTCACTCCCGTCTGTCACTCGAAACACGTGGATGGCAGGCTGGTCGAGCGATGGATGTCGTCGCGGAAGAGTGTCCGGGTAGGCAATGGATGGATTTCTCATTTCTTGCCTGCTGGTCCCACCAGATCGGTCGCCTCTAGTCCGGTTCCGCCACGCGGTTGGGCCTGACTATTGGCTGCGCTCTCATTGGCTGCCTGCGCTTTACGAAAGCCTCACTGCCTGGGCGTGTGCTGCGCTCTGCGGTTCTGCAGTGGGAGTGTCAGGTATCTGCGGCCGTCTCGGGGGTGAAGAGCGGTGACGGCTCCGACCAGCGACGCGCACGTTGCAAGCCGCGGTTAAAAGCGGCCGTCACGCCTGTCAGCCCTGCCAGGAGAAGGGGCTCAATTTCACTCCGCTCCACCGACACCGCAGGGTGTGTGCTGCCTGCTGGGTGTACCTTGGTAGCGGTGCATTGGGGCTGTGGCGATAAGCTGGATTTAATAATTCTCTGCTGATAAGAGGCTGATAAGAGTCGATAGCGAGCTGTCAGTCCCTATCTTTGGTGGGGCACCACTTATCTGCAGCCTTGGCGCCAGTGCCCCACTAACCGCTAAGGGCATTCTTCCGCGAGCCAACCGGGCGGGCTGTCCGACGTCCTTAGCGGCGTTCTGCAGGGCTGCGACCGCTGTAACATAGGGAGTTAGTGGCTCAGTTGGTGATCCTCGGATTTGGTGATGTTCAGACAGGCATCATGGCATTGACAGGAGAAAATACGTCAACAGTTCGTAAAATACATACATTTTCTTTTCGTAGAGCACAGATCCATAGTAAGTCATTGGCAGAGCCCGTTGTTGTAATACAAACCCCACCCGCCATGCAACAGCAACAGAACACCCAGTATCACCAAAAATGGGCGTCATCTCAACTTTTCAACATCACCACCAATATCAAAGCCTCACAACACCTCACAACACCAATGCTATGCCAGACACATACAATACACCTTGAACATCTCCCTATGACCACACAATGATCGGCTTGATCACATCACCGCCACCCATCGACTCCAGCGCACTCTGGTAGTCTTTGCAGTCAAAGAAGGTCACCAGCTTCTCAACTTCAAACTTGCCGTCGCGCCACCACTGGATCATCTTTGGAATATACTCCTCTGTTTTGGAGTGGCCCTGGACGGCTCCAAAGTACTGCTTCGCGCTCACCATGAACGTCTGCATGTGGATTGATGCATGTGCCTCTGGCATGCCCGTGCCCACCTGGATGATTCGGCCCATGTACCGCGATGCCTCGATCTGTGCCTGCAGCAGAGGCGGGTATGCGCTCGTGTCGATCGAAATGGTCGACCCCAGTCCCTCGGCAGCCTCCCGGACCTTTGCGGCCACCTCGTCCATCGACAGGCCTGTGGTGTCGATTGTGTGCGTTGCTCCTAGAGATTTAGCCAGGGCCAGCCGGGAAGGCAGCCGGTCCACGCCGATAATGGCCTTGCATCCGCTGTTGCGAGCAGCCATGACAGCAGCCAGGCCAACACCGCCCATGCCAACAATCGTGATGCAGTCTTCCGGCTTAGCCTTGGCTACCGTGACAACTGTGCCGCTGCCTGTCTGGAAGCCACAGCCCAGAGGTGCCAGCAGCTTGAGGTCGTCGCGGGTAAGTCCCTGGTCGGCCACATTAACGACTGACTTGTCGCTGACGACAGAGTGCCGAGACAGACTCGACTGGCCAAAGAAGCGGCCGCCAATGTCGTCTGAGAAGACGGGCTCGCCCATAAAGTTGATGTCAAAGAACTTGATGCAGTGGGACCGCAGGCCGGCCTTGCACACGTAACAGTCGCCGCAGTAAGAGTACGACAGCAGGACCGGGTCGCCAGGCTTGACCTTTGTGACGCCGCTGCCGACCTTGGTGACATATCCAGAGCCTGTCTGTTAGCCCCGGTTCTGAATCTTGTTTGCTTCCACAACGGGAGACTCACCCTCATGGCCGAGAACTCGTGGGTAGTACACGCTGGGAACGCCCTTGTCTGCAGGCGTGTTGCCACAGTGAATATCAGTATGGCAGATGCCCGATGCCACCATTTCCACGAGCACCTCGTCTGCCCGCAGCTCCCGCGCGGTCACCGGCTCGATCGCCCATTTCTTCTCGGAAAACGGCCCTCTGGCCACCAAAGCCTCTGTTTTGAAGGACATGGGTGTTGATTAGGGGGGCGTTGGTTGAGATGTCTGCAAGTCGAAAAAGGTCGTGAGAGTTGGGGAAGCTTTCTGAAAAGTAGTGTAGTATCGCGGTGCTTTTATCTTACACAAATCTGGGAAGAATTAATGCCTAGCTGTGTCTTTTGTACTGCTGTGTGCTCGTAGCAAGTAGCACGCCGTAGTGGGCTGCACTGAGCTGCCTGTGGACCCCAGCTTTACATATTAAGATTAGATAAC
Source organism: Raffaelea albimanens (assembly GCA_002778245.1). Lineage (NCBI taxonomy): Eukaryota > Fungi > Ascomycota > Sordariomycetes > Ophiostomatales > Ophiostomataceae > Raffaelea > Raffaelea albimanens. The sequence goes on along the minus strand of PCDJ01000006.1, from coordinate 1,031,402 downwards.
AGGCGATTGCCGAGCTGCTCCCGCCTCCTCTTCCCCAACTAGCACACCAGATATTGATAACAACCGATATCCTCCACAGGGCAAAACCACCTCCACCACCACCGCCCTCTTTTCCCACCCTGCCTTTATCGCGGGAATACATGTCTTTCTCGACATGGCGACTCCAGGCCGTGCCAGCGTCATGGACTCGTCCGTCCACAACGTTTCGACGAGCTTAGAGTCAAGTAAGTCAATTAGCATGGTCCTCTGATATACCGCCCCCCCTAACACTTGTTTCAGTACCTTCTCGAAAAAGGAACCGCGCCGTAAGTTTAGACACACCTCCAGGCTGGCCAGACCGTTTACCGTCCCGTCCCGCTTTATGATAATATAATGCCACTGGACACACACACACACACACACACACACTCCCCCCTTATCCTGTTCTTATCCGACAAAATTAACGTTCCAATCCAGTCTATCAGTTCTGCCGGCCCGGAGACCAGGCTCCCGGATCCTGGCCCAGCCCTGTCCTATGGCGTCTGCTATAATTTCGTCGGCAACTCGTTTGTCCTCTCCGAGTCACGAACCTGGATGAAGGTTCACGATCCAGTAAGTCACAATGTATTCTAGCCAACCCACTCTTGGCCACCTATTACCGAAAGTATATTGTCTGACTATTCTCTAGGCCTCACAAGGATTCTTGACTCGTGTTCCGGAAACCACCACTGGCGAACTCCAGAATGCCGTCGCCACTGCCACTGCCGCCCTCCCTGCATGGACGTCCATGTCGGCTAGCAACCGGCGGAAGATCCTGTTTAACCTGCTGCCCATTCTCCGGCAAAACTCATCCCGGATTGTAAGAGAGCAGAGGAGGAGAGGAGAGACGAAGAGAGGAGTGAGAACGTTGTCTCGAGAGCTGTTGTTGCTGTTGTATATCATGCTAACATGTCAGCGACATATGCTCTGTGTCGAGGTCGGCAAAACATTGAACGACGCCGACGCCGAGTTTGAGCGTGGTATGGACGCCATCGAGACGGCCTGTTCCGTGCCAAACGAGCTGGGAGGCCAGCATCACACCAACCAGTCCGCCGAAATACACACCATCCAAGAGCCTCTGGTGAGTTATATAGCTGATGGAAGACGTCAAAACCCAGTCCTAACTTTCTAGGGCGTCTGTCTTGTCATTAGCCCTTTCAACTTTCCCTTTTTGATTCCCCTCTGGTTCATCCCCTATGCTATCCTTGCCGGCAACACTGTCATCCTGAAGCCCTCTGAACGCACCCCGTCCGTCTCCCAGATCATGGCCGAGTGCTTCTTGCAGGCCGGCTTCCTCCCGGGCGTCTTCAACGTCATCCACGGCGGCGCCAACGTCGTCACTTCACTACTGTCCCAACCCGTCATCCGCGCCGTCAGCTTTGTCGGATCCACCATTGCAGGCGAGCAGGTCTACGAACACGCCCGCGCCACCCGGAAACGCATCCAGGTCGAGTGCAGCGGCAAGAACCACGGCGTCGTGCTCGACGATTCCGACAAGCGCAGGGCCCTGTACGCGATTGCTGGCAGTGCCTTTGGAGCAGCGGGCCAGCGGTGCATGGCCCTGAGTGTGGTGGTGTTTGTCGGGTCGACGCGGGAGTGGATCGGCGAGCTGATCCAGGTGGCCGAGAGTCTTGTGGTGGGCTGCGGGCTGGACCCGCTGGTGGACGTTGGGCCGGTCATCACGGCCTCGACCAAGACGCGGATCGAGGAGATGATTACGAGCGCAGAGCACGAGGGTGCCAAAGTGGCGCTGGACGGGCGCAACTACCAGGTGCCCGACTACCCGAGCGGCAATTTCATCGGCCCGACGATCCTGACGCAGGTGCAGCCGTACATGACGTGCTACCAAGAAGAGATATTTGGGCCGGTGCTGTGCTGCATCGAGGTGGCCACTCTGGCGGAAGCAGTGGATCTCGTGAACAACAACCGATGTGAGTTTCTGTGGTATTCGTCTATATATATTGCCCGTGCTGACCTACAGACGGAAATGGCGTCACGTTATTCACAAGCTCGCCAACAAACGCTCGCGTGTTCCAGCATTCGGTCAACGTTGGCCAGATCGGCATCAACGTCCCGGTTATTGGTAGGATAGGTCTTGTATCTATTGTCAAATGTGAATATACTAACAGACTATACAGCCCCGTCGGGACCAGTGTTACGAACAGCCAACAAGGAGTCCTTTTTAGGAGGTGCGTTTCTCTATATAGTCGTCAATGCAAGCTGCCACTAACATGCCAGACTTGAACGTGTACGGAAAGAGCAATGCCCAGTTCTTTACCATGACAAAAACCGTCACGTCGATATGGCACTGAGCCGTGCTATCCTATATTATTTCCAATTGTGTATATATATTTGGAGGGATGTGTTTCCAGTCTAGCGTTGATACGAATATGAAATCATGAAAGTATGCTCCGGGCTGTTTGTCTCAAGCCTTTGCGTTCGCCTCGTCCGCCTTCTCGACGCACTCTTCAATCACGTCCCAAAACTTGCGCGTGTCCATGCCCCGCGGAATCGTCACGCCGGGCTCGCCGTCGGGCAGCTTCGTCAGCGTCGTCCGCCCAGTCTGGGTCTTGCCCGCCACCGCGTCCTCGTACGAGCCCTCCGTCTCCACCTTGACAGAGAACCGCTCCCGCTTCGACCGGTCCTCCTTGTAGTCGTAAAACGCAATCTCGCTCGCCGTGCCCCGCAGAACCGCCGCCACCGCCAGCGGGTCGTGCAGAGGCGGGCCCGCCGTGATGCCGTACACGTCCGCATACGTCTTGGCAAAGAACAATAGCAAATCGACCAGCATCTGTCTCAACACAGTCTTGCTTTTTGGGTCCTCGCCTTCGGCTTTTGGGGCCTCGCCTTCGGCTCGAGAGGAGTCGTCGCCTGCCGCTCTGGCTTTCTCCACCGCCTCTTCTTCCTCCTCCTCTGTCCGCCCATACAGCAGCATCTCCCGCACCTCCTTGGTCGCAACCACCTGGTGCGTCAGGTCCAGCGGCGCCATGGTCGTCTTCGCCGCCAGCTCCGCGTTCTCAAACACCAGCGCCGCCGCCTCGGGGTCCGCGATAATGTTGAACTCGGCCCACGGCGTGTAGTTGCCAATCCGCTCCCGGTCGTCCACCTTGCCCATCGGAATGTCCGTGAAGCCGCCGCCAAACACACCGCCCATGACGCTCAGCCCCTTGATGTGGCTGACGACGCTCGGGTGCTTCTGGATCAGCCGGCCGACATTGCTAAACGGGCCCGTGGCCACGAGAAAGGCCGTGCCGGCTGGCTGCGCCAGCAGTGCCTCGGCCATGGCGTCGGCCGCGTCGACGCTGGTAATGGGCTGGACCTGCGGCTGCGGCAGCAGGGCGGTGCCGTCGATGCCGGACTCGCCGTGGATGTCAGTGGGCTGCTGCATGGGGGGTCTGGCGATGGCTCTTTCGGAGCCGACGTAGACGGGAACGTCATGCTGTTTGCTAATGGCGACGAGGATGGAGGCGGCATTGACGGAAGATTTTCTGGTGGTCAGCGGGGTAGCTTTTTGTTTGCTTTGAGCTGTAGCTGGACCTACTGGACTGATGTGTTGCCAAAGACGGTAGAGATGCCGAGGAGCTTGATCTGGGGGTGATAGGCGGCCAGGAGGATGGCGAACGTGTCCTAGAGCGAAACGGTGAGCAGGTGGCAAACAGTTGAGGGGTACATTGTCCATGACGTACATCGTGGCCTGGATCACAGTCCAGCCAAACGGGGATTTTGCAATCGGTCGCCATTACGAAGAGTTACTGGTTTAGTATTCAAGGTTTTTTTTTTCAGAGACGGCCCAGAGTGTAGAGATGTTCATGAGTGTTTATGTAAAAAGAGAGATGAATAAGAGGGTCGCCCTTCAGATTAAGCCTTTTTAAGGACAAAGGGGAATCAGTCAGAACACATACACAAATATATAGTATAGAGGCACCACGGGGACAAGAGAACGATAATTAAACTATAGATAAAAAAAAGTTATGAAAAAAGTAATAGTTTAGCTAAAGCACTTTTTCGTTAATTATCATCAATTATCATATATTATCGTCTAGACAAAGCTCTTTTAACTGTTATAGAAGACAAATCCGGTCACTTTTTATCGTACAAGCAACAGTGTCACAACCCTAAAACAGCACACACCCCTAGCGGTCAGACACGGCAGAATAAAGGAAGAAACATAGTTAGTCAGTAGATAAGAAGAGACCAGCTCTTCAGCAATCAATCTAAGTATTCACTTGGAACATCATCTGAATAGCTTCAACATAAGCTTGTGACAACGGTATTGTATTGCACAGTACTCAAGCCTCGACCTACCACCCCTAACCTCGTGACTCAGCTACTGTACCTCGGTCATAATAAAGGAGCGGCCTGAGACCATGATCTAGTCAGACCCATGTTAGACAGAGCTTTCCTCCTAGAAAATGCATGCCTCTTCGTCTTCTTTTCGGTTTTAATCGATTCGTCACATCACAAGCAAGGAGATTAGATACAGTCGGCCTTGTTCTTGTGTCGTGCCAGACATGGCGATGAGGGATACGCCAAGGAAAGGCGGGGATGGTCTGGAATAGGGAAAACGTTTTACCGAGACATGTCATTTTCCTTTCTGGCATCCTCTCGACCTTGCGGCCGACGACATTACAAAGTCAGAAAGTATTCCCTGTAAGGACACACTGTCCTACCTACGCTTTCAACGTTTTTTTTTTTTTTCTTTTTGAATTTTCCGACAGAAAGCAACAACAGACGGACCGGTATCGACCTACCGCAAAACGCAGCATACCACAACAATGGCCCCTTTGCTGTCGGGTAGGCAAGCAGAAGAGCTGTACGTGCCGTAGACAAAGTGTGAGGACCCTGGATGTGCTATTGGGCTGACCACGATACCTGCAGACACAAGTCGATTATCGCGTACCTAGGGGCAAACAATCTCACGAATGCCGCCGCGGCGCTCAGGACGGAACTGGATCTGGGGGAAGATGCCTTCGACGCGACTACAGCCAAGAAATATGAAACACTGTTGGAGAAAAAGTGGACGAGCATCATCCGGCTGCAGAAAAAGGCATGTCTAAGAAACCATTCCTTCCATACCACCCATAACGAGGGCTCTTTTACGCAACAAAGTCTAAACGATCCTCTCGCAGGTTATGGACCTGGAGAATCGGAACGCGGCCTTGCAATCCGAGCTCGATAATGCGACACCAACCTCACTCTCAAGGCGCAATGACCCCCTAACTTGGCTCCCGAAGGCCCCTCCTCGACATACCCTCGAATCGCACCGAGATACTATCAACTGCATCGCCTTCCATCCAATCTTCTCCTCAATTGCCTCCGGATCCGACGATTACACTATCAAAATTTGGGACTGGGAGCTGGGAGAGTTGGAGAAGACTATCAAGGGCCACACAAGACCAGTTCTGGATGTTGATTATGGTGGGCCAAGAGGTGGCTGTCTTCTCGCATCCTGTAGTTCTGACCTGACCATCAAGTTGTGGAATCCTACAGACGATTACCAGAACATCCGAACTCTGACAGGTCATGACCATAGTGTGAGCGCAATCCGCTTCATTCCCTCAGGAGCTCCTGGCGCACCTCTATCTGGAAATCTGCTTGTCAGCGCAAGCAGAGACACAAGCCTCAGAATATGGGATATCACTACTGGGTATTGCGTGAGGACCCTCCGAGGCCACAGCGGCTGGGTTCGGGATGTCTGTCCTTCCCCTGACGGGCGCTTCCTCCTCTCGACTGGGGATGACATGGCCGTTAAACTATGGGATATCTCAGTGTCGGAACCGGAATCAAAGCTGACAATGTTTGGGCATGAGCATTTCAACGAATGCTGTGCACTCGCACCACCCTCATCATACCGGTATCTGGCCTCGATGGCTGGGCTAAAGAAGACTCCGCCCGCAAGTGCCATGGCAGAATTCATGGCTACCGGTTCACGAGACAAGACTATACGACTCTGGGACTCTCGCGGATCTTGCATCATGACACTGGTGGGTCACGACAACTGGATACGGGCGATAGCTTTCCACCCAGGTGGCAAGTATTTGCTCTCGGTGTCGGATGACAAGACTTTAAGGTGCTGGGACCTAAGTCAAGGAGGCAAATGCGTCAGGGTGCTTGGGGATGTGCATGAGCGGTTCATAACCTGCCTAAAATGGGCGCCCGGGATTGCCCAGGGTGGTAGTGCCGGTGTCACGCAGGTGCAACACGGCGAGAGCACGGGGACGCCGACTCGAAATGGCACGGAAACGGCTGTGCCTGATATGCGGATCCGCTGCATCATTGCCACTGGGGGCGTAGATCAGAAGTTGAGGATCTTTGCGAACTGATGTTGATTCACGACTGCACTTTTTTCATTTTCATATTAGCGGGTTTGTTAGGTGATTGCCAACTCTTTATATCACGATATTACGTGCTTGACTCACTCACCTTAACAGTACGTTAACTACTACGTGACAGACTCACTCACTTGACAATACGTTAACTGGCTTGACGGCGAATACATATCACCCTTCGACTGGACTCTAGTCTGAAGTCTGGTCTGCTTTTAATTTGCTCAATGGATATACTCAGGTTCCATGCATGACTCTTATCCAGAAGCTCGGGGGAACTCTACACCAGCCTTGGTCTTGGAAACAGGTAACGTCGGCATAAGACACAGGCAGAAAAGGTGCAAGCCAGTGTTGAGGCTGTATGTCCAGTCTAAGAATCTATGATGAATGCAAATGCGAGCACTTCGAAGCGGCATGCAAGATGTCGTCGGGCAGCAAGCGTGTGCACACTTTTGGTCCCGTGCAGAGCCGTGCTGGTCGTTCTTGACACGCACTTATCTTCACTTTTCCGACCAGATACGTATCTCCCTTTTCTTATTCTCCGATATGATATCTGCCAGGCTGCCCTCCATTACGACTTTGAAGATTGCATCTCATCTTGTAAACCGACACTTTTTGCAACGACAACGCATTCTGAACTCCTCTTTCACCCCCGGAAGCCCTAGCTTTGACGAGTTAGGGCCAGACGGGGCTCGTTCTCTCTCCTATTGGCTCTTCTTTTACGAAGAGCCAATGACAGTTCTGTATCGTATTCGATTCACGTAAAACAAGCTTTCTGCGCTAGAAGCGTGGCTGTCGTTTAGCGCTGAAACGCAACCGGCTCGCACTTGCCTGTTCGGGGCATTGCCACCTGTAGAGAACGCAACAGGGAAGGTGCATTGGAGATGTGCTGAGCAGGCGATCTGCTTCTCCTCTTGCAGACGATCTTCCCTGCCCGCTGCCTACCCGCTCCAGCTCGTCCAGCTGACCTTGTTAGTGTGCCAGCAGCCGTCAGCAAATGGTTTGTATTATGTCCGTTTTACGCAATGCCGTCCAGACTTTCGAATCGCGACAGACAAGGCAAGACGAGAGATCTCGGGTGAGTCGTATTAACTGGGCCAATAAAGGTCCTTTGTTTGGACGTGTGGGGAGTAGTACAGGCGTATTTTTTGCAGCCTTTTGCGCCTTGCTGGCGTATTCTGTATTTGCGAAGCTCTACGGTCGTTATGGCCGGGAACAGTGAACAAAAAAAAAAAAAAAAAAAAAAAAAACGCCCTTCATTATTTGCCTGCTCTTGTTACGACGGACGAATTGCTTCTCGAGATTTTTCTCTGACATCGTTCTTGGCGCATGCGAGTGTTTGAGCCTGTCCGTAGAATTTTCTTTGACTCTGCATAGAAGTCCTCCTGGCTCTAGATTTCTTTTCTTCATTTAACAACTTTGGACTTTTATCTTTTTCGACTTTCTGTATCAAACACATTTTTCTGTATCAAAGTCTCTATCGACCATTCCAATTTGCTTCTTATCTTCTTTCCCATATATACCCGACTGCATTGTACGCCCAGACACCACACCATGGCTGTCGACGCGCCTGAAGTGGCAGAGGTGGTGACCGTGTCGCTTGCTGATCTGAAGAATGGCAAGATATTTTATTTCCCTTACCGGCTATCCGAGGCCAAGGGCTTGGGTCCAGCAAGGACTAACAAGACTAGACAATGTTCCCTTCGAAAAGCTGCAGGCCGCGTTTGGCCCAGACTCGCTCGGCATCATGGTGGTCAAGGACGTAGCCGAGGAGTTTGTTCAGCTCCGCCTGCAGACCCTCTCCTATGCTTCTTATCTTGCCAATCTCCCCGAGGCTGAACTAGGTGTGTGCTGGTTGAACGTGTTTCACGAGGGTGTGTCTCTTATCTAAACATCCATCTCTAGCCAAACTCGAAAACCCTACTGCACAGTTCCTCACCGGCTGGTCCCTCGGCAAGGAAAAGCTCAAGGAGGACCAGGTCGACACGTTCAAGGGGTCCTACTATGCCAACTGTGCATTCTACGTCGACCCGAATGCCGAGTCGGCTACCCCCACGGCCGAGTTCTCGCGCGAGACCTTCCCAGAGTACCTCGCCCCCAACGTCTGGCCAGACGAGCACGTCCTGCCCGGGTTCAAGGCCAGCCTTGAGCGCCTGTGCCGCCTGCTGATCGACACGGCCGTGCTCGTCGCCCGCGCTTGTGACCGTTTTGCGGAGCGCGAGATTGCCAACTACCCGCCGGGCTATGTCGAGCACTGCGTCAAGACCAGCACCACCACCAAGGCCAGACTGCTGCACTATTTCCCGCTGGGCGATGCCGCGTCCGAGGCTGGCCCCTCTGACGGGGACAATGACCAGTGGTGCACCACCCACCTGGACCACGGCTGCCTGACGGCCCTCACGTCGGCCATGTACATTGACGAGGAGACGTCGCTGCCAAGGCCCAAGAGTCTGCAAGACGTGAAGACGCTGCCCCCGCTCAAGGAACTCCCGGGCTCGCCAGACCCGTCGGCCGGCCTGTACATCAAGTCGCGGTCCGGCAAGGTGGTCAAGGTCAACATCCCGCGGGACTGCATCGGCTTCCAGACGGGCGAGACGCTGGAGCGCATCACACAAGGCCAGTTCAAGGCGGTGCCGCATTTTGTGCGCGGCATCAGCCACGGCAGCGGCGTTGAGAACATTGACAAGGTGGTGCGCAACACGCTGGCCATTTTTACGCAGCCGAATCTGGGCGAGGAGGTGGACGCGCAGCAGCACATTAATTTTGGGGAGTTTTCACGGGGAGTAGTATCCAAGAACACAGTGTACTGAGGTGGGGGGGCAAGAGTTATATGATTGGCAGTCTCCTATTCCAAGTGCTGAGGACGACCCATTTGGGTTAGGCAGCCTGATTGCCCGGCTTGTGCGGCATCAAGCATCACCATGTAAATAGCTTGAACTAAAGATATGTAAACAGAACTAGTATCATCTATCTTTTTCGTCTATCTTTTGGTATCCGTCGTATTATCTCGCAAGCCGATAGGAAGAGTGTAACGGAGTACACTACGAGTACACTGCGAGATACATGTGGACATAATAGAGGGTGATAGTGAGATGCGTCGTACTCGAAGTTAAGTCTCCCGATCCTCCATCTAGACCTCGTAAAATGTCAGTGCTTTTTGTCGGAGACATAATAACTACCACCATGGCTACCAATGGCCACCATGGCTGCCGCCGTGGCTACCATCGTGGCCGCCAATGGTCAGCAAGCCTGCCGACTAGACGGTCGCCCCGGTTGGTTGCAGCACTAACACGCATAACAAGGTCGGGGAAAGCGGGTGATGGACAGGTGGGCAGGATCCCAGGATCCGTACTTTGTGGCGTGCCGCAGGGAGACTGCAAGAATGCATTGTATCTTGCAAGACGGGCCCTCTTACCGGACTTCTCTTCAGGCACACTAAGAAGCCAGTGGCCAGCCAATTCCATTTTATTGGCGAAACACAAAGACAAAGGGCAACGATGCTCACTATTTGCGAACGGGCACTGCAAAAAAAGTAGACTAACCCAAGCGGAGAAGTCCCAAAGCAGAGTAAAAAAAAAACGGGCCGAACAGCCATACGCAGTAAAAAGATACGTATCGCGAGAACTGGAGAAGGAAGCTCCACCCCACATGATAAGGAATTTTTTTCCTTCTTTCGCCCCCCGGGAAGGAGCCATGCTCGCCGTGCTTTGCTGTGCCTGCCATTTGCTGCATTGTATGCTTGAGTTTGCCATGCTGCAACAGCTGGCAACCACCACTTTCGAGCCTTTCTCCCCATCCAGACATGGGAAATAATAGCAACAGCAGGGGATAAGGAGACAGATAGCTGCAGCCCTCGGCTTCCCGCTCACGCTCCCCCAAAAAGCACACGACCAAGAAAGGCAGGAGTATAGAAAAGATCGGTTGCATCCGCCCTCTGGTGGTTGGGACCTTTTTTTTTGTTTCTTCTAATTCGTCGCGTTGGAAATTTCGATCGTGCGGCCTCTTGGCTTTTTTGACTTTTTACAGTTTTACACATCTTTTTTTCATTCTCCTCTTTTTTGTTCTTGTGGTCTTCTCTTCCGAGCTTCTTTTGTTCTTTTCCTCGTGCGCTGCTGTTGTCTTCATCCGGTACCTCTGGTCTTCAGCCTCTGGACGACCTCCACGACCTCCACGACCTCCACGGCCAGCATCAACCGGTCTTGACCTCACAGCGGGCCACAACCCCAGGCGGCGCCTCACAATGATCTACAACAACTTCCCCCAGAAAGTGCGAAACTTTAAACACGCCTTCACCAGCCCCCATGCCTTCCACGAGTGGCTGCAGGTCCCCCGGACCGAGCTCGACGTCCACGGCCACCCGGACAGCACCGTGCAGTGGTCCAACGAGGATCTCGACCCGACCCCGGCCGACAAGCGCACCTGGAGATGGTACAACTATGTGACCTTTTACATTGCCCTGTCCTTTGGCAACTGGACGCTCGGCAGCAGCATGATCGGCATCGGCCTCAACTGGTGGCACTCGATCATTGTCATCTTTGCGTCGCAGGTCATTTCCAGTGTCGCCATGTTCTACAACTCGCGCGCCGCCTCCGTCTACCATCTGGGCTACCCGGTCATCGCCCGCAGCGTCTTTGGCATGTACGGATCGTACTATGTCGTGGCAGCACGTGCAGCTCTGGCCATTATTTGTGAGACCACTCTGACAAGCCCCATTGTCTCGTGACCAATTGCTAACAATCCCAGGGTATGGCATCCAAAGTAAGACAGCTCGATACTTACCCACCATCTTGCTCTTTCCTGTCTAACCCCCCAGTGTTCTCTGGATCTAGCTTCCTCGCGGTCATCCTGCGGTGCATCTTTGGCCACGACTACTATGTCAACATCAAAAACACCATCCCCGCCAGCATGGGCATCACCAGCGCCGGCATGCTGGCCTTTTTCCTGTTCTGGCTCATCCACCTGTGGTTCACCCAGTACCGCCCGTACCAGCTGCGCTGGTTCTTCTGGGTCAAGATGATCGTCATGGCTTTCGGCATCTACGGCATCTTTATCTTTTGCATGGTCAACACCCACAACAATGTCGGCAACGTCTTTGCCGGCAATCTGCCCAAAGGTGCCGCCAAAGGCTGGTTCTTTGTCCACGCCATCAACGTCGGCATGGGCAACACGGCCACGCTCATTACCAACCAGCCTGATATCGCCCGTTGGAGCAAGACCCGCAGCGGCGCCATGTGGTCGCAGCTGATTGCGAACCCGCTGGCCGTGACGGCCTCGGCCACGCTCGGCATCCTCGCCACGGCCGCCATCAACAACTCGTGGGGCCTCGAGATCTGGAACCCGTGGGACCTGTGCCAGGCCATCCTGGACCGCTACTGGACGGCCAAGTCGCGCACGGGCATGTTCTTTTGCGCGTTTGCCTGGACCATCAGTCTGCTGGGCACCAACATTGCCGCCAACATGATTCCCTTTGGCAGCGACGTGACGCTGCTGTTCCCGCGGTACTTTACCATCCCGCGTGGCCAGGTGCTGGTGAACTTTCTGGCATTTGCCATTTGCCCGTGGAAGATTCTGCAGTCGGCCACCGTGTTCACCACGTTCTTGTCTGGATATGGTCTCTTCATGTCCAGCGTGGCCGCCATTATGATTTGTGATTGTAAGCCCCCCCCCCCTGTATTCCTGCTCTGTGGCTCGTTCCGAGGGAGTGCCAGACTTGTCTGTTTACCTTTTTCCCCCGCTAACCTTTCAGACTGGGTTATCACCAAGGGCAACATCTTTGTCGGGTACCTGTACGACCCGAGCAAGAAGAACCCGCACTACCGGTACACGTGCGGCGTCAACATCCAGGCGTACATTGCGTACTTTTGCGGCATCGCCCTGCCGTTCCCGGGCTTCGTCGGCACCCTCGGCCCCAGCGTGTCCAAGCCGGCCGAGTACATGGGCGACCTCGGCTGGTGCCTGTCGTTTGTCACGTCGTTTGTCGTGTACTACCTCGTGTGCCTCGTGTGGCCGACGCAGAACCAGAAGCGGGTCAAGGAGATGAACCTGACGTGGGAGATGATGGCCAGCGACGACATTGTGGCCCTGGACGGGACACACCTGGCCGAGACGGGCAGGCGGGTGCACGAGGCCAGCGAAGAGGGTATCATTGTTCCGACAAAGTACTAGGGGTGGGGAGAGTAGGGGCTGATCCCTCGAGAAGGGTGCTTTGCTGCGTTGTGTTTGGCTCTTTTTTTTAAACCGCGAGGGGCATACAGAAAAATCCTCGTTTCTGTTCTAATGCACGTGTCAGTGACTGTAAAGTGACGTCGACGATACTGGCGGGAGGATACGGCAGATGGCGTGACACTTGAGGTCGCAGATGCTCGGGTAATGATGCTCTAGTCGAGATTCTGATCGGAGCCGGCTTTGACTCTGCCGGGATCCCCTCTAGCGACACTCGCACACTCATCCAACCTTGCTTGCCAACAAACCAGCTGCTGGCTCGCTGTCCCCCCAGCCGTCGCACCAGGAAGACCAACAAACAAGCTGCCAAACCGGCTAGAGCATGCACGCTTTGTCTGCATTCTCTGAAACTGTAGTCAAACAAGAAACGACAGGGTGGGAGTGGTCAAGTCGGCCGCAGGTGTGCGAGCACGTCGACAGACCAGTCCTCGTCGTGGCCGTGGCCGGACAGCGTGCCATATTTTTGCGGCCTCGTGGGCTGGCCTTGCGGCTGGCGAGATGGCCGGCGCTTGACGATGCGGATTCCAGCGCCATGGAAAGGCAGGCCAGGAAGGAAGGCCAGAAGGCCGTCGGATCAAGACCTAAGAGACGGCCTAGAAAGGTAGACCGCCACCAGAACACCAAAACGGTTGGCGGCCAAGTGTCGAGTAAATGTTTCGCCATTGCATGTGGGAGATAAAAAGAATGCAGGTCGCAGAAACGGCGGCCCGCGATCGTGGTTAGGGTTGTAAGGAGTGGACGATGCTGGGTAGACAAGGTGCGTAGGAAACATGCAAGGAAGAGAGGTGGTCTGTTGGGATCTGCGAGTCGTGCTGGTTCTGCTGGCGTCTTTGCTGCCTCTGGCACTTCCGACCTGGCGTTGTCTACTCCGTTGCTCTTTCCTGTCGGCTCCGTCCGCTTGCGACGGACACTGGGCTTTAGCGCCCGGCTGCAGACTTTAGGCTGTGCACCCTTCAACACTGCCCCTGTGGCTGGTCAGGCCCCACCACTATTTTCAAGTCGCTTGTCAACGTCTCCACAAGTTGTCCATTGGTTTCTTAAAACGGTCACAACATGCGAGAGAGAGTGTGCTTTCCAAGAGTTCACTCTCGTGGTGAGATTAAGTAAGATTTCCAAGTAGACCATCGAGTAGTCTCTGTGCAAGAGGCTACAGTCTTGTGAAATGGGACGATCTAGTGAGGCCGCGTAGGCACCAGGGGGTTGTCGGGTCGTCCCCGACGGAGACCAGCGACCCAACCCCGGCTCGTAGGGCGGCCGGAGCCAAATTCGGCTCCATCTCCGGCGGGTTTTGGGTGTAAGAAGCATCTATGTGAGTGTTTGCATAGAAAAGGGGACATCTCACCTTTCACGGGTGTACGGCGTTAAGGGCGGACCCAAACACCGAGCGCTGACGCCACCTGGGTCAGCATGAGCCGCAGAAGCTAAAAAATAAAGAACGGCCAGAGGTAAAGCTGATATCGAGCCGCATTGACAAGCGAGATGCCAGCCCTTGGACCATGCAGGCACCAGGACGGCACGACCCAGGTGGCCAGGCTAAAGTGGACGGTCCCGTTGACCAAGTTGGCCACATTGTCCAAGTTGACGTCGACCAGGCCGGTAGAATACAACCTCTCGCGTATTCATACCTCTTTGGATCGTCGACAACTGTTTACGCAATGCACGGCACTGACGAGTGTAGACTGGGATTGTATGCTCGCACATAAATCCACATCTCACTCCCGATACGCATGGCCTCTGCCCTTTTTTTCTTGCCAAGCTCGCAAATCAGGGTTTTCCGGCCGTCCAATGAGCCCGTACCTTGAAACTCTTGGGAATATCTTTGATAATAAGTGTCCTACTCTTGTCTCCTCCATTATGCATCCCGTCCTGGGTGTCGCACCGCGTTGAAACAATCTCACTCCCTCCCCTTTAGCCAAACCTCATAGGGCAGTGCTGTCCCGAGCGTGGCCTACAGAACGGGGATTTCACAATGAGACTCAGAACTGCCCTTGTCGATGGGTTTAGAAGGTCCCTTTTTATTAGTTCTTTTTTTATTAGTTCTTTAGACCGTCAGCAAGTGGCCCCCAACTGCCTGCCGCAATGTGCACATCATCGAGTGGATACCCATGGCCTCCTTGGGAGACCGTAAGCAGGATCGGCAGCGGAGTTTCTCAGGGTGGCATCGTCTCCGTATGAGCAAGCAGGCAGAGCCCGTGTCAACGAGTGTCCATGGCAAGAGGGTCCCATGGCAGGAGGTCGTGCGGTTGTGGGACAGGGGGGGAGAGCAAAATGTCGGCAAGGATACCAAGTCTGGAGGGGAGACACTGATTACAAACCCAAAACAACAGCAGTTGTGTCTTCGACTGGAGTGTTGACTGGCAGATCTTTATCGTCACTCTGTCATTGTGTCGAATCGTCTCATTGAATTGACTGCAATCGTCATCGTCGACTCTGTCATCTACGTCACCGACCTGCCGCCATGATCCAACTGACCTTGTTTGCCTTTCTGGCCCTGTCCTCGGCAGCATCGACCTCTGGGACGTGCTACTTCCCCGACGGGTCAATCTCTGCGGCGGACACGCCGTGCACGGCGGACACGGTGACGCACTGTTGCAATTCGCAGAATGCGTGTCTGTCGAACGGGTACTGCCTAGGGATTGAGCAGTCGCCGTATGTGTTGTCGCGGAGCAGCTGCACGGATGCAGAGTGGGGGGATGGGTGTCCGGGGAAGTGCCATGGGAGTAAGTACGACGACCGAGCGAAGCGAGGAAGAAAGGAAGACGATATCGGACGAGAAGACTTTATCGAGCGAAGCGAGGAAAAAAGGAGAAAGAGAAGAAGATGATATTAGGTGAACGGAGACTATCGAGCGAAGCGAGGAAAGAAAAAGAAGACGATATGACCCGAAGACTTTGAGCGAAGCGAGGAAAGAAAAAGAAGACGATATGGACGAAGACTTCTTTGAGCGAAGCGAGGAAAGAAAGAACAGGATATTGTCTCAACAACGACTATCGAGCGAGGCGAGGACCAAAAAAAGCTAACGGGATACTCCTTGTCTAGAGAACAACAACCCGACGGGCGGCCTGCCGATCGGCTGGCTGGGCCCCGACGACGACGGCAACCAGCAGTACTGCTGCGGCGAGGTGGCCGTGGTGAACGGCGCGGCCAACTGCAGCGGGACGGGCAACGGGCCGTTTACGCTGCCAAAGGCGAGCCTGATCTTTGACAGCGGGATCCTGGCGGGGATCACCAACTCGACAGAGAATAACAGCACCGCGGCCAACTCGACAAGCTGCGAGTCTCCGACGGCGACGGCGACTCCTCCCTCGGCTTCGTCGGCATCAACTTCGGGGTCAACTACTGCCGTCGGTGCCGGCGTGGGCGTGTCTCTAGGCGTCGTCGCCATCGCCGCCATCGGATGGGCTTTCTGGGAACGCCGCCAGCGGTCGCAGCTGCAGAAAAAGTATGCCGGTCTCGGATCAGGCTCGACATCGCCAGGATCTGGACCTGCGCCCGACATGGCCTCTGCGCCAGGAGGTATCACGACCGCACCTGCGGCCGCATACTACGACTCCCCTCAGTATCCCGGCGGCGGCAGCGGCGGCGGCGGCTCGCCGCAGTATGCCAGCGCCAACGCCGGCTATTTCCCTGCAGCAACGACGGCACACAAGGTCTCTGGCGGCAACACGAGCGCGGTCGAGCGCAACCCGCCGGTGGAGCTGGCAGCAATGGCACACCAGCAGGAGCTGCCGGTGAATGCGCATTAGGGGGGTGAAGAATGTGGACAGCGGCAAGTGAAGGATATCAAAGGAGCATCTGCAGACGACGTTGGGGGTTTCACGGGACATGCAGAAAGGGGGCAGCAGGAACGTGTGTGGATATGGACCAAGGAGGAGACCCAGGGGGGTGGTGAGAGGTCAATCTCACGAGAGACAAGCAAAGCACTTTTTTTGGCGAGCGAGCGTCTAATCCGGCATTCTTTTTCGTTTCTCTCTCTCTTTTCTTATTCTAATTAAAGCTCAATATACCTTTTTTACTTCTCTTACTATCTCGTCATGTCGTGCTCGCTCACTCGCAGGTGAAACCGGAGATGATGTCGTCCATGTTCTGCAGGTCGTCCCTGGGAGGCCTAGAGTTCTCCTGCGTAGGCGCGGAGGGACGATTAGAGGGCGACGCAGGCGACGGCCGGCGAGAGGCCGATGCAGGAGTGGTCAATGGTCGACGGCGACGGTGACGGCCGACGGGGTGATCATGCATTGACTTAACCTCGACCAGTCCTTCGTCACCTCGTCGGTGTGTCCCTTCACCGAGCGCTTCGGAGCCGAAATCGAAGCATCCAAGGGGGGCATCGAAATGGCACTGCCACTGTTGTTTGTGATGGCCACTAGGTTGAAACAGGGAGCAGAAGCGTCGTTTCCAATCGTTGCAGACCCAGCAGACGGGTCAAAAAAAAAGAGAGGTCTGCAAAAAAGAGGCCATTTTGTGGGCACCTCCTGGGTGCACTTTCAACAGAAAGAGGCTCTCGTGATTGCATGACGGCCCTCGGCGGTTATTCCCTTGGAGATTCCTGTCTAAACCAGGTAACAGGTCCTGCAGCCGTGTATGCGGCCGTTGCTCGCAGCAAACAGACGCCAGAGGAAATTAACTGCAGGAACTGTAGTCTGTCGTCCATTCTGCAGCTCACCAGCAGTTCGTCCAGCGTCTGCAGTTTCTGCCGTTCTCAGCGCCTCTGCACTTCTACCGCCGAAAGTGCAGCGGCGTGCATACGCGATGCATATTCCGCGACAAGAGGCAGCCAGGACAAGCAGAAGCGCGACTGGACCAACATCTCTGATTGATAACGCGCGATTAGCCAAACAAAGGGGAGGGAAGGAGTGGGCATCCCAAGCATCAGCGTAGGGGCCAGAGATCGTGGCACTGCTAGCACTGTCCACCTGGATCTCACCAAAACAGGCCACAAAAACCCTACGAGTTTAATGTCCCCCAGAAAAGCACGCGCCATCGAAATGCACCACTGGCGCCGGGAGCGATGGCCGCCAAAATAAGCAAGATGACGGTCCAGGCCGTTGGAAACAGAGGCAAGAATTGAGGCTGTGCAATACATGGTGGTTTGTCTGAGGAAGACCCCCGGGGGGCTTTGAGACAGTCGCTTCTGTGCATAGCCCGGGGGTGCTAGAGAGAGCAGAGCCGCTTCTTTTCACAAACACCCCTGCCACTTCTTTTGCATAGCCACAACCACACTCCATTGTTCCAACGGGGTCAGCGAGGCGGCAAGCACTACGGCTGCGGGAAGGTCCTAGGGCGACTGCGCTATGGGTGGTAAAACCGTCCACTAGCCACATTTCCACAACCAGGTTTTGCCAGCGAGACAAAAGTCTGCCTCGTAGGGCTAAATCTGTCTGGCCTCAGGACTGCATTAACATTAACGAACGTCACGTACTGAGGCCAGCCCGCTCAGCCATTTGGCAGGCCTCTTCTGCCGGCAGCCGCGACGGCAGAGCACCAAATCGTTCCGGACCCACGAGAAGGGACGATCCCGGCTCGGCCTCGGAGGGGCACGGCAGGACTTGCACGACGACACGACCATGACGCATTACACAAAAGTCCTATGCAAGTAGCCTTGCAGTATCCCAAAATCAATACCAAGCCGCGTCATCGTAACGACCTCAAGACAAAGAATCAATGCCAAGACAAAGGCGAAAACGGCCCCCAACGTTCTTTTTTCTTTTCGTCTTTTCTTTCTTTCTTTTTTTTTCGTATTTTCTTCTGCTCAACTACACCATGTGCCCGCATCCACTATGGGCAGCCTTGGAGGCGAAAATGTCTTCCAGTGGAGTTATCGCTGTACGTGACTGAATATTCTGGTGCAACTGCGTTTGGCCGCCACTATGTGGTAGTAATTAGGCTCAGAAATGTGGTTTTTTTTTTCAAACATGATTGACAGTAAACATGCTTTGCACTTGTCATGTGCTCGTTCGTATCCGATCCCTGTCTCCAGATTTTACAGTGCTATCCTCAATTTTCAGCCTCTTTGAAATGTACCTGCAGCTTGCATCGGGTCAGACAAGTCAAAGAAGAATAAAACGCTTCTTTAGCAAAAAGACAAAGATTCAGCAATAAACAATAAACTGGGTTGCCTCCTTTCCAAGGCCATAATTTCCACCTTTTTTTCTCTAATCTGACATAAGATTCTAGGAGAACCTCCTCCGTCGCTACTGCACGCCCCCCTTCTACCTGCCTCAGGCCGGTATCCACCTGGAGCCTCGCCGGCGTGTCCCCAATGCCACTCTGTCGGCTGTTTTCCCGTGTTTGTCTACTTGCGCCAGTGCTGCGGCACACACACCGTAGACACGGGAGAAGGACGAATTCAAAAGTGCAATAATTGACAAGCCCTCGCGAGCCTTGCATTGGAGGCCCAAACTATTCGCACACACCCCATGTCTACCCTATGCAGGTACCACAAGTAAAAAAGGACACTCTTTACGGACACGTCATGGCAGTGCATGGGATGTGGGATAGGCAAATGTGGACAACTGCGAACCGGTGTTCGTCATCAACAAGGTGCAGAAAGAGAGGAATGGCCGGACTCGGGATATGTACTCCGTAGATACTCGTCCAACATGTGATGCCCTCAGGCTCCACGCGACTCAGGCTTCCCATATTCCTGCAAGGCAGCAGTCACAGAAGATCAATGGGCCAAAAGTCCGACCACGGCCGACGCGGACCTCTCCGGGGGTGGTTGTGGCCTGGTCTCCGGTAGACGGGGTCACTGGGAAAAGAGCTGGCGGAGACCATGAGCAGAAGGTACCGAGAAGCCAGATAGCAGAAGCCAAGATCGAGGCCAAAAAGAAAAGTAAGAGGCCACTTGGTCCAGAGTGCAGGACATGACTGGATGCCGTGCAGGGGGTGCGGTCGGTGACTGGGGTCGCCTTTTCTGGTCGGCTGGCGGTGCAAATTATGCGTCGAGGACTTCTCGAGGGGCCTCTAGACTCGTGCTACAGAAGGGTCTTTGACGCTCCTCGACTACACGTACAGCCTGTGTGATTCCCGGGACCTGCTCCTACACTCCCCGGGGTCCCTACACGCACCTACTCGTACATGGCCACAGGCTACCCCTGCAACAAACACCCTAAAAGGTTCTTCTTGCAAGCCTGGCGACCAAAGCTCAGGCTGTACACCAGACGGGACATATCTTTCGCAGCTGAGACATGGGTGCACAAAAAAAGAGTCACCGAGCAATAATGGTTCCATGACGCGGCAAACCGTCAGATTCGTGAGTACGAGCAGATTGCAAAAAAAAAAAAAAAAAAAAAAAAAAAAAAAAAAAGAGGACATACGACACACTCTGTGAGGTACTGTAAGATTGGGGGCTATTTTGCGGCTGGCAAGCTGCGCAAACGACTGAGAGTCTGAAACAATAGGGTTTGCCTCTTGTAAATTCTGCAGGTGAGAACGAAAAAGAGTGTTCAAAGGTACAATGTATCTTTTGCGTATAACGTTTTGGGGATACTACACTGTCTGTTCTTGCCAGTGCTTACACCTCTGGAAAAGAGTGGAGTTGGATGATCTTGGGACTTGCCGGTGGCAAACACCCCAGGCAGGCAATCGAGAAAGGCGACACTAGATTCAAACGAAGCTTTGCTCTCCAGGACTTGTTTGGCTGTGGCCAGCAAGTGACCAGTGACCGAGCCGGGCTGCGGTGTCACCGTCCTACGTGGATCAACATGTTCGGTCGAGTCGAGGACTCGAAAAGGAAGATACAAAAGTATCCAGAGATACAGATACAAGAATCCGCCAGAGATACAAGATACTATCCGCCAGAGATACAAGATACAAGTACCCTCCAGATACAGATACAAGTAACTGCCAGCAAATCCAGCCGTGGGATACATCCACCACACCAGACGAACACTGCCGCATGCCAGCACGGGACCCAGCCCACGGTTCATAGTTGTCGACTCACACAAGCGGGCATCGTGCAGTAGTGCGATGCAGGCAGGGACGCATTAGACATAGAACGAGATTGGCAGACGAGAAACGTGGAGCATGGGAAGAGGGACAAGAGCACACGCCGTGGTGAGTCAATGGGCGATGGGTATTCTGTCGAATCAGGGGACAGAAGTGCTCGATGAATTCAAGTCCAGTGTTCAAAGTCCTCTGATCGCGGCATTCGTACTCGACTTATTCTGGTCAACGAGCTGGCGAGTAGCTATTGTCTACGATCGAGATGACTACAATCATTCCACTGCAAAGGTGGAGTTATCTTGCGTTTCCCGCTGTTTCGTTTCAACGCGGCGCGTGTCTTTCTCTGGGGTTGGCAAGACCTTGAGAGGCTCTGCGTTGAGGAGACAATGTACAGACAGACCAGCGGGGCTCTGCTGGCGTGCTTCTCTCGTTTTGCGCGGGGCCCACTCTTCTCAACGTTTGTTCGCCACGAACGGCCAGCCGCTCTGTAGCGACGTTTTGTCTCGCGCTCCGGCCGCAGGTTGGCCTCAAGACCAGCAACCTTGGCGTCCTCTGACGTCCTTGACGAACGTCGTCCTCTTCCTCGTTGCCCCTTCCTGACTTCCTGCCTGACCTCCTGCGGCCAGCTGCAGCAAACCGCCCAGTAACAGCGCTGGCCGCCCATAGCCAGTGGCATTTTTGGTACTCTCTCATTTATTTGTTTGCTCCCTATTTTTACCCTCACAGCCATCTCCCACCCATCTGCCAGGCCTGTTTCCTCTCACTCTGCGCCAAAACCAAAACGTCTTGCAGCCACTACAGCGACAATCCCCCCCGGGAAATCCTATTAGAATTCCTTTTTTAAATTCCTATTTTAAATTCCTATTTTTTTAATCTATTTTTGTGCTGGCCGCAGCTGGGCCTCGCTCCCCTTGCCCCCTTCCCTCTCTTCTCAGTGCCCATGCTATGCCCTGCCCACCACCGACTGGTCCTCGTTGATTCCGCAGTCAAACGCACCTCCGTACGGAGGTGCTTGCCAGCCTCCTGAGGTCGGCCATGGTCGGCGGTCCAGCCGGTCCCAGTCGAGCAGTCGATCCTAGTCGAGCAGTCCCAGTCGAGTCAGTCCCAGTCCCAGCAGATCCCAGCGATCCAGTCCCATTCCATAGCGCCGTGGACAAAAACAGAAACAGCAACCACGGAAACATCGCGACCTTTGGCGATCGCTGCTGGCCGGCAGGTGGCTCCGAAAAGTACCAGCTTACGTATCTATCCCTGTAAAATGCTCCAGAAAGCAAAGAACCCAGGCGGCTCCATATGCCGGACCCAGCGCGTCAGCACCTATGTAACGCCCTGGGAGCAGACAGGGGTTGTGCGCTCACAGCCCGTTCGGTTGCCTCTTGGCAGACTGCAAGCCTTTCTTCTCTCAGCACCAGGCCAGCGAGGGTGCGGTGGTGAGAGCACCTTCCCAGAGCGTGAGTGCATGCAGCGTGCCTTCCTCGAGAGGGCGAGCTCTGCTTCCCGTTTTTTCCCTTGCCAGTCTGCTGCCGGATCCACTCTGCTCCACTGCGTCTTGCTTGTTCTTTCGCTGCCTTGGGAGCCAGAGAGAAGGGGACCGCCTGGTCGTGTTGAGGACCGCCGCCCGGTGCTGGAGATTCTGTGGCGGTGGGTCGTAGGCTGGCCACCACACCGTGTCTCACACGCCGGCTTGTACCCTCCTGTATTTCCCCTGCCAGCGCTGGCCGCCCAATACCGCCGTGTCACCCCAGGCCCCTGCTACATGTCCTAGGCAGCCCTTTGGCCAGTCCTCCGTTCCCTCTCTCCCACCGACGCCAGGTTTCCTTTGACACGCCCCTCCAGACGCTGTCACACCCCCTCCGTCAGTGCCTGGCAGCGGGACTTGGTCCCTGCTGCGAGATTCTCCCCGCAGCACGCTGGTAAGAACGTTGCTGGTGTACTTACACGCAGCACACCAGCGGCGCCTTTGTGGGTTTCTTTCTCTTGTCAAGTCGCTGCCCCCCGGGGGTGACTTTGCACCCTACCAAGCCCGCCGCTCCATTTAAGTACCGCGCGCGCCCCAACCTTATTTTGTTTCCTTCCTCCGTCTCGACAAGACGTCACCCACGCATCATAACGAACTCTGTCCTGCCTCCTGTTTGTTTGTCTCTTTTGTTCTCTGCATCCTTCTCACCTTGCAACGGACCCTCACTTCTGCACATCTTGCACCTTCTGGCACCCCCCTCTTGGCTCGTCGGTACACCTGCCCTCGTCCCACGCCCCTTCCTCCTTTCGTCTTCGCCGCCGTGGACACGCACACGCCCCATGTCTTTGCAAAGCTCTTTACAAGACACTCGCACCCATAGCACGGCTGGCTGACAACGGTGTTCCTCAGGCTTGTCCACAGCTTGACAGCCTCCCCAGTCCACACACCCAGACCCACCCGCACTTACACTTACATACACTCCATACTCACACACACACACACACACACACACCCTCTCAGAGATATAAGACCTCCCACCTCCCACCTCTCCAGACTTCTTGGTCTTCACACTCAACCTCAACAACACACTTCACTCTTGACCTGATCAACGTGAACATCCACAGCTTGGACACTTGAACACTCCCAACACTGGACAACCACCCAACAGCCACATATCTTCTCTCACTGGCCGTGCCACCACCGCAGCCATGTGTATCCGGAAGGTCTACCACAACGTCTACGCCGACGGCCTGGAGGACGTCACCGAGCGCGTCAAGACGTGCGTGCCCGGCACCATGTGCAAGAACCCCATTGTCCAGGAAAAGACTCGTCACTTCAGCTGCGCCCGCTCCGAGGCCCTGGCTACCACTGGCAAACGAGAGTACCGCGCCAACGGCGGTGCCTCGCTGCAGCCTGCCTTTGCGCCGGTCATGATGCCTACTCCTCCTGGCTCGTCTGCGGGCATGAGCAGCGCGCGCCGGTCTGATGTCTCCAGCGGCGTCAGCGGTGCCAGCAGCGGCAGCCGGCGTCTGAGCGGCTCCTGGTCGAACGCCTCGCCTCGCTCGTCCTACACCGGCAACAGCTCGTCCCCCAGCTCGTCCTCGATGCGCGCCTCGCCCTCTGCTGGCGGCGGCGGCGACTACTCCCACCCGCCTTCTGCCTCTCGCTCGCGGCCCATCCCCATCAAGCGCTCCAACTCGATGACCTCGCACGGCTACTACTCCTCGGCACCGCTCACTCCGCCCGAGTCTCACGGCCGCCGCCCCATCATCCATGACCATGACCGCAGCGAGCGTGAGCGTGAGCGTCTGCCGCGCATGACCAAGACCAGCGCGTCGCCCAGCAGCAGCACCTACAGCAGCAGCAGCCGCCCTGCAGCCGACGTCTACGAGTACGCCTCTTCGTCTCGTCTCCGCGACCGCTTCCAGCGCCACGAAGGCACCAACTCCCGCAGCCACTACGACAACGGCGGCGTCTCTGCCAGCAACGACTTCCTCCACCCGTCGACTGCCAGCCGCCGCCGGTCTCGTGCCAACAGCTCTCCTCTCGGCTACGGCTCGGCTGAAGACGAGCACGACCAGGCTGAGCGCCGGCGGCGGCGCGAAGCTGCCCGGGAGCGGGCGTCTGTCATGCCGTCGTCCCTTCCGTCGTTCAACAACATTGACGTGTACGGCTCGTCGTATGCGTCCAACCACAGCCGTGGCAGCCGCAGCAGCCGCGAGGACTATGACGAGTACAGAGAGCCGCGCAACACGAGCCGTGTCCGCCGGTCATCCATCTCTTCTGCGTCTCCTTCGCCTGCAGCAGCTTCCGTCAAGAAGGTCCTCCGCTTTGAGGACGAGCAGCGCCAGGAGCAGAACTCGCGCATCAGCGCGCGGCCGAAGCTGTCGCGCAGCGAGACGCTTCGCGGCAACGACAGCAACAACAGCAACCTGCAGGGCGAGGTCAAGTCAATTCTCAAGAACGGCAGCAACACGAACACGCCGGCAGCGTCGCCGCAGCGGTCTGCGTCGACCTCGCGCCGCCGCTCAGAGTCGTCGAACCGCCGGTCGTCCATGGACGTGGATGCACTCTCGGCCGGCCTGTCGGGCATGAGCATGCGCGGCCGGCGCACAGAGTCTGCCGAGCGGCGCTCGGACGAGGAGTACAATAAGCGTCTTCGCGATCGGTTTGAGCCGGCTCCGCGGCGGTACACTGCCGGTGGCTCGCACCGCCGCCGGACAGAGATTATGTACCCCGAGACAGGCCAGTACCGGTTTATGTAGGATGATTCAAACAAGAGATGATTCCCAAACGACTTTTACTGAGGGATGACAAACAACTTTTTTATTTTCATTTGTTTTATTAGCAGGCATTACTTGGAGTGTTATTTGGGATTGGGCAACTATTATTGGGAATGATATCTACATTTTTAATTTCTCTTGTCTTTTGGAGTTTACAACCATGGAACTGGAAACAAATTACGTTGGACCATAGACAATCAAAGGCATTGACCCATCTTGAGCTCTGGCCGGTAAAGTGACGATGTGACGACCATTCCGACCTCATCAGAACCAAGGAGAGACCCAGAGACCCAGAGAGACCAACACCCAGACAACTGGCCACCTGCCCAGTTCCAATGTCGTGACACACCATTTTCCCCAATTCCAGGCTCCCGCCTTGTCTAGTGTCTGATTGGCTTGGCTTGACAGCCAAAAAGACGGGAAAGCGACAAGCAAGCCGTCAATGCACGCAGAGGGATGGAGGGACCGGCACTGGGTAAGCCGCACTTACACCAGAGGGCCAGAATAGTGGGGTCCATTTCTTCTCCCACACACACACCCCTCCTCCTCGCAAGGCAGCAGTGCCTCAAAAGTGTGGGTGGGACTTTTTTTTCGTCTGCGCATGGGGATCAATTGCCGGGGCAAGGACAGCGTCTCGTAAAAAGTTTGGGTTCATTTAATAAATGTTTTTTTTTTTTTTTTTGCCTGCGCAGTACGATTTCAAGTGGCCGGTGCCAGTGTCTTCCAGCTGCAAACACGAGAATAGAGTTTACGAGTTTTGACCCTGTGATGATAACAGATTCCATGTTTTTGCCTCTGCAATAGACACCTGCAGGCAACAAAGTCCAGGTCAAAGCTCACCCGCAGGCCGCTTCGATATGCACAAAGTTCACTCCGACTGCGGGATCCCACCATCACTTCCCGGTCTAAATCTAGGTTGCCATTTAAACGAACGGACCTTGTGCAGAATGGCATGTAGTATGTAGTATCGATAAAGGATGCTAGCATGCTATCGTCATGAGAAGCTCCTTTGCCTTTTCTCGGCACTTGTCGAATTCTCATTCCCAGTGTGTGTCGCTGCCCTGGATTGTCGAACCCTGCCCCCCCCCCCCCGATCGCTGTACTTGTGTCCCCTCCAAGACAAGGATCAAATCTTGCAGGAGACGCAATCGAGGCGGGGGGGCGTGCTGTCAAAAAAAAAGTTGCAGGGCTGAGCCAAGGATGACCTTTACGGGGGGGAGGAATGCTGTGCCATGACGTTTGCTAAAAAGAATTTCTTTGGCTGTTGGAGAAGCTGGTCAGCAACCAATGTTCCTGGGCGCAGTCACTGGAGTTTCTCGACATTATTGGCCGTCAAGATGCTCCTCTATGACGTCTCTATAACAGCTGTCCAATAACACTCTTAGTAAAATTCCCTGTTTGTCTTTTATGATTGCCCACGGTCTACAGACCGGTTTACACTGGCCCGGGGAAGGAAGCCGGCGACAAATTTGGGGCCAAACTGCGAGAGAGTCCTTGTTGAAATTGTTTCTTGTCTTGTTTTCCAGTCGGCACTTGCTGCCAGCCCTTGCTTCCCGGCACGGCGCGCACCCAATGACAAGTGCGCGAGAACAAAGGGCTTGGGCAGAGACAAGGGGGGAAAATCAAGGAACGTCAGTCTGGTTTCTGTTTCCAGCTGGCATCTTTCCTTCTTGGATGTTTTGTCTTTGGGCCGTTTTGTCTTTGCTGCCCCGCCTGTGTGTTACCTCGTCTTGGATTCGCTTTGCATGGTTCTCCGCATGGTGTTACCTTTGTCTTGGTTGACGTCGTCTTTGCCGTCTTGCCTGCCGCGTTGCGCTGTCGCCCTCTGACGTATGCATGTCTCAGGATAGAGCCGAGCTCGATCCAACCTTTAACGTTGTATCGAGATGGACGTCCCATGACGGAACTCATCCTCTGGAGATGGTGGCATCAAATGAAAGCAGGAATTCCTAGACAGACTACGAATACGGGCCAAGATGGTGTATCCAGGGTGCAGTGCCCATGCATCGAGGGAAAGTACTACGACAGCCCATCTTGTTTCACGCTGTTGTTTGACGACGCCCTCGACGGACCGGTTTGACGGATTAGTTCGCAGCGATACTACATGAACTGCTGCTGGTCCCTGGTTTCTATTTTGTCTCCCCGGGAGCGTCCGGCCAGAAACGTGCGTGCGTCCCGGTGAATCCTTTGTCGGGGTGTTTCGACCTTTTGTCTAGAGTACACCGGCACCCTGGTTCCTGTGCCCTTTGATCTTGCAGTGGGAATCTCAGAACAGAATCTGGCAAGACCCAAGCCTGCCGCAAAAGGAGCGAACCGGTGCACCTGTATGGTTGGTTGGCATTCCCGGCAGTCAAGGATTCTTATCGATAGTCTAAACTTAGACATCTGTCAGTCTTCCCTGTCCCTTGTCAAATGTTTCCTTTCCAGGTTCATCCTAATTCGTCGGTTCTTCCCCCCAAAACCAATCACGGCGTGTTTCATCTCAAATGTCGTCACCAAATCTGACGTCTTTGTCTTGACGTTCCCTTTGGCGTTCCCTTTGACGTTCCCTTGACGTATTCCCTCTGACGTCTTCCCACCCCCACGTCCCCTCTCAGATCTCCAATAGGATCGCCGTTTTGCATCGCCCATTCATTGTTTTTCCTCACTGCCAGCCACCCCTGGCTGTACCTTTTTATTCTTGTGTAATCCGATCGATCCCACGCAAAGCAAGAGCCATGCCGTCATTCCCGTCATGCAGATCGGCATGGGTAAGGCGAACAAGACCCAAGAGACAAAGAAGCACCAGCCGTTTTGTAGTCTTCCATGTTTTCTTGCCGTTGTTTCGAAACCTTCTCTCCGTTTTCCTTTTGTCACTTTTCTCTTTCAGTTCCTGCCCTGTTTCGTGTGCCTGGGATCTTGTGTTCCCACCTTTCAGTGACCTTAGTGACATCATCCAAAGCGCGTGTCCCCCAAAACAACACCCACTCGGGGGCTTTGCCTTGAGGCCCGCCTTCTTCAAGCTATGCTCCTTGATGCCAGACCAGTGCCGTCTGTTGTTGTCTGCTCCAAGCCATGTCCACGCAGCCATGCCCCCAACTGCCGGCCCTGCCACGGCAATTCCTAGCCTGGACCCTGCCCCGTCCGTCTGTTGTTCGGTCCTTTCAACATACCCAACCAGCCACTGCTCAGTCACCGTTCCTACATCCCCTCTAGACAGCCTCGGTTCTCTGTGTCTGTCCCTGAAAAAGGCCCGTTTACAGGTACTTTTCTTTCATCTTACACACACACACACACTTGTTGCCTTGCCTCTTTTTTCGACTCCTAATGCTACGTTCCTGTCGGAGTGGCCTCGTTTGTAAGTGGCAAACTTGATGTAAAGTCCTGGTTGAGCAGCACCGGTCCTTAAGTCATATGACCCTTGAGCGGTAACCAACTGGAACCTGTAAAAATAGCAGTACCCAGCGGGTCTGAAGAGGCTTGTCCCGGCGCCAGGAAAGGAGGCTTTAAAGGGGGCTTTTTCCGACAAGAGTTCGTCGGGAATCTCGGGCAGATCCACAGCTTGTAGGAATGACAGAGTAGGAGTCAGTAAGAGTTGGAAACTTGACATTGCTTTTCAAGATTAAACTGTTGGACGGTCTGATTGAATTATTATACTGAATGTAATCATCCTAGTCTGCAACTTATGCCCCCTCCGCTGCCGTCTGCACCATGTAGTTTGACCCGGGCGTGGTGAGGAACGTGACTTTCTTCGATACTGTGTTTGGGCCGACATTGTAAATCGTCGTGATCGTGCGGGTCACGACAATGTCTCCGTCATTGTCGCCGTCGTTGCCGTTGCCACCGTTGTTGCCTCCATTTCCACCATTGTTACCCCCTCCCCCCCGTCCACCTCCTCGACCTTTGCCACCTCCGCGTTTCCCACGACCTCCACTGCCACTGTTGCTCCCACCGCTATTGCTGTCGTCCTTGTCATTGCCCGTGTTGATCTCCTGGTCGGGCCCGAGACATTGGGAGAACCATTGGTCGCCTCGCTTGCAGACTGTGCCGGTCGCGCAAGCTGTCGGACCGCCCCACGTACGCCCGCCGCCTGACTGTCAGCGCCTTGAAATGATGTATATGAGCACGACAGAAACTTGCATTGTCCGTAGATGGTCTGTGTCGGGTCGGCACAGAGGCCGGTGGCTACAAGGAGAGCCGAGGCGAGCACTGTCAGAGTCTTCATCGCGAGGTGAGGCGAACACAACGGGAAATAGACAGACCAAAAACAGCAGAAAATCAAACAAAAAAGAAAAGGAGACGGGGCACACACTCGGTTTTATATTATCCTGTTGGCCCCGACAATTTGGGATATGTTCCGACATTCAATTCTTATCCGGGACACTCAATTTAAAAACAAAAGAGTGCCTAGCAGTCGTCAAGCAGGCAAGGACAGGGTATATAAACAGGCACGAGGGGGGACATGCTATTTGCAGAGGTTCATCTCGACATCGGGACGCCATCAAATACGGGGTAATCTGACTTATTTACTTCCGGCCCGGTGGATTGGGACGTGGAGGACTTGGACACGATTCTGCCCCAAGACGTGTAAACATATCCGGGTTCGTGAATGCAAGGCCGTGTCGATCAAGACCGCGCCGAGGCGGATAATGTCTGGTCTTGTCCAATCTGGGTAAACAGACGCCTAAACTGGGCAAGAGTCGACAAAGACAATAGACATGCAAGACCATGCCTACTGCCATGAGAACATCTGCCTATTGCCACCTCCCCACAAAGTGGTCCCGCTTCGCATTCCGCCCCCGCGCCGCGTCCACGTCCCGGCTCACCCCCCGCAGCCGCTCCCGCACCCGCGCCACCTCCTGCGCCATCACCGCTATCGACCCGTCAATCTCGGGGTCCACCAGCTGCACCGCCCCGTACGCGCTCTCCCCCAGCACCGACTCTCGCGCCTGCCACACCGCCCGCCGCCCGTCCGCCACCTGGCCCGTCGTCGCCTCTTCAAACGACTCTTGCACGCTGCGCGCCACGCCGTCCGCTTTGGCCCGGCGGTCGGCCAATGTAGACTGGAGGGACCGGGCTGTAGCGACGGCAGACGTGTCGGGAGTGCACACGCCATCTGGAATGGACAGCGTCTGCAGCAGCTGCTCGAGCGGGGCGTCCGTGGCGGACGAGCGGCGGCGGCCGCCGCGAGTGCGTACCGGCGAGACCGAGCCGCGGCCGGCGGATGCTTGTCGGCGTCTCACAGGCGACCCGATGGGCGGCCGCTCCTTGTTGAGCGGCACCACGACCGGCGCGGCGAGCTCGGCGCGGGCGGTGCGGGCCACCGAGGCGGCGGCGGCGCGGTGTGCCTGGGCGGTGGCGATGCGTGCAGACAAGAGTCTAATGTGTTGCAGGAGAAAGTCCAAGCAGTCGTTAATCTGTAGTGTTAGAGAAGCAAGACAATGGCAGTGTACACCTTGCTACTCACATAGTCGAGGGCCATTAGTGACCGCGCCATGGACTGGCCGTGCTTGCCGGACAGCGACTCGAGGGCGGGCTCCAGGTACTGGTGCTCGACCGACATTTGCGCCACCGGCCAGATCTCGGCATACAGCGACTCGAGCTCTTGCTGCAGGGCCGCGACCTCTCTGGGCTCAGACTCCAGGGCCTCGTCATCTCTAGAGCTGGGCCCAGACTCCAGCGCCTCCAGGTACAGCCGGTCCAGCTTCGCCCGGATCGTCTCCACCGTGTGCTTGATCAGGCGCACGCAAATGTCCCGCAGCCGCGCAATCGTCTGCTTCTCCTCGCTGTCTTCGTCTTGGTTGCCTCCGTCGTCCAGCGCCCACCCCAGCTTCTGCAGGCTGGCCAGCAGCTTGTCGTCGGACCGCAGATCCGCCAGCAGCCGCTGGTCGTCGAGCGGCGTCGTGTCGGCCGCCACCTCGTCCAGCTGCGTCTCGATCGCCGACAGGCCGCCCACCTCGTCCAGCGTCGTGTCGGCCGCCACCTCGTCCAGCTGCGCCTCGATCGCCGCCGACAGGCCGTCCACGTCGGCCTGCAGAGCCGCCCGCGCGGCGTCCCGGCGCGGCTTGTGCTTGGCCTCGAACGCTGCGCGGCGCTCGCGGACGTGGCCCGACGTGGTCTTGGCCAGGCGGTCGGCGGCGTCCTGCTGGCGCCGCAGGAGGGCCGTCTGCTTGCCGATGGCCTCGGCGGAGCGGTTGAGCGCGCTGATGGCCGACCGGAGGTCCGCCTCGGCGAGGGGGAGGGTCGACGTGGCGGCGGCGGCGGCGCTCTCCAGCGTCGCGGCCAGCTGGTCGGCCCTGCCGCTGCGCTGGATGGCGTCATACCTGGCAGTCAGCAGCGAACAGTGTGTGTGTGTGTGTGACGTAATGCGTGCATTCTTGCTCACATCTCCAGCTCGTCCAGGGTCAGGAGGGTGTCGTCGGTCAGATGCACCTGGATCCATTCCGACAAGGCCGGCCCGACGTTTGGGTCCCGGAGGGCCGCCTCGACGGCAGCATTGCCGATTGACGCGCCGTGGGATTGCAGTAAACCAGAAAGAGCGTCACCGCGAGCCATCGTGATCAAGTGTTGTTGTTTGACAAGGTCGCGTCGCTGTTTACGGTTGTCGCGTTTGGTGGGGTGCTGTATTTTGACACCGCCAATTAGGGCTGTCTTGTTTCAGCGCAATTCCTGGGCACTCACCAGCACATCTCAACGTACCGTCATCACCACATTATTCTTGTTTGGATATTGTGAGTTGACTATAATCAGGGTATTTGATTACATGTTCCATTCAGACGAAATTCTAGTGGAGGCAGGTTTGGTGATGCTTGAACGCCAAATTTCACAGGACAGCCTTGTCAGATCGTCAAGACGGGCCGTGATCATACTGACGCCAAGGTAGCATCGTCTCGGCCAGGCAAAAGTGTGGTAGCATGTCACCGTCTGTACTTTTCCAAAGCTTTCGTCCCGAAGCCAGAGGTTTGGGCCGGCAGCTGGCATCGACACTTTGGTCAGCTTCAGCTTCATCTTCAGCTCTCTTGGCGAACAGTAGCCGCCACAGTGCTTTCAGTCCTGTTTACTGTTTCCTGCCAAACAAAGTATCTTGTTGCTTCTCTTACAGCAAGGCGGGCATATCTTCTCGTATGCCCAAAGGCGCCGTGTGGCTTGTCCTGTTTCACATACACACAATGCACCCAGCAGTAGAACGCAAGGCAGGGTGTGACTGTCACAGAAAATAGGGAAGCACAAAAGGACCCCCAAAAAAGTTTCTGTGGCTGTTATTCGAAAGGGTCGTACGAGGAGAGCGAATCGTGACCAACGAACGTAGCTGTATGCGGCCCGTGTGGAAGGTCCGTAGTCCGGTGTTGGTTCTGGTCTGCTGTCCCCGTCTTGGTCAGCAGAAAGCCGTCGGAGGCACCGCAGTATCGGCCATCAAAGGCAGAGTCCATCGCTGTTTTGTGTCTCTCGTTGTTTGCAATCTTACCGCCAAAGAGGGTTGACATTTTACATTCACTGGGCGGCCACGTCCCGTCAATCGTGCGTGGTGGCGATAAAACAGACACGTAGGCAGCGGCGGGAAAGCCGTTGGGAAAGGTGTAGACATGTCTCGGCACACGACTGTTATAAACGTAATAGCGTGCCTGGCAGCCCGTGGATCGATCTGATACGAGCATGTTGCTCGCCCCTGACTCCCCTTGCTTGAAGCTGAGGGGAAGTTATTTTAATTTCGCTGTCTGCTCTCTTAAACACCCCTCGCAGCAATAGAAACAAAATTGCTATTGTTATGGGCTCCAAAAGAAGATCTGCCCCAAAAGAAGATCTAGAAGAGGCGTGGAAAAGGGAGACGCTGCCAACTGCATGAAGGAGTGTGATTCAACGACAATGGGCGTTACACCAGGCAGTCACAGTCGGACGGCGTGGTTGGCAAGTGATGTCCTGCTTCTCTTCTGGCAGGAATGCATGTAGTGTCAAGAAGCGAGCGGGCAGACGTACTATAGTAGAGGTGGGATACAGCATGTCAAGTGGAATAAGGATTGTAGACTGTTGGCAAAGGACTGGTTGATGCAAGTCATCGATTTTGTGACCGTGCTCTCGCTGCCTAGTCCAGACTGCGCTCCCAGCCCCATGGCAACAAAACAAGACGGACTGCTCTCTCTTCTGTCCTAGACACGCTGTCAGACACACCTGCCCTGCCGTGCCACTTCCATCTGCCCACAAAGGTGCCACGCCCGGTGCACTGTAATACAAGGCTGTGACGTCTCACTCGTCGCAGCATTAAACGCTCCGTGGTTATTCTCTCTGCCCAGGGCAGTTCTTTGGATGTCTTCCAACAGTCTATTTCCGCTGCCCTTTTGTGCAGTCACGTCGTATCAGCCAAAATAAACTATTCTTCTCATGGCGGCTGGTCCGCCCCCTTGGCTGTTGGTTGACAGACGCGCTGTTCTTGACCCCCGGCTGTCTGCAGATTTTTCTCGCCTGGTGTAACACACCCTCGTCCACTTGTAGACAAGACTGCTGCTAAAGCGTTTGGCTCCAAGCCAGATCTGGCTGGTGTACAGATCACCTGAAACAATAAACGCAGCAAGGGCGCAGAAACAATGACGATTCCTGGAAAAGCGGCAGAATTATGCTGTGGAAGATACAGACTCGGTGTATGTACCAGATGTACAGTAAACCAATTCGCAAAAGTAATTATTGCTGAAACCTGTGCTGTCGATATTTCAAGTACTTGCTTGACAATCATTGTCACAAACATTATTTGGCATCAATGTGTCATTTCTATCATTTTTGCCTCTTTTAACCTTGAACTTTGTAACCCTGTGGGAAGAGTTGGTTTTAGCGCTCAAGACCACTTGTCTTTGCCTTAAGAGGAATCCGGCTCGAAGACGCC
Organism: Raffaelea albimanens; assembly: GCA_002778245.1. Lineage (NCBI taxonomy): Eukaryota > Fungi > Ascomycota > Sordariomycetes > Ophiostomatales > Ophiostomataceae > Raffaelea > Raffaelea albimanens. The sequence continues at coordinate 997,799 of PCDJ01000006.1, read as the reverse complement.
CACCCATATTCTGGGTCCATCGTCACCGCCAACTGGCCTACCAAAACTACAAACAGCCGGAGGGCCCCGCACACTGGCAAGTCGCTTCGGCATCGACGACGCTGTGTCCTTGTGTGATTGCCGGAAGGGTGCACAGAGTTCGATGCGGGCAAAGACCTGTTGTCCCAACCAACGGAGTTGAAGAGGGAGAATCTGAATACAAGTGTCCGCCCTTGTCAGTTGAGCCCGGGGGAGCGTGGCGGCCCGGTTGGTTGCGGGACATCCGCCCTGATCTCCTCTTTTATGACAGTCCAGAGTAGGGCACTTTATGCGGCACGTCTGTTGGTTGTGGCAACAGTCTGAATGTCTGATTAACCAACGTTTCGGTAAAATACGTCCCCTGGAATTATTCTTTTGGCCTCGTATAAGTTCCCAAAAGAGGCTGTGAGCAAACGAGAGGCTGCAGGTGTCGTCCAAGGCAGAACTGCCCAGGAATGAAACATTACGAGACCGCCAACCCGTTGATTATTCGGTTATGAAAAAGGACAGATAACGGCTTTCCCTTGGCAAGAAATAAAAGAAAGGGCAATGCACAGTCCACTGTGGTCAAACAGACCCTCGTGTGGCCACAGCGGAACCGGCCGCCGCTGGTTCTTGGGTTAACCGGGAGGAATATGCACGAAATGAATTGCTCTTAAGTATAAGGACAAGGGTTTATGGCCCCCACAGTTTTGCATTCTTTCTCGTTTCCAACACTTGTCTCACGGTGAAAGGTGCGGTGATCTCTCACCGTTTGTGTTGTTAAACTCCAAGACCTTTTTTTCTCCCTCTGCGGTGTCCTCTCTTACACAACGCAGCCGGGGATAAAGCAAAACAGAGAACAAGAATGTCGACGATTACACAGCTTCCAAGACATTTCTGTTTCCCCTTTGGAAACATTTTCTTTTTTAAAAAATAAAAAATTCACCATGAGCAACCAACAAGACCGCAACAACAGCCCCCATGGCTATGATGACCATGGACGACAGAAAAAGAACGCCAAACGGCACCCATAAGGGTACAGACCGTTGCCTTTTGTTGGAAAGGCGTGCAGATATGCAGGGGTCACTACCACTTTCTTCACAGAGGGAGGATCCAACAGAGAAGGGGGCTATGAACGTATACCTCAAAAAAGAAACCGAGACTATTCTTCTCTTTTATTGTTTGGACTGGTGTGAGCCACACTGGCTGATAAGTTCCTGATATCAAGCACACCCTTGTCACCTTGTTTACATCGTGTCCTGACCTTTTTGTTCTAGTTTGTGTTTTTTTTTTATATCTCCTGTCAACGTGCACGCTCTCCCTACGGACCGTCGCCCTGGGAAAAAGAGCATTGTACCCCTTATTCTTTTACAGGCCTCGTCTCGATTACTTCTCTCCCTCTCCCCCTTTTCTCTTCAATCGCCAAGTTTCTGTCCGTGCTTCGAATTTGATTAAACGGGATTCTTTTATTTTTGTTGTAGATGTCCCCACTCCAAGGGAAGCTTGTCGTTTGAAGTTGAAGGGAAAAAAATGGCTTCAAGGATGGTGCTGAGACAGTGGTCCATCTAACGGAGCAGATATACATTCTCTCTCGTATATATCTCCCCTTGGCTGACTCCCAAACGCATTCCGAGCTGGAGGATTTCGTTCACCGGCAAGCCTCACACATCAAGACATTTCTGTTCAAGACGTGTGTGCTTCTGGGCACTCCATTTCTGAGGGCACTTCCTCTTTCAGAGTTCGTCTGGTCAACTTCCCAGCCCAAGCCTCTCTTGCCTTGGTTGTTTGTTTACAAGTCCTTTCGTTTAATTGTCCTTTGTCTTTACTGTACATTCTCTCCTGCTCTTATCTTCTTGGCTGGAATATACCCAGAGACACATCTCACGCCGACTTATGCCAACAACCATCACACATTACAAAAATGAAGGCTTTCTCCCGCCTTTCCGAAAAGGCTCGCTCTCTCGGAGGACACCTGCGCCACACGTTCCGCCAGAACAGGAGACGATATGTCGATGGACTCGTGGCCATTGTCCTGATCTTGGTCTCCCAACTCGTCATTGCCGCTCTGAACCTGGCCACGCCCAAGATTGGCAACTTCCCAGCACCCATCCTTGCCATGGCCATTGTGGCCATTGTGTTCATTGCCGCGTCGGCAGGATCCACACTGGTGGACCAGATTTACACAAACTATCTGAAGAAGCCGGTGAGTCTCGAGTGTACTATGCCTTTTTCAAAGCCACTACTAACCAGCAGACTGATCTCGTCAACCGGCACATGTCGATTGGCTTCATTGTCCCGTTCGTCATGATCATAAAGGGGCCAATGCCGACGCCAACCAACCTCGGACTCATCATTGCAGGGTTTGGTATGTAAACACACTCACCATCTTGTTGATTCTTTTTCTAACTCTTCTCAGTCGTCACGGGAATCCTAAATGTCGTCTTGGTCTATTTCTTCTCCTACGGAGTCCATGCCGCTCTGGACTGGCCAAGAAAAAGAATGGCTTCTTCTCTGCCAATGGTCGAGGACTCCAACCCGTCGCAGTGCCCACTCTGGACTTTTCCAGACTCGCTCCCCAGCTCCGACGACGAGAAGAACCCGCCGGCGTGCACCGTCACCACCGTCACCACCGTCGCCTCCTCGACCAAACAGTCAGTACCCAGAGCCGTCTCGCTTGCCGGCGCCCACCCGCTCCTCTGCTGCAGCCTCGTCTGCTCAGCCGCCGTCGGCGTCCCCGTGGCTGCGGCGACCGGCAACGACACCGCCCTCGACACGTTTGTCCTGCTGGCGCTGTGGACGGGCACGCTGGCGGCGCAGGCGGCCGTCAAGAAGAGCAGCGGCCGGCTGGGCCGCCGGCACCCCAACTGCCGCACCGTTCTGGCGACGTCGCTGAATGCTGTGCTGTGGAGCTCCGTCGGCATGATTGCGTACATGGCGGCCAAGACGGCCGTCAGGGGGGCGAGCGTGGACGAGGAGCTGGGCATGTTCAACACGGGCAACACGCTGGCGAGCGTGGTCGGGGCTGCTGGGACTTTGACCGGGAATGCTTCCGCGCCCGTTACCCCCGGCGGCGGCGACGTCGCCATGTCCATCCTCGACTCGGGCATCGTCGTGTGGGGCCTCAAGCTGTTTGAGTGCCGCAGCCAGCTGCTGTCCCGCGCGGGCCTGACTGTCATTGTCGTGTGCGCCGTGTCGGCGCTGGCCAACATTGTCGGCGGCCCGCTGCTCGTGCACGCCATGGGCCTCGTCCCGGCCAGCCGCGCGCTGGCGTTTGCGGCGCGGAGCGTCACCATTGCGCTGGCCGGGCCGGCCATGGCGAGTCTCGGCGGCGACGTCGGGCTCAACGCGGCGTTTGTCGTGTTCAACGGCATCATCTTCCAGGTGGTCATGGGGCTTGGGTTTGGCAAGTGGATGGACAGGGCAGTGAGCCGGACAGGTGATCTGGAAGCTGCAAGGAAGGCGTCCCGTATAGAAGCCGCGACCAGCGCATCTCAAACGCCTGTCGGGACTCCCCACTACACCCCGTCTGGATCGACCACCACTCTCGACAAGGAAGCCAGAGCAGCCGAGACGGCCGTGGTCGACATTGACGACGCCAGCCGCCACACCAACAGCAACAGCATTGCCCACGACGGACCGTCCACTGTGGCTGCCGGCCTGACCGTCGGCATCAACGCCGCCGCCATGGGCACATCCTACCTGTACGAAGACGGGAGCCGGTCGGCGCCGTACTCGGCCCTCGCCATGACCGTGTTTGGCGTCATGACCGTCGTCTTTACGTCGATCCACGGGCTGGATGTGTGGCTCAAGTCGTGCGTGGCTTGAATGTAGTGGTGTACTGAGGGAAAGACTCACGACCTGGACTATTTTGGAACAAAGAACAAGCATATCCAAAGGGACGGCTTATTGTGCATTGAATACCCCTGCTGGCAGATATAACGACGAGGGAAGATGGAGTAGACGGAGCTTTGTAATTCTTGGGTGGGAATAACGACAAGGACAAGATGGAGTAGACGGAGCTTTGCAATTCTTGGGTGGGAATCTCCTGTTTTATGTCAATTTGCTCACCTAAAAATGCTCACTGAGACAATGTCAAGACAGTCTGTCATCCAGGCGTACAAGTGACGAGGAACATGGCCAGAAGACCACGGGGCTGAGACAGCTCGCAAAAGGAACCCCGAGCCGGCATAAAACTGGTGTTATTTCCCAAGTATCCTAAACTTGCATCATTATGAGTCCCAAGACAGTCGCAGACCCGCCGCGCAGGCAGGTCCTGGACAGCTCCCAATGTCCACCTGATCTTTCCAAGCCACCTTTGTCATTAACCGTGGCTGGCATGTATCCATTGTTCCTCTTCATCATATCCCCCCCCCCCCCCCCCCCCCCCAAGAGCAAAGCAAGCGGGCCAACCCAAATCGTCACAAATCCCATTGTTCGCGCAATCGTTCGAGCCGTCTTGTTCGAGCCGTTTACGATTATCCTCATTGCTGTCGTTCAAATGCCTCCCTCTCCATCCTATGCTAGCCTGCATGTCTTGGTCAGTTGTCTGTCCTGTTTGCCCCGACCGTGCATGTATCAGAAAGGGCCGCCTTGACCTACCTCTCAATCAGGTGAAGACCACTCGCCGTGTCGACAATGCCGCTAATCTCGCCCGGCTTGAGCGCAAAGGCTGCCTCCTCAAACTCCTTTTGCATGTCCCCCTTGCCGAAATAGCCCAGGTCGCCCCGCTTGCGCGCGCTGCTGCAGTCCGACTCGGTCAGCGCCAGCTCGCCCAGCGAGATCTCGCCGCGGCGGATGCGGTCCTCGTAGCTCTTGAGGATCACGCGCGCGTCGTCCTTGCTGCGCGTGATCTCGGCCTCGCGCCAGCTGGCCGGGCGGCGGCTCTCGCGGTGCTTCACCAGCAGGTGGGCCGCGCGGATCTTGCCGGCCTGCTGCTGCTGCTGCTGCTGCTGCTGCTGCTGTTGCTGTTGCTGTTGCTGTTGCTGCTGCTGCTGCTGTCCTTGGCCGTCATTCCCGGCTGTCGAGTACGCAGGCAGGCTCCCCGAGTGGTACTTGGCCATGTAGATCTTGAGCTGTTCGGTGTTGGTGTTCGGCGGCGGTTCCCAGCGGGACGTCTTGTCGACAAAGTTGAAGTAGTAGGGCAGGTTCTTGCTGTTGCTGTGGCGGACCTCCCAGTTAGGGGGCAGGCCAGTTTCTTCCTAGGGGAAGTGTTAGCGACTGCAGGAGAGACGGACGAAGACTCGCAATGATTGTCTTTGAGCTATCACAAAGCATCGCCACTTACGCGACTCTTATCTGCCATGTTGTGTGTATCGTGGACGGTATTGGGCTTTGGTCAAATGGAACAGCGGTAATGGTCGACAACTAAAGCGTATGCGCGAGGGGAAAGAAGAAGGATTACAAAATATCGCGGATCTCGAGACAAAGTCCCCTGTGTTTTTTTTTTTTTTTACACTGCTGCGACACGGATTTTTGCCTATTGGGCGGCAGTTGAGGGGGAAACAGCAGCCCAGCGAGCCCGCCAAAAAACTGGAGCAGGTTCCGTACACCCAAAGTCGTCATAGGGCGGGCAGTTCACGCCGCCCGCCCCGGAGATGCGGGGGCGGGGAGGCGAAGAAGGACCAGGAAATGCACTAACAAGGCGGCAGCCACTGGTTGCCACTTCTTGATCGGTGGGCTTGTAGTGGAAATGAATGGCCGTTTCAACATGCATCAAGTGACCACAAATGAGAGGCTGCTTTGTTACAGTTCAAATGGCTTTAAAGCTACACTGTGCATCTGCACTACCAATTAAAAGAGAGGACAGTGCCAATTTTGTATGTCACTGTGACATCTCAAGAGCTTGGATATTGCCCAAAGAGCTCAATTCAAATCTAAGCTATTTTTGTTTTTGTTCTTTTCTATTTTCCTCCACATCCTAGATGCTCCCTAGATAACCTCTTTTTTTTGTGTGTGTTTCGTTTTCTAGTTTTCTTTCACATCCCCCGTCCTGATGGCACATCTAGACCTAGAGCCTTGCAAGTGCTTTGCTACCTAATTAGGCCCATCCTTGAGCACGCTGAGCGACTTCATGGACATGCCCTTCTCCCACACCATGATGCTGTGCTTGGCGAGCTCCCCGAGAAAGTCCAGCACGTAGTCCTGGCAGTTCCATCCCGGCCTGTCTTGGTGGATCGGCGTCCACAGCGCAATCTGCTGCAGCTCCTCAATGTCGGCGCCGCACATGTGGCCGACGTGGAACTGGTCGTGGAAGTTGGATGTCTCGCGTGGAATGCCGACGTCCCTGACATGCGTAAAGAGGCCGCCGGAGCTGCGGACGGTGCACGCAAAGTGCAAGCTCGCGGCGTCTGGGTACACTCGGGGATACTCCACCCAGACGCACCACTCCTTGAAGTAGGGTCCCTCGTTGAGGCGGGCCAGGTACACCCTGAGCTTGCGCTTGTGGAGGTTGACTTTGGGGGGGCCACGAGGAGCGAACACGCGGTTTTGCAGCTCCTCGGACTGGTAACGACGACCGGAGCGGGTGCACATTTCGGCGGTGTTGGGAAACTGCTGGTGACGTTTTAAAAGATATTTTGAAGGATGCTCTTGAAGCTGTGACGAGCTGTAATGGAGTTGGTTGCTGTGTCTTGCCGGTATTGAGTATCTTGTAGCTAGATTGAAGAGTGAGTTGATGATGATGATCCAAAACTTCAGACCAGATGAAGGAAATGATGCCGTTTTATACATGAAAATTTGGCACTTGTCAAGCCGACAACATGGGATAAACAGAAACAACATCTTGTCTGTTTCTTCTCCAACACAGACCTGTGATGTTGGACCACGAACAATGTCTTGTCGAATATGATGAATCCCACCGCGGTGGCCTAGATTCAAACCAACAATGGTCGTAATAGATACTATGGACCAACAGATCTACGGTTCAATCCAGAAAAGGCTGATACAAAACAACAAGGAATACATGGCAAGTCTTGTCGGAATCTTCTTTGTGGAGTTGAAACGGGCGCTGTTCATAATTCCTTTGTGGATAGACGAAACTGTCTCACTCTTTGAGAATGAAAACAATAGCCTTGATTTTGTGAAAGCTTGGAGATGGGTTTTGGCTTTCTTTGTTTCTTTGTTGTTATTCCATGAACAAATTCCCAATTTCAAAAACCTCCTAGAGTTACAGACGTAGAATAGACAGGGATGAAATCAACAAGACGTAATTTGGCGTTCATGCATTTCGGTTCAAGCATTGTATTGGGTTACTATTCGACATCATCGATGACCTGCGATTTTGCTGGATTCATATTGAAGTTCCATTTTACGCCTACCACTTGCTTCGCGGTTTCCTTTTTTCAGACTTGCTTGGGACTTGTCCACTTGTTGTTTTGTTCGTCGTCCAGAAAATGCTAGGGCTCTCAAGACTCCTCACCAATGGACTTTTGAAACCCTGAGATGCATACAGAGAGAAACAACACGTATAACAGACTCATGTTCTAATGAAGTTCTATATAATATCTCCTCCTACTCTCGTACATTCAACCAGCTTACTCAAGCATCGCTTTTCAAATCTCTACACCTCTGTAAGTGCACATCTACCATTTTATTGGAAGCTTCTTACTATTTCATCACCAGCTGCACCAACAATTCACCGTGGTTCATTTCAAAAACCATCGTCCTCACCCCGCTCGGCACCATGACCAAGAAAAGGGTTAAGAGCATGCGGTGGAAGGCATCCGGCGGGTGCTTTTTCTCGTTTTGTTCGATAATTATCCCTTTTTTTACAAACACAAACACCGGACTCTTTGGGTAAGGTATCCAACTTCAGTTCCCAACTACCAACACAGGCATAACATGTGGTCATACGACAGGACTTTGACGCACTCGAATCAAACACGCTCGTACCCGCAACTTATGTCGATCTCTTTGAGCCAGTGGCAAGACTTTCTGGAATTGCTCAAAAAACAAAGTTGGGAATTATGTCGATGCATGGAACTGTCAGGACTTTGTCATTAATATGCTGGCCAGATTGAGCACGGCTGATTATAGACAAAATCAATGTCAATTCCATCATGACGAAGAAGGATAGCACACGGAATAGTTTGTTTAATTTATAAAAAGAAAATTTCGTACATTCTGGCCTTCTCCATATCTAATACAAGCAAGCAGCTAAGGATACATACAGCCACTACAAATAGACGCATCTCTCTTATTTTCGGGGTTGTTTTGCAGTATCATCTTGTCGGGCCCATCTCTGCAGCATGGCTTGGAGTAGGATAGACGGGCGTGTTACCCATGAGTTCGATTGGCTGCTGACTCAATGGAAGCTCATTTGCCGGAGGGGAAGTTGGGAGCTCGTTTGCTGGCGAGCCAGTGTTTGAGGGCAATTCGGGCTTGTACTCGCTGTATTCGTTGGCGTCTTCTGGATGACTTTGGCTGGCACCCAAGCGCTTGCGCCGTCTCACGTACCAGCCCACCCCGGCCGCAATAATCAAAACACCCGCCACAGGCCCAATAACGGCTCCAGCCACCCATGCTTTGCTAGCCGATGGTGTTGATGCTGGAGCGTCCGCCGCGGCTGACGAAGTAGAGGAGGCTATTGAGGTTGGCGACGTTAAGGAGGCTGACGGAGCAATGGTTTCGCTTTGTGGTTCGGCTGTGGATGTTGTCCCTACACATAGGAAGATCACGGTCAGAATCGAGGCAATCTTTTGTTTGATTTCTTTTCTCTGTACTCACCGACGGTAACAGAGTGTAGTTCCCGATAAACATGGAACGGCGGAGACCAGTCTTGAAAACAGGAAATCCAGGACGCGTACGGCTTTCCTCTGGACACGCTTTGGAAGACAGTGATCGTCCGGCACGTTTGGTGCGAAAGGCTGCAGAAAAACCCATTGTCAGAGAAGCCTTGCAGTAGAATATCTTGCCAAAAAATAAAATAAAATAAAAACGCTGGAGGCCCTTTTACCATGAACTGGTACCGTTATCAGCAAAACTAAGAATGTCGCTTGAGCACGAGGTACCGGGTGGTGCTGGCGTAATGTCGGTGCCAATATCGTAAGCAAAGCTGTCGGACGTGGACCAAGTGCCCGGGACAGTCACCCTCCTAGCTAAGAATGCACACAAGTCGGGTTAGGGACTGGCCATTGTTGATATTTACAACGCGGCAATGGCTCACTTTCATCCTGGCTTATATGGAATCCTACAAAGTTGCTGTCGGACGGTGCAGATATGGTCGAGGTGATGGAAGGCGGAATGACCTCGGACCAGCAACCGTTTAAGCAAACCCATATCAGCCAAACGGTAAAGAACAATGAGGGTGGATAGCGAAACATGGCGAGGCGTATATGACGACACTGTGCCCGAGTAAGTGCTGCAGAGGGGGAAAAAGAAAAGAAAAGGAGGCCATGGTCACCTCGGCGGGGGATTAAGCATATTTGTATGTGAGCCACATTTCAGTGGCAGGTCTCGGCACCCTGCGAGACACTTTCAACTCTCTGCCCATTATTTGATCTAATTTTCACGCGCCTTCTACAATAGGACTGCAAGGGCTGGACGGCCAAGCCTTTTGGCTCTGGGCATTGTTCACTCGGTCATCTCAGCCTACGAATGGTATTGCTGCCTCGCGAGTGGGGGGGCAGCTGAAGGGCCGGGCGACCAACTCCAGGAACGCCCAGCCTTCTAAGAAGTACTCGTATATCGTATTGTGGTAGAGGTGCGACCTCGAGCAGTTTCGCCCAGCCTATTAGCAGATTCCTTCGACTAGTAAGTGCCTTCCTGTTAAATATCGTCAACAGGTCAGATAGAAGACAGAGAAATGACACCCTTGAACATGGCGAGAATCGGTGCCAAGTTCCAAAGAATGAAATCATCACACCAGCTGAGCCTTCAATAACGAGCAATCCCCTGCCCTTGCAATCCATAGCTCGGCGTATCTGCGGTTCGCAAACAGTATGATACCTTCTCGAACCAAGATTCTGACGCGGTAATTGTTCGCTCTTTACAGACCACTGACCGGCAAACCCTTGTCATTCGTATTATGAACTGGGAGACGAGTGACGCCCATTCCTCATGTTCCAAGGCATTGCGGTGCTTCTTAAAGCTCTAGGGATGACGGGCAATCATGACGGCCGGCATACGTGAGAGAACCCTAGTACGGCGACTGTTGAACAACTGGAAGCATGCCATCCCCCGTGGGCCTCAGGCGTAGCACGTTGGCAGGGGCTGAGCAGAGTGCGTGACTCAATGATAAGGAAGTCAGCTGCGACGTATCGTCACGTTGGGGTATTACCACGTACTAGGTGAGGCTTTACTGTGTGTGAACTTATTAGTACTGTACGCCTAGCTGACGATGTGCGTGAAATACAGTGCGAAAAGTTTGCATTTCATCGTCAGGGGCGGCTGCCTAACTGACAGCACATGCGGTGTATGCTTGCAGCCTTGCTGTGAAGATTCAGCACTAAAATGCACTTTTGCCACCGAGAGAGGCCTGTGACTCTCAGCGGATTTGGGTATAAAGCGGCTGCCCGTCGTCGTTGTTGGCTGGGATTGTACTGTGTTAGTCATCATTTTTAGAGGCAAAAAAAAAAATTAAAAAATAAAAGCAACAGAGGCATCCCACATTCGCGTTTTTCTCTCCCCCCTTCCAGCAACGACAACACCTCGCACTTCCCACCGCGAATTCGACCTTGCACGACTTCCATACTATCGACGGCCATCAAATCCATCACCCGCTACTCCAAAATTCATCGCGATGGCTAGCCCGCAATCAACGACGTCCCACGAGGACCAGTCCAAGAAGAACCTCGAGCAGATCACTTTCCGCTTCTGCGCGGAGTGCTCCAACATGCTCTACCCCAAGGAGGACGAGGACAACCACAAGCTGCAGTTCACCTGCCGTACGTGCCAGTACACCGAGGAGGCTTCGTCGACGTGCGTCTTCCGCAACGTGCTGAACAACGCCGCCGGCGAGACTGCTGGCGTCACCCAAGACGTCGGCTCTGATCCAACGGTTGGTGTTGCCTCTTCCGACGCTGACACTACTGTCCCCCCTGCCTCTGCACCTGCCCCTTTCTGTGTCTCCCACACTTCATCTACCATTTCTGGATTCCCCATTATGTGTCTTTGCTGTGGCAAACTGGTTGCCTGCCAGACTTGCGGCCTTCAGGTCTATGCTCCGTACCCCGCGACGACGACGAACGAGAGCGAGTTTACCGACGACGACATGTCCGATAGCGACGCATCCGAGCCCGTTACCCCCACGATTTCCCTTATGGAGATCGACGACATGTTCGATTTCGACGATCTCTACTATATGAATGACGGAGCCGACGACATCTTTGGCGACAGCGCTGAGTACAGTGGCGAGAATCTCCTCGTCTCGTACACCCAGGCTGATTGCAAATCCAACTGAACTCCGCCATCGCCACAGCTGCCATGAACCTTTACCCGGCAGGGCTTCATCGCCTTGCAAAAAACAACAACTTGATAGGAAATCCTTGACCAGGGACGGTCGCGCCCGGTCACTCGAATTCGCTTCGCTTCTTTACCCGATGCCGATTGCCGAACGATACGAGACGATCCGATCCCGGTTGCGAAAGGACATGTCCCGACGACGATCACGCCGACAGACCCGCAGGAACGGAGCAAAAAAGAAGAGCACGCCGAGAAAAAGAAGCAGAGGGGAGAGGAAGGAACCGTGTTGTTGTTCTTACTGCTGCTGTTGTTTTTGCACTTGCTGCACTCTCGCTACACATGCACCCTGCACCCCGCAAACTCTTCGAATCTCTGCTGGTTCCTTTTTGCCTTCATATCCTGTGTGGAACTCTGTTTGCTAACCTATCTTTTTTCCCACCGAAATCAGCTCCCGCGCTCCAACCGGGTCTGCCCTGCCTGCAACCACGACGAAGCTGTGTTCTTCCAGTCGCAGCAGCGTAGCGCAGAAACAGGAATGGTGAGCCATGGCACCCTTTGGCGAATTTTTTTTCTTTGCTTTTCTTGTGTTTTGTCTCTCTTTGCCGCTCTCAAGTTATCCCAATGCTAACCACGGGACTCTCTTTGTGCTTCTCGCTTTACAGAAATTGTTCTATGTCTGCTGCGAATGCGGTAACATTTTCCAATGACGTAAGCGATACGACGAAGTCTTGTTGTTTTTTATTCACTTTTTTTTGTGTATTATGCATTGGCGAACCGAACGGCATTTGAGCGAAAGCGGTTTAATTGTTTGGGATTTATATTGGGAGAATGTTATTTGGCGTTGGCTGGGAGTAATGGCGTCCAACGCAAAGCACCGTCTGCGTGCCGGGAAAAGAATTCCCTTTTATAGTTAAAAACCATTATTCACTTTTCTTGCTACACACATTGCTGCGTGTTCTGTGATTTGCTTATAGACACATTCACCGTAACACCTCTCTTCCGTGACAGTTCTCTTGGGAGATTGCTTTTTTTGTTTCTTAATGTCTTGAGTATTCGTGACAGTTATTGTACAACTTTTCGTGATGACCCAACGCCGTTATATGTACACGCCTCTCTATTTCTTCTCGGCTTCGTCCTCCAGTCCCTTATGCGTGCATCGTAGCCATGCTCAAGATCTTGCTCCACTTCTTCTTCCGCAGCTCCTGGCCCACGACGCCGCTCACTCGACTGCCGACCGGGTCGCCCGCCTTGCTGATCAGCACACACGCATTGTCGTCGAACCGCACAATCTGTCCGTTCTTCCGCTGCACTGGGTACCGTGTCCGCACAACCACGGCTTGCCGCACGTCGCCACGCTTGACCTTGGGGCCCGACGAGCCGCCCGCCATGCTGTCGGCCGAGCTGCGGTGTTTCTGCACGACCACGACGATGCGGTCGCCGATGCGGGCGTGGCGTTTCTGGCCGACGATCTGGGCGCACTCGACCAGCGCAGCACCAGAGTTGTCGATGCAATTGAGTATAGTCTGGGGGGGTTAGTGTTTGCGTGTGGTGCCTTTGATTGTCCCCTCATGTTCTTCAAGGTCCAGGTCCGTCCTCCGCCGCGAACTCTCCAGGGCCCGTCCTCCCACAGATAGCCCCCGTTATATACCTGCATACCTTTAACTGAATCATCTTGACGGTTCGGACTCCGTAGATAGACTCATGTGGTCGTTGTCGCGCGACGTCTGCCTGTCGTCACTTTCGCCTTGTCCCGGCTCGTGCTCAAAATTTCTCCTGCGACTCAATTCGCCAAATCTCAAAATCCATGATTAGTCACCCGTTAAATCTATCCTCCAATCAGCGGACTGCATGTGGGCCCAGGAACAACACATCAGCTCGGGTCACTATGCGCCCCTCCCACACAGACCAGGCCGTGTCTGCATGGCAACGGGAAGGAGGAGGCTGGGGGTGCGCTTTCCCTTTCCTGCTGAGAGTTCAGCCCCCCGAATATTCTGTGCAGGCAGTATCAACTAAGATGCAAGAAGCCATCTTACGTCGTAATTCCACGAAATTAATATCGCGATGACGCTGTCCCGGGTTTCGTGAGCTTTGTCTTGCCCTCGTTCCCAGGTTTTAGCGATCCGGCGCTATTGGTTGCTAGAGGGCTGCTTGGACCGTTTTGCCTTTCTTTGCCCGTTGACTGTTGCTGTCTCCCAGGGTCTCCTCCCTTTTCTGTCAACAGCCAATCTCACCTTCCCTCTTTTCCAGGGCCTTGCGACTAAACCAAGAGGCCGGGTAGTCGCTACTGTGGTCCCCCACTCCACATTCTTTCCTCATTTCGCGCGGGCTCCGTCTCCTGGCCTCGCTGTCAGTCCCAATTATCTCTAATAGCTTGCATTTTCTTTTTCCCCTCTCATCGTTCTGCGGCCATATCCTCTATTATCATTCTACTCCGTATATTTTGTACACAAACTGCTTCACTCTTTCTCTCTCTCTCCTTTGTCTCTTTGGATATCACCATCTGCGGCCATGGCTCTGTGACACTGGCAAACACCTGCACCACGTCAAACGAACGATCCCCCATGCCTGCTGCTGGCGCCCTGCACCTAAATTCTAATACGCACCTGCGTTTGAACAATAGCGCCTGGTCTGACAACCAATACCACCCTCCCTCCTCGACCGCCTGACTCGTCCCTTCTCTCCTTCCTCGCTCCCTCCCCTGCGGCCAGCTGCAACTGCCACACCACATTGCTGCTGCTGTACACACGGGCTGCGCCGTCCGTCCACTCTTTCCCCTTTACTATTGCGCATTCGCTATTTTTGGCTCGCTTCTTAGGAGGAGACACTCACGCTCTCTGGGAAGTAGTTGGGGAGAAACGGGCACGGCCTCTTCTTCCTGTCTTCTCTCTCTCTCTCTCTCTTTCCTTCCTTTTCAAGTTCTTTCCTCGTGGAGAACTCATTGTGTCTTTGCCTCCCCGTCCGGTCCTTTTTGATCTATTTCCTTTTTTGTGGTCTTCTTTTTTCTAGCGAGTTTTGGGTGTTTGTGATTCTGTCATTCTCTCTCCTTGCGGACTATCTATCCGCTCATACTTGCACTTTGACGCCCCTTGCGACCCGTCGACGTATATTCTCTTTTGCGCCTGTGCCTGTGGACACTGTACCGAATCTCCCTCACACGACTCCTCCCCACCGTCATGGCTCCAGGACGGTCTCGAGGCCAGCCGGCAAAGAAGCACACACTGACCCTGGCGCAATTGGCTTCGTACGACGATATCTTGACTGATGCACTCGTTGACCATGTGAGTCTCGATCTTAACCCCGTTTCTGTTGTTTCTCATGCACCTCCTTTCCCTCTCCTGCTTTCTGTCTCTTGCCCACATGTCTGCCCGGGCCTCGTGGTCTAATGCCCTCTGTCCCAGGCCTTCTACTGGACAACAATCCCCAAGAACCGGCCCTCCTACCTGCCATCCCGCGGCGTCAAGGAAGAGGAAATCTCCAAGATCATCCAGACACATCTCGTGGTCACCCCGGATCTCCAGGTAGCAGAAGAGAAGTTGCTTGCGACAAGCGGCTTGGGCAAGTTCTACCGGGCCCTGAAGACGGACAGCGAGAAGGAGGATTTCCGCCGCCACCTGCGCCGATACATGCAGGTCTACCTGCCCGACTGCCCATTCGAAGTCTCGTCCACGAACCGCTACACCATCTTCCAGGAGGAAGCCAGCATCACCGCACGCCGATTCATCAAGTCGCACGAGACGATCAAATACCTCTCCGGCATCCAGGTCGTCATCACCCCGGAAGAGGAGGCGCAGCTGTCGGAGCGGAAGAAGGACTTTAGCATTGTGGTCAGTTCCCGGAAGAAGGAGGCAAATTTGTTCATGGGCCCAGCCCGCTTTGCAAACCACGACTGCGACGCGAATGCCCGACTCGTCACGACCGGCCAGGCCGGCATCGAGATCATTGCGACAAAGCCAATCAGCGTCGGCGACGAGATCACGGTGACCTACAGCGAGAGCTACTTTGGCGAGGACAACTGCGAGTGTCTGTGCAAGACCTGCGAGAACAACTTGGCCAACGGCTGGGCACCTCCCGAGGGAACCGTGCCGGTCAAGCAGAGCGTCGAAGACGGTTTCTTGAGCCCATCGCAACAAGGATATTCGCTGCGCAAGAGAGACGAAAACGCCCTTAACCGCGGAAACTCTGAGACTCCCTCCCTGACTCCGATTGCCCGACCAAAGGTCCGACGGACAAGACTCCGAAACACAACGCGGACGACTGACGCAACACCTGCGACCGACGCCGTACTCACACCAGATTTGGCAGAGGCTGGCAGCCTAGGAAGAAGCCGGAAGCGAGACGTGGACAGTCTGTCAACACCGCCCATAACACCGGCCAAACGGCAGAAGATTGCGTCTGCGGCGGAGGAGTCGTTCATCGCCGCACAGCCGCCTTCTCTAGCGTCAAGTTCGAGGAGCAACAGTTCGGTCGGTATCGACGTGAAGCCGTCTTTTGATGCAGATGGCGCTGCGATTCCACCCAGCGCGTCGGACACAACCGAAACGGTCCTTGTTATCCATTCCCCCAAGCCAACACACATTGCCCGAAGTATCCAAGTGCTCGAGCAGAATGGACAGCCAGCGAGGGAGGAAGCAGTCCAGGCCCCGACACCCGAGTCTCTTCCGCAGAGCGATTCCGATTTGTGCGAACCCGGCTCCATTGTTGTAGTGACCAGCCCTAAGGGTTTAAATGGAGAATCTCAAGAGTCTTGGCCGAATCCCGAGACCCCAGGGCCGGCAATGGATCTTCCCACACCAGATTCATTGAACAGCGCTGAGGAAGAATGCAAGATTCTTCAAGACAACGCTGATGCCAGCCTGTCAACACCTCGGAGGAACACGACATCCAGTGAGGATTCGAATGCGAATTCCGCTGGCGCTGGTGAAAAGGACAACGAAGAGGACGAAGAGGAAGAAGAGGACGAGTCGACTACAACACGGCGTGTTCCTGGGGACTACACATTGACACCACTGCTTCTTTCCGAACCCGAGACGGCGTGGGTGTACTGCACGGTCTGCTCGCAGGCTTTCTTGCAACACGACGCATATTACACGCGCATGTCTTGCCCACGGTGCGAGCGCCATTCGAAGCTTTACGGGTACATGTGGCCCAAGACAGAACCTGAGGGCAAGTGGGATAAGGAGGAGCGTGTGTTGGATCATCGACTAGTCCACCGGTTCCTGGATGCCGAGGACGAGGCCAAGATTCGCGGGCGGAAACACATTTCGTTGAGGGCTGCTTCGACTGCTGATGCAGAGGGTTCGACACGGCAGAGGCCTGCTGCTACGGGCGGCAGTTCCGGTCAGGGGTCAGGTATTTGGCGGAAGCTAAAGTATATGACGGCCAAGGAGGAGCCCAAGAAGAAGACTGCCAAACCGGCGAAGCCTTCCAAGCTGGTCAAGCCCGCCAAGCCCGCAGCAAAGGCTACACCAGCCAGGGCAATCAAAGCGGCAAAGCCAGTAAACACGATCAAGGCTGCCAAAGGCGTCAAGGTCACCAAGTCTTCCACGACACCGGAGACAGCAAAATCTTCAGAAAAGGATACCCGCCACAGCGAGCGCACCCGTAGGGCTAGTGCTAGGGCAACCCGTGCATGAGGATGAGCTGGCTCGACTTTATTTGTGGCCGCTCCTTTCTCAAGCTCAGTCACATCTAATGCTACAGTTAATATGCTTTCCTTTGTTTTCAAGGCGCTGGTGGAGACCTTAGCATTGTTTGTTTATTTTGCGTTTTAGACTTTTTGGGGGTCTTTTTGTTCATCGTTTTTTTTTTTCTTGACGTGAGATAGCGAGGAAAGCGAGAGGGAGAAGCAGGGGACGCATGTATGTATTTGTATAAGCATGTAGAAGAGGGCGACTGTATTAGTAGTGTTTACGTAGTCTTGTAGCTAGATATTCGTCGTGGACACATTAAATACCAAAAGACTTGTTCATATCAGAAACGTTCCAACCTGGGAAACCCAACCCCAAAATAAAACCAGTGATCCAAAACCTTTTTGGACTCCAAGAAAAAATGCACTTTGAAAATGTCCTGGGACTTGTTTCCATTCAACGCCAATCCGTGAAAACGCCTTTTGCAGAGCACAGCCCTGTTGGTTGTCCCAAATGTGTAACTGGGAGAAACAAAAGAAAGGGACAAAAAAAGAAAGAAAGAGAGAAAGAGAGAGAGAGCATAAAAATGGAGAATTGGTCCTTTTCATGTCCTCTTCATGTCGGCATGTACCACTCCCCCGTGGCCGTCGTCCCGAGATGGTTTTCCGGGAAATTGTCGAGCAGCGAGAACGTGTCGACGTCCATGGTCGTCGGGAGGTGTTGTGCCGGGGTGTTGTTGACGGGCGCGCCGCCGGGGGGCAAGTCCATGGGCATGTCGCGGTACGGGAAGGCGGGCAGGTAGCTGCGCATCAAGGTGTCGGGGGGGTCGGGGACAGAGGGGACAATGGTCATTTGGGGTTGGTCCTGTCGGTCAAGTCGACCAGGTCCGTCTCGGCCACCGGCCTGGCATGCCCGGATAATCTCTAGACTCCGCTGCGCCAGAGGACACGACGTCCGCCCCCCCTGCGCCAGGGCCCGCATAAACGTGTCGAGCCTGCTCGGCCCCCTCTCGCCGTCCTGGACCACCACCAGGGCCCCCGTGTACGCGCAGTACGCCATCAAGTACGTGATCCGCCCAAAGCCAAACGTCTGCTCCAGCAGCAGCAGCAGCCGCTCCATCGCCGCGGCGGCCTGCCGGCAGGCGGCGTGGTGGGCGGGGACGGCATAGAACGGCCGGTGGAGGAGGATGACGGACGCAAAGAAGAGGAGGCTAACATTATTAGGTCAAGGAATATTGGGAGGAGGAGGATGACGGATGCGAAGAAGAGGCTAGCCATTATTAGGTCAAAGAACATCGGGAATGGCTCGGCCGCTCTCCTAGGCTGGGACCTACTTTTGCGTCAACACATGCGGGGGACAGCACACGTCCGGCAGCGCCTCCGGGTCCAACACCAAATGAGACGGCGTCCGGGCGCGCCACGCATCGAGCCGCTGCCGGATGCCGTGCACGGCAGCGCCGTCAATGTCCCGCCGGCCGCCCGCCGGCCCGCGCTTCGAAAACGAGTACAGCTGCAGGATAATGTCGGACAGGATCACTGCGAGCCGGCACGCATTTTCAAAGCACGAAATGGCGTGCGACGGCACGGACGGGTACGGCCGGGCTGAAGAAGAAGAAGAAGAAGAGGTGGCAGTGGTGCTGTTATGATTGGCAGAGCTGTTGTGGCCATTGCCGGTTTCGCCGTAAAAGGGTGTCCACGCTTCGTGTTCCGCGAGGTCGTCCACTATATCGTTAGACTTGGCAGGGAACGGCGCTTAAAGAATGGCTTACGCAGTTCTGGAGACGCGTCTGGGGGGAGGTCGACCAGGGTGGGCATGCGGCCCAGGTAGAGGCTGATTGCTCTTTTTTTTTTTTGTTAGTTTGCAAGCAGCAAAAGCATTTCCACAGAGAGGGCTTTCACCTAACTTGTCCCAAAAGTAGCAGCTCCAGTAGAGCCTTTTCCGGATCTCGACGTCTTCGGCGTCGAGGTGGTTCGACTGGTGCAGGGGCTGCTGTCGCCGGCTGGCGTACTGCTGGAGGCCGAGGTCGCTGGCCATCCGGAACGCCATGCCGCTGTACAGCCACGCCTGCGAGACGCGGCCGTCGGCCAGGTCGCGGGCGCTGAGCTGGAGCAGTGCCTGCACTGTGGGAATGGTGCTCGGCCGGTGGATTTCAGGCGCAAGGAGCAGCCGGGCCCGCGTGAGGAGGGCAGGAGCAGCCCCGGCCCCTCCCACTCCTGCTCCCCAGGCGGCTGCGTGACCGCACATTGCCGTCAGCAGCAGCGGCGAGTAGTACTTGCCCCCCGTGGCCATGTCGCGCATAAACGCGGGCCGGTACACCCACATGAACGTCGGCGAGATCCACACCCAGTGCGTCTGCAGCAGCTGGGCCACGACGCCGCGCGGGATGTCTGTCTGCACGGCCGCGTTCCCCAGGGCAAAGTCTTCCCAGGCACGCGACTCGAGCGCCTTGGAGGCCAGCAGGGCGCGGATCTGTGATTTTGTGGCAGACGAAGCGTCTGGCGTTGCAGCAGCAGCAGCGGTGTTGGCGGTGACGTCATCGTATCCTCCAGTGACTATTGACGGCGGTGTGGCAGAGCTGGTGACAGTAGTCTGGCTGTCGAGAGATGAAGGGTCATGGACGGCCGACGTTGGGCCAAAGTATGAGAGCTGGGGTAGTGTTAGTGATACAAAGCAAGGGAACCGAGATCAGTTGAACTCCCGGAAAGGTCAACTTGTAGTTTATATAAGCAAAGCTTACTTTGCCGTTATTGTCAAGACCAATGTCAAGCAACAAATCCGTAGACGACGCTCTAGGAGGTGGACTTTGGGACTGGTCGTGATGCTGTTGTTGTTGTCGCTGTTGCATGTCCGGTGTGAGGATCACGTTGCCGGGCCCGATGGGCAGCATCGGCACGGTATTGTTGCCAGCACCATCTGCCAGGAGCCGGGGGTCTCCTGCCGCTTCCTGCTTCGGGCTGATGCTGATATTTCTGCTGCTGCTGTCACTGTTTGCTGCACCGCCTCGTCCAAATTGCTGCATCAGCGCGTGGTTCTGCTGCGTCTTGATCTCCAGCGCGTGCCGCAGGTCCGTGACGGTCTGCTCGGCGTCCTGCAGCCTCCGGGCCATGGCCACGATCTGGGACATGGGCGGCGGCTTTTCATAGCGGCAGTCGTCCTGGTAGACCTCGCAGGTCTTGCACGTCGGCTGTGTGCCGTCGCACCGTGTTTTCCGGGCCCGGCAGTTGGCGCAGGTGAGGCCCCGGTGCGTCCGCGGTGTGGTCCGGTCCGATTTTGTCTTGGACGACGACGACGGGCCGGCGGCCGCCGCAGCCTCGCTCGCCGGCGGCCCACTACTTGCCCTGCTGCTTCCCTTTCTTTTGGAATCCATAGATAATGAATGGACGGTACTCGTAGTCGTGAAGTGACTCCAATAATACCCCAACGATTGATACCCCAAAAAACAGGCCAGCTGGAGAAGAAAGAAACACGCACTGATAAACCGGAAGAGACAGAAGATGAGGGCGAAAGACGAAAGACTGAAAACAAAACAAGAAGGAAAGAAGGAAAGAAAGAAAAAATCAAAAAGAAAGGGCAAGCAAAGACAACATTTGATATGTTCCTGTTTCTTCTATCTATACCGTTGAACCCCAAAGGCAAAAAAGAAACATTTCCGAGTTTAGTAATGCCCTCGCCATCATCCCCCCCCCCTGGGACCCGTGTGTGGTGGACCACACGAGTGTGAGTGAAGACGGAGGGAAAAGAAACGCCGGGCAGACCCAGGGGTTCGTTTCGTTGACGGCACCCCCCTCTAAGAAAAAGGTTAATACCACTTGCTGGTTGTGGGTGTGCGCGGCAGCACGGTAAACAATGTGCGTGCGTCGCTTTGGGGTATCTTGGTATTCTCTGGGGGTATTCTTTGGGGTGTTGTATTTTTGTATTATTTTCCATGTATCTTTTTATTCTTAACCTTGTCTGGTACCTCGTAAGAGATAAAATAAACATTTCAACCATCCCAGTCCAGTAAGGATACTAATAGACTCATGTGTGTATACTAAACAATACCCATGCACAGGCATAACCCCAAAGACAGCCCATCCCAAATGTGATGCTTACGTGGATGTGAAGAGGCGTGGGTGAAGAGGCGGCTCTTTACTTCCTGCCACCAAAATGGGCATCTTATCAAACAGTTCACAGATCCCGGCGGCCCGGGATTTGGTCTCACAGCAAGCTTGAACATTTGGGTCTTTTTTTTGCGCCCCTCTCTTATGTCGTCGTCCTGTGTCTCTGGCCAATTTCTCCGTCTCGTATAGTTTACGGGCAATGCCATAGGACATGGGACATTCTCACCAATTGGGAGCATCCTTGCCCTAATTGGCCTTGTTCTCCGCGGTGGGGAGATGTTTGATCACTCCCATCTTTGCGGGCTACACACCATCCCCCCAAAACCCGGCACATGGACCATTGACGATCTCCATGGTCCCGACAAAGTTTTGGTTTGTATCCTTTTTTGTTCCATGGTGTTCTTTTTGGTGTTCTTTTTGGTGTTCTATGGTGTTCTATTTTTTCCACTTTGGCAAGGCTGTCATAAAGGTGTACACGCCCCCTGGAAGATGTACATGCCTTCCCCTAGGTACGACACGCCCCCTGAAAGAGGTAGACGGCTACTCCCCACGTAGATAGACTTACATTTCTTGCAGCCTTCATGCTTCGGCATTCGGCTTGTCGGCTTGCAGTCTACCGCCACTCTACGGTTTTCTAGAAGCATTCCCCGTGGATAGTAGAAACTTGCCAGACCCGTTTTAATGTCAATTTCCCAATGCAAAAATACTTGATCACTCGCCCCATCTCCGTGTCAGTCGCAAGGCGTGGGCTTGCCAGTCACACTCCCTGTTAGGTCCCATCTCCTAGACTGATGCATGGTCCTTGTTGCTGACAGGCTTTGGAGAGAGAGTTCCATTTTCAGGATACATGCACGGTTATTATGCAGCCGTGCTCACAGAAATAGAGTTTATCCATTTTTTCCGCTGGACGTGATGCAAGTACTGTCGACTCGAACGATCAAATTGCCGTCTTGGGAAAGGGTCTCGTTGCCTATCACCCCCGGCATGGACCCCCCATCTGGCATTAGCTGTGCGGCCAAGCCTTGTTGGGGATACGCACTTTGAAGCATGTGTGCTTGGACGACAAATCAAAAATAAAAGTAAGAGCGAGGGCGAGGGCGACGACGACGACGACGATGACCAGTTCTCAGTGTTCACTGTGGGGTGTTGTCAAGAGGTTTTTGCAGTGTTAGTGCTTATGGCAGCCTTTTTGGAGGGGTCCGTTTCTTTTTTTTTTCGCTTAGCGGAATGGTAGCCTCATGCATTACCACTGTTGCATACTGCTTGGCCACGAGAGGCGGGAAAGGACAGGGCCATGGGGCCATGGGGGTGGCCCCGGGCAGCCACGGGAAGGGGAAGCGGGAAAGTTCAGCGTCGGTTTCCGACAGAGTCTGTGAAAATAAGGCCGACAACAAGGTTAAATCGAGTCTTGGCCGCATGCAGAAGTCCTGCCCCAAGAGGAAGTACCGGCTTGTATGGCGTGTGCGTGTGCGTGCGTCTGGACATGTCCATTTCGACTCACCGATTGTTCTGTTCTGAATCTCCTGATATGCTGGGCGCTGCGTCAGACACTGCAGCGGAAGACTGCTAAAAAAAGAGAAAGCTGCCAAAAAGGACAAGCCACAAGTGCGGCGTCCCCGCGTGAATGTCGGGAAGCGAGAGCAAGATGGGGGCAGGAAGCCACAGTCGGTGTCGGTGCTTGATGGAGACGACACTGCCATGGCCATGGTCGGCATCGGCGCAATGTTGAACGCGTCTCTCAACGGCATGGAGAGACTGTCGTGCCGAAAGGACGCGAGGCCTCTCTCACCAAGCCTCCCCATAAGCTATCCCACAAGCCTCCCCATAAGCCTATCCCACAAGCCTACCTCACATCTGTCCTTGACTTTATCCGGACGTCGGCTGTCTGCAAGGTCGGCGACTGGCAAGGTTCGAGAGACCGACACCCTGGGCAGGGTCCACGCACATAGCACTCAGCCCTGCGCCCATGCAACTCTGTGATGGAGTGGCATAGAAGAAAGGGGGGGTTCGCAAGTGCTTAGCAAATTGGTTGATAATGGCTGTGTCATCTCCCTTTTTTGGAAAAGGGTTCTTTGGTCGTCGCCGTCCATCTCTGTCCATGGTCGTCATCGTGTCCAGGGCCTTATTTGGAAATCATATTTGGAATAAAGTCCCCAAAAAAGGAGGCTCACTGCCTGAGTCGGGGGTCGGGGGGATTCGATGATCAGGTCAGCACCTCGATTCGGCTACTCGGAGAGTATCTCGGTTCGAAGTCGGGGAATTTGTCAGACAATCGTGCTCGTCTAGATGGACGAGCTGCATTATTGTCTGTCGGTTTGTTGTTTTGTTGTTTTGCTGATCGTCAAACATCTCGACTTGACACTTTTGATGAGAACAAGACTTTCAAACAGGAGGACTCCTTAAATGTTTGAGAAAAAGGCTCTCTCCATCGGCAACTGTCCGAAGAGAACGAGTCTTGTGTTGATTCGGGAGGAGCGGCCCTGGTCAAGTTCCGCGGACACTCGGACCGTTGGACTCGAGGAAGCATGTATCCGGGCCGGGCCGTGGCAGACCGTGTGTGGCAGCCGGCCATGTGTCCCAGCAAGCGGTTTTGCAAGGCTAACACGAGGTCGCAAGGCTGACTGACAGTTTGGCTTGTTTGGTGGTTAACGCTGAACGCTGGCACCTAGCAATGGTCATTCAACGAGCAGCTCTAAACTCAGCTCGCGACTGTATTTAAAAGCTCTAAACGTCATGACAAGCTTTCCTAAATCATAGAACAAAACATGTCCGCTGCATTCCTCCCATGGAAACTAACGGGTTCGGCACTTCCGTCATCGGATTTTACAATGCGTATTTGGAGGGGCGGTTGATCTGCCATACAGGTTTCGAGCTTGTTAGCTCGCCCAGCTCTGGGCAGCTCCATGTGATTCTGCTTCTGTAAACTCTCCCAGACAAAAGACAGAATATATCTCACGGGCAAGTTTAGCGACTCTACGCAGTTAATTCTTTGTTCTGGATCCTGTTCTGCCCACGCATCGAGTCCTTCTTTTTTTTTTTACCGCATCCGCCCTCTCTCATCCTCCGATCCGATCCGTTCTGCCGAGGCCGAATCGCCGAACCGTCGCCATGTCGACCGACCCGATCGTCAAGTTTCTCAAAGAGTTCTCAGCGTAGGTCGAGCAGTCCTTGCAGGTCATTTCTGGCTCTGACTGTCTAGGTGCGATGTCTCGGACGCTCTGCTGAAGCTCAAGGTGCCCGACGGAGGATTCCTGTCCGGCATCTCCATGTACTCCCCGAAGCGCCAGGAAGGCGACACCAAGATCGTCGGCCCGGCGTACACGGTCAAGTACGTCCCGCTGAGCGACCCGACTCCGAAGAGGGAGGGACACTATGTAGGTCTCCCGGTTGCGAGTGGCTGGTCTACGGGCTCTCATCAATCCCGGTTGCGAGTGGCTGGTCTACGGGCTCTCAAGGGTCAGCTGGTCTACGAGCTCTCAAGCTGACTTTTATTTTTGCTCCCAGATCGACTCGATCCCCGCCGGCTCGGTCGTCTTCATTTCTAGCCCGCCCGCCCCGAATGCCGTCTTTGGCGGCCTCATGGCGACGCGCGCGCAGCACAGCCAGGCCGCCGGCACCGTCATTGACGGCAAGCTGCGCGACCTCCAGGAGCACCGCGACCTGGGCTTCCCCGTGTTTGCAAAGGGCGTCAGCACGGCGTCGCCGAACCAGTCGGCCAAGGTGGTCGGCGTCGACGTGCCGGTCAAGCTGAACTCGGCCGACGGCCAGGACGTCACCATCAACCCGGGCGACTACATTGTGGCCGACATTGACGGGGTGGTCGTCCTGCCCAAGCATCTCGCCGAGCAGGCGCTGCCGCTGATGCGCAAGCAGGTGACGGCGGACGAGCAGATGGCGGTTGCGATCAAGCAGGGGATGACGTTTACCGAGGCGAGCAAGAAGTTCCGCGGAAAGATGTAAAGCGGAGCAAGACAAAAAGAACAGCCAGCTAGAATGGAAACGAGAGAGTTTACAAGAGCAGCCCTGGGCTGCCAGTCATTACAAGTCTTTTAGACAAGGCCATTCACTGACATGATGCTTGAGGGTATCGTTTCTCATTGCATAATCCCTATGCTGATCCTAGTTTTTCGTGTACTGTTTTCGTGTACTGCTTTCGTGTGATGTCTCCTTTGTTCCTACCCCCTCCATTTCATTTATTCCATTTCCCTCACTCTAATCCTCCTTGCTGTCGTTCTCCTTCTCGTCGAGGCAGATGCACAGAGCAGCCAGCAGCGACTTGTCCATGCCCGGGGCCGAGTCGACAGCGTACGACTGCTTGTCAAAGAGAGCCTCGCGGGCGTTGAACCACTTGCGATCGATGCGGCCGACCGTGTTGCCAGTGTCGTCATCGACAATGTAGGCCTCGGTGTCGCGGAAGTTGCCCTTGACAAAGATGGACTCGTCCTTGCCGGTGCCCACCGACTTGAACGAAGCAGCCTGTTTAGAACCAAAGACTGGGATGGAAACGAACGAGATTAGCTGCTATCCTGGACGATTGACATTTCCAAGTTTTTTTTTCCCATGTGTTGACTCACGCGACATCTTGTCCTTGACCTCGAAAAACTTGGTGCCGTCGGGCTTCTGCAGAGCATAGGTGGTGTGGAGCAGGTGGAAGTGCTCCTTGACAATGTCAAAGACGTGCTCGTTGGACTGCGCGTCGTAGACGGCCTTGCGGCCGCCCAGCGAGAAGACCTTGCCGTCGACGCGGAGGAACGGCCGGCCGTTCTCGTCGGTAATGTCGAAGCTGTCGCCCGTCAGAGAAAAGACCTTTTCCTTGAGCACGATCGTCTCGGTGCGGTCGCTAATGTACTGCGGGAAGACGCCGACCCGGTCGGGCAAAGGAGGGAGTTCTTGGCGGCCCATGTCGATGTTGGGAATGGAGATTTGTGTTTGGTGATGGAGTGGCTGTGGATGGAGAAGGATGGCAAAGACGTCAAGATCTGTCAAAAATGCCAAGGTAAGAATCTGTCAGAATTGGAGACTTTGGGGGGGGGACCAGCTGTTTTGTATCTCACCCGAATGAAAGGCCCGGTTGGCTAAAAAAGGACCCTTCGTTAATGCGAGACCCTTCTTAAATCGCCGGCCGAAAATGGCTCGTCACGTCAGAAACCCGAAAAAAAGGTTCTGCTCATACATAATGCTCCAGCTCCTCGCCGTGTTTGGCCCTGGCGCCAGACGCCGGAAACAGCCTCCTTGTGCCAGAGTGGGCAACAGGCGGGCTGAACTTTTGCGACGGCCGCTCTTGGCGATCCGCGAACTGGTCCCCGAAATGACGGCTGTGGATAACCATTCAGCCCGGCCTGGCCGTGTGTGTCCCTCTTTTTTGGAGCTTTTTGGAGGGGTGTGTGGTGGAGTGGCCTGGTGGGGAGCTCACCTATGGCGGGCTTTTGTCTCTGCCCGGCATTCCTTTTTTTTTTTTGGATGGATCTCTAAAAAGATAAGCTTAGCAGCTGAAAGAGCTGAGTGAGGCGGGTAACAATCTCAACGTGGGGCGATTGGCCGCCGGTGCTGGAGTGTGGCAACCCATGTTTGAGCTTGTGTCGTCTTTAAGGATTATTGTCCTGTTTCGCAATCCGCTGGAATCACCGTCGAGTTTGAGTCCTCATACAAATCGGACAAAAAAATGGCCGTGCCCGGAATCAAAATGCTACAGTCTCGGAACGGCCACGATCGTGCCTTCCCGAATCTGGCGCAGCCCCGGAGCGAAAGTTGCTCCGGGACGCACCAAATGCCGAGCCGAGGCTGGCTTGCCAACGTTGTTCTTACACTCTGTGATACGCCAAGCTCGGCAAATACCACCAAAGGGGTGATTCATTGGGGTGCTGTTCCCCTGAACGAAGAAAGAAGAGCATGCTGGCAACCGTCTTCCGCGGAGAGCGTCAACTATCTCCGAAACTCCGCGACAACAGAAAAAGACAAAAGGTTGCTGTTCTCTTCAAAGTCGTATCAAACGCCAATTGACAGGATCAACTCAACTCGCACGTCTTGACCAACATGAGCTCCATCACAACGGCCCTCGGCATCGGCGCCGCCGACGCTGCCGGCAAGGTCATCAACCTGGCGCCGGCCTACATTGCCTTCCAGTACTTTTACGCCAACCTCATCCTCTCCTCGCGCGCCCTCACCATGCGCGCCGGCCTCGACCACAACGAGAACCCCCGCCAGGACCTGGCCAAGTTCGGCGACGAGGCCGTCCGCGCCGGCAAGATCACCAAGCAGCAGCTCGGCAAGATGCAGCGCACCGCCAGCGCCTCGGCCAACTCGATCGAGAACTTCCCCCTCTTTGCCAGCGCCCTGATCCTGGCCACAGTGGCCGGCGTCGGCCGTGTGACTGTCAACCGCGTCGGGCTGCTGTACACTGTGGTGCGCCTGGTCTACGGCTACTGCTATGCCAACATTGACCACCCGACGTGGAGTCTGAGCCGGGGCGTTGCCTACTGGGCCGGCACTGGAGCCAACTTGTATCTACTCTGGCAAGCTTTTGCCAAGCTGAACGAGTAGGGGTGGGGGGATGTGTAAATAGTAAATACGCCAATACGATCCAGGTGGAAGAAGAAAGCTGCGGGAATCGGGAGACAAGAGTGTTCAGCGTATTTAAAGCATCTCAAGACCCACTCAATCTCGACGTTATATGTAAACAAAATCAAGTGGAAGCATTTGAAATATCAATCATTTATAACGTCAATCAAGCCTATTGTATTTTGTAACGA
This sequence comes from Raffaelea albimanens, assembly GCA_002778245.1. Classification (NCBI taxonomy): domain Eukaryota; kingdom Fungi; phylum Ascomycota; class Sordariomycetes; order Ophiostomatales; family Ophiostomataceae; genus Raffaelea; species Raffaelea albimanens. The sequence goes on along the minus strand of PCDJ01000006.1, from coordinate 969,923 downwards.
CTTGTCAAAGTGTGCTCTATTGTGTTTCCATTCTATCAAGTTTCATTATCATGATATCCATCCCAAGAAAAGACAACCCAAAGATGGAAAATGCCATGCAAATGCCAAACAAACGATAATGCAAAGCCCCATAACGTCTATCCTCTATGTGTTCTGTCGTGTGTCGTGTTCATGGTGTGTTTGTTTTTGTTTTGTAGTTTTTGCGATTTTCTTTTTTTTTCTGAACCCTGGTTTTGTGGTTTTTTTTAGATTTTCCTTTTTTTTCTTCTGGGCTCTCCTCCTCCCCTCAAATTATGCCCGCATCCATCAATGCATCGAGATATTCTTGCCCGTGGACTGGCCCGTTCGGGTCGCTTCCCGTCTTGTCCACCACAAACCGCGCCGTCGACTTGCTCACCAGCTCCTCGGCCTTGCCCGCCGCCATCTGGTAGACGTGCACGCGCAGCTTCCAGGTGCCCTCTTTGCGGATGCGCACAGAGGGGAAAACAAAGTAGAGCTCTCTGGTCTGCTGGTCGGCGGGGGTGGCAGGCGTGGCGGGCATGGCGTTGGGAAACTCGAGCTCTGAAGGGCTGGCCGAGTTCTGGCCGACAATGTGGTCGTGGCAGTTGCCGTCGACGTCGTAGAGGTTGATTGTGGCAAACAGATTCCACGGGTCAATATCAGACGTGATGCGGGCGCGGGCGACAGTGGGCGGCACGATTTCCTCGTGGACGCGGACGCGCGGGCGCGGCTGCACCACAATGGTGAGCTTGTTGGTAGCAGCAGCGATAGCCATTGTGAAGAGTTGTGCGGAAGCGATGGTTGTATGAAAGTTAATGTTGAAGGTTGAAGGTGTGCGTTTTGCTTTGAATGTTTGAGATGTGCTGAGCAGTGTTCAGTGTTGAGTAGATCGCGTTGATGGTAATCCAAAAGCGAGAGTTGAGGGACGAAGATGCCGGCTTCTTATAGACTCTGGCAGCCCAAAATGTGTTCAGAACGAAAGCTTGTTGTTTTGCTTCGCCGGGTAGTTGACTTTGGCTGGAGCAGGGGTTGTAAGTTGTCCAAAATTAGGTCGCCCACTGATCGAGGGTTAGCAGGCTTGTTCGCGGAACAAAGGGGGCAGGACTAAACACTAAAGTTGTTTAGAACGGCACCGGGACAATAAACTTGCAAGTCTCTCTCATCAATGTGCATATGACAGTTGTGGAGGTGAACTCTAGTTCAACTCAAAAGAAGTTTTGTTCGGGAGGCTGAGCTGAACGAAGATAGGCGAACAAAACAACAAGCGGTATCAAAGAATGGAAGACCCGTTGAAACAAAACCTAAAAAATAACACTGAATGATGCGTGAAGAAAAGAACCAAAACAGAAAACGAAAGAGGCAATCCGAATGCTCTAGATATATCTTGACCACGCTGGGGCAGACAGGGTGTTCCCGAGAAAGAGAAGAGTTGGGTGTGAAAAAATCAACACTCAATAACGAGACGGACAATACAACTAACGACCCAACAGTAAGTCACAGTTCTGTCATTAATTGGCCGCGTTTGTTCTGATACACCTCCCTTGCCTCATTTGGCACCCCCTTGAGCTCGGGGTAGTAGTTGATCTCTTCGAACCGTCCAACTGGGGGCCAAAAACATGAATGCCGCCCAATGCTATTTATATTAAATTATTCGCCTATCGATAGGTGCATAGATTAAGCAACAAAAAGAGCGAAGGGCTCTGCAGCTCGGATCCGGCGAGGCTGTCCCACCACCAAATTGTCATCGGCCCCGTGTGCACACCTACCCGGATGCTGGTTTTCGCAATCCAACACAAACTGCCATTCCGGACCGCATTCTGAGTTTTCCCCGCGAGAAATTCGGTCCACCATCCGACGGCAAGGCCACACTGACTCAGTTCACCTGCTGTACAACCAGCGGATATCCCGACGCGTCGACGCTCTGGACGGATTCGTGATGGATGGGACGAGCCGGCAGAAGATGATATTGGAATTCGGGCCGTCTCCGCGTATATGCCAGAAAAGCAGCGGAATTTCCGGAAAGAAAAGATGGCGGGACAGACTGCAGATTTGAAATTACACGACAGACGATAAGAAGAAGGCAAAGAAGAATCCCAAGAAATCGAACAACCCTGGCACAGAAAACAAAGGCAAATGCCGGGCCGGCCCCATATCCAGCGTCACAGGAGAGCAGTACATAAATAGCAACACTAGCAGCGGTGATCGATCTTGTCCTACTTCTGCTTGCATACATTGACGGCGCGGCTATGTCTCTTCTGCAATTTTCCAGGACAGGGACAAAGGACGAACAGTCTGCTTGAAAGGGAGCGGACTTGTTTCTCAAAAGGGAAGAAAAGAAGGAAGAAAGAAAGGAAGCCAGGATAAAAAAAGAAACAAGAACTAGATACCAGAAGACAGCAGACAGAAGACAGAAGATGGATGACGGAAGAAAATCCCAACACCCGTCCCTAGCTTGGGCACCTCATTGTGTCTCCTGCAAACAAGTCCAATCAGACAACGCATCGCCGGAGAGCGGCTTACACTGGAAACGGTTTGATCCCATAGGAGGGGGAGCGGTCCCACTTTTCCCTGTTTTTGGCGACGGCAGCACCCTAGCCAACCCTACGCTGTAACTTTCTCCAGGCTCTCAAACTCCCTTCAACTCCTACCGAGTAAGATGCTTTACCAAACCACTTGGTGTGTGACTGGCCACTGCTTCTCGCTTGAGTTGGACGGCAGTTTTCCTGCTGGGGGCCCTCTAATTGGGGGGGAGTCTCCCTTGTAACAGGCGATTTGCCCGACCCGTGTTCAATTCAATGTGAAACTGTTCCAAATCACAGCTGCTCGTTGCTATCATCTCCCTGTTGAACTAGGAAGCCATCCGAGTTTTGTGCCTGGTCTTCAGAGGGCTGTCCGCGGTTGCCTGTCGCGGCTCTCGTCGAGTATCCCGCACATCGACATTCTGGAAGCTGCCAATATCGCAAATAGCAAGTAAATACCACGTGATCTGACCACCATTTCGGCAATTTCGGACGCAACGACCTGCTAGATCGCCGTCATTTGCCAGGCTCCCATCTATGCCCACAATTCTCTCACGCCGTCTGCCACAGCTTTCTACTCCTGGGAGGCCTTTCTGCGTCTTTTCCTGGATTCGAAAGGACCAAAAGCATGCATGCCATGGACCACGACGTGTTCTCCCCCTCGACGTTGACCGAGTCTTCAAACTCAAGCTGCTTGTGATAACGACCGTGACGAGGTGACGAGGTGACCTGTATCTTGCCGACTGCAACGGTTGCAGCGAAAGCGGTGAGCGTGTAATGAGAGATACGTAACCCTTCGACGGCGACGCTTCACTTCACGACACACGCGCCTTTCGTTTGTATTTCTTCTTTTATTCTGTCTCTGTAATGGATCCCCCGGCACGACCTCCGCGTCCGGCTGTGCAGCGAAAGGCCCTACCCAGGCCCCCTCCGGCAGACGAGGCCAGGGGAGGGTTTGCAGCTGGACCGCCGCCGCCGTACGAGTACAGGCAAACCGAGAGGATGGAAATGACGGGCCTGCCACCACCACCCCTGAAGGTGAACATAGACCCGTTCGGAGTTGTCGACCAGAAGCTGGGAGACCTGCACCTGAACGACAGGAAAGGATCGGCAAGCTACAACAAGAGCCCTTCTTATTCTTATGGGCCGGGGCTGGAGCAAGGGCCGGCTCGAATGGCTCCACCACAAAGAACAGGGACGAGTTCGACGACTGCTACTTCAGCGACATGGTCCACTGCGCCCTCGAGCGCTTTCCCATCTCGGGCCACGACATTTGACACGATACTCACCACACCGACAATCTCGAGGACACCGACGCCTGTGGGCTACCAGCAGCCAAAGCCACCGCTGCCTCCACTGCCTGCTGCTGGACAATATGCGCCAGCCCCCGTGAACAACCAGAATGTTCGGCCTCGCACATCTGCCTCGTCGGCACCAAGGCCAGCACCAGCGCCGGCGCATCCTGACGGCGCCAGCAAGGACGATGCCGCAGTGCCGTCCTTTTGGAAGACGGCCTTTGATGAGACGCGCTTCTTCGCCGGTGGCCTCATCCACAAGCCATACGAGTCCACCAAACACTACACCATCCTCCGCCACTCGCCCGGCCTCATCATGTACCGCGGCCCGTCTACGTGTGTCATTGTCACGCTCTTCTCTACGCCCGACCACCCTATCCCGGCTGACCGCACCGTCTGGATGCAGCAGCGCGGCTTCTCGGGAGACACGGGACTCAAGCTCAAGTCTCTCGTGGGCGCCCGCGGCAGCTGGCTCGATGTCACGCCGGAGCGCCGCGCTGCCCCCAAAGACCTGCCAGCTGCAGACGAGCGCGGCTACCAGCGCGACATTGCCAAAATCATGAAAAAGGCCAAGCACGGCGAGAAGTCGCTGGCCAAGCGGGTGCCGCGCGAGACGCTGGTAGTGCGGATACCCAATGCGTCCGTCGACGGCTACTTTCGGCTGGTCGTCTGCACCGGCGGAGGCACTCCGGCTCCAGGACAAGCCACCACAAAGCGCAAAGTCCTCTGTGGGAGTCCCGTGTTCCGGATTGCCAGCACGTCGACCGATTCCAGCATATTCCGCGGCGCCAGCCTGCGGACGCTTCCGCTCGAGGCGGGCGTCAAGATTGCGTCTTTTGTCGGGACGAACACGGTCTCGACTCTGGCTGAGCCGGTCGTCGGCGCCGTCCAAACCCAGGTGGAGAGGTTCCAGCCGGGTACGGCGACGACCCTGGCGGCGACAGAAGCATACGGCAAATCAGGGATCCAGTCACGACTGGACGCAGCAGGCGAGCGGTTCCAGGCGACAAGGGAGAACGCGTACCAAGCCTATGGCAGCGAAGGGCCAGGCCCTGCAGAGGACGACCTCCCACCCGAGGTCATTGGCGCCGACACGGGTCCCGAGAAGCCGTTTCCCATTACGTTCCAGGGCCGCGTCGTTGCTGGCACTGGCCGCAGCACAGCCCAGCTGGGGGTGCCCACGGCCAACATTTCCGCCTCTGACGTCCCCGACGACATTCGGATGCGCTTCAAGGGCACATACTTTGGCTGGGCGACGGTCATCCCTAGCAACAAGAAGGGAGCTTCAGAAGACTCTCGGATAGTCAGCGACTGGATCGAGGCTGTCATCACGGTGGGCCACTCGCCGTGGGCCAACGCGGCCACAGTGGTCGGCCGCAACGAGGTGGCCGTGCATCTGTTTTACGATGCCAGAGGGGCCACGTTTGTCGACACCAAGCTCAAGATTATCCTGATGGGCTTCTTGCGAGCAGGCTCGACCATGGACGCCCAGACAGTAGAGCACGACGCGCCCATCGTGGTGACCAGCCTGAGCCGGACGCACTGGGGCCCGCAGGCGACGATGCAGCGGATGCAGACCGAAAGGAGCGCACGCAGCATCCAGGACCGATATGTGGACACGCGCGGCAATGTGCAGAAAAAGGTGGACAGGATACCGTTGCACTGGGCAGGAGTGCGCACCTCTGGAGCAGACATGCGGGACCAGCTGTACGGCAACGGGGGGTACTGGGTTCCGAGGTGATGGATGGGATGATACATAATATTTGGACCGACCCTTTACAGAGATGGGATGGATACGACGATACATGATAATAGCTTTGGCAATACTTGATCTTGAATATATGAGATTTGAGAACAAGGATCCTTGCAGCTTTCAGGAATGTTCTGTAGTATTTCCATAATGATCAACAGGGACAAACTCCCGACATCCTTCCTTGCGACTTGTTCGAGGCCGACACCGGCAGACTCAAAACTACCGCATCGTGTGCCTGTGAGGGTGTACACTACCTCTGCTAGCCAGGAACGACGCGCAGCTTGCCCACTTTCTGTGGACTTGTCACGTTCTGGCCGGCAGCTCGCGGAGATGAATACCAAAGAGCTGGATATGCCAGTGGAGCTGGCCGGGGAGCTGGACTAGGAGCTGGAATGGGACTGACATGAAAGCTCTCCCCTGCACAAGATGGAGTGTGCCAACTCGCGAGGGCGTGATAGGCTCGAAGCAAGACTCGGCGTGGGATGGTCTTCTCCTATTTTTCGCCTCCATCCCACTCGGTATCGCAGAGGTCCCTAAACAAAAGATGTCCGGCTTACACGCAAAGATAGAGAGTCCCTGCTAATCTATGGTGCAATCCCCAGTGATACTGTGCAATCACATAGCGAGATACCTTAAACTCGTAGTGATACACAACAGACCCCTTGCGACAATCTCCCACGGATCGACCGGCAGACAGTTCCGCGTATGTTCCATGCATATCTGGCAGTTTCCACAGATTGTTGTTTACGATATTGTTAGATATGAGCACGGTAGGATGCGATGCCCTACCAGCCAGCGCATTGTGCCATCGCTGTGGCGCTGCTGACGTGCCAGCGCTCGAAACATCAGTGCACAGGAATTAATGCAATTTTCCATCAAAAACGCTCTCGTCGATGGACACGAAAAATGTTGCAATCGTGTCCATAAAGGCCCCCAAGCCGGGCCAAGATCCCTTTGTTTGATGAAAAGTCTTATCATTTAGGGGGCTGGTCATGAGTCTCGGAGCTAATAGCTCTCAGTGTCGCAACCAAGCCCCGACAATATTGCCACTTTCGCCTTCCTGGTCTGGATTGCGTCTGCTTTCCCCAGACTCGAGATTATCTTTTTGATTACTCCTGCTGTTTTTGGGCGGGTACCTCGCTGGATACCTGCGATAGGAAGGAGCGACCTGTCCTGATTGTTATGAGCCGTGAGCACGTGCTGTGAGGCAATCGCTGCCAGACAAAGTGGTATGAGGTGATTCTTGTTAACAGCGATGGCGACATCGTCTGCCAGCGGTAGGAGACCGAGAGCCGCGCACTAACACCAGCTACCCGTCCCTGCCAAACCCACGGTAAAATTATGCGATGTCGCCATACCTGACGAAAAGCACCAAACGGAAGGCGGTGGCGGCAGCCCTGCGAGTCGGAGGAAGGCGCGACCGAGTGGTACTGCCAGCAGTATCCTCAATCGGCGATGCTCCATGCAGTAATGCCATGTACCGCGAATCTTTACCAGGCCCAGCAAATCTGCCTGCAGCTGCCAATAGAATCGCTGCTTAGAGCTTTTTTTCAACTACTTTGCAACTATGAGAGCGAGGCCAACGCCCAGAAACGCACCGAAAAAAAACACAAATGGCCAAATAAAAACCAGCAATTGCGGCCGAGAAAAACGGGCGAACGAACCGATTAATAAAAAAGGGCGGCCAGGCGAAGGCGAAAATGCATTAAAATCGCTTTTTTTCGCACTCCAATTTGTCCCACCGCCCGCCGTCCACCGCCTGGCGAACCCCTCCCGTCCCTTGGTGGCCATTCTGTTCTCGGAAACTTTTTATTGTTAGCTCTTGCGTGCTTTTCATTGTGGGTTTTTTTCTTGCACCCAGCGCCCCCCCGTGACGAAATCCAGCCCAGCAGCAGCCAAACACAGCCAAACATAGCCAGGCTGGTGCTCGTGTGAGGATTTCGCCATCTGCGACGGCCGCCCGACAGCCGCGCTGCACTGCAATTTTGCTGTGACTCTTGCGGCAACCGTCGACCGACAGCCGCTCGACGACATCTATATCCATCTTTGCCCTGACGCCGATTTTCGCCGCTATTGAGATCATCACCAAATTGCATTGCATGACCGCAGGGCCGTTCTCATTTAATCCTCGCATGCCGACAGTCCCTGCCTCGCTCCCGTCGCCGACACATTGCGAACACCCTCGAACAAGCCCTCTTCCCGGCCGCACGCACCCTTGTCACCGCCTGGCCCAGCGCAGTCCAGCTTCCCAACTGAGACAACGGTCACCTCGGACCAGCCAACAGGCAAGCCAACAACAAACGCGCACGCCCTGCAACACGACGGAGCACGGAGTAGCCCCGAAATCGAACACGAAACAGAAAAAAAGACGTCTTCGCTTTCTTTGTTGCGCAAATCCCCAGCCTCGATCGGCATACCACATACCGTCGCAGAGCCAATCTCGCCTATATCTGGGCTGTCTCTGGGGGACTTGCCGCCGTCGCCAGCACGCCATCTGGCGCATCCTTGACCACAGCCTATGGCGGTCAGCGTCCTGGCATAGTCCTGGCATAATTCTGACGACATCTGGTCTCAATGGCCCGTCCGCCCAGCTCGTGTAGAGTGTTTCCTTAGCTGTCTCCGGGGCTGCGCAACCTGCGCGACCTCCCCAAACAACCTGCCTGCTGAGGCCTGAATTCGCCATTTCCCCGTTACAGGGCGACAACACACACGTCGACTGGAAGCCCATCTCGATACGCCAGCCACAAGCACACACCCCCCCTTCCTCCTCCTTGTGTTCCTTCCTGGCCCCCCGTCCTGCTACCCCTTGTTGACCGTTCCTCCTTTCTTTTGCGTCCACCGCCTGAGCAACGCTTGCGGTCGACTGCCGTAGACCCCATTCGCAACCGCTCACACGCCCCGCCTCCTGCCTACTCTGGCACGTCTCGGACACTTTGGGTTGTCACACCCCCCCCCTATCCATATACCTTTTTCTCTCCCTACCGGTCTTGCCTCTTCTTCGCTATGGATGACGCCAGGCCAAGCGCTGTGCTGGTTGCCCAGCCTGGTGCTGGTCGTGCTGGTCGGCACTCGTCAGCAACCACCGATGAATTTGTGGTGGTGCCTCCGCATTCCCCATCCGATTCTTCCGCTATAACTTCTCCCCGTCATTTAAATCTCTACGGCCCAACTGCCGCTGTCACCGCCTCCTCCTCTCCCTCGACCCCTTCGACCTCGAGACTCCCGACCTCCAAACACTCCCACAACGTCACGGCAACAGGCACTGCGACTTCGAGCACCGGCACAAAATCGACGACATCGACATCGCGGGATGTAGCGGTGTCCAACGGCCTGCACCAGGCGGACACGGAGCAAAACTGTGACCGGACACGACCTGAAGAACAAGACCACCAACGACGCCTCACCATGTCGTCCCAGCTCATGAGCAGGACGGTCACACCGTTCCTCAAGGACCACATCCCAGGGCTCTACTCTCCCCTCGCAAAGAAGGACACGATCGTCTCTATGCAGGGACAGAACCGCGATCCCAACAGCCGATACTGCTACCGCCATCGACCAGACTCGAAATGCCGCCGCGCAGCAGACGAGGTCAAGATGGCCAAGATCCAGACTGTACGTTGTTTCCTACGACCGTGGTTGTTGTTGACTTTGGTGCCATATATTGGCGCTGTTGCCTTTTTCGCACACCGACTAACACATTGCCCCACAGGAACTCGAAAACCTCAAACCCGACGACCAGCAAGCCATTACCCATGTTTGGTCTCTCTTCTCAGCCGCGCCGGCCAAGCACCGCGACCTCATGCTGCAGGGCATCATGACACAATGTTGTTTTCCTCAGCTGTCAAAGGTGTCTCGCGAGGTCGCCGACCAGCTGAAAATCGACTTTATTACAGCCCTTCCACCAGAAGATACGTCCCCCCATATTTATTCACTTCCTTCCGTGATGATCTGTACGCAAAACTAACATTCCCTTTACTGGCCTACAAGATCCTGTGTTACCTCGACCCAATGTCTCTGTGCCGTGCCGCTCTTGTTAGCAAGCAATGGCGCGAGCTGGCCGACGACGACCAGGTTTGGTACCGCATGTGCGAACAGCATAGTACGTTGGCTCCATATATACAATGCAATACCACCCTGACTAGGAACCGAAATACTAACTACCTACAGTCGATCGCAAATGCACAAAATGCGGCTTTGGCTTGCCATTGCTGGAACGGAAACGTCTTCGCGACTGGACACGGATGCAGCAGCTGTCCCAAGACCGCCGCGAAAAGGCATGCAAGCCACGTGTACCTATTAAGGCCCCGACATTGCCTGCACCGAACTCCCTGCGTGCCCCGAGTCCGATGAAGCGCGAAGCCAGCGAGGCACATGAGGAGCACTCGCATGCTAAGCGCCACTGCGCAAGCTCTCCTGAACAGGAGGACCGCAAGCCTCGGGCATGGAAGGACGTGTACCGGGATCGTTTCCGGGTCGGGTACAACTGGCGCAACGGCTACTGCGACGTCAAGGTGTTCCGCGGGCATGACAATGGCGTTACATGCCTTCAGATTGATGATGTCATGATGGCAACCGGCTCGTACGATGCCACTATCCGCATTTGGAATCTGGAGACGGGCAAGGAGACGCGTGTTCTCCACGGACACCGGCAAGGCATTCGCTCGCTCCAGTTTGACGACAAGATTCTCGTCAGTGGATCTCTGGATGGTACCATTAAGATCTGGAACTGGCACACTGGCGAGCTTCTGAACACTTTGGTCTGCCACCAAGGAGGCGTCATTAGCGTTCACTTGGACGGCGAGTGGCTGGCATCGGGATCGACAGACAAGACGATCAAGGTGTTCAACCTCAAGACCAAGGAGAGCTTCTCTCTCAAGGGCCACTGCGACTGGGTCAACCAGGTGCGCATTGACGGCACTGCCTCGCGCACGCTGTTCTCGGCTTCGGACGACTGCAAGGTCAAGCTGTGGGACCTGGATTCGAAGCAGTGTATCCGGACATTTGAGGGCCACGTCGGCCACGTGCAGCAAGTCTTGACGCTGCCGGCCGACTTTGAGCCGGACGAGGACCCGTCGACGAGCGACCACCAGGACACCACTGATGTGGCATCCGTGACGAGTGGTCGCAGCGGATCACCCAGCCGCTGCCAGCCGGCCCTGCCCGTGGCAGCAGCAGCAGCAGCAGCAGCCGGCAGTACCCTGGCTCCCAACTCGGAGATGTATGTCCGCGCTGCCTATGGCCCGGGCTTTGTCGACGACCCGGAGCGCGCGCTGCCTGCGCGGTACATTCTCAGCTCGGCGCTGGACAGCACGATCAAGTGCTGGGACACGGCGACGGGCCAGTGCGTGCGCACGTTCTTTGGTCATCTCGAAGGCGTGTGGGCTCTAGTCGGCGATACGCTGCGCGTCGTGTCGGGCGCCAATGACACAATGATCAAGGTGTGGGAGCCGCGGTCGGGCAAGTGCGAGCGGACGTGGACTGGCCACCGTGGTCCGGTGACCTGTGTCGGTCTGAGCGACTCGCGCATGGCCAGCGGCAGCGAAGACGGCGAGGTTCGGCTGTACTCGTTCCACGACCGCGCCGGTCTGGAAGTCCGCGGCACTCCAAGTTGAGTAAAGATGTCCGACATTCGACCTGTATATATTTCTTTTATCTGTTCGTTTTATTGTTTCATGGCTATTTTACCACGACGGGAATTTTGGGGGTGGGCATTTTTTATGGTATGAGTTCTTTTTTTTATTTCACAGGAGCGGCAAAGGGATATTATTTGCCTTGGGAAAAAATCATCTGTACGGCGGATCTTACGAAGGAACAACTTTTATGGGAGCATGGCGTCATCGCTCTGTCTGTATATGCTTTACCGTTTTTGGGTACTGCCTTTTTTTCTTCTGTCCTTTTTTAGGTGGTCGTTTTTGACTGGCCATTTCTTCCCCTTGTTTGCACTGGCAATGGCTTACTACTCCTGGTATATTCTAATCTTGTGGGCTTGGAGGTGTCAAAAAAGAGAAAGAGTTTCTGGCGAATTATATGCAATATTTTTTCTTCTTCTGTTGTCTGGTTTCGTTTATATTTTCTTTTGTGCTTCTCTTCCTTTGCGTCTTTGCCTTTCGGGTTCAACACGGGAGGTGGGAATCGTTTCACAACAAAGGATGACAGCAAAGGGGAAAGACCAAGAATAACCTGCAGCAGTCCTCATGGACAATATGTGCTCTTAGGATAAGGTAGATTTGTATCGGATACTACAAAATGGGATGCTCTTTGACTTTTAGTAGATACCAGGCCTGCACGATTACTAAAAACACAGCATAGCAATGGCAGTTCCGGTTAGATCAAGCAGACCAAGCCTACGAGTACAATGATTATGAATGGGAATCGTTGAGTTCAGACCAAGGTAAATCCCCAGAGAATAGATGCCGAGGGACAACGGCCCCAGAAATGCATTGGGTGACTCATCTGTTCTCTAGTCTTTTTACTATTGTATGCCTGATAATCTCTGGCAGGGGGTGTGTGGAAGAGCAAAGTAAAAAACCCAAAAAAAAACGGTCCGGGTCTGACACGAGCACGGCCACGATAATCTGTGGTAGAGGCCCAGCTCTGGATGTTGACATCAAAAAAGGCTTGCCAAGACTGCCAACTAAAAAGGGTCACGGGGGAAGAGTGTGAGTGGGACACCCTGGGTCCCCTTTTCCCCAGAGAGCCAGCCCAGAGAGAGCCCAGAAGCGCCCACTCCATGGAACCAGCCTCGGCTTTTCGAGGGCCAATCACAGGATGCAATGACCCTGGGAACGCGAAAACACCCGTCCTCTTTGGCACAGTGCTGGACGAGGGGAACAATCAATGGACGTTTTGCCTACTCGATTATTCTTCAAAGTAATCTGCTTTATCTCTCTCCAGATTTTCCCCACTGGCATCTGACCAGATTTTGCTGCTGCGCCCTCATCCCCAGCTGGCGTGGCAATTTTTGGGGAGGAAGGGAGTCCCCCCAAGAGGCGTCCCTTAAATCACAAGCTCGGCTGGCCGTTCGGCTAACTTGTGCCCCCCCCCCTGGCCGTTTACTATTTCCCCCTCCAACGATCACTCTGGCACTGGGTACAGTTGAAAGAGACGAAAACAAAAAGGGAACAGAAAGGAACAGAAAATAAACAAGAATTGGCCAGACAAAAGACGTCACTGTCACAAGCAAATCCCTGGTTGTTGAAGAACCGTTGACGTCTTTTGCTGACTACTCAATTGTCACAAGCAAATGGTTGTTGGGGTGGAAACGACAAAAGATGTATTAAAACATGACATTGTCTTAACTTCGTAAACCGATCGGCTCCGGTCGCATTTGTCGCATTTCGACTGTTGTTCGCCGTTCTGCGCGTGCTCCTTTGAACCTCGCGTGCAGGCGCAGCATGGTGCATGTCAGTGTAAGTGCCTGTATGGGCAGGTTTAACGGGCATTTTTGAACTGTTTTAATTCGCCGACGTGGATTTTTTGAATTTTTTTTGTTTTTGAATTAAATTCTCTTAAATTTCAAATGGACCTCTCCCGTCTGGCTGTGCTTTTTGGCTGGCCCGACCCCTCCCCAATTGGAGAGCTCCGCTGCGCCGAGGACCCCGGCTCTGGGACCCGGCACTAACACCGATGGGCCCAAGAGACGAGCAAAGGCAAGTTCAAATAGAAAAAACAGACACGACAACCAAAAAAAGAGACAATCCCGGCAGCGACAAAAACACGTCACAGAGGCAAACCCGGAGGACTCTCGGGTTGTCGAGTTGTGAACTGGCTTGTCCTTCCAATTCCTTGCAACTCGTCGACTCCTTTATCTGATCCGAACTGGCATGCAGGCCAGACGTAGATGGAATGGCCCCAGTCTGGTCCAAGACCAGTCAAAACGCCACTAACACCCCAGACCGCCCAGTAGCTGTCCATTGGCTGCGGTCCCTGTTTTTCTTCCTTCTTCCACGCTCCGTGCTCCGTGTGAACGGCTGTTCCTGTCCAGAGTTCGGCCCCCAGTGCGCACTCCCATTGGCCAGCGCCTTTTCCACCGTTTTGTTGCCTCTTCCTTCTCGTAGCTTTGCCGGGGCGAGCACGCATGCTCCGCAGGACAGCCGGCGGCAGATTCGCGTTTGCTCAGAGCTCTGGCAATTCTGTTTGCATAATGTCTGTGCCTGCTCTTCTCTTCGACATGCTCTCGTGCTCTTACACTACGGCGTCCTCTGCCCCTTTCCGCCAGCCGACCTGCTCCGTGCAGCCGCGGACCGGCCACCGGGGGTGGATGGACAGGGGAGAGCTACCCAAACAGCTATCCGCCCTGTGTACGTAGTGTGTGCATGCCATGTACCTTGTACCTAGGGGGGCGTGGAATTCGCCTCCTCCAGGAAAGCCACAACCCCCGTTCACCCAGGAGCAGCGGCGAAAAGCGGAGGAAGATCGGTCCTCTGTCTACCGAGCATTTCTGGTCCTGTGCCCGTGTGCTGCGGCGAGAGCTTGAAGCTGTCCGAGTCAGAGACAAGCGACGACGCCTTTGTGCTGACCCCAATCCCTTGATAAAAGCTAGCCCGCCTCGTCGTTTTTACGAGTACTTTCTCACGCGAGCTCTTCTCTCTTTCCATGTTCTCGTGAACTATATCCCACCCCCCCCTGAGCACCTAAGGAGACGGGCCCCATAAGTTTCCCCATAGTCTCAAAAAGAAAAACGACACCAAATATTATCCTCGGTTCCCTTATACACACCCCCACTACTGCTGCTCTTCTGACCAAAAAAGCAAGCATTTAAAAATCGTACAAGAAGGACCAGGAGGGCCAGCAGGAGACAAGACACAGACACAGACAGAGAGGGCGCATGAAGCTACTACACCTCGTGCAGTCATAGTTTACTTTTTTTTTTTGTGTCTCTCTCGTGCCGAATTTCTCTTTTTTCTTCCCCCCTCTTCTTTCTTTTTCTTCTTTCCTCTATTCTTCTTTCCTGTTTTCCCTTCATGATCTGGTTGTCGTCTAAACCACCTCGGATACGGAAGGACGAGTTTCGGAAAGCTATAGCTGCACGGATACACTGCCAAAGGGAATAGCACACCTCCTTGCCTCTTTTTCTCAACACCACCATCACCCTCTTGTCGCCTGACTCACGATCTTTCTTCCCTTTTTGGAACATCTCCCCTCTTCTCCTCCCAACACACATTCACATCTTTTTTTTTGCCAAAATGTCAAAAAACGACAAGAAGCCCACCTCGGCCGCGATCAACCTGATCGGTAAGTTTTCGAATACTGTTCTCTCTCTCTCTCCAATTGCACGCCGCGCGCGCGCGCTCACAAGAGCACATGCGCTTCCCGGAGAGGATCTCCCTGGCGCAAGCCGCATGGAATCTGCGCAAACTCGTTTCTGTGAACCAATTGGCTAACCCTTGGGTGTGTGCAGCTGGCGGCGGTGCCGGTATGATGGAGGCTCTCGTGTGTCATCCTCTTGGTAGGTCCTTGCTCTAGTCGTCTGTCCAGGACATTTTACCTAACGCCTCCCCAGACACTATCAAGGTTCGCATGCAGCTGTCCCGCCGCGGCAAGGACGCCCCCCGCCGCGGCTTCATCCGCACCGGCATCGTCATTGTGCAAAAGGAAACGCCCCTGGGCCTGTACAAGGGCCTCGGCGCCGTCCTGACCGGCATCGTCCCCAAAATGGCCATCCGCTTCTCGTCCTTTGAGTGGTACAAGCAGCTCCTCGCCGGCAAGAACGGCGCCATTGACGGCGGCAAGATCTTCATTGCCGGCCTGTCGGCCGGCGTCACCGAGGCCGTCGCCGTCGTCACCCCCATGGAGGTCGTCAAGATCCGCCTCCAGGCCCAGCACCACTCCATGGCCGACCCGCTCGACGTGCCCAAGTACAGAAACGCCGCGCACGCGCTGTACACCGTCGTCAAGGAGGAGGGCGTGGGCGCGCTGTACCGCGGCGTGTCCCTGACCGCGCTGCGCCAGGGCTCCAACCAGGCCGTCAACTTTACCGCCTACAGCTACTTCAAGGACGCGCTCTACAAGTACCAGTCGGACCTCGACCCGACCAAGCCGCTGCCGGGCTACCAGACCACCATCATCGGCCTCGTGTCGGGCGCCATGGGCCCGCTGTCGAACGCGCCGATCGACACGATCAAGACGCGGCTGCAAAAGACGCCGGCGGCGCCGGGCGTCAGCGCGTGGGCGCGCGTGTCGGCGATTGCGGCCGACATGTTCAAGCAGGAGGGCTTCCACGCCTTCTACAAGGGCATCACGCCGCGGATTATGCGTGTGGCGCCGGGCCAGGCGGTGACGTTTACCGTGTACGAGTATCTGAAGAGCAAGCTCGAGAAGAGCGGGCCGCTGTCGATCAAGGCGGACCACTATGAGGAGTAGGTCGAGTAGGCCGAGAGTGGCCTGCGAGGCGTCTACAGGCGGAAAGGACTAACCACTGCCATTGTGGACCCTGCCGATCCTCGGCAGTGGTGTAACAAACTCTCTCTAAACGCCATCGGGTGAATGGGTACAAGACCAAACGAACTGGGAATGAATGACGCAACAAGAGCAAGAAAAA
The DNA here is from genome assembly GCA_002778245.1 of Raffaelea albimanens. NCBI lineage: Eukaryota > Fungi > Ascomycota > Sordariomycetes > Ophiostomatales > Ophiostomataceae > Raffaelea > Raffaelea albimanens. The sequence continues at coordinate 953,816 of PCDJ01000006.1, read as the reverse complement.
AAAAAGACCCCCCAAAAAGTGCTTTTTACCAGACAAAAAAGAAACACAAAGAAAGACGCACACAAAAAAAAGAACCGGCATTTCAGGACAAGGTTTTTTTCTTCTGCAATTGGATTTTTCTTTTTATCTCTCTTTATTTCCGACTTTTCCTTGGGCAGTCCTTGGGTAGTTCTGGTGCGGCTTCTTTTTTTGTCGAGTCTCTCTCTTTTTTTGTGTGTGCGGTCCAACTCATGCATATAGAACTCTTTTTTTGTTGTTTATAGCTGCGATTAGCATATCATGTTTATATATTTTTTCTGTCACGTCTCGAAATAAAAAGCGTCCTTTTTTTTCTGTCACGCTTGCAAAAATAAAGGCGTCCTTTTTTTTCTGTCACGCTTGCAAAAATAAAAGCGTCCGTTTTTTTCTGTCTGTCTTTTTTCTTTTCTCTTTAAAATGGTCCTAGTCTGTCGCCAGAGAGTAGACAATCTAATCAGCCTCCACGGCCGTCCACATCCGCCTCATTTGAACACCTGCGGCTTGGACCTTCTAAAAGCCGGCTTGGGTCTTGAAAACGGCTTCCTCTCATCCACCACCGGGTACAGCTCGTCCTGCACCAGCTTCTCTGTAATCTCGTCCACGCCGTTGACGTCAAACACTGGGATCTTGTCCTCTGCCCCGTGCTCGGCATCGGTCCGGCCCACCGCCTGCGCCATCGCAAGCGCCTTTGTCCGGCTCAGCGCGTACATCATCCGGTCCTTGGGCGCCACGGACCCCTCGGGGATCATGTAGAAGAACAGCAGCGGGCTCTTGGACGCGCCCTTGTGCGTGTGGCTGTACCGGAAGAAGATGAACCGCGGCTGGTCCTTGGGGATCACGGCCACCAGGTCCGAGATGCTCGAGATGCTCGAGGGGGACGATGCGCTGCCAGGCGCCAGCTCGACTCTTTCTGATTTCACATTGACAACCAGCATGACCATTGTCCGGCCCGTCTTGAGCTCTTCCAGAGCCGACACCGCACCGCTGTCCAGATCAAAGCCGGCGCCGCCAATGTTGGTCTGCCCCGAGCTCGTCCCGCGGCCCGCCTCCTGCTCGGCCCGCTTCACCTCGCCCAGCGTCCGCTCTTCCTCGGTCAGCGGCGCCTCCTGCGCCTCGTGCTCCTCCTGCTTGCGGAACTCTTTGCCGTTGACGTCCTTGAGCGACGCCACGTGCACCACCTTGCCGGCAAAGTGCTGGCTCCCCAGCTTGCTCATCAGGTTGTTGTGGCTCATGCTGAACGGCATCTTCTTTTTCGGCGTGGTGCCGTCGGGGATGTAGGCCACGACCGTGCACCACTCGTTTGGGCCCTCGTTCCGCCGCACCAGCGCAAACAGGGGCTCCTTCTCCTCGAGCTCGGGCGCGAGGACCGTGTCGATGTGGTCGTAGAACTTGTCGGGCGACGCGCCGCCGGGCGGCGTCAGGAAGCGGAGAGGCACGAGGCTGCCTTTGTCAATGGTCACGAGGAGGGCAAAGTGGTCTTTTGACTGGGAGAGCTCCTGAAAGTGCTCTCTGAGCTGGTCGGAGGCTGGAAAGGACAACAACAAAAAGAAGCTGTCAGCGGCTTTCAAGCCAGAAGAGTCGATCTCCAGAAAGGTCTCCTAGACTACTTACCTTGCGCTCCAGCTCCTCCAAGACTCGACATGTTGGTGGTCTATCGAAACTGCGATTGGCGTCTTGTACAGAATGGATTTCGGGAATTGTCAAGGACACAACCGGGCCAGCCGTGGGTGCGAGCTAATGTTTTATGTACAGAGTGTCGAGAGAGAGAGAGAGAGGCGCAAGCACATCGGACAATGGAACCCCGCCATACATGGAAAAAAGTGGAGGCCGAGTGTCATGTTTGCTGACTGGTTTCGGCAGGCGCAGAGTGTCCTCGCATAGGCCGCATCGCCGCCATTTCGGTGAAAGAAAAATAAAAAAAGGTTCTATCATTTTGCGCCGTATCTGATCTTGAAATGCATGCCAACAATGGACAGAGGGTACAACTCGAAAAAAGTAAAAGCATGTCCCCAGCGTTAATCCCAATTAACAAAGAAAACGAGAAAGCAAAAAAAGAAAAAACACCGCCAAACATGACCGAACAGCACCCGTTGTACACCTCTCTGATCCCAGCATTTCTTTTGGGCCCAAGAAAAGACAGACTTGGCCCAGCGCTTTTCGTCTTTCCACCCCAGACCACAGCACTGTGGCTGGGCAATTCCTCTCCCCCTTTCTTGAATTGTCCCGGGTATATGCGTCTCTATTCTGTCGGGGTGAAGTTTGCGGCGAGGATGTACATTCGTCGAGGCTGTGAGGGCTTTGTGCTTTTGCCGTCTGCGAAAATTGCCAATTCCGGCGGGTTCTTTCAAACCAGGAGAACACTGCGGCTGTTAGCTTCTGGAAAAATTCCTTCAGGTACCGCACGGCAAGGGTAACAAAGAAAGGAAAACTTACGCGTTTACGCATCCGTCGTTTTCGGGGTTGTCTAAAATAATCAAATGTCAGCATTCTGGCCCCCCCTCCCCCAACTTTCGCCTCTCGAGTTTCAAATCCTCCAAGGAGGATTCTGAAAGGGCCCTTCCTGTTCCTTACTTGTAATCTGTGCCCACCGACCCCAAACCACCTTGCCGGTCGTCGTCGTCATACCGAGGTCGCTGACGTTGACCTCGATGATTGTACCCTTTGTTAGGACGCCCAGCCGTGTGTACAGAGGGTCCTGCGGGTTCTTCTTGACGCCGATAATGGGCAGCTGCACGGTGACGGCCAGGCCGGGATGTGTGACGTTGGCGCGCTTTTGGCGAAGGGCCATGGGGCGAATAAACCGCTCCAGCTTGACGGGACCACGGGTGAAGTCCGGGCCGACAAACGTCGGCTTGGTAATCATGCGCTTCCATGCCTTCTTGTGCGTCTTCTTGCCCGTCTTGACCACGGAGAAAATCTCCTCCTCGGAAATGCCCCGCACCTTGGGCAGCGGCACGGCGAACCGGGCGGCCTTTTCGTTGCGCTTCTGCTTGATGGCGGTACTCAGGGCTTTGGCGTTGCGCTCGTTGGCACGGTCGAGCAGGTAATGGGGCACGGCCTCGCGGTTGTCGTCGTCGTCGGCCGGGGCGTCGCTCGACTTGACGTTGCGCTGCTCGTGCGCCCGGATGGCCTTCTTCATCTGGATCTTCTCCTTGCGGCGGGTCTCCTGCTGGCGCTTGGCGCGGATGCCGCGAAGGTTCTGAGCATCGCGCGACTTGCGATGGCCCTCACGGGCTTCCTTCTTCCGGAGGCGTTCCTCATGGTCGAGTCTGGAAAAGTTAGGCCCTACCCTTTACTCCTCAATCCCACCCCATTTACTTACCGCCGACCGTGAAGCTTCACGTGTCTATCAATGTAGTCGTTCTGTAAATGTTAGACCAGTTCACAAAGACTAGGCGCAGGAACACTACCGGGGGGGGGAGACTCACCTGCGGCATCTTGACGTTGTTGCAGAGTGTGATGATAGCTGCATACAATTATCTCCAAAGGCGGAGAAGAAAAAAAATCATTTTGCTGGTAAAAAATCAAGCTAATCGCGGTCACGTGCGTGTGAATTTCACTGATAATGCGTTATCGATAAGAAATGTGCCCCACTGGAGCCTTGCAAGAGGCCCGAATTTAGCATCTCATCACTGTGATGGCCGCACTGTGCACAGTGAAAACTTCCATTGTCGATAATTCTGTGACTGGTTTTATTTCTGTATTTCCCTCCGCTTCTGTAGGACTCATTTGGAAAACAAGGGATTTGGAAATTTAATTTACCGCTTGCATTCTGTTTGTCTTCTTCAATCCAATCGTGAGCAGCCACGCTTCTTCAACCCTTGGCAAGGTAGTTCGTCGCGACTTGCCACGCCCAAAAATGAAAATGAGGCCTACCTGCTCGAGTTGTTGAGCCATGGGATTTGTATAAGTATCTCGTCAATCTCCCATAGTCTACGTTGTTGTTTTTCTCTTTGAGCCAAACAGACTGACAGACTTTGACTACTGACCACTTTCGCATCGACGCTGAACATCCTCTCCGAACACGTTTGTTTTTACAAAAGCTGAACAACCGCCAACATGCCTGACAAGTACATGTCCAAGTCTGACTCTGCCAGAATTCAATCTGGACAGGTATGTAATAGAAACAGGTTTTTTCACAACATGTTGCTGACCATCTTAGTCCAGGGCCGGCCACAATATGAGCTCTGGCGGGTTTTATGGTTGCATCTCGAAAGAAACGAACAAGGCATACGCTGAAGATCACGTGCTACCATTAAAGTCTAGTTTTGACAAGACGCCCAACAAAAGGCTGCTGTTCCAAAATGGAAGATTTAAACCGAAAATGAGAATGAGAGTCTGCAGGGACTGAGATGCAATGTTTCGTTTTGCCGCTCAAAGTGGAGCCAGTCATTTCCTGGGCATGCTTTGCAGGCCTGCATGTCAGCCCTACTAACATAACGGGTCATTTGTGAAATTGCAACCTGCTTTGAAGCATTACTGTGGTATTATCCTGGCTCTTAACGTGTCAACCACGGACAGGCGCGTTTGCGAGTAGGCCGAAGCTGGCTTGACTCTCCTTTGCAAGAGGGCCGTATGCTCGCGAGTCACAGCAGCTGCTCGTGTTGCACAAGAGCAGGATCCTTTCTCTTTCCGTCTTGTAGCTGTCGTACGGCGTCTGCGGCGTAGTCACCCTGTTGAAACCGCTTGCTCGTCGTCCTGTGCCCCCGTTGCCCCCTGACGCCCTGTCCATGGGATTTTGCGCTAAGATTGCAGGAGGGCCACAACGTGGCCAGGGCCAAATGACGCCGACGCTAAAATGCACAGTGGGCGCTAGATAAAGCTGCAACGGCCCCAAAGCTTGAGCTGGAGTTTAGAACTCGAGCAAGTGAGGGAACGACACGACGGAATAGTCCTGCAGAGAGGGGACAGCTCCCGACCACGAGGACTGCAAACAACAACAACATTACCCTTTTTTTCTTTTCCTCCATCATGCGCCTGGCAGTGCGGTGGCTCGTCTGTCTGCTGGCCGCGTTCGCCGTCTTGCTGTTTGTCGGCAGGCCGTCGTCGCTTGGCGAGCTGGTGGCGTCGTCGCCGACGATCCTCGACGGGCTGCCGTGGGCGACCGAGAAGCAGGGTGGCCAAGCAGGGTCGGCATCGAGCTCTGGAAATGGCATCGGCCCAGTGACGCCCCCTTTGCCATCAGCAGGAGGCTTGGGATCAGAGGTCTCGGCAGACTCGGAGTCGACAGATTCAGACTCGAAAGACTCGCGACCATCTACAGACTCCTCCTCTGCCTCCTCTGCCTCTGCCGGCCTCGTCGCCTTCTGGAAACAGTGGAGCCAGGCAATGGTCCGCGCCCGCCCAGACTGCCCAGACATCTACCTCCAGGGAACCGCCGGCACCGTCCCGCCCGACAACCCCGGCGGCCCCCGGCGCCAGCCCATGGAGCGCGTCCTCAACCCCCACCGCGACATTGACCAGCTCCACGACGCACACGCACGCTTCGTCGCCGACCTCAAGGCAGCAAACCTGTCGTCGTCGTCGTCAAACACTATGCCCTTTGCCGGCCGCGGCATCGTCATGGTCGGCGGCGGCGAATACTTTGGCCCTGCCATTGTGAGCATCTACATGCTGCGCCGCACCGGCAGCACCCTGCCCGTAGAGGTCTTTGTCCCCGACGACGACGAGTACGAGCCGCAAGTCTGCGAAAAGTACCTGCGCCACCTCAATGCCGAGTGCAAGGTGCTGTCGCACGTGTGGGACAGGGGAACCGACAGCAGCCTGCCGCTGGAGCACTACCAGCTCAAGGCGGCTGCCCTGCTGCTGTCGTCGTTTTCTCAAGTTTTGCTTCTTGACAGCGACAGCATGCCGCTGGTCGACCCGTCGCCGGCCCTCTTTGACGCGGAGCCGTTCCGCAGCAAAGGGCTGGTGGTGTGGCCCGACTTCTGGGCGGCCACCGAGTCGCCGCAGTTCTGGAAGGTTGCCGACATGGGCCCCGCGTACCCCGGCCGGCAGCTGCCGGCGACGTCCTCGGAGGCGGGCCAGCTGCTGGTCAACAAGAAGACGCACCTCGCGCCTCTGCTGCTGGCGACATACTACAACGTCTACGGGCGGAGCCACTACTACCACTTGCTGAGCCAGGGCGCTCTCGGGGAGGGCGACAAGGAGACGTTCATGGCGGCGGCGGTGGCGCTGGGGGCCGAGTACCACCGGGTCAAGGAGCCGGTCGTGGCACTCGGGCGCCACGACGGGCATTCGTTCCGGGGGACAGCCATGGTTCAGCATATCCCAGAGCAAGGCAGACAAAGTGACCCTTCAACCGACCGGAGGGAGGCCAAAAAAGAGGCCAAAAAAGAGGCCAAAAAAGACTACCCCAAGAACAAGCCCGCGTTCCTCCATTGCAACACCCCCAAGATGAATGCGGGCCATTTGATCGACGAGGGCGACCTGGTGGCCAAGGACGACGGCCAGCTGCGGCTGCGGCTGCTGGGCCCCGCAGACGAGCAGATCCAGCGGTTCGGCTACGACATTGAGGGCATCCTGTGGGACCTGCTGGTCCAGACGGGGTGCGAGCTGGCGGGCGTCATCCGCGAGTGGCGGCACCGCCAGCGCATGTGTGAGCGTCTGACGGAAGCGCGGCAAAAGATTACCGGGCGGACTGGGCCAATGTGAGGGAGGGGCCGCGAGAACGGGATTAGCATTGACATAGCGTGGCGTTTGGAATTCGCATCTTTGGGCATGGTACAGGGAAAACTAATTAGCTTGCTTTTTATCAAACACAATGTATAACAACAAGGCAAAAAAAAAAAAACACAAATGCAGACATAACACAAACATAAACATTAAATACGCCAAAGTCTAGCCTTCTACACTCTAATCTGACAAGAACTTGAGCAGCTTCTCCTTGTCCTCCACAGGCATCACCCGGATAACATCCCGGACGCCCTTCCATCCCGCATTGTCCTTCTTGTTCGTCCGGATCAGCTCCCGGATCTCCGACGACACCGCCTCCGCCTTGAGCGCGTCCAGCTTCTCCTGGATCGTCTTCTTGTTGTCCTCGTACCACTGCGCCACGGCACGGTCCGCCTTGTTAAAGTCCGGCACCGCGCACCATGCCTGCAGCAGCTGCAGGTGGCGCTCGCGCGTCTGCTCCGCCTTGATGTCCGTCTTGTCCGTCTTGTCCGTCTTGTCCGTCTTGTCCGTCGCCGCAGCCATCTTGCGCAGGATGTACTCCTCGTTGAGACGGCGGCGCACACGCCAGTAGAAGAACCGGCGGGCGTTCTGCCACTCGAGAACCTCCCGGATCGTGCCCTTGGCCTTCATCCGGCCCGCGCGGTCGTGCAGGTCGGCAAACTGAGCCGCCAGCTGCGAGTAGATGGGCAGCAGGTGCTGCTCGCGCTCAAGCAGCTGCTCCTTGATCTTGTCGACCTCCTCGCTCGACGCGCCGTTCTTCTGGGCCTCGGCCATCTGCTTCTTCAGCTCGCCGTACTTGGGGTCCAGGCGGGCCATTGTGTCGAGCTGCTTGTCCTTGCGGTACTTGATGCCAATGATACCCTCGGGCTCCAGCACACCACCGCGAGACTCCTCGTCGGCGTACATTTCCATGGCCGTCGCGTTGATCGTCGGGTCCACCACGACCCACGAGCCACCGCGCAGCTCGCCGTAGGGCGGAATGTACACAAAGATGGGCTGCTCGTACTTGACGAGGGCGTCCACGATGAAACTGCCGTACTTGAGCACCTCGTTGTACATGTCGCGCTGGCCACCAGAGAACCCACGCCAGTTGGCAAGGATCATCAGAGGCAGCTGCTCGCCGTTGTTGAAGTCGTTGATGGCCTGTGCTGTCTTGAAGGCAGAGTTGGGGTACCACACACCACCGGCCTCGTTGGTCACCTGCTCGATCGAGTCGGGATTGGCAGGATCAGCCGGCGTGATGTTCTCGACAGCACGAGTCTCAACACCAATGACACCCATCGGGATACCGCCCAGGCGGGCACGGCCCACGACGACAGTCCGGGCCCAGCCGCCAAGGGTCTCCACAAAGGAGTCCTTGTCGAACAGACCAGGCTCAAAGTCGTCGCCCTCTTGTCTACCGGCAATCATCCACCGCACATCGTACGGCTGGCGCTGAGGAGGAGTGTACACCACATCGCGGTCCCAGCTGTCGGTCGACACACTGATTGGCACCGGGCTGTTGCGCTTGTCGGGCACATACGCCATCCACTCCACGATGCGCGAGATACCCTCCATGTCATCGCGCGCAGTCATGTGCGAGACACCGTTGCGGTACATGATCTGGGTGCCACCAAGCTGCAGGTTGGAAGTGTACACCTCGCGACCAAGCAAGTTGTTCAGGGCAGGGGCACCAGTCAGGATGATCGGCTGGCCCTCAACTTGGACGGCACGCTGGCCGAGACGCACAAGGTAGGCGCCGATACCGACGGAACGGCAGGTAACCAGCGTCACTGTGAAGATGTCGCTGTAGGCACGGCTGGTGGCACCGGCAATGAGACCAGAGCCACGCAGACACTCCACACCGAGACCGTCCTCGGCACCGACAATCGTGATAATCTTGTGGCGGGTCTCGCCATCCTCGACAACCTCCTCCGTGATGACAGTGCGCTTAAACTGCTTCTTGGCGGCTTCGTCGAGGTACAGGTACTTGAAGCCCTGCTCCGGCTTGGTGGCGTCGTTCCAGGCAACCTTGAAGTACGGCATCAGCTCGTTGGCAAGGCCAAGACGAGCACCCGAGTTGGCAGACAGGTAGATGCGAGGGATGCCCAGCTTGCGGGCCAGCTCCGTGCACTTGTTAAAGAAGGCGTCCTCCTTGGGGCCAAACGAACCAATGTTGTAGGTAATGTCGTTGGCCACAACAATGAACTGGCGGCCCTTGGGGTACTCGGGAGTCCGGGCCGTGATGAGCCAGCCAACCATGCCGCAGCTGTTCATGCCAGGCTCGCGGGACACTTCGGCCAGGCTGTCCTGGTCGTCCATGACCAGCTCAGAGCTGTCAATGCACTCGCCCACAGGCGGCGCCCGGTCGCTGAGGGCCGGGTTCTCCTTGACAGCCTTGGACCAGCTGTTCTGGATGGCCTGGCGGAACACCTCGGGGAAATCGTACACGTACTGTGTACCCATGAGATGGGCCTTGTACCGCTTGGGTTGCAGCCAGTTCTTCGTAGGATACGGGGTAGACACCGGAAGCAGGTGCATCGAGCCAATCTTGGTGGTGCCGCCAATGGACTGGAAGACCCACTCGCCCTTCTCCGACTTGCGCTCGGCGTAGATCTCGACCTGGATCACATAGCCAGACGTGTTCGTGATGATAACACGCAGCGGGTACGGCATGCCCGTTGTTGGGTCTGTGCAGATGATGCGAATCTCCACGTGAGCCACACGCAGACGCCAGGCGCGAGGACCGAAGCGGTCCAGGAAGCCCTGGAGGGATTGCTCGACCTCCTCGGGCAGCAGCTGGAAGACTGGTGTAAAGTTGATAAACATGTGGTTCAAATCCGAGTTGTTGTTGCCGATAATCTCGAGTGCGTCAAAGATATCGTTAATGACACGATCAGCCTCCGAGATCAGGTACTCGGCCGTCGGGATCTCGTCCCGGAGACGACCAGGACGGATCACAGCGCGCGTAAAGTAGCGCTTGTCGGTCTCGACGCCCTTGCCAATACCCTCGTACACGTGGATGTTCTTGTTCTCCGTGAAGACGGTCCGGATCTTGAACTTGGACAGGCGGCCAAGCTCCAGCTGGAAGGCCAGGGCAGGCTCGCTGTGGCGAATGCTGTCATCCTCCTCGTACTCGGGGCCACGGAACGTGTAGTAGCTGCAGTGTCCAGCCTCCTTGTGGCCACAGACAAAGGTGATACGGCGCACGCGGCGGGCAAGCAGTTCTTCCTTGTACTGCTCGACAATGGGCTTGATGATGCCAAGGGTCACCTGGTCGTCAAGGCTCTCAGAGTCGCACACAGCAACGTTGACGACGGCAGACAGCTCGTCGTGGCTCTCCAGCCGGGCGGGTGGCGGGCGACGCTTGCCCTCCAGCGTAGGCAGCAACGTGCTAGAACCAGGGCTGCGCTTCTTCAGCTTGGGCAGAGTCTCCAGAGCCTTAGACAGCAGCTCCTCGGCATCGTCCAGGTACCGGCACGGGACGATGACACCCTTGCGAATGGGCTCCTCCTCAGTCTTGCGAGAAAGGTAGGACATGTCGCTGATAGAGCTGATGCGCTTAAAACCAAACTCGGTGGGCGTGGCCGGCGAGGACGGGGCCGCCGACTGGATGGGCAGGCCAAACTCGGACTGGCCAATCTTGCGAAGACTAAAGTCCCAGGTGATGAACAGCGGCGTGTCCGACTCGTCGGTGTGGTACTCCATCTGCTTAAGGACGTACGCACGGTACGAGCGGCGGACATAGACTTCAAGGGCGGCCACAGACACCCAAGGGTCTTCGTGGGCGAAGAACATCGGCAGGACATCGAGGACGGTGTACTTTGAGTCGACGACATCCTTGATGATATCCAGGTTAGGGTGGCGATGCTCCCAGCCCGACTCGCCGTAGCGGGTCTCGACGACGGAAGACTTGAGGATCAGCTCCATCTGCGACTTGCGCTCCTCGAGCGACGGCAGAGCGCACTGGATCAGAATCTCACGAGCCTTGAGAGACACCTTGGAGGTCTGGCGGGATTCCAGCTCAGCCAGCTTGCGCAGGACAGGGCGCAGGTACTTGGCAACGTTGCCCGTGTTGGGCTTGTTGGGCCGGTACTCTTCCAGGATGGCCAGGATAAGACCGTTCTTGGAGCCGACACGGCTGTGGGACTGCACCGTCTGGACAACCTTTTGGATATCCTCCTTGTTCTCGTCACGCAGCTTGAGAATGACCTCCTCATCCTGTGACCGGCGACCCGAGAACAGACGCTCAATGTCGGCATACTGCGACAAAAGGCTGGCAATGACGATAAGCTCCCGCACCTTCTGTCCATCGACGTACACGTGGAGGACCTCGGCAAGAGGCTCAAGAGTTGTCCGTAAAAGCTCGGCATCCTCTGCTGCCACGTGGTCCTCGATGAACTTGTGGAAAGCACGCATAAGGCTCTTGGCCGGGAACTCGGCGTGGCGTGCCTTGGCGCGCTCCACGATCTGAGTGAACTGAGAGTCCAGCTTCTGGGGCATGCGGGCGTGCAGGGCAGAGAACTGCGCGTTCCACTCGCTAAAGGGTAGCTCCGGGTCGCGCAGGACCTGCATGAGATCGGCCAGGGTCTGGGCCATGATGGTCTGGTTGTCGTAGCCCTGGAGGATGTTCTGCAGAGTGCTGTACAGGACAGAGAAGCGCTGCGACGGCTTGTTGCCAATGACAACAGGGCTGCCGAGGTCGGGCAGCTTGTCGAGGAACGGCTGTGCCTGCTTGACGCGGCTCGGGTCGTCCAGGGCGAGGATGCCCAGGATGTCACCAGCTTCGAGCGTGGAGCCCGGCTGCTTGATGAACTGCACAATACCGTCTTCTTGGGCAACGAGAGGCATGTACATCTTCATGACCTCGACCTCGGCAAACGGTTGTCCAGCAGTGACGTGCTCGCCGCTCTCGACTGTGTACTTGACCAGCTTACCAGGGCTGGGCGTGCGCAGCTGGGTCGGGTCGTTCTCCTGCTCCAAAAGGCAGGTCTTGCCGTCGACAGAAAGGCGCGTAGCTCCAACCTCGTCCTTCCAGTAGACGTTGTGGCTGCGGCCGTCGACAAGAATCAGGAGGCCACCATCGCTGAGAGTGCGGACACCCACCTTGCACCGGGATCCATTGATAAACAGGGTATAGCTGTCAGCACTGGACCGGGTGACGGTGAACTTGTAGCGGTAGCCTTCGTAGATAAAGTCCACGGGGAAGACAGTCTTGAGCGTCTCCTTGGAGGGGACCTGGCCCTTCTCCAGACCGGCGCGGTACTCGGCAAGGCAGGCCTCGCTGGCAGTGTTGGCCTTGGTGGCGGCACCGCACACAACGGCAAGGACGGGGTCCGGCCGCTCGGCGGTAAGCTTGTTCGAAATAAGGTCGTCCAGCCAGCCGGTGGTGATTGTGTTGTCCTCAAACTCCTCGGTCTCGAGAAGCTTGATCAGGTACTCGACGGTTGTGCGGAAGTCACCGCGAATGCTCAGCTCCTTCAGGGCGACGACCATGTGTTTCCGCGATGCTGACCGGTTCTCGCCGTAGGCGAAAATGTGACCGAACTGACTGTCAGAGAAACTGTGGATACCACCAGCAGTGCCGACAGAGAAGTAACCCCACACGTTGGAGCTACTCCGGAAGTTCAGGTCGTGCAGGACACCGTTGGAAGGCTTGAAGCCCTCGCCGGGGTCTTCGGATGTGATACGGCAGGCAGTGGTGTGGCCCTTGGGGGTCGGTCTCCGCTGGGTCTTGCCGCTCTCCTCGTTTGTGAACTCGAAATCGATCTTGGTGGTGGTCTTGGGGTCGACACCGTACAGCAGACGGATGTCGCTGATGCGGTGCAGGGGGATGCCCATGGCGATCTGGAGCTGGGCAGCGGGCAGGTTGACGCCGCTGACCATTTCGGTGGTTGGGTGCTCGACCTGCAGACGGGGGTTGAGCTCCAAAAAGTAGAATTTGTTGTCAGCATGCGAGTACAGGTACTCGACAGTACCGGCAGACACGTAGCCGACAAGCTTTCCCAGGCGCACGGCAGCCTTCTCCATGGCGTGGAATGTCTGCTGGTTGGCAATGGTCACAGGGGCCTCTTCGATAATCTTCTGGTGGCGACGCTGGACGGAGCAATCACGGCCGAAGAGGGAAATGTTATTGCCGTACTGATCGGCCAGTAGCTGGACCTCCAGATGGCGGGCGTTGCCAGCCAGCTTCATGATGAAGATGGGGGAGCCGGGGATCTCGCTGGCAGCAGCCTTGTACAGCTGCTCGAAGCCCTCCTCGCTCTCGGCCTTGCGGATACCCTTGCCGCCGCCGCCCTCGGAGGCCTTGATCATCACGGGGAAGCCAATGTCGCGAGCGCGAGCCAGACCCTCCTGCCATGAGTTGACACAGCCCTTCTTGTAAACGTCGTCGTCCACTGTCACGAGACCGCTGTCGTCGATATGGACATCGCGCACACCAGTGCCAGACCACGGGATACAGGGCACGTCAGCATGTTGGGCGACAATGGTGGAGGAGATCTTGTCGCCGAGGGAGCGCATGGCAGAGCCTGGTGGGCCAATGAAGACAATCTTTTTTGGCGAGGCTGCTAGCGATTCTGGAAGCTTTGGGTTTTCTGAGGCGTGGCCCCTATTGGACGTTGTTAGCATGCGCCAGATTTGTTGGCAGGATCTGTTCGAGGGTAAGCTTACCAGCCGGCCCAGACGGCGTGCACGTCCATCCGTTCTGCCACGTCCACAATCAGCTCGACATTGGCGTAGTTGTGGTTGTTGGTGCCGCCGGGGACCTCAACGTAGTGGTCGGCCATGCGAATGTAGTCGGCGTTGGCCTGAAGATCTTCGGGAGTGGCCATGACAGTGAACTGGATGGCGCGCTCGTCGTCGAACGTCTCGTAGGCCCATTTCCGCACGGAACGGATCTCCTTGACGGCAGCAATACCGTTGTTGGCGATCAGGACCTGGAGAGTTAGAGGAGTTGTTTAGACAAGCAATGTCGGGGACAGTCAAGCGCAGCCGGGACACAAGTGGACAGCCGTAGGAAAAGAGGTCAAATCGAGCGCAGCGAGGAAACAAAACTCACGTTTGTGATGACGGTGTGGCCATTTTGCTTGGCGACAAAGTCCTTCACCTTGGACTCTGGGGCATTCTCAAGCTTGTTGCCGCCAATAAAGTGGTCTGCGATCTTGTGGCGCTCGGCATACGAGGCCTTGCCGTTGGCGAATTGCGACGTGGTCGAGGACACGGTGCCGCTCCGTGCCTTTGAGACGACGCCGTTGCCGTTGAGTTCTGTCATGGTGGGGAGGGTGTGGTAGTAGTGGTCGGAAGTGTGAGCATGGGTCGGAGAGAAGTCGACAAGACAATTGGGCCAGAAAGGAGAGCTCAAGCTGCGATGTCGGTGTGTGGAGAGACTGGCGGTCACGTTGTCGATCTCGAGACAAGGGAGCGGGCGAAGAAGACCAGAGCGGTGGGTATCAAGACAAGAAGCTGGGAAACGAATGGGTTGCGGAGAGAGCTGCCGTGGTCTCGTTCGCGCCGAGGCAGTTGTGTGCTGCAGAGACGTCGCAAAAGGGTGACGATGCGTCTGTGGGAGGAGAGGGGCGCAAAAGAGCTTCCCGGGTCTAAAGGGAAGGTTCAACGCTTTTTGGTAAGGATTGTCCAGCTGGTGAATTAGGACAGCAACGAAGCACAAAAGAAGATTGTTGTCAATACAAGAGGGGGAAAGAAAAAAAAAGAGCAAAAAGAGAAAGAAGGGGGGAGAGTAGAGGGACAGAGCCTAAAAAAAAAAGACAAAGAGACAGGAGTCCAGAAATTAGATCTTGGAGCTTCTTTCTCAGCCTCTATGTTTGGCCGGCTGCGTCTTGGCGGGCTCTCGCTATTGCAGGGGAATTACGTTGTAGTTGAGTGGTCCTGGGGTACTTGTAGGTACATTGTGGGAGCTGGGAAGGCCCGGGGAACTTCGCTGTTTTTCGGTGCAGCGTGGGGGGCCCCGAATGGGTTGCAGGGACGCCCGCCAGGAGGAACGGTTGGCGCCATAGGGAGCCGCCAGGGGTGGCCTTGGTGGGCAGGAAACCACAACGTTCGGAAGTAGGAGTTTCTGAAAGGCCGTTAGATTTTGCTGGCTCCGGGTACCTTTCGATGTACCCCCAGGTACCAGTGGGTCCTTTTTTTTGTCTATCCCCGCCGTCATAGGAAATTCAGCCAACCGAAACTCAACAAGCGAAACGGAAGCTGGGATCGTTGGGGAAGGAGCAAGGGGCAACGAGCAGAGTCTTCCCAAAACGGGAAAAAGTAAATGTTCATGCAAGCTCTAAAAGTCGGGCATTACAGTGCAGTGCACTACTACAGTCGAGCCTGGCTGCAGGGGATTTCACCGCATTACTTGCGAGTATGTCGCAGCTATTCAGACGCTCCGGATTTCACAATGCCAGCATTCACGTTCGCTCTCGCCCGCTCAGCTCACCTTCGGACCTAGAATACCGTCCGGTCGTCTCGGCCTTGCTAGGCCACACCAGGAGAACTTCCGAATAAGGGCAAATCCCATGCCAGATACCGGTCAGCCATCCATTCCGCATCCCACTCAGCCACGACCGGCATTTTGTTTAATTGCGCATCCTCTTTTTTTCCGTTTCTTTTTTGGGGTCTCTTGGTCTGTTTCGACTCTGTTGGTCTGGGCGCGCTGAGCGAATGTTCTACTTTGTACGTCGTAATTTTGAGAACAGTCGCTCTGTGAAAACAGACGAGTACAGAAGTATTGTTGCTGCAGGGCGGCTCCCAACAAAGTCGTGCCTGGTCTTTCTTATCAAAGTCCGATAAGGCTTGGTGGGGACAGGTACCCGTGGTGGTGATTGGGCTTCCGTTTGTTGGTCTTCTTTTTGGGGGCTACGATGGAGAACGCGGGTTAGGTCTGCCGTGCATCGCTCCTTCCCTGTACTACGCGTATGTAATAATTATTTTTGGCCTCGTCCCCAATTGTTGAGGGCCTTGCCTAGTGAGTTGGGTAGCGGGCCTTTTCGCCCTTGCGTACTGGCCGTTGCCCCGGGCGCGCGTCAACGCGCTAGACTACGGTGTCAAAGAAGAACGAAGAAAATAAAATGCAATGCATTACGAGTAAAATCGCACACGGTGTCAAGTCGTCTGGAACATTGCCCCAGATGGCTAGCGCAGGTAGACGGCGACAGAGTGCAAAAGAAAATAAAATCACCCCCAAAACTGCCCCAATCGCATTCCCCCAACATCTTGTCCGTCCACGGTCTCGCCCCTGGCAGCAACTCTTTTTTTTCGGTCGTATTGTTTTGGTGGTCCACAGGAGCTCTGTCCGATGGCGATTACAAAGTAATGCATACGCCACTCTCAACAACGAAAATGTCAACGCTACTTCCGACTGGCTGTTGCATTCTGTCTGGCTGGTTAAACTGTCCGAATAAGCTGTGCTGCAGGTGTCTGACTGGTTGGTCGACTGTCCGATCAAGAATAAATCTACCCAGTCCTCGGCCTGGGGAACCTCCGTTCGTCCTATCCTCTTTTGGCTTCCTGGAACACAACAACAAAACTGTGTAGTCCGGCTTACTGGACACCGAAGATAGGATTGCCTCGGACATGAAAAAGCTGTGCATTTGCTGTCAAGAACTGCGAGTCGGCTCCTTTCCTCAGCTCGTCCGTGGACATCGATGGTCTTGATCATGTTTAATTGCTCTTTAAATAGAACTATTCCCCCCTTGTAGAACGGGACAGTCCCTGTAAACGTCATTCCCGCCTCGGCAAATGCAAGCATCAAATAAAAAAGGAATATTCAGCCGGGATAACGACGGGCAGGATAGTCAAGTCTAGATCAGCCTTGCCTCGGGTGTAAGCGAGAATTTTATCGCCAAAGACAAATGCCCTCATGTAGAGCAGAGGTTAAAATCACATTGTCATCAGAAAACGTCTCGTCTACCAGTAGCCGTGAGGTATATATAAACAAACAAAAAAGGCATCAAGCATTGGGGAGTAAATGGTCATGCAAGCCATGCACCTCGTAACAAGCCAAAATAAGAAAACGGCCAGTAGCCATAATAATCCCAAGCGCGGCATCCAAACACATGAACAGAATGTGAGAGAAAAATGGATAGAGAAAAAAATGTCATAAAAAAGAAGGACTCCTGTGGCCAAATGATATGCAGGAATACGTGGTATCTGATGTGATAAAAGAAGAGATAAAAAAAAAGAGAGTTCCAAAATAGAATCATGCCAAGCGTGTTTGTTCAATCACCATTGTCATCCCGTCATCCCATCGTTCCATCGTCCCGTCATCCCGTCATCGTCGACTTCTCATTTCCAGTTGGTGCTGGCCCGCCTGCCTGCCGAAGGCGTCGGCAGGCCGCTGCTCTGGCGTCGACTGCCACTAGTGGTGCTGCTGGCGGCACTGCTTCCGGGTACCGGGATCCCACTAGGACCGGGTATGCCGCTGCCGGCGCCGCCATTCACAGCCGCTTCAATTTCCATCTTGGAGTACGTCCCCCGCCTGCTAGGCGTCCGGTACTCGCTCCGGTCCACATCGTCCTCGGGCAGATCGCTAATGCTCATCGAGTGGCCGTGCAGTCCCATGGAGCTGCGTGGCCGGCCCAGCGGTGTGCGCGCTCCCGAGAGCGACGTCCGCGACATTGGCCGTGGTGGCGGCATATCGCGAGCATCGGCTGCCCGGCTCGAAGGTCGCGCCAGCGACGACGATGTGACACTAGCTCGCGAGCTGGGCCGCGACGATTCCGAGTCGAAGTTGCTGTGTGCGCCGCGGTTCGGCAGGGGGCCAAACGAGAGCCTGCTGACACCGGACGTCGACAGGCGCGGGACGTGCTTCGATGGCCGGGAACCGGCGCCTGTAATAGAGGATCGTGGGTTGAATGGCTGGCCGTTTGAGAGTGCTGGTGTCGGGGTCGACTCGTTGCTACCGACGCCGCCGCCCGTGCCGCTGGCTATTCCGCTGCTAGCAATAGACGATGCGGTTGAGCCGGTTGCCCTCTTGCGCGATCTTATCGTGACAGACGAGGGAACACTGCCCGGAGCGCCCAAGACTGAGGATCGCGGAGAAGCACGCGGCGGTGTGAGAGTTGGTGCAGGCAACTTGGACCGAGCCGACTGCACACGCGCCTCGAGTCGCTGCATCTGGGCCGTAAGAGTACGGATGTGCGCAAGCGACGTTGACGATGTGGGCATCTTGTGCGACGTGGAGCGGGCACCCGACTTGGCTGCAGATGCGCCCATGGAGGTGTTGGTGGTCCGCCCAGCCGGTGTCCTTGTGGCGGCGGATGTCGTCGCGACACGGCTGCCGAGCGGCCGCGAAGATGTAGACGAGACAGAGGAAGAGAGTGCAGCCTTTGGCCGCGGTGTGACGCTGTTTCCGGTCGAGGGCAGGCGGGACTTGCGGGTTGCCGGTGCCGGTGTCCGCACGACTGGCTTCTTGGGCAGTGGTGTGGACTTGACGGTCGGCTTCGGTGATGGCGGATCCGAAGGGGTTGACACCGACTTGGTGTCTGGCGGGGTGGTGATGAGTGGTGAGCTGGCGGTAGAGTTGGGCGAGTGGTCAAAGGTGGGTGATTCGGGAACGGAAATGTCGGTGGAAATCGTGGAGAGGTGTCTGGCTTCCTGCTTCTTGAGCTTGTCTTGCAGGATCTCCGCCTCGATTTTGAGGTCGGAGAGCTCCTCGCGCAGCCGCTGCGATTCGACACGCAGATTCTCACGCTCCTGCTCGCCCATCTTGATCTCCTCCTCCAGCAGAACGCCCCGCTCGATCGAGACGTTGTATTTGGACTCCAGGTCCTCCAGTGACGACGTCGTGTTCCGGGCCTGCCGCTCGAAGTCGTCGTTGGCCACCTCGATGTCGCGCAGCTTGAGCTGCAGGGTGCGGTTCGAGTCTCGAAGTGTGGTGATTTCCTTCTCCAGGCTGTTCTGTGCCGCGTTGGCCTCTGCCTTGGACTCCTTGTACTTCCTCTGTAAAATCTCTCGTCAGTCTGTGTTCACAGTTGTGTCACATGCAAGCGCTGGCAGGCAGGAGGGCCATTTCTTACCTTCCACTCCTCTACTTCATAGTCCAGGGCCTCTGCCTTCTCGCGCAGAGTCTGCTCTCGCTTGTCGGCGGCATCCAGGTCTTTCTCCAGCTCTGCCTCCAGCTCTCTGCTGGACTCGCGGAACTCGGCCAGCTCGTGCTCGAGCTGCTCGTACTGTGTCTTGTACCAGGAGAGGGCATCTTCGGAGCTGGCGTCCGCGCTGGGCGGAGACGACGGCGGTTCGCTCATGATGCGTGGAGTGTCGTGTGTCTGTCGTGGTGGTGGTGTTCTGGAAGTTGCAGGCCAGAAGCATGAAACAGGGCGATATGCGGTGTGGTGGTCTTGTCGCAAAATCCACACCGAACCAGCAAAAAATACAGGGGCGCAGGGCCGCTGTCGTGGCTGGGAGCAGGAGTCAAGATGCTGGACAGAGATGTCCTTCCAAAAATAAAGCCAAAGACGTCCGCCACCTCAGAGGGACAGAGGCGGGCGTCGTCGCGGCGGGTGATGTCGTCGTTGGGTCGGTTAGTCGCTGGCTCTAGGGTGCTGTCGTGTCGTGTCGGAGGTCGGCGGGGTCGGGTTTGGCGGCGGTCGTGTCGAAATTCCGGGTGCGGCCGGCGGAAGGCCTGTCGTCGTGGGCGTTGTCGTCGTTGCAGAGTTGAAGGTCGCTTGTTTCCCTCTGTGTTTTTTCGCCCGTTGCTTTGATGATGGCAGATGGCCACACCTCCTTGCGGTGGCAGGCAGCTAAGCCGTTTTGGGACGTGTCTGCTACCACGGGCAACCGTGCGTGCTTGACCCGCATCCGGCCAATCAGAGGTCGCACTGTCAGAGAACCCAACCGCAGTCGCGGACTTCGTCCGATGACTTGTAACAGAAATGCAAGCTCTATCCGCTCCCGCAGCTAATCAGGCCGGGGATCTAATGAGCAAAAGCGAGCAAGGGTGATCGTCTTTTTGGTGATGTGAGGCCATTTAGAGCTGCGGGACAGCACGACATACGGCGCCGTTTGCTATTAATAGCGGCTTCTCGAGTCGTCGTCAGGCCTTCTTTAATGCATAAACATGCGGAGACTAATCTCCATCCAAGCCCTGTTTCAGCATGATTTGGCTCTTCCATCTTTAGGTGGCGGGGAGCAGGTATATGAGTGGCTGACGTGCCTTTACGAAAGTGGCGAATGCGACGTCTTTGTGTCGTCCCCTAAAGCAGCCTCAACATTAGCCGAAGACGACCAGTCGAGTGGCTGAGGTTGTGCGGTTTCGGTTTGGCCATATTCTGTGTCACCTGCTGTCGAAAAATATGGTCCAAATGCATTTATATTTAACGTGGAATTATCACATGGTTGTTTGCAAAAAATGACATGGTTTTTGCTAGGTTTTGTGGATTGTTTTTCTCTTCATTGCCTGCCACGCTTTCTTAGGAAAGACCTCTACATAAGCATGAATATGTCAACATCCTCTAGGCACATATGTCTCTTTTCCTATTCTCTCCTCAAGAAAAACGAACACGGGGTCCCTCTTCGTTTTGACGTTGCCCATGTCTCTCTTCGCTCTCGATGCCGACAGATCGCAACACCCAGGCCAACGCCGTATCCACCAATCGACGAGCCTTGAACATGATCCACGCAGAAACCGCCGCAAACACGTAAATACCAAGAGCAGCAAAATGAAGGCCGATAAAAGTAATAACGGCCGTGGCCATGCGGTAAAGGTGTGTAGGGTAGAAGTAGATTGCAGCGCAAGCCAGGACCGCGAGCTGCAGATAAACAAAGGCGAGATTGGATGTCATGATTTTCGCTATTTGTTGGGCTAGAGGTGCGCAAATCGTGAGACGGCTTTCAAAGTGGCTCATGGCCCTTTGAGAACTTTGCTGTGTGTGATTTTGTAGTATCGTGACGTTGTCTGGTGTCTCGTTCCTTCCTTTCTCGTCTTTCGCGATGTGGCTGGAAGTGATGTTTGACGTCTCTTGACGCTCGTTTCGCGATATATAAGGCATCTTTGCGAGCTTCGGATTTTCCAATTTGCCGTTCGTCTGCATCTTGTCATGCCCGAAGAAGAGGTAGTTCAATGAACAGTTCGAGCTCTCGTTGAACAAAAAGGGCGATACCGATACAACCTCGTTTTCACCTGAGAATGTCACCTTAGGGGTGTTTCCTAGTATTTCTTGTTTCGCCCTGTTAGCTATTTTTCAAAGACGTGTTCCAATGAAGAGGAGTTTGATTTGAACACACATGCCGAGTTTTGCTGTTTGCTCAGACAGGAACATGAATTCATTTGGCGAAAAACATTTCTTCTCTGTGCAAAGGTTTTTGAAAGTGAACTTGCCAAAATCCGCACCTACGTGAGTATTTTGCTTCCACCTCCTTTTCTTCGGCCGTAGCAGCATACTGATCTTGCTGGGAAACTTGCTGTGGTGGAGCCTGCCTCCGAAGGACCTGGCTGGTTCACCCACGTGAGGTCGGCATGGCTACGGACCCAGGTCACCGGGTAAGGCTTTGGGTTATGACGTATACCTTTCTCTCCTTGTTTTGTGTGTTTGTATTGCTCCCGGAAAACGCGTATGTACATGTCCTGAACAGCATTGGTTGCGGACCAAGGTAGAAAACGTTCAGGCCAAATCGTACTGCTTTGATAGTCAATGAGTCAGTTTAGTCTCGTAACCTGCATGCTTGATGTGTTGTTTCTCAGCTCACGAGCATCCAGAACAAGTGGTTTACTTAGCTGTTCAAACGTAGTGGCCTGCTCGGATTGCTGTCCTGCTGTCCCAGAACCAGTTTGTATGGACCTGTTCACCAAGGCTTGGCTCGTCTTGTTCTGTATCCCCCCTCTTGCACATTTCTATAAAATAGTTCGAGCTGCTTCCTGCAAAGCACAAATTCAACCTTTCGCCATCAACAGCCTCTAACTTCTTTAAATATCAGTAACTCATCCCAGAAGAAGCTTACCGCCCAAGAAACACACTACAGCTTCCAAGTCTACCTTTACTGCATACAGCTACCAACATTACTCACACAGCAGCCATCATGTGCCTTGTTCTGCACTCATACTGCCCCGGCTGTATGCCGGAGGGAATCCAGAACGATACATTGTATGTGAAGGCCTGCTCGATGAAGGAGAAGGAAAACCGTCTCTACCGCCGCGCTCACCACCATGATTCGCCGACGGCCTGTGACCCCTGCGAAGATAGTGAGCACCAAGGCGCCGCTGAGTACTGCACTCGCCTTTTCGATCCGCATGTCTGTCCCGGACGGCCTACAGAGCCTCTACCGTTACACGGTGGCATGATGGACCTCGGGGAGAGTCTTGACGGGCTAGTTGAAGAAAATGGTGCCAACCGACCCCAAAGCACCAGTAGCCCTTATGACGTGCCGATTACTACTGGGACTCTGCTAGATCGCCAGCTCAGAGGCACTGCCTATGGATGGCACACCACTTCCGAGGGCACTATGCAAGACGACCCCTTGGCTTTTGGGGAACCAGAACTGGACGACTTCCAGGAAGGTCCCTCCACGGGTAAGCCATCTTCTTCTTCCAGCTGCCTTCCTACCCGGAGACGCTATGCCGAAAGCCGGCAGCTAAACCAGCAGTGGACTGGTGATTACAAGCGCCAGAAGCTCGACGAAGACGAGCCAGAGTACAGCCGCCCTCCAGAGGTCGAGCCGCTTCACCGTCCCCGCCATGCTGCGTACAATCCCACAGCTTCTAGGATCAATAGCAGCAGTCCCCCTGTGCCTAGCGGAGTTCCTGCATGGTATAGTGACCAAAAGGACGCAGAGAACCGTCACCGCCAGGGCGTGGACTGGAAGTGGGATCAGCGAAAGAAGCGCACAGGGAACAAGCACAAGACACCGGACCTGCGCAAGTATGCGCTTCTTAACGAACAAGAAAAGAGTTGGGCGAAGCAGGGCATTGATCCGTACAACAAAAACTAGAAGGAGCGAAAGCAGCCAGGACAAAAGCATGTTGCTGGGTTGTGATCCGTAGAGGTTTGGGACGTTGCCTGGGAGTTTGTTAATATAGGCATAAAAAAAGGTGTCAGAAAATAAAATAAAGAATCAAACTACAAAAACCAACATCAAATCAAAATCCAAAACTAGGTGAAAGTGCAAAGATTAAACATAAAAAGAGCCAGAAAGTACAACAGCTGAAACAGTTTATTGCTTTGTAGGCGATTTCAGGGAGAGTTGAGCCGGTAGAGCTCACGAGGGCCAACTGAATGTCTAATTTTAGTTTGAGGTGGAACAAAGAGAACAATAAATGAAACTGAACCCAATGCAAGGGACAAAGCCAGCCCTGTTCATGTAACAGGTCATTTCCAGCATGACCACAAAGACTAGGAAAATGATCAAAAAGCAAGGCAAAGTTTTGAACTCTGGGCAAAGACCATTGTTACAACAAGCAAGACGAAGTTTTGAACTCGAGTCTGGACGAAAGCCATTGTGACTGCGGCCGGCATGCAGTCCCCGGATGATTCGCCAGCTCTACATAAGAGACTGGTTCTCTACTTCGGCGAGGATCTGTTTGGATACTCATCACACTTAATCCAGCAGGTTCTGCATCAAACACTACAATGAAGCTCTATCAGGAAGCATTGCAATTAGTGCGGCACGTTATCGGTGAGTTCTTTTTCATCTGGCTCGCGGCCGCAGGAGCGTTCTTTTTGGTATTCCCTCGCAACATGACGCATTTCGCATTTTTCAGCTTTGCGTTTATGTACTGGGCAGCCGTGATATTGGCCATGGTTGTCCCGGTTTGGCTTGCGATCATCGAGGTCATCGACATTGCTGACGATTTCTACATCTATGTTCTCGACGTTCTGGAGGGTCGTAGATCGCTGTTTTAGTTGGACGTCCCCAAAAGGTGTCATTGAGATGTTTATTTAGTCAATTTACTTTAGATGGCGGTGTCCGAACAAAGTCCAAGGTATTGCTTCGGCGTATTGCCTGATGATCGACATTGCCGTCACATCGCCTGCGCCGTCGTACTCGTACAAACGTGAACTGGCCATCTAGATGCACACTTGCACATTCCAGAAATACCGCACGGGTTCAAAGCAGCCCCCGAAGTAGGAAGCTGAGCAAATACACGGGACTTCTACTGCCCCCCAAAATCCTCTCCCCACGCCCAGCTGCATGTCGTTTGAAAAATCCCCTCGTAGCGCGAAATGGGGCCCTGCTCAGACGAGAAATCGCTTCTGCAGTAGCATCGGTCAGGGACTAAGGGATCCAAAGCCATGACAGCGTGTACAAGGCGGAACTTTGGCCGGCAGCCGAGCCGCACTTGTAGGGCCATGCAGGCAAATCACGGCTAGTCAGCCAAGCTGCGTCCGACCGGGCTCCCGCGATAGCCTCCGAAAATCCAGACGACTGCCAGGCTAGAAGCAGTCCAGCAGCGGCAGGTTTGAGAAGCCGAACCAGCAGCCACAAGGGCTTGGATATGGGAACGGGCTATTGGATCATAGACCGAAGAGAAGGAAGACTTGGCTTCCACTGGAATGCGGAAGGACCGCAGAATCGAGCTAACGCAAGACGAATCGGCAGCAGGATGCGGCCGCCCTGGCGGCCGAATTGCAAGTAATGCAGGGCACTGCTGCATGTGAGGCTAGCGTGACCATTCGCGCGTGTTGTGACGCTGCCCGCTGCACGTCGTTCGTCCAACAACAGCAGCTTTTGGGCGAGGGAGACGCGAGAGGGACTGATAATTTTTTGTTTCCTGTTCGGGTGCTTGTTCGGGTGCTCAAGCCCGTCTCTGCTCGCCGACCTTTTTGCCACACAACTCCGGGCAGATTCACGAAGCAGCTGAGTGGAGTGCTCTTCCCACCCATCCCCCAATCCTGCACGGCAGAAGACACGACGTGGGCCGATGGGGAAGGTGCATGGCGGCGAGAAGTAGGCCGTATTAACAAGAGGACCAGCCAAGAACAGAACAGGAAAGAACGGCTATTCCATGGAGGGGAATGTGGCGGAGGGCGGAAGGCGGGCGAAGGAGCGAAGAGGAAGAACGATCAGATGAGGCAGGCACGTATACTACCCGCTGCCGCCGCCCACACGCTCCACCAAAGTAGAGAAAAAAGGAAGAAACGCTGCGAAGAAAAAATTAAAAAAAAAAAAAAAAACGAAAAAGTGTTAGTTTTAGGGCCGTCCAAGAACGCAGAACCGCTGATCCGCAGAACCGCTGATCCGCAAATAAAAAACGTCCAGAAAAAGGGTCACATCATGCGGCCACTGCTGCGGCTGGTTGCTTCAGGCTTAGTTTAGTGGTCTCGCCAACGTGGTGTGGGCAAGGCGGCGGAAAGGGTCCAGGAGGCTACATACGGAGGCGAACGATAACAGCGAGGAACAATAGCCGGCCAAGCCTCATTGAGTTCACCCGTTGGCCTGTCTGCCGCCGTTATTGGCCCGGACGCGTGCCGGAGAGTCCCACCACATGTGGCAGGGTGGGGGGAGGGGGGGTGAACCGGTTGCTCTTGCAGGCTGATATTTATTCTCGTCAAGAGGGCACAGCAAGGGGGTTCTTGTGGACAGCACGGTATTTCTGTGTTGCGGTGCCCAAATTTCCCTTTCTTCCCGCCAACATCCCCCTTTAAAAGGATTCTACCTCCGCGTTGTTGTTTAATACAAGTATTTAACTTTGCGCGGCCACCTCTCCCCTCTCCTAGATACCGAACCTGTTAAAATACCAATCGCCGGACGCCTTTCTACACCGACCGGTCGACTTTTCACCTGGACGATCTTTCTGGTGCTAAACTTCCAGCCGACGCGTTCCCAGCACCTGTGCACCAGATCTACTACCAGTGACACAACAGACTCCCGAGTCGTCGTTCGATCCAAGGCCCGACATGTCGAGCGAGAAGGCAACCGACGCCGTTCCGGCAGCAGCACGGCCCATCACCGGCGCAGCCACTGCCGCGGCCACAGAAATCGTCCCGGCTGATGAGCACGGCGAGCAGATTGTGAGTGCTGTTGCCCTCCTGTCCAGTCTGACAACCTGAGGCTTCGCTGCCTCCTGGCGTTCCTGGGGGAGTGCCGCGGCCGGCCCTCGGCCCGCCGCACTGCAATTTCTTTGTCTCTACCTTTGTCTCTGCCGGCTTCGCTTTTGCGAGAACCAATGGCCAAAGAACAGACCGGATCCCGAAGAGACAAAGAGTCCAGGCGTGATCGGGACAAAGAATGAGGCCACTCACAACCCAGCACCTGCAGAAAAGCAAGACAGCGCTAACCGCATGGCCCAAACCGGGGAGCAAGTGGAGTGGTGGAGGGATCGGCCAGGACAGCGAGAACAGGCAGACAAGGCAATTCTAGCGCTGCTAGTCTTAACTCGCCCGATTTCACCTGCGTTATTCTCTTTGTCTTGTCCCGTTCCCGAAACACCCATGCTATCCTGGATGGCCGTCTCGTTATCCAGGCTGCCGAAGAATATGACACGGACGGCGACTCTGCCCTTGAAGTTGTAAGAATCCTCTTTCAGTGTATCATCGAAATCCGCATAGCCGCGGCGACGTTTGTGGGGATGCTCCCTAGCGTCAGCCACTCCGCTCGGACAGCCCAACCTAAACGGCCCTACGACATTAAGAGTACCCGCCCGCCACGGAAGCCCTAGCGCTCCCGAGCACCTGAGCCCAGGTGTGGCACACACTGCGCCGTGTGGATGCATCTGTGAGATGTTTAGTCAACAAGCGTTGAGATCTTACATGGCGAAGCGGCGCAGGAGAAGCCAGCGCAAGGCTGCGAACATATCTCCGCAATACACACCGCCATTACACCGTAGCACAGGAAATCGGTTATGTCATTTTGCTGACCTAATCCTTTCAGCCGCTCAACGAGTCTCTCACTTCGCTGCGGTCCAGCATCCTGAACTACCACCACGAGAATGGTCGAACATACCACGCGATGAGCGCCGGAAGTATGGTTCCGTGTTTTTTTTTTTGCTGTGTCACTTGTCGTGAACCTTTACTGATCGCCGTCTTTCTCATGTTACAGAATACTGGCTGCCCAACGATGATGTGAGCCAACCCACTTGCGCTGAACAGCTATGTTTCTGTGCCACCGAACTAACAGTAGTGATAACTACAGGCCGAAATTGAACGCTTGGGTAGGTTTGCAATTGCCAGAGCGGCATAACATCCATTTATAACATGGCATGAACTAACCGACATACTTCTTTTAGACCTCCAACATCACATCATGACCATCACGATTGGCGGTCAACTATGCAGCAGCATCAAGAACAAGGGCGCTAAGCGCGTCCTCGATATTGGCACTGGAACCGGTATATGGGCTATGGAATACGGTCCGTTGTAACCGATATATTGCACTCTTCTTCTCAATTTAGTATGCTGACAGTATTTATCAATAGCCGATGCCCATCCCGAAGCAGAGGTATTATCTTGGCCGATTTCTTGGGATTAACGCGCCCAACCTGGCACGATACTAAAACTGATTTTCCACGAGCTAGGTCATTGGCGTTGATCTGAGCCCCGTGCAGCCAGAATTGTAAGACACCCTTCACTTTATCCACATTCCAGAGCATGCACTAATGGCCGTTTTACAGCGTCCCACCAAACTGCCATTTTGAGATTGACGATCTCGAGAAGGAGTGGACATGGAGTAAAAAGTTTGATTTTGTCTTCTGTCGTCTGATGGCTGGTAGCTTTGCCGATAATGCCACCATTATCAAGAAGGCCTACGAGTAAGTGTTCGGTCCTGCTGTCCCCCACAGCACGCACAGCATGATCTAATAGTTTAGCCAACTCGAGCCTGGCGGATACTTCGAGGCCCAAGACGTCGGCCTTCCACTGCAATGCGACGACGGTACTCTCAGCAAAGATTCCGACCTGTGGCGCTGGATGTCCGTTGGCATGGATGCCATGGAGAAGTTTGGCCGCCCAATAGCCACCGCTCAACAGTGGAAGCCTCTACTCGAGGCACAGGGTTTCGAAGACGTTGTGGAGACCAAGTACAAGTGGCCGATGAACAGCTGGCCGCGCGACAAGAACTACAAGGAACTCGGCACATGGAGCTTGGCCAACATGGACATGGCCATGGAACCGACAACAATGACGCCGCTGACTCGTGTGATGGGCTGGACCCGCGAAGAAGTGCTTGTGCTTGTCAGCAAGGCGCGCAACCAACTGCGTGATACGAGCATTCATGCTTACTGGCCAATGTGAGTCCCGGCCCCGAGTGACTGTAGCCGTTGCTATTCCCGGTTGAATGCATTTGGGACGCTAATCGAGCAACCCGCAGTTTCATTGTGCATGGCCGGAAGCCGCTTGATCCCAAGGCAACGGCATGACCAACCACCTTCTGACTACGTCATTGTCAAATTCTTCCATGAAAATTGTTTTTTTTTAAGTGCTCCCAAATACTTTTTGTTCCAGTATGGAACTTGCCTGGGTAATATGAATGATGGCCGATTTAGGTTTTTTGGATTCTTTGGATTTCTTTTCGATATGTTTTAAGTTCTAATCAACGTTTTTGGCCTTTTACCGGATGCCTTTCAAGGCCTCAGTCTTTTCTGCGCAATGCGACCCAAATGCCAAAACGCAACTAACTATGGCCCATGGATGGATCTGTGTGCATACATATGTTGGGCAGTCTCTGCCCCCAACCGGTACATTGAGTGCAATATTAGCCCAATTCCGGGTTGATGAATTCTCGCCTGAGCCTACGAGTACTAACGATCTGACTAGCACGGCGCAAGTGGAGGTTATAAGTGGAAAGTGGACAGTGGCGGTGGTTGTGTGTTTGGCGCAGCATGTAACAACAAGCCGAAAGAGGAAGGGGCATGTTGCATCGGTCCACTTGAACACCGTCTTCCGTGGCCGGCGCGGTCTGTTGGGCGGATTGTTGGGCGGCTGCTCTGCGTCTTTGTGCGTTTTTGCTGGGCGACTCGTAAGGGCGTACCGGCGCTGCGGTTATCTGCTGCCGATCTGCGTGGGCTGCATTGCATGACTTAAAACCGACGACAATTCGCAGCCATCTCCTTGCCAAGACATTCTCTCCCTTTCCTCTCGGCTCCTCCCTCCATTTTGCCAATCGCAAACCACGAAACCATGTCTCGACGCCCTGTGATCGCCACTGCCGGCCTGGCCTGCGAAACGTCGACTTTCACGCCGTCGCGCACTGATTATGCAGCCTTCCACCCAAAGAAGGGTGCAGACGCCGTTGGCATCTACCGCTTTCTCGATGCAGGCACTCCGCTTGCCAAGGCCGCGGACTGGCGGGGCGCTCTGATCGGACGGGCACTCCCGGGCGGCATGATCAAGCGGACTGCCTACGACGCGCTCGCAAAGGAGATTGTCGCCGGTCTGCAAGAAATTGTGAACAGCCTCAAATCCGAAGGCGATCACCTGGATGGCCTCTGGTTTGACATCCACGGGGCCATGGTGGTCGAGGACCTGGGCGACTCCGAGGCCGACCTGCTGCGCCGCGTGCGCGCCGTCATCGGCCCCGACGTGCTCGTGTCGGCCTCGATGGACCTCCACGGCAACGTGTCGCGGGAACTCGCCCACCAGACCGACCTGATTACGTGCTACCGCATGGCGCCGCACGAGGACGAGCTCGACACCAAGGAGCGCGCCTGCCGCAACCTGGTGGCGTGTCTCGAGAGACGTGCGGCCAAGAAGGAATTTCGCCCGATCAAGGCCTGGGTCCCTGTGCCCATCCTGCTGCCGGGCGAGCAGACATCCACGCGAGACGAGCCTGCCAAGCACATTTATGCGGCCGTGCCGACGGTCGAGTCTCTGCCCGGCATTCTGGACGCAGCCATCTGGGTTGGCTACGCATGGGCCGACGAGCCGCGCAACCGGGCCGCTATTGTGGTAACTGGCTGGGATACAGAGGCAGTCGCTGCCGGTGCCGAGCGGCTGGCCCGTCTGTTCTGGGCCGCTCGCGCCGACTTCCATTTCGTGGCCCCGACGGGTACGCTGGACGAGTGCCTGGACGCCGCGCTGATCGCTCCGGCGAACAAGAAGCCGTTTTTCATTTCCGACTCGGGCGACAACCCGACCGCCGGTGGCTCTGGCGATGTGACCTGGGGCCTGACGCAGATTCTCAAGCGCGACTGGTCGTCTGGCGATGCCAAGAGCATCAAGACGGTCATCTACGCTAGCATCCCGGGCCCCGAGGCGGTTCACGCTGCCGTTGCGGCCGGCATCGGCGCGACTATCACTGTGACTGCCGGCGCGGCCGTGGACAATCTCCACGCGGGGCCGATTACGCTGTCCGGGCGGGTGCACTCGATCAAGCACGGCGACCGGCACGCGCACATCGAGGTGGTCCTGCAGGTGACGGGCACGCCGGTACATGTCATTCTGACGGAGCTGCGCAAGCCGTACCACAAGGAAGCCGATTTTGTCGAGCTGGACCTCAGGCCGCGCGAGGCCGACATTGTGTTTGTCAAGATTGGGTACCTGGAGCCGGAGCTGTACGACATGGCGGTGGACTGGATGCTGGCGCTGTCTCCCGGCGGCGTGGACCAGGACCTGAAGCGGCTTGGCCACCAGCGCATCCGCCGGCCAATGTGGCCGTTTGACAAGGACGACAAGTTTGGCGACCGGCCGCCGAAGCTGTCGGCACGGTTTATTCCAGTATCGACGGCCGAGCTGACCGGGCCGGACGAGTGAAGAGATGCTTGCAGTTAAAAAATGGTTCTTTGGTAAATAGTATTCAAAAGTCTTTAAGTCGTAAAGCAAAAAAAAAAAAAAAAAAAAAAAAAAAAAAAAAAAAAAAATCTATCAAATATATTCACTGGTATCATACAATCTACAAGTCTCTGTCATATGTCATATGTACAAAGCATCTTTCGGGGGTATCTTTTATCCTCGCCAGTCTCCTCCTGTCTGTCTCTCTCGTCTATGCAGCCGCTTCGTCTGCGGGCAGTGCCAGCCTTTCCCGGATGGCGTGCACAATGTCCCGCCAGTCTGCCATGGCGCCCTGCCCGACATCGCCGCACGCCAGCGCCTTGCTCTGCGGCAGGAGAATCTCATACCACCCGGGTGTCGTCGTAGGCGTCTCTGTATCGTGCAGGCCCACGTCTGTTATTGTCGCCCCCACGCCCCATGTGTCCCGCAGCGTCGCCAGCTGCCGCGACGTCAGCGGGTGCGTCCACATGCACACGTTCATGGCCGGCGCCACCATGATGCGCTTGCCCAGCGCCGGGTCCGTCTCCCACGCGCGGATGACCGACGTCAGCAAAGAGTCGCAGAAGCCGTTGGCGACCTTGGCGAGCAGGTTTGCGGACATGGGGGCGATGACGAGCAGGTCAGCCCAGCGGCGGAGCTCAATGTGGAGGATGGGGGCGCCGCGGGTCCAGGGCGGGGACCACTCGTCGGCGTCAAAGTGGATGCCCTCGACGTTTGGGAGGGTGGCGAGGGATTCGACGGTGGGCTGTTCGGGGGACTGGCCGGCGAGGAACTGGGCGGCGTGGTCGGTGAGGACGACGCGGATGGCGAGGTTTGGGGCGTGGGCGAAAGCCTGGATGATGAGGGGGAGCTTGATGGTGGCGACGGATCCTGGGGGTTTGTCAGTGAACGAGCGAGGCGAGGAAACAAATAAAACGAGCGAGGCGAGGAAACAAATAAAACGAGCGAGGCGAGGAAACAAATAAAACGAGCGAGGCGAGGAAAACAAACAGGAAAACAAACAAGAAAACGAGCGAAGCGAGGAAAAAAAAAAAAAAAAAAAAAAAAAGAGAATCGAGCGCAGCGAGGAAACCCAAAAAGAACGTACCTGAAGCGGCCAAGAGAAGATGTTTCTTGCCGTCATTGACGGATCTGGCGACGGATGCAGCCGACGATGGGGCGAGAGCAGCACCATTGCTGCTGCCGTCTGGTTGTGGAGCCATTGCCTGGGTTGAAGGAAGTTTCGTGACGTCTCTCGACAATCTGGAAAAGGTGCAAGATAAATCAGTGATTAAATATAACTGGGCCACAGCAGACAGGCGCATTTGTCAACCACCCCTCTAATCTGGAAGTTTTAGTGGGGACCTTTCCCCGCCTACAGGATAGAGCACATGGCGTGTGCGTGTAAGCTCAGCCGCTGAAGAAATGGCGTTATTATTTGTAAGTTGGGTAGCGCTGGCTCACGTGAACACATGAATGTCCTGGGTGTAGTGAACAGCAACAACAGCTTAATTGGCAAATGGGCAGGCATCTTGTAATACTTTATATAACTATGATTATTTGGATATTATTTTAGATTTAGTTTACGTGGGACGGTGTCCTCGATCGATCCAGACATCTGGAAATGCATTATATTAGAATTTAAAAAAGAACTTGTGATTGGGTCTTTACATTGAGTTGAATGAACTTGGGTACTACAAATTCAAAGTACATGGTGCTGGCATTCGAGAGTAAAAGCTATCAATTCTGAACAAAACACTCAGATCAACAGAGGAAACCGATGAGACTCTTAATTGTGCTACAATCAAAGTGGGAAAATGCGATTTGATTAGTGAAGAAGAAAAGGAGAAAACTGCAGAGAAAAGTCCACAGAAGCACTTTGTGACTCGAACTCTCCCCCTTCAGAGAAATTGTATATGGTGTTATATTGCATGGGAAGAACAGACAGTAACTTGCCATGTAGGGGCGGCTTTAAAGCCTTTGTAACCCCCCGTGGTAATATGAGTGACTTGTATAATGCCTTTGATCCGTTCCTGGCAGTGGTTATTGATATCTTTTGCTTTAGCTTTGACGCTGTTGGCGTTGCACTTTTTATGACGAGGCCAGCTGTCTTTCTTGTTCAGTGGACATGGCAGGAATGTATAGCCCCCGGAGCAGATAGCGGACAAACATTCTATTAAAATGCTCTTTTTCATACTGGCATCAACATTTTCACTTTATGATTTGGTATTCTCCTGCCCCGTATTGGCACTGGTTTTGCAACTCGTTGCCACCGGCGGTTCAAGAGTGTGCCTAAGACCCTATCAGTCACAGTTACCATGGTAAATCAGAACGAAGAACAAGTGCTAGAGAGGGCTTACTGTGGAGAACCTGCACAAACACCACGTCGAATTCGACAAGAGGACGTGGCTCCAGCGTAAATTTCAAAAGAGGTTTCAGATTTCCCAATAGGAAGAATGCTTGTCACTTGGTCCACAAGTCATTTTTGTTTGCATGTCGCGTTTGACGAAAAGAATGGGATCTTTCAGACAACAGTCTGGCGAGGAAAAAGCGCTGATGCCGTCGATGTTATTCCGGTAACATTGTTTCGGCACCAGCCTAGGCTTCCTGGGATTATTTGTAGATCATACCGTCCTTGGCACTACCGTGGCTGATGTGGCCAACGCAAAGGTACTGTGATAAATTGGAAAGCTGGAACATTGCGTTTCATCGACGATAAAAAGAAGCTGGGAGTGGGGATTTGTCGCTGCTTTGTCTAAAAGCAAGCAAGCGCTGGGATGTTGAAAATTTGGCAGATGCTGGTGTTAATAAGAACATCGTCCCTGGGAGTATGCACCAAAGTCAGGGCCAAGAAAAGACTCTGTTTGCGAAATGAGCCGAAAATGTCCATATCTGTGTTGTTGTAAAATATCTTGTTGGTGAACCTCAACAGTGATCTTGGCTCAACGTTATCCTCGCTGCTTATGATCGAGTAGAACAGATGCAAGTTTGATTCCCAGGGGCAACAAAAACTTTCATTTGAAACCCCAGTAGACTTCCGAGACAGCACTGTGGAAAACCGGATGCATCTCCTTTAGTCGTCAGGCATTCCCGATAAAAGCTTTGTATCGTTTTTGTGCTGCAACTGTATGCGCCCGTTAAAGCCGCAGAATTTGTATCCCAGTAATGCTCGATCACAGAAGCCGTCCACAGATGTGGTAGCACTCTGAAGTTTCTTTATCGTTGCTGCTGATGTTCTCTGGCCGGGAGGGAGGTCATTGATAAAACCTTGACAACGTTTCCAAAACATGGAATAACTTTCATAGTCGACACTCCAGATGCTCACTCGAGACGGTCTGCTGAATGATACGAATGTGGTGAGGTCTTTCTGGCGATTGCTGTTTTGTGCCATTACTCAAAGAATATATCGCTAGCGGTTCTGACTTGCAAAGACGCAGTCTCTTTGGTCAAACAATAAAGATAGCCCACGACCTGACACGGAATGCGGTGTCTTTCCACAGTTTCATTGTCGGCCAGTCTTTCTCTCAAAGAATCTTGAACTTTTGTGCATCGATGGCAGACTCAGTACTGGTGAAAAGCCTGTTGCATCGCACACCGAACTGCTGGCCGATTCCTTCATCTTTAACAGTTTGAAACTTATAAACACGCGAGAAAATGCTTGCCAGGAGACTTGCAATCACAATCACATAAAGTCTATGCCCATCATTTGTGGATCGAGACAAGAGCCTGATCTTCCACACAATGACAAATTGTGGTTTTTTTTGGCGGCTTTCTGAGCGTGGACGTAGTAGTTCTGTGCTCAACAAGAACCACCAGAACTAATCACACCGTGCCAGCTCTTCATGTGCCGAGTAACACACTTTGGTGACGCTCAACGCTGCAGTGGGTGCTTTTCGAATACTTTTTCTAAAAACGGCAATGGATTTTCAAAGCTGCTTCATAAAAGAGAATGTGCTTCAATGTGGGCATTCCTTCCACGCAGTGGGGCGTGTTGCTGCTGAAATGCCGGTACCACGGCAAGTGTGTTCTGACCCAAGGCCACTCCGCAATGTGTGCGTGCGTGTGGTGTAAATAGTCGCTGCGCCGTCTCTGTGGCAATCAACACTGTGTGTCTTGTAGAATAGCTCCCTGCCATGGTTGATCGTCCGAGTATTGGCGCTTTCTCTTTCTGAACCATCCATTTCCAGCAAACGTCAAAGCATCCAAACAAGTGCCTCTCTAATGGCCGCCTGGGTCGAGGAGCTCAGAGGGACTGCACCCAGAAAGTCCACTTTCCTGGTCAAGACCACTCCCCATTCGCTTCGTCCAGGCCAAATTGCGCTCGCTAGACTAAAATCCAGAACCGCCGGGCCAGCCTCGGGTAACAACTGGCCATGTCTCGATGAATACGTTCGCCGCCGCCCCCAAAAGAGTTCCTTTTTCGTGGCGTTGTTCCAGGCTAAACGACAAGGCAGCTCCAGTATTGACGGTGGGTTCTTCTGCTGGAGGCTGCGGCCGACACTTGCTCAATTTGGGCTCTGGTCCTAAGCATTTTGCCTAACCTGAGACCGAAAAACACAAAAGTGCTGCTGGGCTTCATCATAGATTGCGACCAGGGCGTAGTAGTTCCACGTAGTAGGCAGCAGACAAGAAGCCCGGCCCAAGGCAGGGCCTCCTTCTGGCCCCTCACTCCCACGACAATGTGGTCGGTGTCCAAGTAGTCTCGGCTTGTGATGGAACCGGTTGGTCAGGTAATCCGCCAGATACAGCTCAATTCAGAGGCAATTTGTGTCGTTGCTGCCTTTGTTAGTCTTTGCAGTGGTTGGATGAACAGACGCCTGAGACACATACTTGTGTAGTGGAATGGTGCCAAAGCGACGGACGCTCTGGAAATCATCCCTCGTATCTGGTCAAATATGTCGCCCTCAGGATGCTTGACAGTCCTGTCAATACTCCCGTCTTTGCCTTTTAAACACCAAGATCACGAAAAGTCTCCAGACGAGGACTGCGGCGAAAATGCATTTACAGGGCTTTGCTGGCAGCAGACCCGCAGTCCGAGTCATAGTGGTCATGCTCCGGCAACTAAATTGGCATCAGACCCGTAAAATGTTGCCCACAAGACGCCTCAATATGAGTTAAGTTGATGGTTGAGTCACACAAAACGATTTGCAATGTGTTCCGCAGGGTAATTTGAGAGCGATCGACGTGGTCTTGCAACGTGACTGCGTCAAAGCCATGGAAAAGCTGTGCAAAGGGCGTCTGGTCTCAGTAAGAGATCCAAAATCATCCTGAAAACCCTGTGTGCTCCATGGGAGAATTTATCTCTGATGCAGACGCAATGAACATGGGAAGAAGGCTGGTCCTGACATTTGGTCAGTATTGATTGGGGCATTGCAACAAAACTGGTAATACATACCAGAGATCTTCTCGTGATGACCTCAATAGAGAAAAGTTGACAAATGGATATATTATTTGTGTTATATTTCAGCCAAACAAATAAATATTCTGATTCTTTGATAGTCAGGGTTCATAACTCTTATGTTGTTGAAGGAGAGAAGAGAAGAGAAAGGTTGAACGAGGAAGAAGGGGGGGGGGGGGGAGGAGGAGCATTTATACCCAACGGGGCAGATGTTGAGAACCCTGACGAATCCTATGGAACCGCAAAGAAGATTAGTTGGTTTTCAGATTACAGGTCAGATGCGTTTGAAAACAGTTTGACAGAAGAGGTTGTGCAACTTTCAAAGTTGTGGTTCGGAGTTGCCGAAACAGGCAATCACAGGAGTTGTCAACCCCACATCACTGGAAACTGAACCCGCAACTCAGTTTGTTGTCAACCTAGTTGCAAAGAACTCTCAAGGGTTTGTTGTCTAATTCAACTTGCCACGTTGCGAGTTGTCAAAAGGAGCTCAGTTATTAATCACTTGTCGACAGGACGTGCGATAAATGTCGTTTGGCTTCAAGTCACAGTCTTTGTTTTGCACTTTCTTTATTCAACCAAATTAGGTCGGCCTCGCAGCCGGCCAGCAAATAAGATCCAATTGTAAACTACAGTCTTCTTGCATCTTTTTTTTTGTTGCCGGGTTCCGTGTTTTGCCTCATCTTGTGCCTTTACCCCGTTTCTCCGCGTATCTAAACACAAACATGTAAACCAAGAAAAGTAAAGAAAAAAAAGATTATTCTCCTTGAGAAGCTTTGTTTTTCTGTAAGGGGGTATCTACCAAAGCGAGAGACAGGGAGAGAAAGTGGTACAAAGAGAAAACAAGGGAACGCTGCCCTAAGGGGGGTTCCAAAAGCAAAGAAACATCCTCCCATCCTTCCTCTCAGTTCTTCCAGTCTGGGTTTTTTGTCGGTGCGCTCTCTATCCGTAATAATTGCAAATATTTCGACGGTGAAATCTCTTTCAACTGTAATAAAACACAAAATCTTCATGTGAAAAAAACAACAACACAGCAGATAAAAAACAACGTGAACGACAAAAAAACTCATATATCCTTTGTGGCCTTTTGCAATGCATCATGAAAAAGAAAATAAACAGCAAAAAGAAACCATAAAAACACACGCGTACATTTGCTGACGTCCATTCCCTTTCATTCCAACCAACCCATTTCCCATTTTTTGTTTGAACCTTCTTCGTTTTTTGTTGTTGTTGGGGCATCCTTATCCACACATGTGCAAACACCGTTTGCGATCCACCCCCGGCACACATCGCACTCACAGGATACCTCAGTCAACGGCACACCATGGGTGCTCCAACACCTGCTCGATCGTGTAGCGCTGTGCCACATCCCGGTTCAGCATGCGCCGGATCAGGTCGATGCTATCTTCGCTGACGACATAGGGAATGCGCAAGTCGCGGTCCATGATCTCATCGATGCTGTAGAACGGGTTCTCCTTGTAGATGATCGTGTACAGCAGGATACCCAGGGCCCAGACGTCTTGTTCCTTTCCTCCGTATGGCTGGCCAGCCAAGACTTCGGGTGCAGCGTAGTCTGGTAAAGTTAGTAAATGTCTTTAAAAAAGAGCCAAGAGAAGCAAGACTTACCAATTGTTCCTACAAAAACGTCAAAGGGTCCGCTTTTAATGTAGGCCGCACTGCCAAAGTCGATCAACTTGATGATGCCCTCGCCGTCAAGGATAATGTTCTCGTCCTTGATGTCTCGATGCACCACCAATGCGTTGATGTGTAGGTGATGAATCGCTTTGGCCACCTGGGTGAAAATGCTCCGGCATTCCTCTTCCTCCATGTTGCTGCGCAGCTCAATGTAGTCAAACAGGTCCATGCCGGGCAGTCCATGAGGCACCATCTCAATATAGTAGTTGGTGTCATCCTCAAAGAAGTCGTCCATGTCCACAATGTTTAGATGCCGCAGATTATTACGCCGCAGGAAGTCCAAGACGTGGATTTCTAGTGGCACAGTGCCGAGCCGGCGGTCGCGCGTCCAAGTGTCCACGAGAATGCGCTTCTTCGTCACGTACTTGATCACCATCACTTTGCCGTTGATCTTATTCCGGGCTAGCTTCACCTGACCGTACGCCCCCTGGCCCATATCCTCCATGATGACGAAATCATCAATGGTTTTCTTATGGACAGAGGACCCATCCTTCTTAGAGGCGGTGGCATTAGTGGCGGCCACCACAGCCGCCTTCGAACCAGGATACTTGGACAAATCGGGAGACGTAGTGGTGGAAGATGTCGATGTGATTGTCAGAGCAGGCGGTGTAATAGTAGATGCGGTGACGCCCGACGCTATACGGGATGAGATGGATTCTCCTCCCGCAGAATTTGCTGTCGCAGGTGGGGGAAGACCGGTGAATTTAGGTGCCAATGTCATCGCTGGTGGAGCTGACGATACCGACGCCGCTTCCTTCAACTGCTGTGTCAAAGCCGCAACCCTCTCCTTGGCAGCTGGAGATACATTCTTATCGTTACTGATCGTTCCACCTGGCGAGATCTCTGGTGGCGAATGGGCAGGCGTCTGGCCTGGTGACGGCTGGTGTAGGGGAGTGGGAGCGCCTGACAAGAGTGGAGATGAGACACCAAGATTGTTGCGTGTTGCGTGCAGGTGCCTAGCATATGTGATCCAGAGAGCATAGACCATCTCGGTTTGGTTGTAAGTGGTGGAGGTGGAGTCGCCAGTGACCGACGAGGCTGCAGTGTCTATGGCACTGTCCTCCTCGGTCTCCATGACTGTCTCATCGCGGACCTGCGACTGCTTCTCACTCTTGACAACGCGCATCTGCACATCTATCTTAAGCTCTGAGCCGTCCCGATGGCGAGCCGTCAGGCCTTCGGGCCGCAAAAATGCAGTTGTGGCATCAGGGCGGCCTTCACGCAGAGCCAGGAACGCAGAGGCTTTCCGGAAGCTGTGTTCAGGAACCATGACACCGTCGGCCATGTGAACACCATCAACTTCAATGAGAATGTTGAGGATTTTATCAAAGTCAGGGAGCAGCTGGTTAACAGACAAGCCGTTCGGCTTCTCGTAACCAAACAAGGCACCGCAGAAGACCGAGTTTGAGCTCTTAATGGCCAAGGAGTTGGTGGCTACCACAACAATACCAGCAATGTGAGGGAAGCTGGAAACCCGTAGAGCCGACTGGCCACGAAGTTGGTCAACGGTAGCTGGGATATTGATGCGATCGCTGTTCCGGCACGTGTAGTACCGCTTCTTGGCCACCTCGGCAAAGTCAATGGGGCCACTCCAGGGCTTAATTCCTTGTCGCGGTAGCCGTGGGAGCAGTTTGCTGACATCCATACCGGGCTTCAAACTCTCGTCACCCCAGATAGGGCCCAGCGATCCAGTGATATCGGTGACAGTGCCTTCCTTATCGACAGTCACAGTGGCAACATCTTCATGGATCTCTTCAAGCACCCAAATAAGGCCTATCCGCTTTTCCTTCACCCAAAGACTGGCCGAGCCGGTGGCACCGTTGCGTTTCTGGATAGGGACAACATCTCCGCACAGAAGAACACCGCGGGACTTAGTGCCGTAGTGGTGGTGGCCATTGCCAAGCGGTTTGGAGGATTTTGCTCCGCTGCCATGCACGGTGCTGGCTCGGCGCTGCTGGAGCTGCTGGACGGTGGGAAACGGGGAACCGGAGCTACTGCCGGAGCCGTGCGGAGTGGGCGTCTGAGCGCGTGAGCTGGGCTTGCTCAGCAGCTTGGCAGTGATGCCACCAGAACGTGAGCCAAGAAGTACGCTCGTCCTGGAACTGGGCTGGGCGGTAGACGGCTGTACGGGCGTTTGCGATGCCATGTTATCAGAGTCGTCAGGATCACCGTGCAGAAGCTTCTTTTCCAGCCAGGCCCGGCGCTCTTCCTGCACAACTTCCAAGAGGCCCATTTTTCGGACCTCTGCCTTAGTAACTCCAAACACAAGGCATGCGAGATCATTGGCTGCAATAATGGTCCATGGTGGCTTTGCCTCAGTGGTGAAAATGGCCTGAGCGGCTGGTACCCAGCGTGTGCCATGTGAGTGGACGTTTGTCAAGTTGCCAGACAAGCTTAGCGGTGAAGCAAGTGACCTTCCGGAGGGGGACGTGGCATTGGACTGGATAATAGGAAGCATTTGAGGACTTGTACCGGCTGATGCTGGGGTGTTGGGCGTGGTGAGGGAGTCCATCAGCGTCATCTGAGCCGAGGAATGCGCAGGCGCGGTAGCCATACGCTTTAGCAAAAGGCTTGGGGGGCGTGACTGAGGAGGCGAGGTCTGTTGTGTGGTGCCGCTCTCGTTTGTCGGCGTTCGAGAAGAGTCCGCTGAATCTGGTGTAACTCCCACGGACGGAGTTTTGGTACTTGTGTTACCGGCAGTGTTGGACGAGCTGTTGATATTGGTGGTATGGTGGTCGAGGTCGGCGATGTTTTCGAGGTTGTCCGATTGCACAGGCACGGAAGGCTTTGTGGGGGATGCAGAAGCTGAGGGGTTCGCGAGAGCTTGAGAGGCTGGCACTGGGAGTGAGGATGGTGATATTGGATCATCTTGAAGCTGCCTGGTTGAGCGTTTTCTGAGTTCAAGGCCGTCAGGCACCGACTCGTGTCCCGACTCGCCGCCCTTGCTTCTGGCTAAAACTGGAGAGCTTGAGTGACTCGCTGGCTGTGACGTCGCCGAAATAGGCTCTGGGCTCATTGTACGTGGGATGAAGCTGCTGTCAAAGACGTTTTCACCCTCTGAAGCAGTTGCCCCGCTTAGAGGACCGGACGAAACAGACTGGTTTGAGCTGGCAATATCGCCAAGCTGGGCGTGGGCTAGCATGTCGAGCATCTGCTGCGTATCCTGCTCGCTCGGCACACGAGACAGCCCGCCACCCCCAGCGTTGGGGTTGGAAGCCGAGCGGGCGGCACGGTCCTTCATGAACTCGACAGACCGTTTGAGGACATTTTGGCGGTTGTGCATTAGGTCATCGGACTGGTGGGCAAATGAGAAAGAGTGCAAAGATTCGGAAGGGAAGCGGGTGAGGTCGTCGATGAAGGACGGTGAGATGGGGCCGGAAGATAGTGCGAGTGCCTGGGGGGACATTGTGGTCATGGAGACGGAGCGTGGTAAGGCAACGAATGAGGGACTGCGGGACGAGGCATTCGATGGCTGGGTCGGTGCACGCGCTGGGGGGTGCTGGCGGATGCGGCGCAGGCCAGACAGGCCGAGGCCGTGGTCGTGGTCGGTCATAATGGGCGAGCGGGCAACAGAGTCGAACTCTGCCGCGGCTGCAGCCCCGGCATCGAAGGAGAGACGCATGCGAGCCTTGTCCGGGGTGTCGCCTGGAGCTGCGAGGTTGCCGGTGCTGCGGTTCCGGGGGTGGTGCAACGGCAGGTTAAGCTGGTTGCCTGCGCTGGAGCCGCGCTGCAGCGTGTCATCTTGCTGAGCGGCCTCGTCATGTTGTTCGTTGCCTTTGCGGTTAGTTGTTAGTATGAGTAAGGTCGACGGGACAAAGAGCAGGGGAGTGATGGTGACAGAGGCGGGGCAGGAGAATAGGATGGAGCTAGAGAACGAAGCTGAAGATATAAAATACGAGAAGGAACATGGAGGGGCAAGGCATGCAAAGAGCAGCTCGTCGGCCGCCGGACAGCCACGAGAAGCTCGAGAATACGCACCAGTCTCCGGATCTCCACTGTATATATGGAGCATCCTTGATGAGGCTCTGTAGAAGCTGGGGGGTGAGTGGCAGTTGTCCAAACACGATTGCTCGTGAGGACGGAGTCAAGATCAGGAAGAAGATGGAGGGGGACGTCGTCGACGGGGTGCACGTCGTCTGCGAGGGCTTTTGCGCGTTTCTGTGTGCGAGAAGGTGTCTGGCAAGCTCGAGGGACTTGTCTGGGGGAGCTTGGCTCGGATGGATCGGGGCGGTGGCGATTCGACGATGATATCTCGCAGGCGTGGGAAACGCACAGGCGGCTGGGCAGGCAGAGCTGACTGGCGTGGAAAGGTGAGACACAAAAGGGCCCCAGGAACGCGAAAAGGCTCGGAAAGAGGTTGGGAGAAGCTGGCGGGCGAGAAAAACAGGTCGCACGTCCTCAGGATAGCGTAAGAGACTCGGGGTCCGGACGGAGCCGATCAATTCGAGGCAGACTGGGCGAAACGAACCAGAGAAAGGCAGATCAAAGCAAAAGACAGAGCGCAAGATGCGTCGGCGAGCCGGAGTCGGGAAAAAAGAAACACCTTGTAAGGTCGGCTGCCTGCTCTGGCGGGCTGGGTCAGGCTGTGGCAGGCTCTGGTCAAGCGCTGGGTTGGCTTGCAGGCCGGGTCTACAGGCGGCTTGGCTCCAGTCCTGGCTGCTAAGGCTCTTCTAGCTATAATTTTCGGTATTATTTTTGCAATTGTTTAATTCCTTCCAGTGCCGCAAGGCGGGGTTCAGCTCCTGACGGTGGGGGGAAAAGGCCCGTCATAGCGCGCAGAGACCAGAAAAGCGGGACGGCGGAGTCAGGCGGCACTGTGACCGCCCCAACAATGGCGGGTTTCGAGTTTTATAGGGCGTTTGATTGGCTATGGGCGCATTTGGGGAGCCTGCGAGCAATCAGAAGACAGCTGTGGTGACACATGATGGGTGCTGAAGGTCACCTGTCGGTCGGGCCTTTTGGGCGGCCGTCTAAGCGTCCTTTGGACGCTTTGAAAGGGCAAGAGTAAAACAAGAAGGCGCGAACGGGAGCAGATTACATAAATTGGATAAAAAATGACCAGGAAATACAGCGAGAGAAAGAGAGATGGTGCCACCAAATGTAGGGCAAGCAACAGAGAGCAAAAAAAAAAAAAAAAAAAAAAAAAACCCAATTCAAAGACTTGTCGAGAACTCGCCAAAGGGGCTCGTAAACATCCAACAAAACACCAGCTCCCCCAACAGCCCACTTCAATGGCACGACCTCGGCGACAGCGAAAGCAACCCCAGGCCACCGCCAGTCCCAGGCAAGGTTGCGCTGTAGCCAGGCGCAGTGTACTTCCACTAGCACGCGTGTTCGGCGCCCTACAGAACGGCCTCGCTTCGAAGACGCAGAAAACGCGGCTTGGCGACCGACGAACTGACCGAGCTCGTGGTCTGCGGCGTCGAAAAGCGCGAATGCTCTCATGCAGTGCACTGGGCGTCTCCGATCCGCTTCCGTTTCATTTTCGGGGCTGGTCCTTGGAGATGCGTCTTGGCTTTGGAGGCACTTGCAGAGGCTTGCAGGTCCAGAGATGCTTTCAGAGGCTTTCAGAGTTCAGAGACTTGCATCGACGTGGCATTGCCATGTAGACTGAGTAAGAGACAGCCTCCCCTTACTTCCATTGTAAGATACCGGGCTGTCTCTACAGCCTCTTCCCACAAGCCTCTTCCCTCTATGTAGGACTCCCAAGGCCCACGCTATCTTGCAACCATCTCGGTCTCTGCCCAGCCCATCTACGGAGTAGAACCGGGCAGCCTAGACCGACCACACCCCTGTCAACGGGTGATGAATTGGGGTCTGGCTTCCCTCCTCTGAGTTGACCGAACCGTATCCAACGGCTGGTTGGACGGTGACGCAGAAGGGATTCGGTTCCGCTGCGAGATTCAGTTCTCCAGCGATCCGGCGCACCTCCAGACGGCCAGCTTCCAGCCTTGTTTGCAAGGTCACAGCCTTCAATCTACTGGTATGTCACCCGATCGGTCAGATCTCACCAAATCAAGCCAGCCAGCTGCTAGCCCTCGCCTGTTCCTCCACCGCCATGGGGTTTTGGCTTTAGGGTTTTCTATGGGTCTTGGTCCACACGACAAAGTCAAACGAACCCCAGACAAAGGCCTAGCACTACTGGCTTCGATTTTTCTTGCTCGTCCTTGATTTGCCTTCCATTTGACGACTCTGGTTGTTGGCCCCATTCACCACATGCAAACCCCACTGTGGAGTGCATTGAGGGTTTTTGTTGCCTGTCTTCTTGTGCGGAGGGATTGTTCCTTGGTGCGCCCTGGCGGGACGCAAACATGGGGAGATAGACCCTGGTCGGGCGGCGGACAGCAGTCGTGCCGCATTTCTACATGCCATCTCGCTGTGTGCTGCTTGGTTTGTATCCTATTGTGTATTCTCTGCGCAAGACCCGTTTCCGACGGCATTCTTTGGAAGACACACTGTATTGCGCTCTCTGCTGTCCGGTCAGCTGCCACACAAACAAGCAGCCTTCTTTCAACAAAGTGTCGACATATCATTTCCCAGGTCACAGGGCCAGAATGGCCGTTCCTGGGGATCTGGCCACATGTACGATTGCCTTGTAGAGCCGTTCGCAACCCGGGCCAGCGCTTGCCGACCCACGCGAGTGTACGTGTGAATATGTGGGTGTGCTTCGTATGCGTGAGGACCAAGTATGTCTTTGTGTCTTCCTAGGACTTTCTACTTTGTATGCCGTTGTGTCTGTGCCTCTCCCCTCTTCCCGGCCGCAACGGCACCCCCGATGAACCCCCGTCGCAAGGCCCAGGTCCCACTTGGTTGGTGATAATCAAGGCCTGGCTGGCCATGAATGGCGCTGCTCTCTATTGGCACCTCTTAGCCCCCTTTTTCCTTTTTATCTTTGTCTCTCTTCTTGTTCTATTTTTCTGGCGATCTGCCTCTCGTATGCCAATCAAAAAAACAGGCTTACTGCCCTCATGGCACGCGGTTGGTCTATGGGGGCTCTCTGATGGCAACTGACCAAGTTCACTGATAAGAGAGAGACACGCAGGCGGAGGGCAGCACACAAGCTACAGCCCAAACAGTTGCCCAATGGCCTAGCCCAGGCCCACTGAAACATAACGGTTGCATGCAGGACGGCTACTGGCTCGCTGCGGGCACATGTATCTGGGTTGCATGCGTGCTGGAATGATCGTCGTCTGTGGCAGCCGGGGAGGGATACATGTCAGATAAACAGAGGGTTGTTGCTACAAAGTACTACACCATTGCCAACAGGAAAAGAGGCCGGTCCTACTTTACAGTTGGTAAAATGCTCTTGGCCGGCGGGTTAGTTGACAGGTTGGCTCCTGAACGGCTCGCTGGTTGGCTCTCTGGCTGTTCCAGGTCTACAGTTTGCACTCTTCCCACTATCGATAACG
The DNA here is from genome assembly GCA_002778245.1 of Raffaelea albimanens. Lineage (NCBI taxonomy): Eukaryota > Fungi > Ascomycota > Sordariomycetes > Ophiostomatales > Ophiostomataceae > Raffaelea > Raffaelea albimanens. Next base: position 909,027 of record PCDJ01000006.1, on the reverse strand, counting down.
GCGAATGCCCGCTTAGCCTGGGCAAGTGGCTACACCGCTTTCTCTTTCCGGCGACAACGTCTCACTAGGTCCCCCCCCCCATTGCCATTGCGCCTGCCGATAAGAGCGGGGACAGAAGAGGGGGGTGGGTGGAGTGATACGGAGCGATATCAAGCGATATGGCGATAGTAGTGATACACTATTGGGCGCTATGGGTCTGCGCTGCAAAGGCGGGGGTTTAATTGGCGAGCTGGAGCGGCCAGCCGTTCGGAAGACCATTGGCGAGCGGGCTGAGATCGGTGGCTGCTGCCATTTGGGGACGAGAGCGTGGGTTGCGCCTTCCTTGCGAGTTGGCAATAATACAATATGATCACGACGGTTTGCTGTTTCCCTCTTCTTTTTATGTCTCGTTTTTCTTTTTTCCTCTCCTCTTCGTTTCCCCCCTCTCTCCTTCCAGTTCCAGTCCCAGTTCTCGCCACTGTGCTGCGCTGCCATTCCTCCACCGTGCTGCGCACTCCTCCTCCCTTCCTGCCCTCGTGTCTCCCATTTGGCCAGCCCCCTGGCTTTAAGGACCGCCGCTTTCGTCTCCTCTTTGCCTCGTGACCTGCCTCCTATCCTCCCTCAAGTCCGCAGTCCTGCTTTCACCTGCCAGCTGCTGCCCGTCTGTGCCCACCCTCTTGCCGCTCCCGCTTCTGTGAGTCCAATCAATGCAGAGCGACCACGCTGCGCGTGCCTTCGTCCTCCGGCTGACAGCTGCAAAGCCCGGCTTTTTTAGGCCTCTCAGATGCTCCTCCGCCAACTTTCCGCTGCCTCTGACTGCTTCTCACGGCTTCCTGCCCACTAGACCCCTAAAGCACGCATCCTCCCTTGGGCTCCTCGCAACTGCCCCAATTTGCTCTGCCTCGTATTGGCCGCCATGGGTGTGTGACGACCTTCCGCCTGCGCTCGCACACCACCACTGCCACCTTTCTGCGCCGGAAACAAGCCCGCCCCACCAGTCAACAACGCCACCCTGCTGACGACTGGCGAGCGGCCGACCACCAACTTGGTCGCCAGTGGCAGGATCTAGGTCCTGTCTGAGCTGTAAATTGTCTCATTGTCCAGAGTCCGATTGAATCGCCTCGCTTTTGCACCTCGTCGCTCTTTTGTGCCCCTATCTCGTCACTGTCTCTCGTTCCGGGCCTTTCTCTCTCGACCTGCCTCTCTTTTTTCGATCTCCGTCCAAGCCGACCACTGTATACGTATACACCGTCGCCCTTCGCCCATCTCCCTCCCTCTTTTCTCACACGCTTCCTACTCCCACTGGAATCTCGTAACCCTCGAATTTCCCCCTCACACGAACCATGGCTGAATCTGAGCGTTCTTCGGGTCCCATGATCGACACTGTGGCCCCGGCTGCTCTGCCGGTCCCATTGCAGCCTCCCGAAACAATTGTCGAGGAGCAGCACTTACACCTCCAGCCGCACCAGCAGGAACAGCCCGACGGTGTCGTCGACATGCAACCCAAACGGAAGGGCCGCCAACGACTTCTCCGCGGTCTCTCCCGCATCTCCTCTTCGCCCAGTTTGGCTCAATTGGGCCGCGCTCGTTCTTCAAGCACGCCCTACCCGCGGTCTGGGGCTAGCCTGTCCTGCGTGAGCCTTGCGTCCAGCCCGTCGCCATTTGCACCCTCCTCCAGTGCGAGCAGCTCCGGTTTCGCCTTTTCACCGCTCGCCTCGCCCACCGTGGACGGTGTCTCTGCGTATCCCTCGTCCTCGACATCCCTAGCCTCTCCTCCGAGTTCATCTCCTCTCCCTTCGTCGCCAAGCAACCCAAATGCGATCCGAAAAGTCGATTTGTCGTCAGATGGAAATGCAGTCGCAAATGGAGTAGTGGTCGTCAACGGGATGGCCAATGGTGCCACGGCACCTCTGCCTGCTGAAGTCGGCAGAGTTGCCTCTCCCGTAGTAAAGCCACGCCCAAAGAAGACTTTCCTCCAAATGTGGGCAGTCTTGCCTCGCGAGACCCAAATCCATATACTCCGCTTCTGCTCGTCGAAAGAGCTTGTCCGCCTATCGCGTGTCAACCGCGAATTCAACAAGCTCTGTTTCGACGGCCAGCTCTGGACCTCCTTTGACGCTTCCGAGTTCTACCAGGAAATTCCTGTCGAGGCGTTGACCAGGATCATCACATTGGCCGGTCCGTTTGTCAAGGACCTGAATCTGCGGGGTTGCATCCAGGTCGAGAAATATCATGATGCCATTGTCATGTCCAAGTCTCTCAATAACCTCACAAATGCCACCCTTGAAGGATCTCACTTCAACTTCCACAACCTCGAGAGCCTCTTGAAGCGGAACCAGAAGCTTGTCCAAATCAACCTGACGGGACTGAGCTGCGTCAATATCAACACGTGCCAAACGATTGCAGCCAACTGTCCCCAGCTTGAGATGCTCAACATATCCTGGTGCAAGAACGTAACCTCCAAGCACCTTGACGCTGTCCTCAAAAACTGTCCCAAGCTGCGTGACCTTCGTGTTGGCGAAGTTCGTGGCTTCAACAACCACAATGTCGCCGAGACCTTTTTCAAGACCAACCGCCTGGAGCGGCTGGTTATGAGTGGATGCCCCGATATCGACGACACCACCCTGTGCATCATGTTGCATGGAATCGACCCCGAAATTGACCTTCTCGTTGACCGCCCGAAGGTCCCACCCCGCCGCCTACGCCATCTCGACCTGAGCCGGTGCCAGCGCCTGACTAGCCGTGGCATTGCTGCACTGGGATACTGCGTCCCTGATCTGGAAGGTCTGGTGTTGAACGGCAACGCTTCGCTGACTGACGATGCTCTGGAGCCCATTTTCGCCTCATGCCCGAACCTGTCCTATCTGGATCTGGAGGACCTCACTGAGCTGACCAACCCGCTGTTCAGCGAGCATTTGGCCAAGGCGCCTTGCGCCGAGAAGATGAAGCACTTGTCTATCAGCTACTGTGAGAACCTTGGCGACGCCGGTATTCTCCCAGCTATTCGTGCGTGCCGCAATCTGCGGAGTGTCGATATGGACAACACCCGTATTTCCGACCTTGTCCTGGCCGAGGCGGCCGCCATGGTTCGCGGTCGCGCTGTGCGCACCCACAACCGTGCCACCCGCCCGCGGCCTGGCTTGAGTCTGGCCGTGTACGACTGCCCCAATGTCAACTGGACCGGTGTGCGTGAGGTTTTGTCCCGCAATGCGGAGATTCTGCTGCCACGAGCCAAGCACCAGACGCTGGTGGACGGCGGCCCGGTTCCTCTTCCTACGTTCCCCACTGAGATCATTTCGCTCAAGTGCTTCTACGGCTGGCAGATGACTGTGGATGAGCACACGAAGCGTGTTCTCCGTGGCGATCTGGCCGCTGCCGCCCGGCTTGAGCGCAAGTGGGCCGACTTTATGCAGGCCAACGAGGAGGCCGGTGCCGGTGGTGCCGGTGGTCGTCGCAGGCGCCGCCGTGCCCGCGAAGCAGCGCAGCTGCATGCCGATGAAGAAGAGGGCGGCGCAGCTGGTGCCGGAGCCGTCGGTATGGGCATTGGACGGCGCCGTGCCCGGACTGCTACGTGTGCCGTCATGTAAGTTTGGGATCTGAGACTGTCTTATCTCTTTTTCTATCGTTTCTTTACTTTTTCTTTTGCGTTGAATTTTTATCTTTTTCACGGATCTTGGTACAATCGGAGTTTTGGCTACATTTGGCGGCGTTTTCATTTATTTTGGGATAGAGGCGCACTGCCTCTGGGAGGTTGTACACGCACGCAAATATGGTCTGGGACATGAGTGTTGTGAATATATATGAGCTGGTCTTGTTACTGTACGTTGAGTTGGTTTTGGGGGGTTTTGGATTTTGTCAAAGTTTCCGGATAGGTGGATCAAACTTTTGTCACTCTTTTAACGACTCTATGATGGGTTGGGGTCCACGGATTATGGACCTCCGGATAGATATTTGGAGTTTTTCATTTTTTATTTTTTTTATTTTTTTTTTTGGTTTACTTGGTCTCTATTTTTCTTTCTCTTCTTTCCTTGTCTTGTTTCCACATTAGATTGGCGCAGCGGGTGCATGCCCTCCCTTTTTTTATGTTATTTGGATTTTCATACTCGTACAATTTTCATACATGTTCATAGCCATTTTCATTTGAAGGAGGAAACTAGTTTTGGTTTTTTGCGAAAGACTGCATGTTTTTGCGTTTACGTTTCCTGTGTTGTAGTTGTTCGTAAATGGCAATACAGTTTGTTTGACTCGGACAGTGTCATAAAGAGTGAAAGAGAACAAGGAATGAAAAGGGCGAATTAAACATGAAGCACAAGAGAATGAACTCCGTAGCATCTCCCAACATCCATGACACCCAACCCATCCACGGCCAAGCATGCCTCTTTTGAAACTCTCAAACACTCATTGACGAAACACTGTGCCACTCCCTCGTTTTTTGCTCCCTAGTTGCAGCTCTCTCCCTAGACATTTTCTTTTTTTCGACGCCACCACGGTCGTCACTGTGGTGACATTAGCCGTAGTAGTGTTTGATGACGTTGCGCTTTCGAGCCGCCGGAGTGTGGAAGAGGATGACGCCGCAGGCGATGGCGGACATTGCGCGGTGGAGGCTGGTGGAGAGTGAGCGAGCGAGGAATGGACAACGGGAAAAGTCATGGAGCGAGCGAAGCGAGGAAACAAAGACTGAGACATGGAAACGTCCGCGAGCGCAGCGAGGAAACAAAGACTTACATGGTGACTGCACAGACTATGCCGGTGACCATTTCGGGGCTCTGCCATGGGAGAGGAGCGGCATCAGAGGAGGGAGCCCCATCGGTACCTTTAGTAGGCTCCTCTTGCTGTGACGGTCCTGTCGAGACGGCACCCGGGATGAGAATGGCGAACGCGGCGACGTCAAAGAGGATGATCGGCTTGAGGGGGCGGTGGTTGTGGAAGAGGGCGAAGCAGCCCGTGGCGTCTGCAATGATGGAGAGGATAGCCTGGGTGAAGGGGGTTTAGAGTTAGTGGCGAGAGGTGGAGGCATGGTCGAGATCGAGGGAGGACCCAAAAACTTACACCTGTGAGGACGAGCGGTTTATTCTGGAGGTAGTGGCCGGCGAGGTAGGCGGTGAGGATAAAAAGAAGGATGTCGCCCATGAGGGATACCGCGCGGAAGCCGTAGAGGAAACGAGTGCCGATGAGGCGGAGGTTGAACCGGGCCATGTTAGTCAAGGTGTTTCGACAAGTGTTGATAATGGCTGTTGGCGATGCTGGTTCACTCAAAGTCTTTTAACAGGTTTAACGATTCTGTGAATCAAAGTCCAAGGAAACACTGCTATATATATTGGGACTTCCACACGGGAGTGTTCACTTGTACAAGCCTTATCGGGATATTTGCAAAGTAGTAATACAGCCAGCCTCTTGTTCTCTCTCGCTATATTTCTTGGCAACGTTCCTTGTATTCTCCCGCTGGCCCCTGCCAGGGCTCTCTTTTGGCTTAGCAATGTCCATTTTCATGATAACAAGTAGACAGAGCTGACATAAATGAGGCCGAAATGTAAGCAGTGATTGGAACTAGACACGAATGGAGAATGTGTAGCAGAAACACTAGCAAAGACACAAGCTGCGCAACGACACACGACATGCACAGATGCCAAATACACAAAAATATCAAATAATGCTACATCCTTCCACATGCACACCGTTTCGGAGTTCGGAATTCCCTGCGGCGCACACTTGCACGGGGCGGCACAGCGGGGGGGAGGGAAGAGCCATATACCGGATATTGATAACCCCCCAAGGGGCTTCTCTATGCTGGCCTCGTAATGTTTCTTTCCTTTGGTTATAATTAGCCAGAGTGAGGAATAAAGGAACAGGAATGGTTTCTTTTCACGCGTGACAGCATAAGGATCCTTCTTGTTCATTCTTACTCGCCAGCTTTCTCCCACCTCACTCTCCCGCACCAACAGCCCTGCATGGATTTAACCTTCTACCCAGCAACTCTTTTGTTTCTGTTTGTTTCCCGCATTAGCATGACGGAAACTGACCCCTGTCTGCTTGCGTCGCTAAAGCGGACATTTATTTATTTATATTTGTGTAAATCTCTGGACGGTGGTTCTGATATACAAATGTTGGTGTTGGTTATTAATGGTTGGCGATTGCCGATTGCTCTTGTCGTATCTGTTTTCAAAAGGTCAAAAATACAAGAAATTCAATAGCGAAATGTTTGCAAAAAAAGGCGATTTGTATATTTACTCAAAACTCTAAGAAGTGCACCAAAAAAAAGAAAAGATTGCGCATTTATTCGGCACAAAAAGTACACCAAAATGGCAAAAAAACTCTCCCGGACCGAAATCGAATCGGTGACCTTTCGGTTACAATTGGAAATACATTTACAGCCGAACGTGATAACCAACTACACCACCAGGAGGCTAGCTTGTTACTAAGCAGTTGTTTCCTTTCTGTGCAAAACTGTTTCAAATACCGCAGTCTGCAATAAATCAACAGTGGAGGAGCTCTCCAAAGCTGGACCTAAACTACAGTGGCTTATTTATAAATCGTCTTTTTGACCGTGCTTTTGCATCTTCTCAAAAGACTGTTTTTTATTACCTCACTACTGCACGCCAGAAAGTATTGGCAAAATTAATCATTTCAACTCTTCTCTTTGGATAAATTCTATTATCGACCAGTTCTATATAGACAAAAGCAAGCACGCTGTTTCTTATTCTGACAAGCCTCCAAAACTTGAACTATTAAATCCTCCATTCCTCTCATTTCTCCTTTGGAAGGGCTTTCCGTAGTGGCTCCAGGCCAAAAATCTCATCCGCCGTGATCGACCGCGCCCGACCGTCAGATCCCCCCCCGCCAGACTGCGAACCTCTCTTCTTGGGAGCCAACGGGTCATCGTCGCCGGCTCCGTCTCCATTGCCCAGCGGTGACGAGCCCACAACCTCGCCAAAGAGAAATGCATGTCGTCCTCTGCCAGCAGGGCTTGCACGCGGTGCGCGCTTAGACGACGATGACGAGACATGGTTGCCGTTACCGGCGCTGCCGATACCACCGCCGCCACTATTACTCGGCGAAGTCGACAGCGATCCACGGCCACTAGCATTCTCGGGCGTGTCGCCGGGCTCGAGCATCCAGGCAAACGAGGATTGTGCCAGAGTCGACCGCGTAGGGAGTGTGTGCTCTTGCTTGGGGACCGGCACCGGCGCTGTTTCTGTCGCGGCAGACAGAGGGTCTGCAACAGTCGCCTCATCGGCTCCGTCCAGGTCCATTCTGCTGTCGTCGCTGCTCTCGGCCGGGCTTGCTTTGGGAGGAACAGGCAGTACGTTGCCCGTTGGTGGGATCTTGACAGGGACAGACAATGGATCGGCAACCACAGCAGGTGCTTTCATCAATGGCTCGACCGGCTCGTCTCTGGCGGCCCCGGCTTCAGCAGCAGGAAGCAGACTGGCTACTTCTGCACTACCCGACTTGTCCTCGGCTGTTTCTGATGCCGCCATTGGCGTGTCTTCCTCCGTCTTTGCACCTGCCGGCTCGTCGGACGGGAGCTCCAGTGTCGCATCTTCCAGGTGTACCTTGACAAACTGCACCTTGGCCGCTGCAAGCTCGACGGTGTCAAGCCAGTGAGCGTCCTCGGCAGGTTTTGGCGTGACCTCGGACTTGTTTCCTTCTTTTCCTTCTTCCATTGCGGCATCTTTGGGTTCGTCTGTGCTGGTCCTCGAAGAAGCCGGTGCCACTGCCAGCGTCTTGAGAGACTCCACAGCTTCATCCAGCATAACGGCCAGCTGCCGGTTCCGCTTCTCCATCTCTGCCAAAGCATGCACTGCCTGGCTAATAGATGAGGTTCTCCGCCGGGCCAGCGAGCCGGACGGTCCAAAGGGGTCAAACGACACAGGTATGGCTGCAGCAGGGCCGTGTGCGCCACGGCCAGCTGCTTTGGCCGCCTGTCGGGCTTCCTGGATGCCCTGGGCCATGTTGCGCCTAATCTCGCCCACAGCATCCCGAACAGCCTGGTTGATGCCGAGTCTCTGGCCCCGCTCCATAACTCCCTTGGCGGCTCCTTGGAAGAGGGCCTCCATTCCCTCACGGCCTCCGGCAAACCGTGATGGCGAAGTCGATGTGTTACGCCCGAGTCCGGCAAGCTCCCCTGCACTCGGCCGGCCGCTAAGCGATGCCAGCGGTGACCGTCCAGAAATTCTCGCGCGGTTGCGTAAGCTGCCCAGGCCTGCAGAGATGGCAGATGTTGGTGTCGAAGGCCTGTGAGAATCTGTCGAAGACCTCGGCGACATCACGTTGGCTGGTGACCGGCCAGTGTACTTGAGAACCAGGCTGTTTCCGCCAGCCGCGTTGAAGTGGTCTTGCAAGAAGGCTGCATCGTCGACAAAAGTGTGCGGTCCATGTGGTGGCTGGGGTGACGGATATTTCAGAAGAAGCTGCAACGCGACAGAGTAGTCCGCCTCGAGCACTGTCCAATGTGAGTATTATTGCTCTGCACATTCGATGTGTAAAAGTTCTCTCTCTACTTACCCTCCCAGCGAATGCGAAGCAACATAGCCACGCAAATGAGTGGTATCAATTTCAGTGTGGGATCAAAGGCGAATATGCCATCCCAGAGAACAAGCAGTTGGTCGAATGGGAACTCGCGTCCAAAGAGAAGGCGAATCCAACGTCTGAACAAGTTAGAGGGCTGAGGAGACATACATTCCAAGATAAACGTACATTAAGAATATTTGGGGCAGAACCTCAATGTTCCTGAGATGGACCGCCAATTCGGGGTCGATCTTCATCAGCGTGACGTCGTGAATCTTCTTACTCATCTCGACAATGGCACTTTCTTCGGCTCCGCCTGCAGAGCTGCTCAGAGTGCGACTGAGAGTGGGACCGTTTGTCAAGCTGTTGCTGGCGGTGGTGTTGGCGCCTTCAGAACTACTGCTGATGTGGTAGAAGCTCTTTGCCCTCTCCATGATCTTGGAGAAAAGTGCATAGGCATCGTGCTCAATGTACTTGGCATCCAGCGTCTCTGCCATGGCGGCATCTGTGGCATCACCAGTCCCAGATGCAGGGTCGATAGCATCTTGGCTGAGAACATAAACGATTGGTGCTAGCAGCTCGTGCATGCCTTGCCGATACCCGCCTACGTCTGGATTGCGCTTGAAGTAGACAAACAGGACATCCAGGATGAGTGCCTGGATGCGCTCCTCGTGGTAGAATGGGTCGTCTGGCAGACGCAGAACATCTTGGAGAATCTCTGCACGCACGACATCGTCGCGACGGAATGTATCCCAGGGAGACTGAACTGTGAGCCGGAGGGAAGTGACCAAGGCTGTCAATGTAAAGCTCGCTCACCTCTGGGTCGTCCGCGAGTGGGTCAACGGTCAGCTCAGCCAGCAGTTCCGGACGGCGGATAAATTGCAGGTAGTCGCTGCAGAGAGCCTCGTAGTCGGCGCGTCCCTCCCGCAGAATGAGAACCCTGTCTTCTACGGGGGCGTCTTGAAACAGAAGAAAGACCTTGGCTGTGTCAGCGACAGCAAAGAACAAAGAAGATGAGAGACATCTTGCGCGTGGGGGGGGGGGGGGGGGGGGGGGGGGAAGGGTTCCTACCTTCCAACAGACAGAACGGCAGCCCGCCTCGCACGGGCTGCTGGGGCCGTCGAACTTGACAGCCCGCTGGAGAGCGGCCAGAGAGCCGCCTCCATGGCGCAGAGTCTCGTCCCAGCGTTGTCTGCATGACGTGTGAGAGCTGTGTTGTCGCGTGTGAATGGGGTCTCGTGCTTACTTCGTTTCTGTCAACGACCGCATCTTGGCAGAGCGGATGTTGCTCTCTGCAGCTATGCGCAGAGGAAACGGCGGCCGTGCCCAGTTTATATGAGAGAAATGGAGGAGAACCGGCTGCACAGGTAAGAACTGGCCGTCCTGTCTGGTTGTGTCGCGACAGGGGACGCCGCAGTTGGGAAAGCAAGGGCGGGCGGACCAGACAATGCAAGTCGCCCTCCAGAATGGAGCGACGATCGTTGGTTGGCTCGCAGTTAGTCGTGGGGAATTCGAGCTGCGAAAAGCTCACATGATAGGTTTAGCGGCGTGCAGCACCGTTTCTGGGCGCTGGCCCCGCGGAGCCTCTCCTGTGGCTGCCGCCGTCAACAGCCTATCGTTTTCTGCCTGGCGGGACATCCCACCGAAGCGACGTGCTGCTTGTTGGCTGCGACAGGCCGCCTTGTACCTGCAGCGAGGACAACCGTCACATAGCAGACGGCCTCTTGTCTTCTTGCGTCCCGTCTCCCCCGTTGTTTCTCGTCTTTTCCATTTCCTCGCGTCTTTTGGCCGTTTCGTTTCGAGATCTGCAGTGGCTCGCAACAGTTTCACCTGCAGCCCAGCGAAGATCGTCCATAGAGTTACAGCTTGGGCACGCCTGTGGTTAATGCATCCGGACGCAGCTTTCTACAAATGCCAGTCGTTTGTCCTGTTTAAGTCCAGAAGTTGCAGTCTCCCAAGCTTGACCGTCTGGATGGCTGGCAGTCTGGAGGTGCCCCATTCGGAAGGTGCACGTGCCAGCGCGTGGGATTAAGGCCCTGTACTCAGTAATGCGGCAGGTCTCCTTGGCTGTGCCCGACACCCGACGGTTCTTTCCCGCAAACGACAGCTGCGTTTCGTCTTCTCCGACTTTTCTCCCTTCTCGCCCGGCCAGGTGCACCCATTGCTTTTCCTCCCTCCCACAATGTCGGCCGACCTCTTCGCAGAATTTGGCCCCTTTTCAGGGAGCAACCAGAAACCATCGCCACAACCGTCGAACCAAAACCAAGGCCAGGCTGGAAATGCCAGCAAACCGGAGTCCGCTGAAGACCCTTTTGCCTTTCTCAGCTCGGCCTTTCCGCACCCAACCGCACCACAACACCAGACACAGCAGTCACCGCCCCAGGCAAAGCCACTGCAGGCATGGCCAAGCTTTGGAGCTCCAACACAAGCGCAGGCAGCGTCCAGCAGCTGGGATACCAATACGTGGGGGGGCTCGGCAGGACCGGCTGCCACAAGTGTCTCGGGGACTGCAGCCACCAAGCCGGGCAGCAACGACGACGATGACGATGCCTGGGGCGATTTTGAAGATGCTGCACAGACAGAACCGGTAGTGGCAGCCCCTCCGGCTGCGCCGGCAATGGCGACGGCATCACCTCTGACCATATCTCCAGTTTCTCCCGTGCCCCAAGCTCAGCAGGAGAAGCCAAAGACGCGAATAGCCAGGGCGTCGACTATCGATATCTTGACAAACACGCTTGTCGATTTTGGCGATTCGTCATTTCAGGGCCAGCCACCACCATCACAGCAGCAGAAGCAGCAACCACCACCTGCGCAGGCCTTTCAACCCCAAATACAACGGCAGCCCGCATGGAGCAACGCCGTACCCCAGATTCCGGAGGCGATATCCCCTCGGCCATCGCAGGAGAAGCCAAAGAAGCCAGCTGATCCGAACGTACTCTTTGATGCAGAGGAGTTCGATGGAACCGAAACCTTCAGCGATGACGACGACGACGAGTTTGGAGACTTTGAGACAGGGCAAGAATCAGTGCCCGCACCTGCGTCAAAGCCATCTACAACGGGCGGCTTTGCACCAGCACAAACCGCGGCAGAAGCACCAAAGCCGAAAACTGCAGTATCATCTACTGCGGCTCTCATGGACCTCTTGTCGTTATCGGACGAACCTCCGGCAGTGCTACCGGCAGCGTCACAGCCAGCAGCAGCAGCATCGCCGTTTGGCTCTCTAACGGCACAGCCAGCGAGCCACAAACCGCCAATGCTCGCGCCAAACAAGCAGCCAGCCAGCCAGACTCTCTCTCCTTTGAGCTTTGGGAGCACTTCCATTGCCTCCCCACTATCTCTGGCAGACCATCCGCAGCCACCGAAGTCGCCTTTTCAGGCCCGAAACCCGTTCCCAGGTCTGGCGCTCACCACGCCTAACTCTGCCGATTTCCCAGTGGCAGAGGTTGAGAATCGCTCGCCCTCTCCGCCTACAGCATGGCCCACACTGGAGCCTCCAACCGGTGCTGCATCCAAGTCTAAACCGGATAAAGCACTGCCAGTAGAGGATGACTGGGCTGCATGGGATGCTGTTGACTCCACGCCCCCCAAAGCTGCGCCTTCAAGGCCTGCAAAGACCACAAAAAAGGCATCTGTTACAAAGTCTAGCAAAGCCGCAACGCTGGAGTCTGTACCCGAACCAGCCTCTAATTGGGACTGGGAGGAGGCCGACGCTGTTGATGCGGCACCAACAACTGGTTCTCTCCCGGCGGCCATTGCCAACAATACTGCTGCCGCTGCTGCTAAAACTATTCCAGACACTGCTCCGCCACCAACTAATGTGCCGCCCCCATCCATTCTCTTATCCATATTCCCATCCCTACTTGCCTTGCCGGACGAGGCGCTGTTCAAACCCATAGCCGGACAGTCAACTGAAGTCCGGAACCGCATCCTGGGTGATCCCAAAAGCATTGCCTTTTTACGAAACTACCTCCAGTTGGCGGTTGTGGCAGCCCGTGTTGTTGCCGGCCGCAAGCAACGATGGCACCGGGACAAGTTCTTAGCTCAAAGCATGTCTATTTCGGCGGCCGGCAGCAGCAAAGGTGGCGGCATGAAGCTGGCGGGCGTGGACAAGGCACAAGGCAAACGCGAGGACCGAGAGGCAGCCGATGTTGTGGCTGCGTGGAAGCAATACGTGGGGAAGCTGCGCAGTGCTGTGGCCACGGTAAATGTGGCCCTGGTGGCCGCCGAAGCCACCGAGCATAAGCACCAGCAGCCACTCAAGATCCCAGACATCCAGAGTGAGACTATTCCCGTTACTACGGCTAAGATGGTGCCTACGGCGCCACGGCCCTGCGTCATCTGTGGACTTCGGCGTGATGAACGCGTCCGCGGAGTTGACGGGGACGATGTCCAGGACAGCTTCGGCGAATGGTGGGTGGAACACTGGGGCCACCGGGCGTGCAAGAACTTCTGGGCCGAGCACGAAGCCACTCTGCGGTCTCGGTAAGTGGAGCACTGCAGAGGGCACGAGGGATGCTGGGCAGAGGCTGCCGTAGTCGAGAGCCGATGGAGGGCGGCATAGGAAAGCCCTCCGATAGGGTTGGCTTGGGTCAACCACACTCGCAGGCTGGCCAATCCTGCCTGACTGGGCTGCGGCAGCAACCCTCTCGTCCCCTCGCGTCCCACGCCCACTGACGCCGCCGCTTACTCTCGCTGCTCGCCCTTCCAATCCCGGCTTCTCGTCACCATTGGCTGGCGTTGCCCAATCATTGGACACGGCCTGCAGCGCACGTTCCTCTGGCCTTCCCACGGTTAGGCATGGGATTATCAATATTATTGGTTCATTACTGTCTTATTTGGTTTCGCGGAGCTACTGCAGCTTGCTCCCAAGTTGCCTGGGCGGCGAGTGCTGATGCAACCCGTGCTGGTGGCCTGTCCTGGGAGCCACTCTTGGAGCCATTTGGCGCCATTTGGAGGTTCTTGGAGCTGTCTTGGGGTCTGTCTTGTTGGGACCACATTCTGCGGTGTGACATGCAACCACGTAATGCACCGCAAAAGAAGGTCGGCGTTTACGGAGTCTTCAGGGACCGCCCACTACAGCTAGGGAAAGCACACTGGCACTTACTATGTATTGCACCAGCTGCTTGTCCGCTGCTTAGTTGGGGCTGCATGGCACCGGGCCATCCGGCTTTCCGAAGCTGCCTGAAATGTGTTCGTCTCTTGAGGAGACAGACCCGACTTTCTGCTGCACTAACTAGTAGTCCCCATAGTTGACAGAAATCAAAACCGTTTAACAAGTGTTAACCCTCCCTTGTTCCTTCTTTTTTAGTGTTGTCTCTGGCCACAACCCCTCGTGCCTTCCCGTTCGGCTACTCGGCCTGTCAGCAACTGGTGGAAACTGCTCATCAGTGCCATTTTTCCTCGGTTTTTTCCTTCTTTGAATTTGTTGCTGTTTTGTTGGCTGACAATAATTCCCCAAAGAAAGCCAGGCTGATAATGGCTGTGGGGGGGGGGGGTGATAAAAGCAGACTTGTAAGATACGGAGTAGCTTGTTGGCCCCAGCGAGTGAGGGGCATGACAGGGAAGGTGATACCCCAGACAAGAGCAAAAGAAGCACATGACAATTGAACCCAGCATGGGCAGACAGAGCAAACCCGTCCATATGACAGCTACCATGGGAGTGACTTTCGAGTAAATGCAGCTTTATGTACCTGCAAGCCAGAGCTTGCATTGGTGACTTCCCCGCGCACATAAGAGGGGCGGGCAAGTACGCCGATGGCTCTTTCCCCGGACAAATTAGATGGCAACAGGGAGTGTAATACAGCGATCTCGTAGTAGGAAAGAGCAGCCGCAGCACAAAATGAACAGGCCAGAAAATCCACCACCGGTTTGGGAAAGAACGATGTTAATGAGTGCATCCGGCACCAGCAAGTCGCCCCCCATAAGCCGTCCCATCCAGCTTGTCCGCATGCTGCTCTGAGGGGCTCTTGCCTGCTCTTGTTCCTTCCTTCCCATCCCGTTTTAGCCGCTTCTGCCCTCACGACCATGCTGATTGCACCTTCCGCCGTCGAACCGTTTGCGCCTCGCCTGTCTTGCAACTATCTCGCTGGCCCAACCACGCCAACGGCTGCCCGCCCAATCTGCACCACAGCTTCCCTGGCTCGTCCCTGCTACTGCATGCTTCCCTCGTGCTCTTTCCCTCGTGCTCTCTCCCACGCTGCTGCTTGCCATTTCCTTCCCGCCCCCACTATTTCCCTCGCCTTGGCCACTCTTCTCTGGATCTGTCCTTTTATCCTCTGGTTCGCCCGCCAAAGCTCCTCGCCCTCTCTCACCCGTCTGTCACCTTTTCTTCACTTCTCTCACGACCTCACTGGCCATCTTGACAACTCCCCCCTCTCTACCTCTCTTTGCCTCCTTTCCCCAACTCCTTTTCTTTCTTCTTCTCTCTCCTCACTTCTTGACTTTCGTCTTCCTCCACCTCACTCTGTCTACCGGTCTCCAACCCGTCTCGTCTGTTGCGAACCACCCAGCCTGGCAGCTTTGTCTTGGCATCCAGCTCCACTCAATTCAAACTGCTCGAACTGCCATCTCTTCCTCGCCTCCGATCTGGTCTCGCCGTTTGTTCGTTGACTTCGAGAACTTCTCATCCCCCCTTGCTGTTCACTCCTATCTCGGTCAGCACCCACTACTGCAATCCTCCGGGCTGGCCTCTCCGCTTTGGGTCCGAAGCTCTCCACCACCTGTCACCAGCTCAACACCGCCCAAACTTGCCACTGGGATTGTTCGTGTAAGTCCCAACTGTTTGTCACAATCTCGTCCGTTTCCGTGTTGTGCCTGTCGGGCACGTCTTGCTGTTGTTTTCTGCCATCTGGCTACGATTACCCCGCTATTTGCCCTGTACGCGTCTTCAGATGAAAGACATTGCACACCCAGCTGTCCTGGTGACAAACCCTTTATGCCAGGCCATGTTCCTGTTTCCGCTCTTCTTTCTGGCCCCGTCTGTCATTGCCATGGCTCCCCACTCGAAACCTGCACGTTTTCGGCCAACGGCCAGAGAGTTGACACTGCACCCGCCTGAACCCCTGGCCTGGCCCCAATTTGGCGTCTTTCGGAGCTTCCCCGACATCCTGTCACTTTTGCTGGTCAATCGCGTCGCCGAACCTTGCCCACTGCACCTCTCTCACGCCTCACATGCTGTTTTTACCCCTCCAGGACCCTGCAATGGCCTACTCTTAATCTCTTTGTTTATCTTTTCTTCTTTGGATTGTGCTTTTTTACCCATACCGGCTTTGTGCGAGCTCGCGGCATTTGGCCAATCACAGCATGACTAACCCGTTTCTTCCACACTAGCTCTTCTAGTGCTCCCCGCCGCCGCAAACCCACAAAATCTTTGCTCACACGCGCTGCCGGCGAAAACTCCCCTCATTTTTTTTGTTTGGTTTTTCCCTGCAAACGATTTTTTCACCACAGTCGTCGGCCTTTGATCTCGACCCTCTCGCCCTCTTCCCTCCCACCTTACCCTCTCTCCTCCTCTACAAACCTCCCTCTTCCTCCCTTCCTCTCCTCGTCTCTCTCCCCGTCTTCTCTTCTCCCGACCTCTACTCCCCCCCCTCCCCGTTTCCGCCTCCTCCGATATCTCGTCCAACCTCCCTCCCCCCACTTCCTCCCCCCCTACGCAACACTCTCCCGACTTACCGTCCTCTCCTCCGTTCTCTTCTCTCCAAACCGACCCGAACCTATCCATCCACCATGTCTGCTCAAGATGGAATCCCGCCCAATGGCAACGATGCGGAGTTGTCCGATCACATGAAGCTCGACGACGAGCCGCGCCTGGGCCCCGACGGCGAAATCATCCCCAAGACCGACGAGGAATACGCCCAAACGCAGCTTACACTGCGCGCTATTGTCTCTTCCAAGGAGGCCGGTGTCATTATCGGCAAGGGAGGTAAGAACGTGGCCGATCTGCGTGACGAGACTGGCGTCAAGGCTGGCGTGAGCAAGGCGCTCCAGGGCGTCCACGACCGCGTCCTCACTATCACCGGTGGTTGCGATGCTATTGCCAAGGCCTACGCTGTTGTGGCGCGTGCTCTCCTGGAGGGTGTGCCCACCATGGGCATGGGTGGCATTGTTCAGGGTAACGGCACACACCGTAAGTAACAAGCCCAACCGTGTTTTGTTTTTATGTTTTTTTTTTTGTGTTTTTTGTCTCTTGCCTGTCTCTGGTATGTCTCGGCTCGGCTAACAGCTGCCAGCAATCAAGCTGCTTATCTCCCACAATCAGATGGGCACCATCATTGGCCGTGGCGGTCTGAAGATCAAGCACATCCAGGATGTGTCTGGTGTGCGCATGGTCGCTCAAAAGGAGATGCTTCCCCAGTCGACCGAGCGCGTTGTCGAGGTTCAGGGCACACCCGAGGGTATCCAGAAGGCCATTTGGGAAATCAGCAAGTGCCTTGTTGACGACTGGCAGCGCGGCACCGGTACCGTTCTTTACAACCCCGTTGTCCGCACCCAGGGTACCACTGCACCGGGTGTCGGCGGCGGAAGCATCGGCGGCACTAACTACAACACCGGTCGCTCCGAATACGGCGCATCCTCTCGGGTTACACGCACTGGAAACGGTGCTGATTTCAGTAACGGCGCTCCATCACGCAACAACCGCCGGTCGGACTCTGATGCCGCCGCCCGTGGCCCCCCGACTCACGACGAGCAGGGTAACGAAATCCAAACCCAAAACATTAGCATTCCAGCAGACATGGTTGGCTGCATTATTGGCCGTCAAGGTTCCAAGATCAGCGAGATCCGCAAAACGTCAGGTGCTCGTATTTCTATTGCAAAGGTAAGCGGAAACGCCCAAAACCGAGGCATTGCCTTTCTGAAACTGTGACTAACGTATCCAGGCACCGCACGATGAAACTGGAGAGAGAATGTTCACGATCATGGGAAGTGCTAAGGCCAACGAGACCGCTCTTTTTCTCCTCTATGAAAACCTGGAGGCTGAGAAGATGCGCCGCAGCCAAGCCGTGCCGCCTTCCGAGTAACCGTTCACCGAAAGCCTGATGCCTGATATCCTCCGTCTCTCCCGCTCGTTTTATACCATTAGGGGCTAGGCCCTACCTACCGAAACAAGACTGTATCTCTCTCGTCGTCTCCCTGATAATTCTTTGCCTGGATTTGGCAACACCTTCAAAGCTTTTGAGGAATACCCAGATCTGGCTTGCCGCAAGGCTGAAAATGTTTTCCTTTTTATTGGCGGGCTCGAGGACGATGCAAAATGATTCTATGACGAAACTGTCACTTTCTTTTCGTGTTCTTATATTTTTCTTTCACTTCTTCTGTGTGTTGTCTCTTTGGTTTTGGTCCCCGAAAAAGATTGTCGCCGGCGCCTTGTTTTCTTTTTTATTCCCATTGTTTTTTTTCCTCTTTCAATGCTCTTGCTTTGGTTTCTTTCCAACTGGTGTCCCGGTTGTTTCACTCATTGACCTTCCTCCCGGCGACCTATTCTGCGACTGGGTGACATTTTACCACGAAAGGGAGTTCTCATCACCATGGAAGGGTGATGGATTGGGCGTGGATGGCAACAGGCTTTTTTTTTATTCGGCGATGATTCATGACGATAATTTTTCTTTTCTGACGAACCAAAAAAAGAAGAAAGCTGGAAATGGGTTCCCACAGGAGCACAATTGATCTGACATCAAACCTCCCTCGTTCTCCCTCCTTATCCGCATTGATTCTCTTCCTGCTCCGAGTCCTATATTCAATGTCCTCCTTGGCCTTATCATCAACAACAACAACAACAAAGATCTATCTTGAAACAAAAACAATCAAATATCACTTGCACGCCAGCATATGCGAAGCCCCAATCTCAGCCACTGTGGTCCCCATTTATTGCTGCTCTCCACGTTCATCTCATGCTCGGCTTTGTCTGCAGCCGGGCTCCGTGGTGGAACTTATGCAACGAAAATGGGATATTGTGGCCCGCCGCATCTGGTTTTCATCTGTCTCGGCAATCTGGCCACAAGCAAGGCCTCGCGGCACTGCTCATCATACGCCAACTTCGGCGCTTTCTACCAGTCCACTCCTCTCTACCGCTAAACCACATATTTTCTTAGCTCTACCTTCATGGCTATATTCTAGCTAGTTAACTACAATCAACGCCGATGTCTCGGAGCAACTACATTGGAACGGGAGAGAAACTGCTGTTGAAAATTAATATGAAAAAAGCTCTCGAGGAAGAGCAGTGATACCTGTAAATTAGATACTTAATATGTAATGAAATGGTCAACTCACTATTGATCTCTCGTGCCCGGTTTCCAGGACAGGGCTGTTTGTCTCAGTTCCTTTCTACCTGGTATTCATTACTCGTTTCGGGAGTCGTCCACTCGTCGTGTAGCACATGGTATGTAGGGCTTAGATTTGCGGGCCGGCTGAAGGAATCTCCACTTTAACTGCCGATAACGCGGGGATCTTTCACCGCCTTCCTGAACTGGCTAATGTTGGAGCATACCCCTGGCTCAGTGTCTTCACGTCATGTCGCAGTGATCCGTCCTAATTTTAGTTCTTCGCCAGGCTGTCCACTACTGTTCGTGTCAGGTTAATCCACGCCCGCAACGCCCTTCTTCCTCCTCAACATCCGCTCGTTTAGTCGCTCGTTTTTGCATTCCTGGACCACTGTCCGTTATTTTATGCATACATTTTTTCGCTGCATCTTGTACTTTTTATTTTAGGAACCGCTGGCGGAGCATTGTACCTTTCATCCCTGTTTTTTTTTTGTCCTGTTGTTCTCTCGTTCCTACCAAGCTTCCTCGACTTGTTGCCTCCCCCATACCATATACAACATGGCAAGAAGAAAACAGGCGGCACCTGTTCGCCGCGATGTTTCGTCGGAATACGTCAGCAAGGAAGACCGCGCCGAGGCCATCATCCAACGGCGGCAAGAAGCAGAGGCACAGGCAGAAGAAGAGGTTGCTGCCAATGGAAAAAGCAGCAGCAAGGCCAACGGCCTCGCAGCGGCGGCACGGAATGGGTCGGCGCATAGCAAGGTGGCGGCTGCGGCCAAGAGCTCACCAGGCATCCAGCAAGTGATTATTGCCGTGGCCGGTATCTACGGTTCATTGTGAGTGCCAAAGACCTAGTTTCTGGAGAGGAGTTGCTTGTAGCTGACATTGTCCTAGCTTGACTTGGGGCTACCTGCAGGAGAAGCTCACGACGACAACATACCCGGCCCCGATCGACGTCACGAATAGCACCACCGCTTCTACCGGATCGACGACAGAGGTCTTCCACTTCCCCGTCTTCCTCAACACGGTCCAGTCTGTCATGGCGGCCGTCACCGGCCTGCTGTACCTCTGGGCCACGACCCCGTCCGGCCAGCCTGTCGCGCCCATCATCCCTTCGACGCGCATCCTCTTGCCCCTCCTGCTCGTCGCCGTCACGTCATCCCTCGCATCGCCCTTTGGCTACGCCTCCCTCGCCCACATTGACTACATTACCTACATCCTGGCCAAGTCGTGCAAGCTCCTGCCCGTCATGTTCTTGCACGTCACCATCTTCCGCCGCCGGTACCCGCTGTACAAGTACCTGGTCGTGGCCGCCGTCACCACGGGCGTCGCCGTCTTTACGCTGCACACTGGCAGCGCCAAGAAGAAGCACGGGTCCGTGGCGTCGTCGTCGGGCCACACGGCTTGGGGCTTGGTGCTGCTCGGTATCAACCTGCTCTTTGATGGCCTCACCAACAGCACCCAGGACTACATTTTCGAATCGTTCCGCCCCTTCTCGGGCCCCCAGATGATGTGCGCCAACAGCCTGATGCAGACGGCCGTCACGGGGACGTACCTGCTGGCGCTGAACCCGTGGCTGGTGCACTCTGGGCTGGGCGCGTGGCTGGGTGCTGTGGACGAAGCGGCGGCAGCAGCGTCATCGTCGGCGTCGGCGTCGGCGTCGGGCGGGCACGGCGAGCTGGCGGCGGCGCTGGCGTTTCTGCAGCGGCACCCGACGGTGTGGCAAGACGTGCTCGGGTTTGCCGCCTGCGGCGCCATTGGGCAAATATTCATCTGTAAGTGAATGAAGGAGCTGTGATTACTTTTTTATTTTCGTGTACTGATTTCCCAGTCTACGCGCTGTCCACGTTTTCGTCTGTCTTTTTGGTGACGGTGACGGTGACGCGCAAGATGTGCACCATGATTCTGTCTGTTGTCGCATTCGGGCACCGGCTGTCGCGCATGCAGTGGCTCGGTGTCGGGCTCGTGTTTGGCGGCATTGGCGTGGAGGCGCAGATTGCGCGGGCCGAGAAGATGAAGAAGGCGGTAGCGGCAAAGAAGGAAAACTAAAGATGGAAAAGGGGCAGGTCTGTCGGTTATTTGTTGTTGGGTAGACAAGAACAAAATTGTATTGTAGAAAAAAAGTAGTCATTACATTTGAAAGTTTAAAAATACGCATAGCACTAGATTTAAGGAGAGAAAAATCGTTCAACAGAGGCAATTTGTGACTGGAGAGTGTGAAAAGATGCGGGAGGTATATCGTAAATATGGCATGTTAGTATGTTTAGTGAGAGAGTGTGTGTCTAGGCCTGTCCCGAGGGTCTCTGCCTATGGAACCTCTCCAAATGAGAAATGCGGGATGATGTGCAGTGAATCATCCCGCACGGGTGCTGGGAAGAACTGGAGGAGCCACAGCAGGTTTGGGCAGCAATCTACTGTGGTTTGGCAGGTTTTTTTTTTTTTTTTTTTTTTTTTTTTTGTTTAAAACGGCAGCACACCAGGCTGCCCCAAAATTCATTTACCACACGTGATGACAGACAGCCCCGTCAACAGGATAATTGTTAATACGGGGGTCATGTGCCGCGCCCAGATAAATACTCTCAACCCCGCCTCCTTATTTTTGACCTCCTCTCCTTTCTTCTTCTCCATCCAGCTTTCCGACCACAGGGCAGCGAAAAAAGTTCTCGCGAGAGGTTTCTTTGTTGGCCGGAACTGGGGGTTCGGTTTTCAGGGGAAAAAAGGATCACCATGCAAACACATGAATTGTTTTTGTGTGTATGGATCATAAAAAGTTGTAACAAGTACTATTGCCAATGATGACATATTCCTACGAGTAACAAAAAACCCAGCGAGAACTTTTTTTCGTTTTCGCTTCCCTGTATCACTCGAACGGGAATCTGAGGCAGATTTCAAAAAGATGACTTAGTTACGGCCTTTATCCTCCCTCCCAGGCCAAGTGGCCAAAACACAGAAATGCAGATGACGGGACGAGAGATCTACCATGCACGATCACGAAGAGCGCCAGAAATATCACTTTGTTTTATCACCACCATCTTGCCCATTTCCCCATATCACCCTCCCGCATTCTATCCTGCACTCCAGCCGTCCTTGATGCCATTCTTGTGGTCCCCCAAAATCCGTTGCCATTTTTATGAGTATTATGGACAAGTAACAGAGGCCACGGATTCGTTTCCTTTGCAAGTGCAGGCATAGGCAGAAAATCACAGAATGTCACACGAAATGCTTCTCCTTTGCAGTCGGTCGCTCGTGATAGAATCACCATTCAGGATGGTTTTTTTTTTTTTTTTTTTTTTTTTTTTTTTTTTTTCGCGAAGACTGGACAGGCATCGTTTATTTTTGTATTTTTTCGGTTATTTTCACAAAGGGATGCAAAACAAACATATCTGGGCGGAGTAAATACTCGCGGGAGGGATAAAGAAAAAGATGGAATACAAAAAGCGGTCTTTGTTGAGCACACCGGTTTTATTCGAGAACCAGCGATTCGTAAATTCTCGAAAAGCAAACCATTCCGGTCAAGTGGCCGTAAAGACGACCTCTGTTTCTCCTCCAGGCAGGAAAGAGCATCAAGAAATAAGAAACATGTCATAAAAGTCGCTTCTTGTCCGCTCAAAAATATGCGTGCTACGTTTATAGGATTCGTTCCTTACCAATTCTTTTTCTTCTTCTTTTTTTTTCCCCCCCTTTTTGCTCTTCTCCATCTCCCGGCAGTGCCTGGTAAAATTGCGTGACGCTCAGAGTCGGGATTTCAAATTCAAATTCAAATTCAATAAAAAAAAAAAACTAAACTCAAACCACCCGCTCGCGAAAAGCCAAATCATCATTTTCTTCTGCAAAAAAAGTAATCGAACACGCTCGCTCGCCAAAAAAAAAAAGCATGTCGCTTCGCTCAGAGCGACCGACCTATATCCCCCCAAAAAGGTCCTGCCCGGAATCGAACCGGGGCTCCTGGAAATGGAGATTTGTGAAAAATCAGAATCCAATGTCCTAACCGCTAGACTACAGGACCCTGTGACGGTGAATGCTCACGATGGCAAGTGGGACTAAAAGCAAGGTTTCTTGGAAAGGGAAAGTAAAAAAGGGATAACAAGTAGCAGACCAGGGACGGGTTAGGTATCTTGAGAGTGGTGTGAGAGGGGGGGACGAAAAAACAGCCAACCCACGAGAGAGCCGCGAGAAAAAGACACACAACCCAGAAGGGATTAGAAGAAAGCCCTACGAGAAAGACACTCACAAGGGATAGCACAAGGGATGACCAGGAATCAATGACAGACAACCCAGACACGAAGTCACTTTTGTGAAATATCGAATGGGTAATCAATGCTTTATTTTTATTTTTATTTTTTGCTGTCGCGACTTCTCAACATCTACTGCCGTTTCCATGTCGTAATCCCTCCGTATCCTCGACCTTTTTTTTTTCAAACAACTCTGTACACATGTCGTCATTGGAGTAAGGATGTGCTTTTATTATTTGAATATGTAGTATCCATTCTAGTAGTAGGAGTATGGTGGAAACTCAATAAATGCAAACGCCAATTTTTTTTTTCAAAGTTGTTCGTCCAATATCCATGTTCATTCGTTCAAAAGCAGTGCAAGAAACAAAAAAAGATGCCAAAAGCAAAACTGGTGGGGTGTGGTTGGTCATAGGATAGGTGGTCATTTAGATATATACGTTTAAAAAAACAACAAAAACAATAAAAGTTGACAAGAAATGCATCAGCCGCTGGCGATGAAGATGAGGAGAGGTACAAGGAAAATGTTATGTTAAAAAGACAAAAAAAAAAAAAAAAAAAAAAAAAAAAAAAAAAAAAAACCTTCCCAATACATATAAAAAAGCTGACAGTTAAAAAAAGGTGTGGAAAAAAAAACAGGTATACAAAAACAGTTTTTAAAAGTACAACAAAACAAAATGCAAAAACAAATGCAAAAAAGACGCCTGCGTATGAAGATGGGTTTGGCTTTTTCGTTTTCTCGACTGGCTGCTGGCTGGCTAGAATACATGAATTGCAAAAAAAAAAAAATTAATGTGAGAGACCAAGAGGAAAACAAAAACAAAAAAAGCAAATGCACACTCTCCGAGCGGATTTGCTCCGATGAATATGGCGGGGGAGCAAGTGAATCCAAAAAAGACACTAATCCACAGAAAGAGAGAAACAGTGAACCGGATTTTCAAGGAAACGAAGGGGTATCATATGCCATTATTCATCGGTATCCGCCAACCTGTGAAGTGGCCGAGTTGATCATAGCCGCTTCTTCATTATATCTGTGGCCATTAGTCCGGTTCAGGGCGGCTGTCTGGCTCAGTGACATCTGGCGCGGAACGCGCTCTTCCGAGTAGCTGCCCACAGCACTGGCTGTGTCCCGATCGGGAGTGGTCCTCTCCAGAAAGCGTCGGCCGGAGAGCAGTGATGGAGTCGTGGCCGAGGTGGCGGACTGTGGTGTCGTGCGAGAAGTTGTGAGATTAGACGACACAAACCGGCGTCGCGGCAGGGCAGACGTCAACAGTGGGCTGCTGCCCTCATTAGTACCGACGGCAGAAGCAGCAGAGGATCCACCAGATAATGGGGTCTGGTAATCGCGCAGGTGCTGGTAGTCGCGCCGTGGAGTCCGAGGCGAGGCAGCCACTTCTGTCGCCGCTCTGGATGGCGGCCTCCTCAAGTCATCTTCCTCATCAACCACAATGGTTTTTCGTGTCCGTAGCAAAAGTGACGACTTGCGTCCCTCGTCTGGTTCCTCGGTGCCCGCCCGCCGGAAACGCAGAAGAGATGATCTACGGCCAGTCTGCGGTTGCTCCTCTACTTCCTCTGACGTGGCACGCCGCGTCCGAGACAGTAATAGGGATGACCGCCGACCAGTGTTCTCGGTAGCAGCAGAGGCGGAGGCTGGAGCGAACGTGAGGCGCGGCGAGGCCGCTAGTGTCGGGGTGGTGAGGAAGGAGGTTCGCCGCTCGTCGAGCCGGGTGAGGGTTCGAGGTTCGGTGTTGGTCTTGATGGATAGTGGTTCCTTAGCTGCCCGGCGTGCAACTGCCAGTGATGAGAATGCCTTGCTAACTGTGGGGCTTGTAGGCCCATTTGTGGCCGCTGGCTCCTCCCGCGGTGACGAGGCTGCTTGGACGGCTGCAGCAGCTGATGCAACAGCAGCAGCCGCGGAACTCGTCGGCCTGTTTTGGGTAGGTGATGAAGCCTCCTCATTCAAGGCCAGACAGAGTTCGGTCAAGCTCCGGCAAATGTTCTCGGCCTTGCGGCGGAGTTGTCTGTCCGTTGCTGTAGCCGGGCCACCCGTGCCAATGGCACTAGCACCACTAGAGATTGGGCCAGCCTTCCCGGACACGCCAACCATTTGTGAAAGAGATAGGGCTTCGGATGCCATTGTTTCGATAGCGCTGTAGACGTCGTTGCTGGTATGTGGCCGCGCCTTCTGGAGAGCAGTGACCAAAGTAGAATGAGAGGGGAGGTGAGTGTCGCGTTGGAAAGAGAGGAGTTGTTTTTTCTGGAGCTGTGAAGAACTTGAGCTCAAAATTTCGGTCTGGGCATAGTTGGATCCACGCCTGGGCGAGTTTGATACCGTAGTGGCAGTTGTCATTGCGGTCGCTGGGCGGTCATCAGATATCCTCGACATGGCTGTGCCTGGCGTGGCGGGACTCTTGCCAGTTGATTCAAGGCGACGCATACGCGACTTGAGTTCATCCAGCTCGTCCCAAACCGTCGACGGCGCTGCGGTCGAGGCGGATGACTCGGTTCCCTCGAGAACTGAATGACCCACATCATGCTGATCGTGCCTCTGGATGTCAACGGTTCTTGGGGCAAGTGGTGATGAGTTGAAGCCGTTGAAAGCTTTCACATGACTATGGGAGGCCTTGGTGGAAGACGTCCGGGAGGGGAGAATGGCACTGGCACTGTCGGTAATGGAGGATCGCCTTCGAGAGTAGTTGTTGACACCAACATCTGACACCGCGTCGTAGAAGACCGTGGATGTTGGCGATGTCCGTGACGGAGCACCTGAGCGGGTGCGGATCGAAGCAGAGCGAACTGGTGGTCTGCTATCTTTAATAAATGTGCGCAGAGGCATGCCGGAGGGTTGGAGTGACGAATGCTCGTCGGGTCGCCGGTGACGAGAAGTCTCTCGCTGGTCGGACAAGCGGCGAACGACCTGCGGTGGAGAGGCAGGCCTGTGGCTCGGGACGGCCGCCGAATATGGTCGCCGTTGAGAGGACGTGCGTGTGACACGCGACTGTTGAGGGGAATCGTTAGTATGCATTGCCAATCCGCCGTGTGACCTTTCAAAACAACTCGTTGACGTGATGGCAAGATGCAGAAAAAAGCAACGAAGGGGGGATTTCCAAAACAAAAGAAAGCTCAAGGGCCGTGCTACGCTGTTGCGAGACACTACACTGCAAGAACCCGAGAAAATGAGACACGAGGTGCGGGAAAACGTCCGAGTGTAGAGACAGGGGTTCACTATCTGTGCCAAAAAGAAAGTATGGTCCAGGAGTGGGGAGAGGGGGGCTCTCCCGGCTGGTTCACGAGCAGCGGATGATTCACAGATAGCGGTTACAGTGGGTGTACATTGGCAGGCGGATCACAATTCCAACTTACCACGGTGCTGGGCTCGTCCGATTCGGAGGAGCGGTTCTTTGAGTCTTCGTGGGCGATGCGCATAAACAGGTCGGCCGTATTTTCAGACTCTGAGGGGCCCTGGACTGCAGACCTGGTTTGCGATGCCACCTGTCGTTGCTGCTGTTGCTGCTGCAAGAGAAGCTGCTGGTAGTAGTTTTCTTCTTCCGTTCTGCCCTCTAGAGCACGGAGTGTGCGATCCCGTTGGTTGGGGTCTAGAGGCGCACCCTCGACGCTCTCGGCGTCGCTGAAAGCGCCGGGCGAGCGTAGGCTCATGTCCAAAACAAGACTCTTGCGCGAGCCAGAAGAGCGGAAGGAGCGAATAGGAGGGATTACTGCACGGGTGGTGGAAGAGCCGTCGCTGCGCGGCGGACGGAAGGAGATGGGAGGACGCGACGCCTGCTGTTTTCTCCTGTCATCAGCCGGCGACTGCGTGGCGTTTTGGAGCTGCAGTTTGTCGTCTTGGACGGCCTTGGGCAAGATCAATTCTCGCTGGCCCTTGGTCCACTCTTTTGTGTTGGCTTCGACGGCCGCAGGGGGGCCGGTAAGGCCCGAAAACGAAGACTGGCCAGAAGAGACAGCCGACTGTCCGGATAGGCCAGACTGGGCAGACTGGGCAGACACTCCCGAGACTACCGAAGGAGGAGCAGTAGCAGCAACTTGGCCTTCGGTGTGGTCGTTTTGCGCTGCGGCAGCTGCTGCAGCCTGGACGTTGAAGGCCTGGAGGCGCTTGGCCGCGAAGGCAGATGGGGGACCGTGGGCGGTCTCGAGGCCGTTTGAGCTGAATGATGCGGGTGCGCGGCGGTGAGTAGCGGCAGCGGCCTGGGCTGCAGAAGAGACGCGCGACGGGCTCGGGTCGGTGAGAGTGCGCTGCAGCTTTGCGCTGGCGACGGTCGCGGATTCGGAAGCGGCAGCGGGGATGACGGTGGCAGCCGTCTCTCCACTGTCTGCAGTGTCTGCAGTGTCCGCGGTGTTTGTGGTGATTCCAGTGTTTCCAGAGTCTCCCGTATTTGGCGTGATTTGAGACCTGGACACGGACGCGGTATTTGGCGTGTTGGCAAAGTAAACGGCCGGGGGACTGGTTGTGCAGTCGAGAGGGGCCGAAGCGAGGGGGGACGTGTTTGTGTTGGACGAGCTGTAATAAGAGTGGCTCGAGGTGTTTGTGGCGCCCGAGTTGGCCGAGTTGGTCGAGGGGGTGGTCGAGTGGGACGTGCTGGACGTGTTGGTGGCCGCAGAAGAGGCGGTGACAGCAGTGGTGGTGGAAGAGGACGAGGACAAAGACGTGTGCGGGTTTGGAGGATTTTGCGGATGCGGTGGAAGCGGTGCGGGAAGAGAGGAGAGAGCGTGGTTGTGGTGCTGAGTGGCCGAAGAGGGCGGGCTGCTGGGCGAACTGGACGGCAGGGACGAAATGGACGGAATGGTCTGGAGGGTCTGAAACGTCGACGCGCGGGAGCGTGCAGGACTGGGGCGGGACGGCGAAAACGGTATACCTGTGGTGTTTTGGTGGGCGGCCCCGTTTGGCGTGCCGTTCTGGGCCTGGATGGTTTGGGTGGTACCGTTTGTGGCACCGTTTCCCCTGCTAGCGGCGTTCAGGTCGCGTCCAGCGCTATTTCGGCGTTTTGACTTGCTAGGGTGGTGGCCAGGGCTGCTGTTGCCGCTGGTGGGCTCAGTGGGCTCGGCGGTGGGATAGGTGGCCAGGGCAGTCGCCCCTGCTGCACCGAACGCACCTGCCGCGCCGGGGGTGGTGGTGGTGCCTGGTGTGGGTGCACAAGTGGTGGAAGGTGTGTTTTGGAACGGAGTCCCTAGCTGCGTCTGGGAGTGCGTCTGGGCCTGCACCGGCGCCTGCATCTGCACCTGGCGTGGCTGCTGCTGGACAGCGTCCGGACTGGCAATTGGGGCGCGGCTTGAGGCAACGGACCGGTTTGCCTCTGCTGCTACTGCGTCTGCTACTTTCGGGGGTGACACGGGCGTAGGCGGCTGGTGGTGCGGCAGGCGTGAAGACCGGGAAAAGGCGTCTTTCTTTTTGAGGTCTGCAAAGCGGAAGGCCGGCAGCTTAGACGAATTGTGGTTCTGGCGGTGTGTGTGGAGGCTGTCGGGATGTGGCTCACGACCATGGTCGTGGCCGTGGTGATCTTGCAGTTGGTTTTGGTGATCCGGAATGTCTTGGAGAGTCTGTAGATCGTGGAAGTCTTGGATATGCTGGCCATTGTGAGTCTGGCCCGGCGATGGCGGTGTCACAGGTTTCGGCATAAAGCCTGCTGCTGCCGGCACCGACATGGAGGCCGGCGACACCATGGACTGGCGGGCAGTCCCACTGCTGCTGCTGCTGGTTGTTGCGTGCGGCGTTGTAGGTGTCATAGTCGTGGCGGGCGAGCATGAGGCCTTGGAAGACGTTGCCTTGTGAGAGGACCCGGCGGCCGAGTGCGGCGACGATGTCGAGGACGGGGGCGTGGCGACCTTGCTGCGGGCCACGTAGCCCACCTCCACGACGGAAGCCATGACCGCCTCGCTCCTTCGTGGAATCAAAATGCGTCGTGTTCCTTCTTCCGTGCGCTCTGACGCTTTGCCGTCGGTCGTGCCTTCCGTTCGGACGTTGCCAAGCTCGCGGGATGTGTTCTTTCTCCTTTCTGGTTTTGCTGTTTTTTTCGTCGTCTGTTCCCTCTCCTACTTGTTCGTTTCTCCGCTCCCACCCTTGTGGACGGCGGATGTGCCTCGTCGTTCGTTCGTGTGCTGGCTTCACCGGTTCTCCTGCCACAGCGGCTCGTGGGTGCTGTAGTTTCCTGGTTGGTGCTTGGGCCGCGGGGAACAGGCCTTCCATCTGGTTGCTGCGAGGAAGGAGCGATGGGTATGTAGCTGCAAGTGCTGCTTGCGGAAAGAACGGTTCCTTGGTGGAGGTAAAATACAAAGACCCAAGAGACCAGAAAAGAAGCAAAAATTGCAAATGTTACTCTCTCGGAGTGTAGTGTGTCGTCTGCCTTTGTTGAACCGACGCGGAGAGACTGCGCCAGGGTGTCCGTTGTAGTGGGTTCTGTGTGTGTGGTTCGAGCGGTTTTGGCGGGCTTGTGTGGTCGATTTGGTGGGCGTGGGATGTGCTTGCCTCGTTCCCCGACTGGTCTGACACGCTAAGGGCAAAAAGGGCACCTCTAACGGCCAGGGTCAAGGTCCAGGATGCTGGGATTGTGGGAGGAAAGGATCAATCACAGGCAGGAGCAGCAGACGCACACATGTGGGTGAACATGGACAGGCCCGGAGGGCGATGGCGAAAAAAAAAGAAAGAAAAGAAAAAGAAGCGGCGAAAACTGGAAGACGGGCGAAATCCGCGAAAACTTGCGAAAATCCGCGAAAGACACCAATGCGCCGCTCTTGCATTAGGGGGCTGGGAGTTTTCTGTGATCTTCTTTTTGGCCTGTTGTTGATCTCCTTGGTCTCCTTTTTGGCTTCTCGGGATTTTGGCCTCGTCGCTCGTGGCCTTTCCCTTTTGCTCGAGCTAGTGCCCAACGATCGCGACGGCGCCTCTTTCAATGCAGCTTGTGTATCTTACGAATATTCGAGCGTTCGTCACGAGGGGCCCACAGAGGGGAAAGGAGAAAGACATAAATACAGAAATTAAAAACCAAGAATCCCAGGAGCAGAAAAGGAGGGTCTCGAGCTCGGGCACGGTCGCATTCTCGGACGGGGCGGGTGCGATTTGCTCGGGCACGATCTGTGTTGAAGAAATGGCAGGACTTGCTTTTTCCGCCTGCATAGAGGCAGAATCTCAAGCGCTCCACCATCATGTATACTTTTGTATGTGGCATTGTAGATGCGATGTATCGGTCTGGTGATTGTGCTCAGCTGCAGGGAGACGCTGGATGGCAGCCATTTCCACGCGAGGGCTCATAAGAGGCCTGTTAAGACACTCGAGCCGTCCTCTGTACGAGCGTCGAGCACTTTGGTGTCTCCAACAGAAGCAGCCCGTTTCCAATTCGCTTCCAATTCGGCCTCCCCATTCGCTGAGCCCGCCTGTGCCCCTTTGTCGCTGCGACGGCCGGTCCACCCAAACGTGCTGATCCCTGCCCGAAAAGTTCAGACCAGATTGTCTGCCACACGAAGAGCACGCTAGAGCCGTGCTTACAGTGCAGTTGTAGGGGGCAGATGTCAGGTCCGAGTATCTCATGTATCTCACCCTGTAAGATGTGTATCTTGCAGTGTCCCAAAGAGGGGTCACAATCCTCCTTTTGCCGATGCACCCAAATCAGGCATCATGCGGTGGAGCGTCGCTGCAGGAAGCCTGCTGCAGGAATTCTGCACGTTTTCACGCTCTACGGGCATGCAGGCGCAGACATACATAGCTGCGTCAATGCCTTCAGAGTAGCGCCCTACAGCGCCAACGCATGTGTTGTGGTGTTACTCCTGCAGGCGGGACCACAATACTCACCAGCGCTACTTTCTTTTTCTTGATTTTGTCCCAACTTCCCCGTCATTCCTGCTTGCTTTTTGACCGGACACTTGTGTCACCGTTTTGGCAGGTCGCACAACGCTGGAAACAGGGAAGGAGCGGAGGGCGAGCTTAAATGAAGAGAATGTCCCGAACAAGAAGGAACGCATTTACGAACACTCGGGCCACTGCGTGCTGACTGGTATGTGATATGTCCAACTTCTGTCAAGTTCAATCCTTCACAACATTCCCCGGTTACAGACTCTGTAACATTCCCCATTCGGCACGCTGTTTGGCAGCCCTGCTGCACCAGAATAGGGGACTACAGGAGACGGCGCACGGCTCGGCATTGTGCACGAACGACCACCCCAACGGCCTCTTCCTTTTTTCTGTCGCATCTCCTTTTCTCTTCCCTTTCCCCCCTTTTCTTTTTCTGCTTCCTTTGTTTTCCAGCTGCTTCGTATTTTCTTCCCGTGCCATTTGGTGGTACTGGCGGATCCCGCGTCAATTGAAACATTGATGCTGGGCTGCCAAAGTCATTAGTGCTGGAAATTGGCGGGATGCCATAGCAGAAACACCCGGCTATAGCGGCCGCCCGCCTCCATTCCCGTGGCCTCGTAGTGCCAACATGCTCGGGCGAATTGCCGTGTCCCAATCCCTTTCCAGTACTTCGCTCGACTCTAGGGCCAATAAAAGCCAACAGACGAGCCTGGGAACAGCCGGGACCAAGCCGACAACCTGGATCGTCTCCGAAGCGAAAGGAGTCAAAGGGAAATGCCCGAAGAAAGGACAACACAGCGGTTCACCAAAGGCCACTTACTCACTTTCCTCCCTGTGTATCTTACACTTTGTCTTTTGTTTGCGGTATTTTGGCGCGCTGCCCAATTCTCCATACCTTGCTTTCTCCATATCGAGATACCGTCCACGCGAGCACCACAGCCCTTGGGAAGCTGGTTGGCCGGCCCGGCCAACTAGCTAGTCCCCCCAGCTTCGGCTGTGGCCTCAAACAATGAAGGGGAAGGTGAACAGACACCGCAATCACCCATTCCGTTGGCCTCGAAGAGGCATCGCTGAGTAATCGCTGGTGGCCAGACTCCCCCAGACCCATGCCGGGGGGACGACAGACAGGCTCCCCTTTCCAGAATCGTAGCGCGTCCGACGTTTGGGGCTACCGTTACCGTTACGTGGAGTTGCCTGCTAGCACCACAAGCCATATCCACCGTTTCTTACACGCGAGTGATAAACACCTTCTGGACCCCCTCTCGTCAGACACTAGCTTGCTCTAGCGCTGCTCGTCGCCGTTTCATTCTACTCCGTATGAACTCTTCGCAGTGAGATGCACTCTGATTTACGAACTCTTCTTGCCCTTCTTTTCCTCTTTCGACTTTTATTCCACAGCGCTAACAGCAACAGCCGTTTGTTTCTCCACGCTTATCCATACTTTCCCATGTTTATTTCGAGGATGACATGACCCGTTCGGAAGTGAAGGGTTGGGAAGATTGCAACGTCAAGAGGAAAAAAGGCATCAAAAGTGTTGGCCAGACTGTCACGGCAAGGATTCAAATACGAGTACAAGGTCAAGCGAAAGAATAAAAATAAAAAATAAAATAAATAAAATAAAAAAAAATAAAAAAAAAAAGTCCAGACAACTTTGACAAGTCCGACAAGGGAATAAGTCAGGCCAAACGAGCAAGAGGAGCAGCGATTAACAGGAGCAGGCTAGCCATGGCCAGGGGATTCTTTGTCTCCACGGTCCTGGAACCCCGGCTCGGGCGTGGGTTGCTACTGTCACGGGGCACTTTGTGGCTATCACCATCATCCCATCGTCAGGGGAGCATTGGAAATGGGGACTCACGAGCTGGGCGGCCTGGTCCTTCCCCCCCTCCTCAATGACAGCTCTTTCGCTCTCACACCTTGTCGGTCTCTCTTTTCGATCGTCTCGCTCGCTCGCTCGCTCGCTCAGCTCTGTCTGTGTCTCTCACCCAATCGTCTCTCGCCCTTGTCGTCCGATTCTATTTCAAGATTCTGTACATGGGCAAGGGTGAAGATGCGGACTTTCTCATTGCCCGCTATCCTCCCCTCCCCTCTCCCCCTCTCGCAAAGCGAAATGAGGATACACAAAAACACATGACCAAAAAGGGCCGAGCGGCGACAGGGTTACGGAAGACAGAAATCCGAAAACGAAGACATTGCGACAGAAATATGAAGCACGGCCCGCACGTGACCAATGTTTCCAAAGGTGGTATTGATCAGTGTCTTTGTTGCAGTTTTTGGTTTCTCTTTTCTAGCAAGCTCCGTATAAAGTCGTACTTTGTATGAGGTTTTCTTTTTGTCTCTTGTCATTTTTTCTTCTGTTGGTGTTCGTTTTGGTGGTCTGTCGTATGAGAGGATGAAACGTATATCTGCTGCGGTTTCGTCTTTTTGTCCTGCGTATTTTATGATACACCTCTTGGGCTTCACCGCCAAATCAGGCTACCGAAAGGTCAGGTGCACGAGGGGACGGCACGACACCAAAAAGGCCACATGGTTCCGCAGCCTCACCGCTATCGTCATAGCAACAATGTTGATTAAAACCACTGACATATTTATCCCTGTCGTCGTCTTGTGTGGGGGGGCTTTTCAAACAATAAACATTTGAAAAGAAAAATGTGTTTCGTCCCGCTGGAAAGGGGGGGGGTATCACACCAAAGTCGGTTTGATCTCTGTCAGATCTTTGGAGGATGCGGTGGCGCAATACTTCAGGCGCCAGCATGCATGATAACCTTACGAGGGCGAAGGTGTCAGGGCGCATGGGAACCTGAGAAGGCCCATCTTCAGGCATCGTCAGGGCCCGCAACCTTGGGAACGCCCAACTTCAGGTTCAGCTGGAACCTCGTAAAGGGGTTTCCACGTCGGGCGGCAAATGGTCGATATAAGGTTGCCTGATTAGTTGGGATCGAGATGAAGCTGAGGCACGGGGTCCAAATACCAAGGCCAAGTGGGCAAGCCCGGCACACAACTGGCACAACTTGCCCTTCAGCTGAGACGTGAAACAATCAGGCCATTGCCAATCAGCGTGTGGGCAAGATGAGAGTGTAGAAATAACAGTGTTGCCCAGGTTTACGACCTGCAGACACTTGGTCGAAGAATCAACGAAGAAATCAAAGAACTGTTGTTATGAGCTTGTGATCAAAAACATGTCCTTGCCCATGTGGTTCACAGCCTGTACACGTATTTGGTTTCCTGCTGCCTAATGCTGTTGCTTATTGACTTACTGGCTTGGAACGTTGCCCGATTCTCTTCGTGTGCTGTATGAATATGTGTGTTGCTAAGAGCGTCCACATTCATGTTTGAATTGTCGAGATGGTTTGGTAGCGAGACATCAACTCGGTCCATAGTTGCATTTTCTGGAACACACATTTTAAAACTTGCAAGCCATCTTCTTGTTCGATTGAAGAATTATTCATTGGGAGATAAATTAATTTATGTAGTTGGTTGGATTGTTGTTCATTTAATATTCGCAGTTCACGATATCTCTGCAGTTTTCAAAACGGATATCAAAACTAGCCATCTACACTTATAGACTACTGAATCATTTTGCAATGAAGAAAGAAGTGTTATCAGAAACATGAACTTTATTATATACATAGAGGTCAAGATCAATTTAACAAGAGCGTGCGAGGGTGGAAGTGTGACAATGGTCTATGAAAAGTATCATTTCTGCAGTTGAAAATGGTCTTTGGATAGTATTATTATATTTCATGCTTTTGAATGAAGGAGAGATAAAAAAAGAAAAGAAAAGAACAATTGCAAATTCTGTAGCTAAACAATGAACAGAAATAGAGGAAATCAAAATACAAAGAGACAGACGTGTAAACTCTCAGAATGCTTCCATGAGCTTGAACCTGTGCCAACGCCAAACATAGCTGGATTCAACGTTGTCGTAAACGAAAACAAGCTTGGATCTGCTCTTAAGCACCCAAAAGAAAGATAAACTTATATTCTTGACGTGGAACCACACATGTGCTGTTTGACGTCTTTCATGAATCTCACGATAGTTGCGGGTTTTCATGAATTAACCGGCTGGTTCTACAAAGCGAGAGACATTTAGGAAAAGAAAATATCGACACTTGTTAAACAAGAAAGAAATCTAATGGAACATATGGCATTAGGTGAAACTAAGAAAATTATTAACAACAATACGGAATGAAACCATGGTTAAGGTTGAATCTGGTCCTGAGAATAATTATGTGCCGTGATATTTCTATTGTTAACTAGGCATTTTCTCATGTATTCTACCCAAACAGACCAATAATAAATACTGATTGTCGATTAACTGTTGAATCTCTCTGTTTACTTTTATCTCTGTGTTTTTGTTGATGTTGCTAATATACGTTGTATCGTGAGGCTCTTTGTCGCCATGCCGTTTGTTAACACCACAAAGACACTAAACAAAGGGTATCAAAGGGTATCGCATGGTATCAAAAGTAACGCCCGTCAAAGGACGCGGATCAAGTAGCACCATCTGACTTGGCTATTATTATACACACATTCTTTCTTTTGTCGGTCAGCTATTGAAACACAGCACAAAAAAAACAGAACACGGCATCAGCTTCCGGGAACACTGAGACGGCTAGAATTACAAAGAACACACAACGGACAAGGCAACAACAAACGAACGAAACAACACTACGTCAGTCTCGCGGCAGGAATTGTCATTTTTGTTTGACGATTCCCGCGGCCGCCCTTTGATCTCGCGTAGTGTCCCGCGGTCCTTATCCCGCGAGGTCTTGCCCTTTGGTCCCGCGAGCGTGTGCCTGTCCCGTCGTCTTTGCTTTTCCCGTCGTTTCCGCTTTGTTATACCCTCCTTTCTTTTGTGGCACTTTGTCTGGAACGAGATCCAGGTAGATGAGCTCACTTTGTCTCGGTCCCCTCCTTCCCACCTCTAACCGGTTCGTTCTATTTGGATAAACGTAAAAAAACGGGACAAGAAAAGAAGAAGGCGGGAACACTCGACCAAAACACAGTGACGTATGTGATCCGCGCCTGAATGTGTTGAAGAGGGAAGAACTGGCGGGACTTGGCAAGGCCTGGACAATGTTTTGCATTGTAAACGATATTCAACTCGCATGACGTACAAGATGAATGGACCACGCTGGAAATATTTTCACTGCCTGTAAGAGATATATGTCCAACACTGTCTTTTACGATCTTGACATTCCAGACAAAGATTACCTACGGTTTGTATCTCGGAGACTCTCCCTTTAATTCCTTTTCGGCACTCTTGCATGAGGCTGTGAATTGTGTATCATCATGTTGTCACACTGTGTACAAGACATTGATGACACCAAGTCACGAGTTGAGGCTCAGAGGCTCACAACGCGTGTTAATCATTTGAGCATGTACTTTGTAGGAAAGCGTTTATTAAAAACCCGGGGGAATGAAGGAACATGGCATTGGCGCCACAAAAAGACCAGAAGCGCTCAGAGAGGAACAGAAGCAGAAAAGAGGCACAGCCGTTTTTGCCTGGTGCCGCCGCTGCGATGTGACAAAAGGATTCGCATATGTGATGGAAAGGGATAGAGTAGCGCCGGCTTTGGCAACCTGCAGGCAGTTGAAGAAGAGACCCAATTTCATGTTGTCAATTGCTCTCGGCTTACTTGCATGTCGGCGACCCAACTGTACATTTCGTGCACATACAATGTGGGTTTGCAAGAATCAGAACAATAGCTCCCAATAGTCAATCGCAACAAACCCAGAGGATATATTTGGCGACATATGGGAGAGTACGAGTACGGCTAATACTCTTGTGGATCTGTTGTCTGACTTTAAAACTGTCAATATCAATACTGTAGCACAACCCCCGTTTGGCTGTTTGGTATGGTACTCCGTAGAGGCACCTGCTAGCGCCTTGTTCGAACCATTGAACCCCCCCCTTTTTCTTTCTTTTTTGGTGGGTTGCAACGGAATTGGGGAAAAAAGTGCCAAATTGGCAGCGTTTCAGATGGGAGGGGGCCGCTACAAGCAAAGAGTGGTCCCGTCTTTCTTCTCACTCTTTGTTTTTTCGTGTCTCTGTTGAAAAAAGCCAAACAGCCTTGCCTGTTTTAGAGAGGGCCCTTCAAATGACCGGCCTTGGTTGCTTTTTGGTTGAAGGAAAAAAGAGACGGACCCCTACCCTTAATACCCTTAAATTTTTTTGCTTGGCCCAGTGGTTCCAGTGGCCGTGTGGCCCCCTGGAGTGGGTGGCCAGCCCATCTGGTCTCTGACTGTCTGATGGCCGGACAGCCTGGCCGGACTCTCTGGTTGGCTCTTTTCCTAGACCCGGCCTGTCTGGCTGGCCCGTCGCTACAGGGGTTCGCTCGAGCTGAACTGAACGGCCCTGTCGCCACGATGATGTCAAGCATTGGGTTCTTTCTTTCTTTTTTTGACTTTTCCGTCTCAGATCTCATTTCGCCTCTTGTTATTTTTGGAAAAATTAAAATGATCGCCTCGTTCAAGGGCCCAACGTCTAGTGCCGGTTGAGGAATGAAGCGGACGCTTTGCAGGTTGCCTGCAATTAGCACAGCCATGGCGATGTCAATGGAATTGCGCCAGCATCTTACGAAGAACATGGCCCAGCGTGGAGCACGACTCCATTTGCAAGGTAAGATACGCGTGTTGATGGCATGTGCGCTCTCGTGTCGTATCTCACACAATCTGGTACCCTGTGCTTTCCAGAGCATATTCGTGTAAGCTCCATTGTAAGACACTCCCTACAGATCTTGTGACCATCAGCGTATGCACGGCCGGGCAGCGACTTGGAAAGCAGGGAGGCATCCCAAGGCAGGATGATCGCCTCATGATGTTCCTCCTGCTTTGGCTGCGGCTTCGCGTGTGGTCCGCTTTTGCCTGGCCCCTGGTCAGCCTCATTGTCCCCCCCTTTCGCTTCCTTTACTAATGGCATACACAATAGGCGAGAGGCGAACAAGTCCATGTTCCCTAAAAAAGCCCCAAGAAACCTCGGCAGTGTCAAGAAAAGTCGAGCGTTCGTTCGGACATGGTGTGTCTTTGCAACGCTAGCAGAAGGAATATTTAGCACCAAAAAGCACAAGCACTTTTCAACGCACGCACGAGCACACGCACACACTCACACACCAAAAAAGAGTACCAGGGATTCCGAAATAACGACGGATGTTCCCACACCCCGGTTCATCCATTCTTTCTTTTTTGATCTTGGTCTCTCTCTCTCTTTGTTCTTTTTTGGGAGCCCGTTTCTGACTGGGGGCCTGTCTGGCCTCTTTCTCTTTGCCCATCTTTCTTTTATTTTATGGCCAGCCGAGACCACCCCCGGCAAGGCCAAAGGACAAGAGACAAAAAAAGAAAGTCGCAAATTGGCATCAGCAGGGGCACGCAGAACCGAGCGCGAAACGAGACCGAGCAGGAGGAGAAATGAGAATGCCATTATCAAGAAGCCACGACAGGGTTATGGCAAGTAGAGCGGAATGTGTGCGGAAACCCTACAATGTACACGAGAGTTTGTATGAAATATGATTCTCACTCAAAATCGATACGAGTCGTATGTACAAATCTAATGTACCCATATGCACGTCGTACTCGTACGTGGCTTCTCCAGCTGTATTGGACCTTCACCTTCTTTGCTGGGACGAGATCCTGCGGCGGAGACAGCATGCATGAACAAAGGGACTCGTCTTGTGCCTCCCTGCTCTGGAACGGCCTGGACAAGCAGCCCCCCCCTCTGTCTGCCCCCCAAGGAGGCGTTGCCCCGTAGCATCACATTTCAGATGGGACACACGTATCTGACATGCATCTGACAAGGAGGTACATAAGGACTGGAGCACAAAGACAGACAGCAGATAATGGAGCACGCAAAACAAAAAAGAGAAGGAGAGACTGGACAAAACGGTCAGACAGGGCCTGCTCGAGGGGCCAACAGACAGCGACCGGCAGGGAGGCAAGGAGAAGGCCGACCAAGGTCTGCCGGGCGCCTGGAGAAGGAATCTCACAGGCCAGCTGATTGGCACAGAGCTGCTTTCTGTTGCAAAAGACCGGTCTCGACCAGCACGGGACAGAAGCGGAAGCCTATTGGTCTCTTGCTGTTTTGAGAAGGACAAAGGGGCTCAATTTATTGGTCGTTTACATAGTAAGCCTTTTTTGGGCCAGAGGAAGACATGAGATTTGTTGGCTGACACGGCCAACGGCCACAGGTAGACAGACAGCGGCATACTGTGTAGCCAACAATGAGGAAATCTGCATTGTGAGATGCTCGTTTGTGAGAAGCTTCCTCCGGCTCGCATCCCACTCACTTACATGCAGAATGGCTGCCAAGCAGAGGACCAAGCCAAACAGGCAGAGATCGCCATCGCCAACAAAGAAGGAGAGGCCGACACAGATGTGCGAGAGCGGGGGCGCAAATCCGTTCAGCACCTCTCTCACGGAGCTGCTGCAAGACTGCTGCAAGGCCTCCCCGTCTTTCTGCGCTCGCTCCTCTCACACTCTGTCGCCTTGGCGCTGTGTGCTGAGGGTGGGCTTGTTTCTGGTCGTTAAATTTGGAGCGGACGCTCCCATTGGCTGCAAAGTCTATTTATAGTAGGCGCCCGAACCAGTCGAAACACTTGGTCTAGCAGATTGCGGCGTGCTGATTGGCCGCAGACAGGGGGTGCAATGTGCAAAGTATGTGCGAGGTGTATGTGTGTGTCCCAGACGCCTGCAGCCGGGCTGCCATTGGTTGGCTGCTAGGGGGGGGGGGGGGCGGCAGGAGAGTTTCGGTGGGGACGCAAGCCAGGGAAAAAGAACGGGCGCCACCACAGGCCAGCGAGAGGCAAGAGCGAGGCAAGAGCGACCGTGCAGCACACCAACGCTGCAGCGCAGCAACGCAGGGTAGGAGCGAAGAAAATAAGCAGTTGCAGCGCGAGGAAAAAGGAAAGAGCAACCACGGCTCGCCTACTACTAGGACGTTCTTGGGGAAACAGCACGAAGAAGCAAAGACAGAAGGAGTGATGCACGCGCTTTCCCACGCTTTCAACTGCACTTCCAACGCTGAATTCCCACGCCCCGACCCGCTTTTCTGCGCAGTTCGCCTGTTTCGCCCAAACAACCGTTCTTTCCTTCTACTTTTGTCTCTTTGTCTCTGGCCTTCCCGCTGTTTTCCCGTCTCGTCCCTCACTGTTCTTTCTCTCTCCTCTCTCCTCTCTCTCTCTCCCTCGTCACTTTGCCATTTTGCGGCTTCACTCTTCTGGCAAGCCAACCAACCAACCCGCCCAATTCAATTCATCCTCAAAGGCGAGACGCTCGCGACGCCACACCTAAACTGCTCAGCGTTCGCATGCCGAAACGCACGCCTCGGCCAACCACGCCCCAACCTCCCTCCTTCGCATTCCTCGAACTAGTTCCCGGCCGGCGCCTGGGTCGTGTCTCTTCCAAAATACACCCGCAGAAAGAAAGAGAGCCAAACAGAGCCCAGCGAGCGAGGGCCAGAGAGCCAACAACCCGCCGGGCAGCCGCCGCTCTCTCCACACAAAAGACCCCCAGCCCGCCAATCATCCACAGCCGCTTCCCATTCCCAGGCACACCCCTGCCAGTTTGTCACTCCTCCTCCGTCCTTTCTTTCTCTTCCCGCTGGGCTGTTTCTGTCGCCGTGACCAGCCAGAGGAGACCGCAGCCAGCCCAAACAGACACGCACACAGGGCCAGCGATCCGCCAGTCCTCACTCGCTCCTGGTCGCTCGCACCTCGTCTGGCACATCCTCCTCTTCTTTCCCCTCCACTTCCATCCTGATCCTTCCTTCTTAGTGATTTTCTTCTTTTCAGTCGCCCAGCGAGTCTTTTCTCTCCACCCAAACCAAACTTCTCGTGTTTCTTCACTTTTTGTTTTTTATTTTGCCGCGTTCTTCTCTTTCGCCATTGCTTCTTGTGCTTCATTCCCTCTCCTCTAATACTTTTCCTCTCGTCGCCACAGACGACAGGATCACGACACAAGAATTGCAACAACAGAACGACGAGAACCGACCCGACTCTATTTGACGAACAACAAACACGGGTCCTCTCCAAATACGAGCGAACCCACCCCGGCACTGAACCCACTGGACTGCGGCCGGCTTCGTTGCCTGTCCACTCGACCTCAGCCTCTTCTTTCGCCTCTTTTCTCCTTCGTCGTCTTCGTGTTGTTTGGCGTCTGCCTGGCTGGTTCTGTGAGCGGCATCCGACAATGTATTGACCTCTCGAGAACACCCACGATCCGTTCCTCCTCGTCTCTCCCCCCCCCATCCCCACCCTCGTCGGTGCGTCGCCTACTCGACGGATTGACCTTTGTCCCTCGACTCTCGATTCTCGACTGGCGACAAGCCACTCGACTTGCCTGACCTTTCCCGACAAGCCTCGGACTGGTTGGTTGTATAACTATCTTGGGCCATTCCTAATTGTGCTTTTACACACGCGCGGAAGCCTATTTTCTTATTCTTCTCGTGTTCTATTTCCCCATCTCTTAGCAGCACTGGTCTGGCTGCTGCCCACAAAACACTTTCGTTTACTGTCGCGCGCGTGTTGCCTTCATTTCCCACGTCGCATTCATCCTGCTGGCCAGCATTGAATACACCACCAAAACAGCATTTTCCAACCAAAGTCTTCAGCTTTTTCTCGAGACAGCCTCCAACCCACCGGCCGTCACCCGCCAAACTTCACAACCACACTGGCGCCGCCAGATACCGCGACGACTCACCAGCAGTCCCAGCCTGCGACACCCCCCCCCAGTCGACCGCCGCACTGTACAAGATGCCGTCAGCCGCCGCTCGCCGGCTCTACGAGGATCAGATACCGTCGTTCATGTCAGTCTTCGACCTGGGCGCCGAGGCCATGGACGACCAGAACACAGTCACTGTTGTAGACCCCAAAATAATAGGCCTTTCCGGCCCCAACTTCGACGGCAAGCTTCCATCCACCAATAACCAACCACATTACTCTGCGCTCCAGCCGGCCAACGGTGCCGCCGCTGCTGTGCCCCTCGATCCCGCCCACCGCCATCACGACAGCACGTCTACACAAGCCTCCGAGTCCGCCGACTCGTCTCCCACTACAACCATGTCTTGTACCGACTCCTCGTCCCTGTCTGATCCTTCACCCTCGTCGTCACCGGACTCGCCCGTGAATCTTGTGCCTCTGGCCGCCTTCCCGGGCCCCTCTTTCGGCCCTCTGCCCACCCTGTCTTCGACAGGCGGCGGCTTGTCGTCCTCGGGTGTCTCATCAGGCATGTCTTCAGGTGGCTTGTCAGCAGACTCGCCTTCCGATCCACCCTCGGGTCTGCCACCACTGTCCTCGGCCATGTCGTCTCTGTCAGTCAAGGACGTCAACCAGCCACAGCCGCGCCCGGTGACCTCGCCTTCACCACGTCGGCGCAACATGAAGGGCCTGTCCATTCAGCCCCCTTTGTGTCGCCTACCCTCTCCTCCACCCTGGTGTCCGAGCCATCATCGCCATCTTTTATCAAGCCGCAGATCCCCGCCATGAAGCGCAAGCCTAGCCAGCTAAGCCTCAAGACAAGTACGCACGACCTCATCAAGGCCACCACCCTCGACGTCCCCCAGTCACCAGCACTCAGCATACCGCCCATTCTGCAAAGACGCGCCCTGAAGCACTCGACCTCATCACCTCACATGCTCTCCTCGCTTAAGTCTTCGACGTTTGGGCCTCCGGGTGGCATGACCATTCCCACAGTGCTGGAGCGCAACGAGTCTGGCCTGTCAGAATTCCTGCGCCCTTCGCGCCCCTCACGCCCTGGCGGTTTCGATTCCACAATTCTCGAGGAAGAGTCGCCAATACGCACTCAGATTGCGAACCGCGCCGCCTTTGAGTTTGAGCCTTACCATGAGCACGAGAACAATGAGGACCAAAAGAGCCCCGGTTACCCAGACGGACCAATTGCTATCTATGGCGACAATGTCTTCTTGTACCTCGAACCAACTGCCGAAGAAGCATCGCGTTTCGACGTTGTCTTCAATGTGGCTCGCGAGGTCCGCAACCCTTTCAAGACGACGACAGCTCCCAGCATGCCCAGCAGCGAGCCTTCTGTTCCACAACAACAACAGCAGCCGGCCAAGTCGCGCCCAGGTCCACTTTTGATGCCAAAGCTGCAGCCAGTCTTGGAGCCAATTTCTGATGAGCCTGAGTCCGCTTGCCCCTCCACGACTGAGGAGCCTGCCCTGCAAACACAACCAACCGCACAAGCACCTATCCTCCCAACATTCCAGTTTGCGGAGCACAAAGAGGAATCTTGCACCGTCGAGAAGATGGAGCTGCTGCCGGCTGGGCCAGGAATTCCACCATCGCCTATTGACCAGCCCGAGATTAAGACAACCTTCACACCCCCGGACAATTTCCCGCCGCCACCACCTGCTCCGTCTACAACACAGCCATCGCTGCCTTCGTTGTCATTGTCAACAGCTACCTCTGCTCCCGAGGCCAGTATCGACGAGAGCACCCCAACCACTCCCAAGGCTTCTGTCTCTTTGAAAGAGCCCGAATACATTCACATTCCATGGGACCACAACACCGACATTGGTGAGGACCTGATGATGCTTTGCGAGACCATTGAGAAGAAGACAAAGGAGGGCAAGAAGGTCCTCATTCACTGCCAGCAGGGTGCTAGCCGATCTGCCAGCTTGATTATTGCCTACGGCATGTATCAGAACCCTGAGCTGACCGTCAACGATGCGTACTACGCTGCCCAGGCAAAGAGCAAGTGGATCAGCCCCAACATGCGTCTCATGTATTGCCTGCAGGACTTTCAGAAGGAGGTGTCCAAAAAGAAAGCTCCTCCAGCTTTGGCTGCTCTGAGCCAACCGCGACCTGGCCGCAGTCCCACTAAACACCGGGCAACACTTTCAGCCGACGCTATTGAAGTGTCGCCAAAAAAAGAGCCGTTATCAGCACCGCTGCCGCCTGATGAGAACTCGAACGGCAGCAATGGAACGAACTCTCGGAAGTCGCTGAGCCCAGATGGAAGCCCCATGACCCGGCCTCGAGGTAACTCGAGCCCTAGCAGCCGGGAAGCGGTATCTCCAGGCCCATCGTCTGCGCCTTCAAGCCTGTCTTGGTCCGAAAAGGAGGACGAGGAAGACACGCAAAAGTTTGGCCGTTTCCCCGATGTGCCTACAATCATGCGACCGCCACCATCAGCTGGAAAAGTGTCTCGTTCGCCGTCTGGTTCCGAGTCAGCTTCCGGGTCAGGTTCCGGATTTGGCCTAAGACCGGACTCTGGTTTCGGTTCCGCGTCTGGCAGCTCGTCTCTTGGTTCGCTAGGCGCGTCTCTCGGCTCGCTCGACTCGCTGATGAAGCCACCCCCTTCTCCAGGATTTGCCGCACATCGGTTTGGCGAGTTCCCCACTGGCCCCAGTGGCCCAAACGGTTTCAGCGGTGCCCCCCGTGCTCCAGCCCCTAGCGGTCTCCCTGGTCTTGGCGGCAACAGCAACAGTAGCATGAACCGCATCAACCATATAAACACAACCTTTAACAACCGCGTCGCACCCCTATCCATCTCCAGCTTCGCATTGTTCAGTCCCGGATTGCCACCGCCAACCAGTGCCAACGGTACCGGTCTTGACAGCATTCTAACTCACAACATGGAGCCTGCACCTGTTCTCGACCACGGAATTGACGTTGCCATGAGCGACATTGGTTCCACGGAGCCAGCCACCACTGACGCATCCACCAAGGACGACATCCACGAGCAGACGGTGCCTATTCGGCATGCTTTTCCCCTTGAGGACACGTTGATGTCGCCACGCGCGGAGAAAATGACAAACAACCCTCTCCACGATGCAATGGGCGATATGGCGGGCATGAACTTTGTGGAGGAACCGCAAGCACCGAGCGACGAACCAGAACTGTTTTCGCCGCGCCAGTCAGTGTTCCCGCGGAACCCGTTTCTGCCGTTTGGGCGACCGACACAAGTGGCTGACCCACGCAGCCCACCGACCAAGGGAGAGACGCCGATTGTGCGGTCGATCGATGACTTGATTTGACGAATGGGCGAGGCCATCTTTTGCTGGCATTTGTCTCTTTTACATGAGCGACGAATGGGACTACTACATATATATCATGGCAGACAGCCG
This sequence comes from Raffaelea albimanens, assembly GCA_002778245.1. Lineage (NCBI taxonomy): Eukaryota > Fungi > Ascomycota > Sordariomycetes > Ophiostomatales > Ophiostomataceae > Raffaelea > Raffaelea albimanens. The sequence goes on along the minus strand of PCDJ01000006.1, from coordinate 864,174 downwards.
ATTTTTTTTTTGAGCGAGCTTATATCCATTACGCATATATCTACACATATATTATATCTATTTGGTTTTCTGTAACATTTGGCTCCCGACGTCCGGACCGAAATAAGTCAATGTTTCTCTCTTTGGTGTTGCCATTTGCATAGGTTCGCAGGCGTGACTTGGTAGAGCAGGGCACATCTGGTTTGGTTTACTCACGAGAACTGGCTTGGCTGCATACTATCCACGGGCATATATACATATCTTTGTACGGTGTTGGTGTTACTATTTGTTACGGGAAGTATTTTTTTGGGAAGCATGACTGGGAATGAGAGATTTGGACTGGGAGAGGCATTAGTGTTAAGAACTTTCTATTTCCCATATAAATCAGAAATGAGAAGAGAGGGAAACCTCTTTATGCCAATTACGTGCGACTCTGAAGTGATTTAAAATATGCTAAAAAGTGTAAAATAAAAGGCTCTGCGACGAAACAAAACGCGGCCGTTTTACTGATCGCCGGTGAGTCAAGAGGAAGGAAACCACTCTCCCTCAGCCTAGCTGCGTTCAACTGCCCCGCCTTTTGCGGGAGCTCCCCGCTTAAATTTGGTCTCAGAGCAGAGGCGCAAGGGCCAAAAAAGAAAGCAAAAAAGACCAGTAATGTTACCGGTTGCAGGAGAGCCATCCTCCACGAAGAACACACATATATAAAATAAAGCTTTCCAACGTCGACTAGACTGAAAGGGCATCTATGAAACCCTTGACTCCAGCTGGTACAAACGCCATCACGCACTCATTCGCCCTTCAGACACTGCGACTGTCACAACGATACCCAGCGCCTACACCTTTTCCTGTCTCTACAACTACAACGCCCGCGACTACTGTCCAGATACGGGCCAAGTCTTTTAGCAAGAGAAGCACGCCAGCAAAGACAAGGAAACCCGCCAAACCGAACCATCGACCAGTGCTGCTCAAGGGGGGGCCTTTTGCTGCAGAACCTCGCAAAAGATTGTCGCCCGGCATGGACGATTTCGACAATGCAGAGGCCATGGCCGCCAAGTTTCAAGAGAGACTGTCAGTGGGGGGTGGTGGGCCATCGAGACGTGGCGGAGGAAGAGGCGGAGGACGTGGAGGACGTGGCGGAGGACGTGGAGGCCGCCCCGGAGACCGGCCCGTAGCCATCAGCAAAGCTCTTTCGAAACTCTTGCGCCACCAGGCGGGCAATGCGGGCATCCCGCTGGACGGCGAAGGGTACGCGCGGCTGGACCGGGTGCTGGCATGGGGCCCGCTGCGGGGGCTAAAGGTGACGCTGGCAGAGGTGAAGGAGGTGGTTGAGACGAACGAGAAGCAGCGGTTTGGGCTGCGGCCCGTCGAGCGAAGCGAGGCCAAGGCCGTCGAGGGGGGAGAGGGAGACGGGAAAGACGGGTTTGTCGAGCGGAGCGAGGCCAAGGCCGTCGAGCGAAACGAGGCGGGAGGAGAGGGAGACGGGAAAGACGGGCTTGTCGAGCGGAGCGAGGCCAGCGAGGCCAAAAAAGGACTCGACGAGCGAAGCGAGGCCAAAGACACGAGAGAGGACGCTCGGTTTTGGGAGATCCGGGCGAACCAGGGCCACTCGATCAAGCTGGAGAGCGACGCGCTGCTGGCGCCGATAGCCGACGCGGCGACGGCGCCGGTGGTGGTGTGCCACGGGACGTATGCGTCGTTCTGGCCGCTGATTGAGGCGGCGGGCGGGCTGAAGCCAATGTCGCGGAACCACGTCCATTTCGGGGAGGCGCCGCAAGGGTCTGGCAGCTTTGAAGAGCATCTAGGAGGGGAGTCGGCGGCAATCCCCGGCGTGCGCAAGTCGGCGCAGATCCTGATCTACGTGGACGTCCGGCGGGCGCTGCGGGAATGCGGCGAGACTCTGCAGTGGTGGCGGTCGGCCAACGGGGTGGTGCTGTCCGAAGGAGACAAGGCCACGAGCCTGATCCCGAGCCGGTACTTTCAGCGGGTCGTCACGACGCGTGCGCTGCGGCCGATCCTGATGGGTCAGGGCATCAGAGACGATCCGATGGTGCTGTGGGAGGACGGCGAGCGGGTGGCGGAGCTGCCGGCAGCCGTCGTGGCCAAGGCGCCGCCGCCGCCGCAGGAGCTGCGGTCGGGCGGGCGACGGGGAGGGCGAGGGAACGGAGCAAAGAGGGGGCGTGGAGAAAAGGCGTAGAGGGATACCATGGAGACTGTTTTCAAGCGAATAGACATTTCTTGACTTGATGGAATTATATATAGAATACAAAATCAACAAAGGATATCGTAACACACACATCCAACATCTGACCACGTCTGCTCCTCTCACTTGTAGTTCAGCTCTGGATTCGCCCTAAAGTTGCACCGGCACCGGCACTCCGGCACGGGACACTCGGCATGCCGCGCAAACCACTGCTGCGCGTGGTCCAGGTGCAGGACGTGGTCGCACTGCAGACAGAACGTCGGGAACCGCGAGGCCAAGGACGCTTTGCTGTTCGCCGTCTCGTCGCCCGGCTTGCTGGTGCTGTTCTGGTCCGACCGCGGCAGGCCGACCACCTCGAGACACACAACACACCGCGGCAGGTGCCGCTTGCAGCTCGGACAGCTGACGCCCGCCATGGCCAGCTTGGTCGGCAGGCTGTGGTCCATCCGGCGGGTGCCCGGCGGCCCGGCCGGCGTGGCCGTTCCGGGCGTGTTGTTTCCTGTGCCCCCTCCTCCTCCTCCTCCGCCGCCGCCGCCGCCGCCTACTCCTCCTACTCCTCCAGCCTCGGCAGGGTCTTTGCCGCCCATCAACGACGACAACCTCGTCTGCGCGTCGCAGTATACACACCGCAGCGCAATCTGCCGCGCTGCCGGCTCCAGCTTGGGCCGCCCGTCGCCGCCGCCGCCGCCGCCGAGCCCGCCCATGGCGCCCGCCGCGCCCTTGCTCCGCTTCGTGCTCTCGACTTCAAACTTGGCGCGCTGGAAAAACGCGCGGTGCCGCTGCAGGTACGCGCGGTACGCGTTCCGCCACGCGGTGCACCGGTAGTCGTCGAGGTACCGCGGCGCGGCCATGCCAATGGCCAGCGCGGCCGTCTGCACGTCGTGGAACTTGTCGACGTAGCGCGCCATGATGTCGACGGCGGTGTCGCTGAGGCCCGACAGGACGAGGCCCTCAATGTCGCCCGTGTCGACGGCGGTTGCGAGTGTCGCGCGCAGCCAGGCGGTCAGCTGGGCGTCGTCAAACGTGCGGACGGCGACAAAGACGCGCTCGCGCAGCGGGAGGCTGGCCTGATGGGCGATCGTGGTCCAGTCGCCGGTGGCGATGAGGGAGGAGATGGCTCGCAAGTACGGATCCGTCTTTGAGGCGAGGGCCTCGTCAAAGTCGAGGGGCTTCTGGGCGTCGCCGTCGTCGTTGGCGTCGCCGTCCGTCTCGCGGCCCATCAGCTGGAGGGCAAGAGAGACAAACAGCAGTTCTGGGTGCTCGGTGCTGGCGCGCTTGAGAATCTGGACGGCCTGCCGGCGGTCGCCGCGGAACAGGGCCTGCGCAGCGGCCATGGTGTGGAACGACGTCGTGCGCTCGTCGGCGGCCACGGCGGCCACCTGCTGGTGCTGTGCGCTCTCCTCGTCGGGTGCGGGCCGGCCCCAGCCGCAAATGTCCAGACACATTTGGCGGTGGTGTGGCTTGCTCGTGGCGACGGTGCCGTCGTACGGCGGGAGACCGCGGCGGCGGCAGATGGAGCTAATGGTGCGCTGCCAGTCGGCCGGCTCGGGGAACGAGCTCGACAGAGCATCGTTGCTCCCGCTGAGAACTCGTGTGTCCTTGTTAGCACCGAGGTCTTCCAGCCAGATGCTGGCCACGCCCAGGTACGACAGGTCGAGGTAGTGAGCCGACATTCCTCTGTTAGAAGCAGCTTCCTCGGCGTCTAAAGAGTTAGAGAAACAATAATAACAGAGCAGGCGGGTGGGTGCTTCACTCACCACCTATCCACCCCCAGACACCGCGCAACCATGGATCGTCGGCCACGATTGTCTGGTTCAGTGTGCAGTTGAACAGGTACTTTTCCCTGGCCCGGAGAAGCATCACATGGTCCAGCACTGCCTGTGCATCCGACGGGAACCCTTGCCGAGATAAAGTCGAGCTGAGGAGGCCTTCGTGCAGTTCCTGGCTGGTGAGTGGCCGGCCAGACAGAGATGCCAGAGACGCTGCCGAGTCGGTAAGGTCTGTCCGGCTGCCAGATGTGGTTCCCTTCTTAGAGGCCCCTCCAGGCGATCGCAGATGCTTCTTGGCGTAGGACCGCAGGATGTCCAGCTTGCGTGCTACCGTCTTGGCCTCGGCGTACTCCTTGGGCAGCTTGGGCCGCTTGGAGAGCTCTGTTGCTGCCGCGTCCATCTGCTGTGCGCGGCTCTTTTGGGCCTTTTGAGTGGCCGACTCGATCTCGCTTGCGTCTGCGGCGAAGATGGGAATGTCCGACAGTGCCTCTTCGAGAGCCACCGGCCCCAGGATCTCGGCTGCCTGGTTGATCTCCAGCTGCATCATGCTGTGGTAGGATGTGCCCTCTGTTTTGGTTAGTTTCCTAGTCAGTCTCCCAACACTCCTCGCTCACTTACCCTCCATACCCCGGTATGGGGACTGCCATGGAATGAGCTTGAACGGATATGTCGTCGTGAATGACGGCTTCTCCAGAATGTCAAAGTTTCCGTTGGCTCTCAGTGCCAGCACCCGGGGCCGCAGCGCTGGCGACCCAATGGTCACCCAGTCAAACGACACAATGCGCTCGGCGCGGTGCTTCGGGTCCGAGAACTGGTTGTCCATCTCGTTGGACCGGCGCACTTCCAGCAGTTCGGGACTGCCCTCGGCCATCATGTCGGCCGGGCAGTACTCCTGCTTGGTCTCGTACACCTTGAGCTGGCCCGCGCCTGACAGCACGCCCAGCATGCCTCGGTGGTCCCGGCAGTACCGCAGCGACCGGATCACAGACCCCTTGCTCTCGCTCATGGCCTGCTCCGATTCCGAAGCGACACCGTGGTCCAGGCGCAAGGCACCGCCCCACGGAAGGTCGTCAATGTCGACGGCATCGAGGTACTGCGGCGACGCCAGTGTGCGGCTGCCGGCACGGCGGTCCCAGATCATGATGCCCGGGTGGTCCAGCGACGACGATGCAAAGTAATTTTGGTCTGCATAGTCAATGGCCAGGTTGTTGTTGCAGCGCGTCTGGAAGCTTGGCGTCTGCGCACTTGGGTCTGGAGGGTTAGAAAGGAGACAGACTAATGCTGGAGACATGGTGAGACTCTGGCCTACCGCGTAAATCGTGAATGCGTAGACCCTGGCCTTTGATGCCGACGACCAGGGTGTTTGGGTTGTCTTCAAAGAAGCGCACGCTCGACACGGACACGCTCGGCTCGCGCAGGTCCATTGGGTCACCAAAGGGTTCCATATTCTTGGGGAACCCCGGCTCTGCCTCCCCGTCTGCATTTGTTGTAGTCGTGGAGGTCGCCGATGTTGACAGCCTGTTGACGTCCCAAATGTAGAGACACCGGTCACTGCGCACGCGGTCCAGGCCGACCGCCAGCAGGTTGGACGTGCTAAACGCAACGGCCTGGCACGTCCGCGACATTTTCAGGTTCAGCTCCAGGTATGCATTGGAGTTGTCGTCAATCTTGAGCAGGTTGACTACGCCCGTCGGCGTGCCCACGGCCACCAGGCCCGGGATGCGCGGCGACCAGTCAAACGTCGTCAGGGTCGGGAAATCCTCATGCTTGGACACGTTGCGGTACTCGAACCGGCCCGTCTTGGCGTAGCCAGTGGGCTCGTACAGCTGCACGATGCGGTGCTGCAGGTTGATATGCAGGAACGTGTCGACGGCCTCATTTGGAGACCACCGCACGAGGCCAGTCTCTGGGCCGTCCATGGCGGGGGAATGGGTGAGTGGAAGGAAAAGAAAACGAGCGAAAAAAAAAGAAGAAAGCAAAAAAAGCGAATGCCCGGCTGGTCCACGGGTCTATGCGCTCATGGGTAACCGTTCAAGATGCCGTCATGAGGGATGAATGATGGGATGTAAGTTCCGTCGTCGTATTCTGAAAAGCGGGTTGTTTCGCAGTTCATTCGTCTGGGCTGTGCAACCTGAAGGCCTCTCATGCTTGTCGTGTCATCATTGTCATGATGGCCCCATCGTCGCCGTTTTTGGGTAGCTGTGAGCTTCAACGGCCGGTGATGAAGCTCCCCGCAAGCTGCGAGCGATGCTAGCTTGGGTGGCACACACACGTGACATTGTGTTCCTGATAAGCGATTTCCGATAAGCTGATAAACTTTTTTTTACTGGCGGCAGAAAAAGGGAAAAAAAGTTTAGAACGCATTAAAAAAGGACAGAAAAACCAGACCAAACACTCTTTCGCATTCCCACCAGAGTTTGGTTTTATTTTCAGGCGGCTCCTTACACAACACTCAAAATGGGCGGCAAACGGAGATTCAACCCTGAGGACGACTCGTACTCGCGGGCCAACAAGAAATACAGAGCCGCGGAGGAACAGCAGCAGCAGCACTACTCGGCGCACCGGCCACGGACAGCAAAGAGGACTCGCAAGTTGGAGGACCAGCAGAAGCTGTCGCTGACGTGGGCGCGGAAACGGATACGCACGATTGAGCGGGCGCTCAAGCACGAGCCCGAGACCATGGAGCCGGGCGTGGCTATTGACCTAAAGAACGAGCTGGCCGGGCTCAAGGCGCAGATTGACCGGAGGCAATTGCAGCAGCAGCGGTCACACATGATTGGCAAATACCACATGATTCGGTTTTTTGGTGGGTGGACAGTCTTCTGATGACACGAGAGCCCCAGTCTAACAACAGTACAGAACGCAAAAAAGCGATGCGACTACAGAAGCAACTGACGCGACGGATCGCCGAGACGGAAGACCCAGAACAACGACAAAAGCTCGAGGCGGACAAGCACATTGCCGAGGTGGACCAGATGTACGCACTGTACTATCCATTCATGGAGCCGTACGTGAGCCTGTATCCAAAAGGGGAGAAGGACGGCGACGACGAAAAGGACAAGAACGACAAAAAGGACAAGAAGGAAAAGAAGGACAAGAAGAAGAAAACCAAAGAGGACGACAAAGAGGACAGCAAAGACGGCGACAACGACAAGGAGGACTATGAGAGCTCCAAGGCGGCACAGGCACTGCGTGCACCTCGGCCGCCACTATGGACCGAAGTCGAGACCCGGATGAGCAAGGGCGGTGTTGCATCGCTGGAAAAGCTCCGCGACCGGCTGCCGCCGAGCAAGGGCAAGAAGGGCGGAAAGGCGAACGAGGAAGACAAGGAGGGAGACAGGGAGGGTGACGAGGAAGAAGACACCAACGAGCAAGACGACGACGACGACTTCTTCTCTGACTGAAGGTGGCAAGAAAGAACTAGCAATTGCCAGATTGGACTGGAGCTTGGTTGTCGGGACTGGATTGGCGTGGGGTCAAAGGCCGACGGAAATACAGAAATGCAGCAAAAAGGCAGCAAAAAGGCAGCCAAAGGCAGCCAAAGGCAGACGTCCGCAGCAGACATTGCATGAAAAAATACCATTTGTCAACCGGACTTGACAACACAGCCTGCATAGCATTCGAGCATGGGTGCATCGATAAGATGTACAGAAATGTACTTTTTAGTGGCAATAGACACGAATTATACGTACAGATACACCAATAGAACCATCCTATTATGTCGACACACTGTCCCAAATGGCCCGGACAAACCATTTGTCGACTGAACTGCAGGGTTCATGCAGCTGTGGTTTCCCGTGTTCGCCTGGTCAAAAAAAAGTACACGTTAGTATGCAACCTGCTCGCAGATGTGCGATGCGTGCAGGTGTGCAGCCGCGAGGTGGGCTGCCGGCCACTTGGATCCTTGACAGCCTGGCTGAGGCCTTCGGCTTTTTTCAGTCTGCGCAGCTGGATAGGCTTGGGCAGCGGACAGCTGGGCAGCGGACAGCTGGGCAGCGCAGTTGCGTTGCACTATTGATTTTACTTTTTTGTGATCTATTTAAACGACGATTCCATGTCTGGTCTCGTTTTAGTTTATTCATCTTGGTCACTTCATCTTGGTCTCGTCTTGGTCTGCTGGTCTCATTGACTTGACCTTGACCAGGCTGTCAAGTATCAAATCGCACTGCACTTACCCCACAAACGCCTAATCGCCGACAACACCATAACAAACACACACAACCTCTCCTCACTCCCCCCCCCCCCCAACAATGACGGGCCGTGACGGCATCCGCTATGTGTCGTATACCCAGCTCAAAGTCTGGATTGCGACGCAGGAGCGGTGGGAGACGAGAAATGGCGTGCCGGCGCCATTGACGGACCGCCAGCGGCGCGCCATGGCGGACCTCGTGCCGCCGCCCGTGGCGCCCGTGATCACGCCGGAGGAGGCGGCCAATGTGGACTGGATCAGCCGATTACAGGGTGTGTGCAAGAGCCGAGAAGCGACCAGGCTGTCCTTGCTGACCGTTCAGAATACATTAATGCGCACCAGTCGACTACCCCCGAGTACAAAGACTCCAACGACTTTGCTGCCGACGGCCACACGCAAAAGTGGCGGGTGCAGTGCCGTCTCCCCAAAGAGGCCCCGGACCAGTGGTTCCCTCCGGACATGCTGGGACGGCGCCGCCCCAGCGACACGGACACAGACGACCTCTCGGCACGGTCGTTCCCCAAGAAAAAGGACGCCAAGCAGTTTGCTGCGCGGCTGGCCGTCGAGTGGCTCATGGCCAACCACCTTATGCCCAAGGACATTGGGACGGTGCGGTTCGAGCGGGAGTCGACGCCGCTGGAGAATAGTGTCGAGCAGCCGCGCGTGACGAATGTGTACAGCCCGAGTCCGCGGAGCCAGAGGTGTTCAAAGAGTCCAGAGCCGGCCACGGCAGCAGCAGTAGCAGCAGCAGCAGCAGCAGCGGGCACTGGGGCGACAACTGCTACATACAGTGTGACCGCTATCGACGAGATATCCTCCCGAAACGACACACGGCCTGAGCACTCTCCGCCGACGACGAACCTACCCCTGGCTAAGAAGCAGAGACCAGACACGGCCTCGGAGAGAGTCACGCCCGTGGCGAGGGCCACTACGTTTGTCGACGAGGCGGAAGAAGAGCCAGGCGCAGAACCAGAGCCCGATCCGGTTCCTGCCACGCCAAAGAAGCCGTATCGGATCAAGTCCATGGCGTCACCGTACAAGGAGAAGCAAGCAGCAGCAGCAGCAGCAAGGGCCGAAGCAGAGGCGGCAGGGACTGCCCCGGGTGATGACATGGGGGGAGTGCGTCTTGGGGTATCGGCGAAAACGACAAACGCCGTCAATGGACATGGCCACGGCCACGGCCACGACCACACTGGGGACGACTTCATCTCGGTCGAAAGCAGCAGCGACGACTCGGACGACTCCGACTCCGCCTCGAATGAGGACGCAAACGCCAAGGCCATCCGCAAGGTCAAACAGTCGCCCAAAGTGGTGGCTCTGTTGACCCTCTGCAAGACGTTGAATCTAGGGAGAGTCAAGTACAGGCTCAAAGAAACGTTTGACAGCGAAAAGACGGCCCTCCTGTGGCGCGGCCACATTGACATTAAGCGGCCGAGCGGCCGGCCGTTTGAGATGCCGCCCGAGGTGGCGGACCTGGCGACGCCGCGGGAGACCAAGCGGGAGGCGCGCGAGGCGCTGGCCAAGAACGTGGTGGACTATTTGCGGTCGCACGTTGGCGGGTTGATGGAGTAGGGTGGTGCTTTGGGACGAGGGTGTGAGTGGAATGAATGCCAAAGGACTTGAGGATTAAAGGGCTGGATGACAATGGTTTAAGAAGACGATAGTTTTACTGGAGGACTCGATCAATGATCGACTTTTGTTATCAATGACTTTGTACTGTCGTTACGACGGAAATGGTTAAACAAGAACATTTTCCATGGTTTGATATATCGTTTCTCATAAGTCTGTGGCTGTAGATGCCATTCTCCTTTGTTCGAGGGGTCGTTTTCTTGGCCCTCGTTTTAAAGAACCTTGTCCATCTCTCGCGGGACTTCGTTCCCGTTCGCGGGACTTTGTCCCTCGCCCACTCACTGGCTCGTTCCCGTTCGCGGAACCTTGTCCCTCGCCCACTCACTGCCAGTCCCTCACATAACCCTCCATATCGCGCCCGCCTTGGCTCCCCGCTGCGACTCCCGCAAATCATCCTCCGCCCTGTCCTTGTCAATCATGCGCCGGATCCACTCCTGCTCCGCCTCGGCGGCTGCCTTTTCCAGCTGCGCCATCAGCTTCAGCTCGGCCTGCATGTCGGACACCAAACTGCGGCACCCACAGAGGATCCGGCTGAGGGACGGAGTGTCGTTTCCACCTTGCACATCCCCGAGCGCCGCCAGCTGTCTCGCCCACCCGTCAAGCTTCCGCCCCAGGCTCGCCACGTCGTCGTGCCACGCGCCGTCCAGGAGCGAGCAGTCTTGCGCCAGCAGGTCGTCTGCGTGCGGCGACACGTCTCCCAGGGTCGCCTTGTCCCGCGCCTCCACCAGCGCCGCCGTCTGCTGCGACCACCGCTCAAACCGCCGCACTACCCGCGCGTACCGCGAACTGTCCACGTCGCTCCCAATCGACCACACGCCCGCAAGCACCTCGTCCAGAATCTGCACCCGCTCGTCCAGCCCCAGCGACGCCGTCCCGTCTTCGGCCCACCTCTGCAGCGCCCGCCCGTTGACATCTTCCGCCCGCAGCGACGCCATCGCCTCCAGCTCCGACTGCTCGTCGGCCAGCCGGCCGAACCGCTCGCCCAGCACGCCCCTGGCCGACGCGTGCCACGCGGCATCCACCTGCCCGGCGTGCCGGTGCATCAGGCTGAGCTGCAGGAGCTGAGTCTGGAGGCGGGCCGTGTCGGCGGAGCGGGCGACGTTGGCGGGTCTCTTTGACGGCGACGGCGGCGCCAGGAGCGCGGCCGTCCGCGGCTTGGGCACGTTTGGGTTCTTTGCCGGGGAAAAGTGCTGCTGCATTGTGGAAAAGGCGGGCCTAGACGACGGCTGCGGAGGCGTGGACGCGACAGAGCTGGTCGACAGGTGGCGCTGGTGTGCAGACGTCGTAGCAGTAGACGTGACCGAGTTTGTAGACACTTGCCTTTTATGGGTAGACGTCGTCGTGCCCCTAGTCGGGGGCCTCGTGGCCGTGATTGTAGAAGGCGTTCTGGCGCTTCCGCTCCCCGACGACGGCGGACGCAGTACTGTCGCCGACGTCAGCGCAGTGGCCGACTGCGGCGGCGGCGGCGGTCCCATGCTTGGCGAGGCGGCCGACGCTGTAGATTTTGTCCGGCTGTGGCCGCGCTGTAGAGTTGATGCCGTCGAGGACGACGACGGCGGCATGCGCGACCGGCTGGCGTTGGCAAAGCCGGCCGAAGGGGATGACCCTGCCGGCAGACCGCCCGACGTGGCCGGCCGGCGTATGCTGGGGCCATTCAAGGTGGCGGTGGTCGTCGTTGGTGATACTTTTCCTTCCCGCGCACTTGTCGTTGGTGACGTGTTTCCTTGGCGTGGTGATACTCTTGCTTCAGTCCGTCGCAGTCTTCCGAGGAGCGACGACGATGCCGGTTTTGTAGACGCCCCCCCTGCCGGTATTGTTGATCCCCCCAACCCCGGCTTGACCGGCAGCCGACTGGGAGACGTGTTGCGTGCTGCCGCTGCCGCCGCGCCACCCCCGGCTGCACTCGATTCCTTGCTCCCCCCTGCTGCCGGCCGTCGCAGGGATCGCGCCCGCGACAGACCGCCTCCTGCTGCTCCTGCTGCCCCAGCTCCACCTGCGGGCGCCGGTAATTGCGGCCTTGGCGGTGGCCTCGAAGACATTTTTATTTGGCCGCTCTGGAATGTGGGCGTATGAGGGTGTCCTGGTTTTCGTGCTTGGTCAGGTATTCACGGCCAGATTCGCTATTGGCGACTCTGTTTTTGTTTGTTTCTGTTGCTGCGACGGCGCCCGTTTTGCACCAATCGCACTAGGGCGGCTGAAACAAGGCAAAGCCCAGTGGGCCCTGCAGAGTTCGAGGCCTGACCCAGCACAAGATTTTAAGGCTTAGCGTCCCTAACGGGTAGGCGGGTCACGAGGACGGACCGGCCACATAACATGTAGTTCATGTATCACTCGTAACGTTGATAAAACGGTTTCGTGCTAACTTTATATCCAGATGTGACACAACTGTAAAGAACAATTTAACATTTCCTTCCAATCTTTTTTCTTTCTTTTTTTTTTTTGCATCTTTTTGCGGCTTGGTTGCTTAAACCACTGTATTAAAATGATGATAGGCAATAAGGCAAAAAAAAAAAAAAAAAAAACCATGCAATACTGAGAGGGATAATTTGCCAACCTTGTTGCAGTGCGTGTTCATCGCAGCAACGCTGTCGTACTGGTGGGTTGCCTCGAAAGTGATAAAGTAGGCAACGTGTCGAATGCGGTACTTGCCGAGCTCGCCTGAGCCCGGTTTCGTCCCGGGGGGGATTTGGAAATCAAGAAACAGAGTGACTGCTTTTGCCGCCAGACCGTACAGGTGCTCTGCCAACGCCGGGTCTTGCGGTGGCTTGTCGCTGTCTCCAACCAGCTGCATCAGCGTTTGGCCGTGGATCAGCTCCATGACAAGATACCTCTCGTAACGGCTCTCGACGACCCTGTACAGCCTAGGGATGCGGACGCCCTGCCGCGCCTCGGCGGGAAGGGCTTCCAGCTGGTCGTATGCAAACTTGTGCATGTAAGCCTCGCCGCCAGAGTTTTCTCGCTTCAGGAAAACGACAGGGTTTTCCGGCGGGTATGCAAAGCCTGTTGGGCCGTACTCGTCCATTTGCGACATTCTCTCGATAAACGCGTCCCCTTCAGCGGCGAGTACTTCATCGCTGGGGAGCGCTGGCTCAGAAGCAGCCGCCGACATATTGGCTGCCTTTGCAGAAGGGCGCTTAAGCAGGGGATGGTGGAAACGAACAGAAGCTGATGGATGCCAGAAACGCAGGAAATGCGTCGAATTCGTATTTGGCGTGGAAGAGCGACTGCCAAGTTTCGAGGAGGGGTCGACGCTTATGGCAGGTGGCTTGGCCAATGATGTCCGTGAAATCAGGTTTCGCGCCGGGCTTCCTCAACATGGGGGACAGTCCTATGGCGGAAACCGCGGCGGCAGACGCAAAGACGACGGCGGCTGTTGTTGTGTCGTTTTGTAATCTGGTCGCTTCGTGTGTGTGTTGTCAAATTAATTGCTCGTCCGTGATTTCATCTTGTAATTCTTGAATCTTGTAATTTTATAATGACGTTGGCATGTTTTACCAAAGATCAATATGGCGGGCGAGAAAAAAACATGAAACTCCAAAATGGGATAAATCAATGTAAAATGATTCGTTCGTCAGCGCTTTTTGCTTTAGCAATTTTTGTTGTTCGGTAGGAAATTTAGAGAGTTGTGTCAACAAATTATTGCCCCCCTTTTTGTTTCCCAATTGACCCCAGGCTATGATATTTAATTTTTTTTTTTCATATAAAGGGAACACAAAGTAATGAAACAGAAGAGAAGAGAAGCACACCTCTGAATTGGAAGTGGAGGTTGCTTATTTGTTATATTTAACGCCCGAGGGACCACGGTCATCATAAACTATCTTCTAGGAGTGGAAGTGTATATTATATACTAGCTAACTAATAGCTACTAGGTAATACAAGTCTTTTTTGGCAATACTCTCATGGTACTTGCATAGTATATATAGACTATGACGTATCTATTTAGCCATAGACCGAAAAAGAATAAAATTAAAAAACCAGGTAAAATAAAAAGAACAGAAAAAAAGACAAAAAAAATAAATAAATAAATGTAGAGAAGAGTATTGCTATTTAGTGTGTAGTCGATTTAGACACAAAGACGTTCAGATGGTTTTATCACTCTGTTATGTCGGTCGACGTACGAGTAAGGTCTTGCAAGATGCAAATAGATTCCGGTTTCTACACTAGGTTTATACAAAAATACAGCCAGGCCCTCCCGTTGTCTTCTCCCATTTTCTTCCCAAAAAAGTCTATGTGTTGTGTGTATTTTCAGGGGAGTCCCATTTCTGTCTCCCCCCTTAATATATTCCCTTCTGTTTTCAAAAACAAAGAATATCCTTTTGCCGTAAATAACTCCGCGTTATCATTAGGAACCTCAATCGCGTTTTCGAAATGTCGGTTCATCAGAGGACCCAAAAAGAAAGAGAAACAGAGAAACACCAGTGTTCCCAATAAATAGTGTCAAGATCAGAAAAAAATAAGACAGGAGAAAAGTGGTAAAAAATATGGAAAAGATGCGAAATAAGAAGAAGTGAAGAAGCATGGTAGAAAGGAAAAGACCATGTAACGTCACTAACGACAGACATTATTATGCCTGAACGCCTGGCGGGAGAGGTACCACGCGGCCGATGTCTTCCCCAATGGTCTGGACCATACCCCTTGCGCGCAGTCCTTCCATGACCCGCTCCAGATTGTGGCTCGGATCGTTTTGCAGCGTTTCCATGCAGTTTGTGCAGACCCGAAGGTAGCACCACTTGCACCGCCAGCGGATAGAGCGCTCAAAGGTCTGGCAGCATTGGCAGCTCAAAGGGTAGTGGGTGTTGCGGTCGCGGAACATGTCACGGTGCTGGTGCATGCAATTGTACTGCACCGGACCAGGTGGTGGCGCAGCAAAGACAGTGTTGGGCGGAGCAGGCTCCATGTAGTTGCTTGGGAATGGCGGCAACATCGCCGGATCGACATTTCCGCCAGTTGCCGAGTGGAAAGATGATGCGTTGGACGACTCTGACGATTTTATCGACTTGGGCGAGAGCGGAGTCACAGTAGAGGCGGTTGACGAGGCGGTCATCCCCGACGCTGCCGTGGCCGCAGTGTATGCCGAGGCGGCTGAAGCAGCAGACATGGTTGGTCCATGGAACTGCCCATTTTGCCCGGCGGCGCGGATGGTGACCATACTGCCTGCTTCACTGGCCGTTGGCTCGTCACCGTCCATGGAATTGCCACGAGAGTATGAGGGGTGAGGGCGCGTTGGCTTGACAGTGGACACTGACGTGGTCCGTGACGATGTGCGTGGCGCGAACTGTTGGTTAGGCTGTTGCGGTTGCTGCTGAGATTGCCGGTACTGTTGTTGAGGCTCTTTTTGCTGCTGTGGCTGTTGTTGTTGTTGTTGTTGTTGTTGTTGTTGCTGCTGCTTTGGTTCTTCTGGCTTTGCCTGGAAAGGATCCCATGATGACGAAGTGACTTGTTCGGGCA
Source organism: Raffaelea albimanens (assembly GCA_002778245.1). NCBI lineage: Eukaryota > Fungi > Ascomycota > Sordariomycetes > Ophiostomatales > Ophiostomataceae > Raffaelea > Raffaelea albimanens. Next base: position 848,960 of record PCDJ01000006.1, on the reverse strand, counting down.
AGAATGGGAGCTCCAATGGCGACGAGACAGTTGCCGACGTGACGGGATGGCTGTCAGCATTGCTGTTATTAACGGGGCGGATGTCCCGGCCCACAAGACCGTTTGCCATGCGCAGCTGGGGCAGTACGGGGCGTGTGGTTTCAGGCGCAGTCGTTGCCCGTGCTGTTGTAGCTGTGGACTTTGCCCCTGTGCCGGGTGGAGATGCAAGGTCCAGGGACGAGGCCGGGGAGTCAGCGGGCGACGCCTCCGGAGACACGGGAGCTGTGACAATCGTGGTGGCAGTGGTGGCAGTTGTAGCAGTAGCAGAGCTGGCAACGCTTGCCTTCTTGCTGCCCAAGGCGGCTCTTCCATTGGCCTGCTTGCTAGCTTCATCGTCGTCGTATTCAGGGGTGGGAAGCCGCTGGGGGATAGGTTGCTGCAGGCCATCAAGATGCTGGGAGCGGGAGCGAGAGTGGGCATGGGTGTGGAACTGGGGAGCTGTCTGCTTTGCGTGTCCATTTGACACAGGAGCATCCTTGGCCACTGGAGGCGGCGGGGCGGACTCCTTGCGTTTCAGAGTCGACTCAACCTTGGCCTCTAGCTTCGAAAAAGATTTGCCCATCTTCGACACAACGGTGCTCAGGTTTCTGGAATGTCCCGACGGCGTGGCCGGAGTGGCGGGCGTCGATGGCGACGGAGACGCGGTGTCTGCGGACGTCGCAGCCGCTGAAGCAGCCACAACAGACGAGCTGGCGACAGTGGCGGTGGCCGCAGCAGCGGCAGGTGTCAACGGAGCGTCCTTCGATACGGGCGTCAGGTTGTACGATGAGTTGTTGCCTTGTGTCTTCTCCGGGCTATCCGGCCGGGATGGGCGAATGTCGGGACCCGGCAGGCCAACAAGTGGCGATGAAGCACCACGGCTGGGCGACCGTGCTGGGGGCGGTTGCAACTGGTCCAAGGTAGCGCGCGAGGGCGGTGGAGGCAGCGGCGACAGGGGTGGTGGTGCAGGGGATCCGTTGGTAAGGATTGATCCGTTCGTGGCTCCGTTCGCGTTTGCATTCGCGTTCGCGGCCGTCAGAGTCTGCTGCTGCGTTTGAGGATGCGTGGACGCAGAAGCCCCGTTGACTTTGGCGGGAACAGGCTGCAGATTACTTGATGTGGGGGCAAGCTTGAGTTCAGACAGCGACCGGTTTCTGTCAGTCTTCTCGGATCGGCGTTTCCAAATGGGCGAGGAAGACGAGGGCGACGATGAAGTGAACGTTGCAGCTTCAGTGGGTTCTTTAGGGAGCTCCTTGGTCACGGTGGGCGACACAGTGGAGTTCACTGTAGAAGCCCCAGCCTCTGGAGTTGGCACGGTCGGCAAATTGGGCAGAGGGTCGGACACGGCAGCTGTAGCCGCCGATGCGTTGTGCTGATGACGCAATGACGTGGTCCGTGGGGGGAGTGCGGTTTGGGCCTGGGATTTCGTGTCCTTGCTTGGAGGCGGCGGCGGCACATCAGAGTCGCGGCGGCTATCAGATCTGACAACAGCCCCGTTGGCGGCTGCTGCTTCTTTCGCTGGCTCTTCAGCCTTGTCCTTCTCGTACAGCCCTTGCTGCTCGCTCGGCTTCCCGTTGAGGTTGCCGTTCAACTTGCTGGCCCGCCTGCTGTTGCGTCTGCTGTTCGGGTTGTCGGACTCGTTCTCGTCGTCCGACGCATCAACATAAGTTCCTCTCAAGACATACGATAGTGGCGTGATCACCTCCTCGTCTCTGTGGCCGTGCACCGTTAGGGTATTGTTCTTCGTGTCTGTGGGCGAACGTGTTGCTGTTGTCAGATACGGCGGCGAACCAGCGACATACGACGAGTTTTTGGTGCTGGCAGTGCCTTCGGATGCAGACGACTGTGCGGCGCGGTTCGAGCCGGCAGAGTAGGCCGAGATGATGCTGGTGATGGACTGGGCGGCCGGAGACGGCTGGCGATCAATCGGCGATATTGGTGGGGCGATTGTGGAGGTTGCGGCTGTCGCCTGGGAAGAGGGCGTTGGGGGTATTGGCTTCACGGTTTCTGTTTCGGCTTCGGACGGAAGATTAGGCAGCTGAGGCTGTTCTGAGCGTTCGGGTTGTTCAGACCGCCCCGACTGTTCGGACAGTTGAGGAAGCTGTGGGAGACTCGGCAGGCTCGGCAAGTCAGGGACGTGATTTGCGGCTGATGTTCTGCTCGATGCCACACTGGCAGCTGTCGCAGCCGTTGCAGCAGCGGCGGCGGCTGCTACAGTTGCAGCGTGCGAGGGCTGGGCCGAATTGCCTGCGCTGCTGGTGCTGACGCGGCCGACAATTGTGCCCGCGGACGACTTGCTGGACTTGACGCTGGAGGCAGAGACGCTGCCCACAGGGCGCCGGCGGATAGCCTTGGGGGTGGCGCCCGGAGTGTTGCTGGCGGTGGTGGTGTTAGATGCAGTGTGGTGTAACATCGGCGATGAGTGCTGCAGCGGCTGCTGCACCGTCTGCTTGGCTGGTGTGGTAGGCCTGAACTCTGCTGAGTCTGCTGGAGCGGCTTGAAATTGCTGCTGCTCTTGCGGCGGCGGCGGCGGCAGCGGCGATTGAACCTGTACTTGTGACTGTGCCTGTGCCTGTGCTTGTGCCTGTGACTGTGCCTGGGGAGGGTACGACGGGAATGGCGACATGGTGGGATATGACGAGGGCGCAAACGATGGCGCATACAGAGTCGAGTACAGCGCCGAGTCATACCCAGGCTGTGGCTGGCTGGCGGCAGCTGCGGCAGGCATCTTGGGCGGTGGTGCTGGGCCAGAAGACATGGAGGGCAGTGGCGGCAGCAGGCTTGCGTTGGGATATGCGTCGTAAGTGTCGTAGGGGTCGTGCGAGGCCAGGTTGTTATAGTTGGAGGTGTCGTCGTTTGTGTTCGGAAGCGGGGGAGCAGGCAGAGCCTTGGAAAAGCGCGAGCGGCCGGCAGAGGACTTGGGGCGAACCAGACTGTTGGAAGCGAGAAACGACGACAGCTTGGACGAGGTGGATTGTTGATGCGACACTGGCTGGTTGAAGTCGTCCTCGTCGAAAAAGTCGTTGTCCGCGGCCGAGCTCTTCTTCCTCCGTAACCTGAGCATCTTTGCCGTTTTCATCCTGCCTGGGCTTGTCTGACAGGCTGGCGGGTGTGCCTGTCTGATGTTTATGCTGGGTTCTCCTTTTTTGCGGCTTTGCGCCTTTTGCCGGCTGAATCAAGCAGGGTAGACGTCCCCTGGCGACGCTGTGACGTTTCTCTCTTACTCGAGTGTGGATATTATTCTATCCTCGCCAGGAGGAGCCGGCGGAGGGTGAACGGAGACGAGACGAGAGGGGTGGCAGGAGGATTGGTTGGGGGTAACGGGCCTGTTTTCCCCTGGTTTCTATTTGTCCGTTTGCTCTCTTCTTTTCCCTGTTGCCCGGTCGTATTATAGCGAAACAAATAGCAGACGGCGGCGACGATATGCTGGGCCTGCTATAGGAGCAGGCAGAGACAGGCGGCAAAAGAGGGCGCGGGAGTGTTGGAAAAGAGTGGACGGGAGTACAAGAGTACAAGATGCAAGATATTGCAGGCACAAATGTACACAGGGCCGCAGCCAGGGACGGAATGGGAAAATATGGCAAGGCAGATAATATGCAGCCGCGAGAAACGAGTGATTGGGCGACGGTAGCAAACGGTCTGGGCGTTTCGAAATGTCCGAGTCTGACAAAAATGGAGAGGGTGCGGGCGCACAGTGTTGCCAGAAGACGATCGAACGGTTGTGGTGATGTTCCCTGGGCGGCCGGCTGGATGCGAAAACGGGGTTCCTTTACAGTGCCGCGGTCTGGCGTCTCACATGTTGTGCTCGCAGTGGATCAAAGCGGGAAGGGGCCAGAGATACAGTCCTGGGGAGTCCAGCGGGGAGAAAAGAGACGAGAAAGACAAAAGAGTACTGTCAAATGCGCGGGATGGTGAAACGAGAGACAAACGGTGCGCAACCGCACGGGAAGCCAAACGAGAGGGAGAAAAATACAACGCGAGGTACAAAGAAACCAAAAAAATAAGAGAATAGGGAACCACACAAAGGAACCAAGAGCGAGAACCCAAAAACCAACAAAGGCAACAAAGCGTGAGGGAGCCTGAGGGAACCCGAGGCAACCGAGCAGGAGCACAAACAGCAAAAAAAAGCCTTTCCCACTCCACCGGGGGGCGGGTTGCAACGTGGATGGGATCGGGCTGTGCGTGAATGCGCGTGGTAGCGTCAGCGTGAGGACAGCAGCGTCGACTCGTATGCGGATGGCCGAATTGAGGTACAGCGAGCAGAGGTGAACGAGCGACGAGGAAACGGCGGCTTGCAACAAGAAAAGGGAGTTGGGGGAAGGGAGGAAAATATGACGAAGAAAAAAAAAAAAAAACTGTAGATGTGTTGTCGCAAAAGAGGAGACGATCAGGCAAAAAGAACAAAAAAGAAAGCAGGCAGGGAAGGAACGACTAACAGCACTAAGAAGACGCTGTGAAGCTAAGAAACAGCAGGAACGGCCAGCAACACTGTGATCGGCTGTTGGTCGCGCTTTCTACAAACTCCGTGGAGCGCACCTTGCCTGGGCGAGCACTGATGTTGGTACTTTGGAATGCACGTTGGATCTACAGTCTCGCATGTACCTCTCCTACCCAGCCTGGAGGATCAAATTAGATGGGATCGACGTGGAGAGGGGTGAGCTGCGGCCGGGCAAGGCAGGGCCACTTCCAGTTTAACCCCTGTCCCAGCCAGTCCTTCCCTTCCACCCCTCCCTTGTCCAGACGGGGGGGTGGCTGAAACAGCCAGGTGGTTAAAGAGCAAGGAACGAAAAGGGGTTTGGAATGCTGATTTTGGGAACGAGTACTTTTGCACGCAGAAATGGGCGTTCCGCGCCGCGATGTTTGTGCCTGAGGACATCATTACTGTAGACATGAAAAGCCACAGTGCCTTCCAGAGTGTGCACCCAGTGCATCTCGTAAGACGCTCCCCTTCGCTTACTCGTACTATGCAAGATACTACTACAAAATACGCACAACGGCTGACACGAAAGGATTCCCTAACGGGTGTCCCGCCAAGGTCCAAACCCTTTCCCATAGCACCGGTGTGGCGTCTGCGCAGTTCTAAAGAGTATTTTACATACAAAATGTCCGTCGTGGGTACTTGCTGAAAATGGCCTGTGACAGAGTCTCAAAGCCCCACTAAAGTGAGGGGCCTCTGGAAAGGGAGATGCAATAGCACTAACAGAAAAAAAGAAAGAAGGTCCCAGGAAAGGCAGTCGCAGACTGTCTTAGCAGCGATCTGAGAAACGTCCCGGAAAACAGGGCGCCCCTATTAAAAGACAGTTCTAGTCTGCGCCTGCAGGCCCTTTTTTCAGACACTTCCACAGATGCAGGTTTCCCATCGCTGATCCACTGTGGGACACCTTCCCACCTTGTCATATGCAGGGGAAGAAGCACTACTGCCGGCCCTAAAAAACAAGCCAGGGCCACGCAGAGGACCACCTGGGCCAAACAATCAAAGAAAGACAAGAGGCTAATAACATTCCGTCCCGGGGCGGAGTTTTGTTCCTGTTGCGTCTGGTTTGACGGAAATTGGAGGGTGTCCGCCGCTGGTTTGCGTGTTTGGCTAATCACAGCAACATGTCTTGGACAACAAAAGTGCACATATTGCGTAGCAGTGAGATGCGATCCAACGAGAACTTCTCGCAAGACCGCATTCTCCTCTGACAACTCTTAGGGCCCTTAATTTGGCGATAAAAATACGCAGGATTCCGGTCCTAGCAACAGCTTGCCCCAAAGGAACAGCTGAACTGCAGAGTGCAGCAGCCTGCAGCCTGGATACACAGTAGTACTGTGCATCTCTTTTCATTGTACCCGGTAAAGGAGGGTGTGATGTGGTTGATCATGTACGAGTACGATTGCTGATATGCATGCCAACCAGGTTTATTTGTTTACGTGTTAAAGCTCCTTCATCTGCGTCTCTGATCCTGCGAGAAACAGTGCCGCGTCTTGACGATCGCCCATAATTATGCTCTGCAGTACCTTTGCCATCAAGATTTCGTGTTTGGCACTTTGCAGCCCGCGTTTTCGCCCACCCTCCACGTGTTTGAGGGGGGGGGGGGGGGGGCAACCCTGCATGACGTCGGCGAGACGGCGATCGTGCCTTGTGGACAATGCGTGGACAATGCACCAGTGCGAGTTTCCAGGTTTGATGTCCTACGGAGTACTACATGGTAAGACTCCCTGAGAAATGTATCTTGCAATGTGTATTTCGTGGTCGTTTTACATGTCACAGTCGCTACAAGCATTTTCGCAAGACAACTCTGCCATACGCTGTTCTAACCGAACTGCTATTCTTGGACATCTGTAGGCGATTTAATACGAGCAGACCGTTTTTTTTATATCCACGCGGCAGGTCCCGTGTATTGGAACCTTTGTGTGCCGTGAAAGAAGATTTGGATGTCCTTCCATCTTGCTTTCCCTTTTCCATGTTCGGCGCCAGAGACGGGATGAATTGTGCACGCGATTCGTGATTCTACCACTTGTTCTCTCTTCCACGAGGCCAAGCACCATTTTGCATCTCTCTGCCCTGTCCAATGAGATAGTCAGTTTCTTGACACACGCGCCTCTTGACCAGGCGCTCTCGCTGAGAGGCTGCATGTTATGTCTTTACTTACTCCCTATGATTTGTTTTCATAACGGTCCCTTCCATGAGCCATACCGTGCAAGGGATGAGGAACACATTGTGCCCTTTTGACAAATCGGATGAGATATCTCGAGACCTGTTAACGGTGCACTTTTCGGGTCGCTATGGATGTGTTGAATGAGTAGAGTCTCTCGTCTGGTGGTGGACGTTAAATTTAACGTATTCTACGGCCAGATATGAGATATCTTTGTAAACAATATCAAGACGTTATTATGGATAGAGACAATCGTATTCTGAGCCTTGGTGCCGTTCTTATTGGCAAGGCTGAGATGTCGGTCTTTGCCTACGGATCGTATGTCTGGCAGGTGCAGACTACTCCATTGTGGGTTCCCGCTGAACTGTTCGAGTGTTTTTTTTTTTTTTTTTTTTTTTTTTTTTTTTTTTGTGAACTGACATTACGGCTCTTTTACAAACTATTCTTGGACCATCAGAAAGTATGTTTAGTGGCGCCATTGACCCAACCAAGGTTATTCCGAGCTCGATCTTAATGGACACAGTGTTAGCCCGGTCTTTGAGGAATGCAGGAAAGAGTTATGGGCTTATGGCAGGAAGTCGAAAAATCTTCTCTTTGATATGGTCCACCATGCCCAAGAAGATATTCTACCACGTAAGCTGAAACATGAAGCCACTCGTCCAAGGCATCGACTAACACATCGCAGGTCGAATGTCTGGTTTTCCCGTCAACAATGTCGTCACAATATCGCTACTTTGAATCTATGAATGGGTAGAGGGCTGGCAAATTACTTGACCGACTATGAGGCTATCCTGTGCTACAGGCCACAACTCCACCACTATGGCAAAGAAAAAAAAAAGAAAAAAAGGAGTTCTGTCGTCAATAGTCAACTGTCGTCCCGCGGGTGGAGTTCAATGACGTCCAGCAAGTGCCTCTGTCGCCAATGATAGCATATGTGATGTGAAGCAAGCCTCGCACAGTGTGGCGAGGCTCGGGCGTCTCGTGAGAAACCTCATGGAGAAGTTGCCCAACACGTTGCGGGCCGGAATATTGGGTCAGACAAAGAGAGTTTTTTTTTTTTTTTTTTTTTTTTTTTTTTTTTTTTTCACGGTTGGCTCGGCCGTTGAAAGTGTTTCTCGGCAGCAGAGAAGAACGAAGAGAAAAACAAACTGGTGAAATAGGTTTTGTTACTAAAAGTTTTTTTTTTGAGAAACGTCACGTGTCAGTTACTTTTTGTGCCCCATTATCGGAGCCTGCAGGTCACCTGACAGTATAAATGATATTCCCTCCCCAAAAAAGGAAATGTTCGACAAAACTTCTTACAACTCACCAAGCACCAACGATCCGCCGCATTCCCACCCGCCGCATTTCCATCCATCACAATTCCATCCATCGCATACATTTCCACCCATCACATTTCCATCCATCGCATACATTTCCATCCATCACATTTCCATCCGTCGCATACATTTCCATCCATTACATTTCCATCTGTCGCATACATTTCCATCCATTACATTTCCATCTGTCGCATGCATTTCCATCCGTCGCCATGGCCGAAAGTTTCGCAGGGGACAAAAACCACCACGCAATAGTACTGCTTTCATTTTATTAGCAAAGGGGACGTAGGCACGGCTCTTGGAGTAGCCGGGTCTCTTTTCGTAGAGACGAACCGTCAAAAGTTCAATCCATCGACACGTTAGCGGAGGTATCGAGAGTGTCGAGAGTGTAGAGGGTGGAGGGTGTCGGACGTCGACAGTGTCGAGAACGTCGACAGTGTCGAGAGCGTCGAGAGTGTCGAGAGTGTCGAGAGTGTCGAGAGTGTCGAGAGTGTCGAGAGTGTCGAGAGTGTCGAGAGTGTCGAGAGTGTCGAGAGTGTCGAGAGTGTCGAGAGTGTCGAGAGTGTTAAGAGTGTCGAGAGTGTCGAGAGTGTTAAGAGTGTCGAGAGTGTTGAGAGTGTCGAGAGTGTTGAGAGTGTCGAGAGTGTCGAGAGTGTCGAGAGTGTCGAGAGTGTCGAGAGTGTCGAGAGTGTCGAGAGTGTTAAGAGTGTTGAGAGTGTCGAGAGTGTTAAAAGTGTCGAGAGTGTCGAGAGTGTCGAGAGTGTCGAGAGTGTCGAGAGTGTTAAGAGTGTTAAGAGTATTAAGAGTGTCGAGAGTGTTAAGAGTGTCGAAAGTGTCGAGAGTGTCGAGAGTGTCGAGAGTGTTAAAAGTGTCGAGAGTGTCGAGAGTGTCAAGAGTGTCGAGAGTGTTAAGAGTGTCGAGAGTGTCGAGAGTGTTGAGAGTGTCGAGAGTGTCGAGAGTGTCGAGAGTGTTGAGAGTGTCGAGAGTGTCGAGAGTGTTGAGAGTGTCGAGAGTGTCGAGAGTGTCGAGAGTGTCGAGAGTGTCGAGAGTGTCGAGAGTGTCGAGAGTGTCGAGAGTGTCGAGAGTGTCGAGAGTGTCGAGGTTTGGAAGGGGTGGAGGTGTCGAGAACCGAGCCGGAGGTGTCGAAGTGTTGTCGAAAAACACGAGGGAGCCCACCTGGTTAAAGATCCCACCCGGTTAAAGAGCCCACCCGGTTAAAGAGCCCACCCGGTCAAAGAGCCCACCCGGTCAAAGAGCCCACCCGGTTAAAGAGCCCACCCGGTTAAAGTGCCTGTTCGTCTCGCGACTTGCAGGTTCATCCACAACAAAAGGAGTGGGAAAAGAGTTTGGGTACAAAAAATTGTGAGGATGCTGGCGGGCTGAACCCGGGCCAGAAAGACGTACTGTGTCAATCTGTGCCACTTTCCTGCAGAGCCCCAACCCGAGAGATCCAGCGAGCGACCTGTCCCCCCGAGAACCGAAAGGAGAGGGAGTTGCAAAAAATAAATGTAGCAGCGGGGGGAAACCCAGGACTGGAATGTCAGAGGTGAAGCCAAACCAGTCACGAGCCGCTGCGTCCATCTAGCGGTAAGACCGCGAACCTAGGTGTGTAACCGCCATTGAGTGACAGCACACAGTCGCTAAGGTTAGTTGAAGAAGAAAAGAGAAGAGAAAGGAAAACCAAATCTCAAGGGGGATCCTGTCGGCTTTATGCCCAATTCTCTCCTCGTTCTTCGAGCTCCTGCCATGCCAAATCGTCAAAGGGCTCCTTCCTGAAATATGCCACGGAGCGACGACGTTTGTTGTTGCCAAGAGGATTTGGCGGAAGGAACGTATGGCTACATTCACAGTCGAGCGTTGACTCTGTTGAGGAAGGAACGACGGCAAGGAGAAAGGCAGGAGCCTCCTTCCTCATATCCCGAAACCGTCATCACTCTAGTGAAGACCTCTCAAGTGCTGGGCTGTCAATGCCTCGACGCTACGAGAGACGAAGAGAGAGACAATGATACTACAGCTCCGTGGGATGACCCCTTTGTTCCCTCTCTTCCAAACAAGTTTTGCTACGGCAAACTTGATGCTGGCTGATGGCATGTGCGGAGATAGAGGAGATTCTATTCTGTGCCTTTCCCTCTCCAGTGTCTTAGGACACACCAAGCACATGTCATCGCACAAAGCCAACCGTCCTTTCCATCTTTCCCGTCGCAGGATGGAGGACAAAATGAAGAGGTACCCGCCAGGCACATACAAGACCCCATTGACGCGGGCACAGGAAGGATGGAGGAGAACAAAGGCCCAGCCTGTGCCGGGGAGAACCATTCTCATCCAAGTCCACCGTCCTGAATCGTCGCGCAAGCCTACACTTGGCTGCGCAATATTCAAAATATGAGTTCCCTGGATAATGATCACATTTCAGAGGAGTCAACGAGCAGGTACCTCTGGGTGTGAGACCGTTAGTTTGAGCGCTGTTCGCCTAACATCGCCAGAGCAACAGTTCTTTGAACTGTCCCGCCAAGCGCCAGGTGTAGGAACCCCACCCACCATTGGCCATTTCAGGAAGGGACGAACTGCTGGATGCGAACGAGAAAGGGAAGGAAAGAGGGAAAGCAGGTTTGAAAAAAAAAAGCCGCATCCCATCGGGCCTGACTGAGCTCTCGTCTCCCTCCACAAGCAAAAAATTTCGTTCTTCTTCAATCTGACTTGGCCAGCGCAATCGGCCAGGGAACATACAAACACATGATATATTCGTGATGCTTCGTGATTATGCCATAGAACCGAGTTGTCCATTGTTACAAAAGCGCACATTTCTGCGCTCACATCAGTCCCAGCTAACAATAGATCTTTTTGCCTTGTCCCTTCTGGGGGGCATGCTGGAAAACGAGAAAGGTGTGCCACTATAGGCGACACTGGCAGTTTCCACGCGCTTGGGAAACCACAAGTTGCATAACAAATGAGGCAAGTACTGGTCTGCTCTTTTTTTGTCCCCTGTTCCTTCCCCTTTCCCGATCATTTCTCATGTTTAGCGGCAGTGTCGCTCCTTCTTCTCGAGAGCTCGCCAACAACTTGCAAGCCAAACTGGCAGTCGCCATCGTGGGTGACTGTGACCATTGACCGGAGATGTCCAAGTTCGACTGGGAAGGAAGTCACGACCAGACGCTGCTTCGATTTCACGGTAGGAAAGAGCAAGTTGGGTTTAAAAGGCAAGCAGTATCATCGGTAACTCACGCTCCTTCCTCAAGTCCACCTGTAAGTGGGCGCAGAACTGTTGCGGGAAAGAACGAATTACGAAAGAAGAAGGAAGGTGATAGGTAGTGAAAACTCTTAAAAAAATAGGCCGTGCTTGGTCCAAAGGAGAAAGCTTTTGGAAGAAAAGGCAGGGTAAGTATTCCAGTAGAGAACACATCAGACTACTCTAGAAAGGCTCAATCTACACCATCTACTGCCTGCCGACAGGGACACACGAAGAAAAACTCCTTTTACCTGCAGCTAGGCTATAGTGGGGAGCACTGTTTGAAAAGTACGCTGATGCGCTCTTTCCTTCCTGGGAGCTGTCTAGTTGTGGATGCGAACCTGATGCCTGGCTTTAGGAAAGAGCGCTTTGCACGAACGATGGGAAGGAGCGCCGACTTCCTCTTTCCTCTTTTCTCAACAATCGTAAAACAACAGCATAGCAGCGAACCTTCTGGAATTGATTGTGGCGGCTCATCTTGTATCACATGTCCAGAATGTATCTGGCAGGGAAGGAAGAGTCGACAACGGTTGATCTTTCCTTTTCTGCATTTATTGTCACGAAATTAGCAGGGAAGGAAGAATGGCCTTCCTCGACCGAGGTTAACCTGGGAAACTGCCAGCGGGGCTAATTTCCCTTCTACGGTGACGACGGAAAGTGTCGTCGTCTGGTTCTTGTCTCCTTGTCAAAGTGCCTGTAAATGACAAGCCCTCGCCCAGAAAGTGTGTGTGGAGGGCGAGCATGCCACCGATGGTGATATGGCGAGACGTGCGGTACGCTATGGAATAGGCGATGGTGTCGGGGACATTGTACAAAAACGACCTCCACCTCAACTCAGACATGAAGTTCCGGGGAGTCTGGTTGAGACCCTGCTTGTGCAGTGTCAGCAGCAGGACAGACCAGAATCTACTTCGATGCGATATGGAGAGGGGCGAGGAGAGGGTACCTACATAGGGTCTGTTTGGCCCCGATGACAGCTGACCCACGACAAGACTGTCTCCAATCTCGAACCGAAACCGACGCAGGGGACAAAGATAGATTTTTACCAGATTGTATTTACTCCTAACTAGTTATTTTGGGCGATCACGCCAGATAGAAAATGAAACGAAAAGTTATGAAAACAAAAGAATGGAAGAGCGGTGATTAATGTGACAGGCAGATGCACATCCTTGCGTGTTCTCGGAGTGCGAGGTGGTTATTAAGATGGTGTCTGTACAGATTCCATGTACAATTAGCAACTGATTACTGGTCCTCCAGCTGTATGGATCGCATGGCAAACACAGTTGCTAATAACCAATTGCAAATGGAACTTGGCATAGTACAGTCCGTTGTCCTGCTTCTCCCAGTGCCAGTCGGATAGTTTCCCGCATCCCTTGACCTGTTTTTCGAGTTCTGAACCGTCGGTGGTCCAGTCGATATTGTGGACATAGAATGCGTCTAAAGCAAGAAGCCACCTACACCGCGTTAGTCAAAACTGGCTGCCACTATCAGGGGAAGGGGAGTTAGAGATACGGACTTTTTGGAACATGACACGGCAGGCAGGGCACTGGTTTCCGCGGGGACAGCAGACGAGGTTGTGACAGATGCTGCTGGGCTGGGTGGAGTCGACGTGGGAGTACAACTGGCCACAGTGGTGCACGTCACACTCAAGCCTTCCCGTGTACAGGCGCTGCAGTCGGTGGTTGTATACTGCTTGTCCGTCGAGACGCTGTAGGTTGCCGAGGGAAGCGACGTGAAGACACAAGAGCTGCCAGGGAAGGCCGAGTTACTCGTCACTGCAAAAGTCTCACTGTCGGAGCAAACGCAGTATGGCGAGTTCACACCCTCATCTGGGTCCTGGCCAACATAGTTGCAGTTAACAATTGACGCCGAGGGTGCCGTCGTGATGGAGAGGGATGAGTTTGGCGATGACGACAGCGTGGACGTGGAGAACGTCGAGGATGGGACAGAGCTTGCAGAGCTCGTCGTGCTTCCATTCGTGCTGCTTGCGGAGCTTGCGGAGCTTGCGGGGGTTGGTGTGCTTGGGGAGTTTGATGTGATCGTGGAGCTAGCGATGATTGCAGAGCTTGCGGTTCCAGTGGCGCTTGTGCTGTTTGGAGAGCTTGTGGAGCTTGCGGAGCTTGCGGTGCTGTGACTGGCCGAGCACAGGGCAGAAGCTTTGACATCTCGCTTATCGACCTGTACATTGTCCAAGTCGTCAAACAGCTGCTCATAAGCAACTTCATCGGCCACCCACAGTCTCCATGCGGACAGGATTTTGCCGTTCTGGTCGACGCCCGCAGTGGGATTCAGTTCCATAAGCACCTTGCCAATCGGGTTTTGTATGTCACTTGCTTGGCTTTCGGAGGACAAAGCATAGCCGATATACTTTGGAACAATTCCCTGACCGATTTCGGTGGCCAATGCTTGGCCCAGCTCCTTGACACGCTGGTCATACTTGAATCCGCTCTTTACCCTGTCGTTTGAACTGATAATAAATAGGCTGGCGTCTTTAAACAACCCTTGGTTGTTTATAGAAGAAACAGAGTTGTCAACACCGACAGCTGCATATTTGTCCGGATCAGACATACCGGCGGTACCCTGAATAAGAGAATCGATAAACGTATTTTCTGAAATCCGCATCAAGCATCTTGGGATGATTGGCCATGTAAGGCTCCCAGATATGAGACAGATAGACGCCCTTGCTGGAGACGATCACGACTGCCGTGCACCCCCACAGAGGGTACACGCCAAAAAGGTTGTCGTCGGGCAACCATAGGTCGGTTAACCAATCGTAGAACTTGCCCGAGGCCATGATAATTTTCTCGCCTTTCAACATCGGTACCCATTCCACTTCATAACCTAGCAATTTTTTGACATACGCTTCAGGTTCGAGGGATGGAAGCCAAGAGAATGGCGGGGCTGGCGTGAAAGCCCGTGCAGCGTTGGACCTGGGCTGAACATCAACAAACCGGTCCCTCTTGGCATTGCCAGGAGATATGTAGGAGAATCCTGTGGCTTCCGTGTTGATTGTGGTTATTGGCGTCCCGCTAGTGGTTGTTATCGTCGGGAGGTTGTTGCAGCGTATGTCCGGGGTGTATTTGGGAAAAGAAGGTGTTGCAGTGCAGGCAGTTCCGCAGTTTGACAGCACGCAGAGGTATTCTGATGAACTGGACGATGAGGAGCTTGATGACGAACTAGATGAGGTGGTTGAACTCGAGGTCATTGAAGTGGATGACACGGCTGAACTCGAGGTGCTCGTCGTGCTCGTCGGTGACGCGGAAGAGGAGCTAGTAGGGCTCGTGGAATCTGTTGTATGCGAAGTTTTGTCGTCGTCGTCGTCGTCGTCGTTACCGTTGTCAAGATCACTGGTACTCGACTTGATCTTTTCGAGAGTGTCGTCAATGGTGGAAATCGTCCCCTTTGAGACATCCTCGGCCGCATCCTCTAGACCTTTTGTGACACAACCAAGACTGTTCAGAACAGAGCCGATAATATCGCCTGCTATACCTCTCCGTCGTTTGCTCGAACAGGACGGGGATTTTGAATCTCCCCCGAGAGATTTGACGACATCATCGACACTTCCTTTCACACGTTTGATTTCCGAGCCCGTCTTGTCCCGCAGTCCCTGAATGTTGCTTTTCCACAAGCCGATAACTGGGATGAGTGACGTCAGTTGAGACGACACCGAGGACACGCTGCTTTGCTGAGGGGGAGAGAGAGTTGCCGTAGATGGGCCAGAAGTGATGACAGCAGATACGTTGGAGGAACTCGACACTGCCGAAGTGCTGGAGGGCACTGAGGATGTAGTTGGGATTGGCTCGCTCGAGACTGAAGAGCTGCTGGATAGAGTATTGGACAGTGTGCCGGGCAGAGTGCTGGACAGAGTGCCGGGCAGAGTGCTGGACAGGCTACCGGTCAGGTTACCAGACAGACTACCAGACAGACTACCAGACAGACTGGTCTTGGTGCCGGGGCTGCCAGTTCCTAACGGGACCCCGGACAGTGTGGCTGAAGTCACCCCACTGTGCGAACTGGCCACATGCGCGCTGTTGGTGGTGTTCCATCTGTTGGTCTGCGATGCCACGGAGGTCGACGCTGTACCTGGGATACTGCAACGTGCCTAGTGTTAATATAATACTGGCAGCTTCAAACAGCAGGGCGGGCAACTCGAACTTACCTGGTGGCGGGGCCGATGGCCACTAAAAATAGCAGGTAGATAGACCAGCCGAGCCGGGTGGATCCTGCACCCATGATAGAGGTGGCGAAGGACAGGGCTGGAAGCGAAAAATACAGGGAACAAGCCGATAAATGTGTATAAGGAGTGACAGAAGGGGAAGAATGAATGAATGAATGACTGAATGACGAATGAATGAACAAAGGGTCGGTTGGTTGTGATTCTTAATAGACAGCAGAAACGAGAAGCGCAAGAAAGACTCATTATATTTGCGTCGACGACACCGTAACGGAGCTGTCAATCGCGGCTTACGAGGCTCGTCCTGAGGGCACAGACGTGTGCCATGGCCCGACCCACTTCTGCCAAGAAAAAACAAGCTTTGTGGCCCCGCTACGCCAAGAGCGTTCAGAAGGATCCATGCTTCCTTGGCTCAAACCAGTACATAAATGCTTTGTCCTCTCCTCCCAATTTCGTTTCGTTTCGTGTGTCCAGCCATTTCTATTGCCGCCCGCCGAGCCTTGTTTCTCTGCTGCACTCTCCTTTTGCCCATATCGATCCTCCCACGCACACAAATCAGCGATCCGGATTCGAGCGCGATGCCCCCCCCAGAGGTGACGCGCGACGCTCCTGCAATCAGCGATGCGGAAATGAAGACCCGTCGTGAGACATGGAAAAAGGAGTGTTTTTCCAAGATACCGCCGCAGACGCAAGATCCCGTCAGTGGCAGCATGGATCCTCCTGTTGATTTCGGGTCCGGGCCTTTCAAAGATCTCCCCATCCTGGAACCCGACGACATTGACCTGGCCGAGAACAACCCGCAGCCCCCTCCCGCGCCCACCCCGCTGTCGATAGCCTGCGAAAGCGGCAGCGTTCTCGCTGTGAAGGAGGCCCTCGCCGCCAGAAAGTACACGCCTGCGCAGCTGCACTGGAACCTGATCCCGGCATTGTGCACCGGCAAGGTAGAAATTGCGCGCACTCTTCTCTTTGACGGCAGGGCACCCATTTCGCGTAACACGTCAGATGCCATTGCGTACACGCCCTACATCTACAAGCCGGCGATGCTGAAGCTGATCCGCAAGCGAGGCTGCAAACCCAACCATTTCTGGAAACCCGGCGAACGGAAATGCTCCAACGATTTTCGTCTGAGCCTGTTCGGAACAACCTCTGCGCATTATTTTTTTGTCAAGTTCAACTATTTTAAGCTGGACCACGACAAATACCCCTATGCTGTTGTCACGCCGTACAGAGAACCCGACCTCGACGCCCGTCGCGCTCTGGACCGGGCAGCGGGCGAGGGCGATATCGAGACCGCAAAGCGTATTCTCAGCCAGGGATTCAATGTCCACCACGGAAACGCCATTCACCGTGCTGCCGGTGCCGTCCCCCCAGACCAAGAACGGGGAGGGTCCAATCCCTACCGGGTAACCAAAGAATTTGACAAGGCGCTGATCCCCATGATGGAAGTCTTGGTGTCCTTTGGCGCCGACGTCAACAGCGCGGAAGAGGTGCCAGACATGTCCGAAACATACGCCATTGTCCACGCCGTGGACGCAGGCGCGGTGGAGCGGGTGAGGTGGCTGCTGGACCACGGGGCCGACCCCACGCTGGTGGGCACACTCCAAACTTCTGCACAGCAACTGGCCCGGAAAATCGGAACGCCAGAGATGAGGGAACTTGTCCTGAGCTGGAGACCCCCCGGAGGACTTGTGGGCTACTTGACATGGCTTGTAAAGTCGTGGTGGGACACGCTCAAACGTGGCTGTATCGGTTTTTTGCTTCGTTTCGACGTGGTGATTGTGTAGTATGCCAGTGGCCTCTCGTCTTGTTTTTGCATGACACGCTTTATGAATTCAAACTCTCTGCCAACACGTTCGTAACGTAGATGCTTGCCTCCATCATTTCCCAGTCCATTTGACGAGTGATAAATTTCAAATCAAACAAAGAAAAAAGATGGAAACAGTAAACCGGCAACAGAGGATATCTATCGGATATTGTGTTGCCAGCAAAGAAACCAGACGACTCTGTCATCGTCGAACCGGAGGACGACAACGAGACACCCGAGGAAAGGACGGCGGCGATGACCGAGGCACTGGCCAATTTGGATTCGTGGGGTTGTTTTAAAGTTTACAAAATCATTTTAACACTCGACTGAAAACATGCCGCACTTTTTATTTTCAAAACATTTGAGAGGAGACTGTCATTTTTGCCTTTAACTTTCTGCCCATAACAAAAACCTCGCATTGCCTTCCCTGCTGGCACCTGCTCATGCCAAGATGCTGGATTCTGGCTCATCATCCGCCGCTCCATCCGACCGTGGACTAGTTAGACCGGATAGCCCGACAGTGCTGACCGCCGTAGCGGCAACGGCACACAGGCACCCGGATACAATGTAGGGCAGTCCGACCCATGCCCCACCCCAGTCCAGGCCCGTACGGAACGCCAGGGCCAACAGCGGGCCAGCGACCAGAGCGCCAATGGTCTCGCATATGCTGATCAGGGTGTAGAGCATGCCGATATTGTCTCCGTGAACGACCGAAGCCAGCAAACTGCGGATAAGAAAGTTGTAACCGGAACCCAGGGCGAATATCCCGAGCCCAACAGCCATGAGCACAGAGGCATTCGAAAGCCCAATGATGACTGCTCCGGCAGTAAGGGCGGCGGCGCTGGCGCGTGCCAGCACGAGGTTGGCTCCCTCGGCAGTTTGGGACTGTTTGTCCACGAGGAGATAGATGGCGGATGGGACGAGGACAGTCAGCAGGGCCAGGTTGGAAAATGCCTTGACGGAAAGCAAGAGGCTAGCCTGCGACCATGACCAGCCATAGCGGTTCGTCACATACTGCAGGAGAATTTCCTGAGCAAAGCGGCCGACCGTCGTCATCAAGAGCGTGGCCAAAAGGAGGGCCACTCGCCAGTTCCGCCAGGTGACCCAAGAAACCGCCTGGCCCAGTTTTTGTGTCTCGGTCCACATTTCTCGGTACCATGTACAAGAGCGTGTAGCCGTGGTGGTAGCCGCCGGAGCAGCCTCGGGGCCCAAAACAGACGGAGACAGCGGCGGCTTAGCGGGAGGCAGTGTTTCTGGGATCATGAATGTGACAACGGTACCCACGACGAGACATCCCAGACCGGCGTAGATGCACAGCCAAAGATCCACGCGCATAAAGAGGTAGACCAGGGGGCTGGCGAGAAGCTCTCCGCCAACGACGGCGGCTGAAAGGTATGAGAACGTGGTGGACCTGCGTGGTCAGTTGGCTGTAGACTTGTTGGATGGGAGGCGATGACAGGCAGACAAGGGCAGACAAGGACAGACAAGGACAGACAAGAGACTCACCGCTGCTCTTCCTTGACGACATCTCCGGCAATGGTAAAGACCATTGCATTAAAGACGGCTGGACCACCGCCAACAAAGGTAAAGACAGCCGAGGCCCAAGTCACACGCGGCGGGAAGACCCGAGGAAGAGCGCCTGGACAAGTTAGCGAAAAACCAACGCAGCAGTACAATCCAAAAACAAATGGGCCACTGCTGATTACTCACAAACGAGAATGTAGCTCGCGCTGGACAGCGTGATGCCCACCATGGACAGGCTGAGAGTCCATTCGCGCCCCCGCTTGTCGGCCAGAAAACCGTATGGGACGGCTGTCAGCAGACCTGGGATAAAGTCCAGAGTGCTCTGCCAGCCGCGGATGAGCGACAGCTCGGCCTGGACGGCCTTGTCCTTGCAACGGGGGTCACTTCCGTTGCCGTCCTGTAGGAGCTGTCGATCGATGCTCCGGCAAATGTTTTCCTCCAGCACCTGGTTAAGCGGGATGGTTGCGAGGTAAGCCCCCAGTTCGACAAGGATGATGAGAGCTATGCAGATGGCGATTATGCCGACACGGCTGCGAGGACTGGCGAGTGCTGCCGGCGGTGTCGCTGGGCGAGCTCCTTCTGCACCAGCTGTAGTGGTCGTGTGTGTGGACGAGATCAAGGGTGTTTGCTCGTCTTCGTTGCCGCCGGGCGAGCGGCTTGCCGTGGGTTGGTTCATTTTCCTGGATAAAGCCTGCATGAAGATGGCACGTTCTACGACTAGACGATCGGCGGTGATCGGACACTTAAATACAACAAAAAGGAGACCGCAGTGCATGGTAGTCTCAGATACGCCTGAGCCGCCTTCTTAGTTGAGCCTAGCATACGGCTGCCAAGGCTGGGCTTGTCAAGTTAATTCTGCAACTTGATTGGCCGACATTTTCTTGCGCATCCTCGTACTCGTACATCGACATCCAGACATCACTCTATATTAGTATCCACTTTTACTAACCCTTTTCACTCTCACACTGCTAAATATTAATATCCACTTTTACTCTTTTCACTTGCTTTTTCTAATACTCAAAGTGATTCCGGTTCAGCGGATTCAGGTCCCTAAACTCGCCGCGCAGACTCGCCAGCCCGTTCTTGCGCACATCCTCCACCAGCCCCCGGACGGCCGGCGCAATCACCTGCTCGTCAAAGCCAAAGTACTTGTACGCGTCTTTGCCGGGCAGCGACCGCCCAAACGACGCCATGCTGAACCCGGCATCCGCATACCGCTCCCACCCGTTGACGGCGTACGCCTCAATGGCCACCACGGGCGCCGCCTGGTACTGCAGCACGCTGCGCTTGTACTCGAGCGGCTGCCGGTCAAAGATGCGCTGGCACGGCATGCTGACGACGCGGGCGCGGATGTTGTGCTCAGACTCTAGGAGCTGAGCCGTCTTGACGGCAAAGCACATTTCCGCGCCGACGCCGATCAGGGTGACGTCGTGGTCCGCGGAGTCGACAAATACGTAACCCCCCCTGAGAACGCCATCCCGGGACGAGTACGCGTACTGCTCGAGGTTCTGCCGCGACAGGGAAATAACGGTGGGCGTAGACTCGGCCTCGAGGGCGGCGATGAACGCGCCGGCGACCTCTTCGCTGTCGCAGGGACGCATGTACAGCAGGTTTGGCATGGCGCGGTAGAGGGCGGCGAGGGCGATGGGCTGGTGCGTCGGGCCGTCCTCGCCGGTGCCGATGGAGTCGTGGGTCGCGATATGGATCTGCTGCAAGCCCTGCAGGGCGCCCATGCGGACAGCCGGAGCGGCGTACTGAAAGGCAGGTTAGCAGGCGGACACAATAAAAGTTACGTGGAGTAGTCAAATGCTTACAATGTAAAACATGAAGAACGTCGAAGTCACTGGAAGGATAGTGCCCTTGCTGTACGCGGCGAGGCCGTTGGAAATGGCAGCCATGGCGTGCTCGCGGATGCCGTAGTGGATGTACCGGCCGCTGTAGTTGCCATTGATGCCGCACGTGGTTTCGAGGTCGGGCTTACATGTTAGTTACGGTCTGGAAACGACGAATACCTCCCATGTCTCTCAAAAACTCACCCTCTGAAAATCAACCTTGTCTTTCCACATCATATTCACCGACGGCGACAAGTCTGCCGTGCCGACCATCATGTTCTGCAGTGTTGCTGCCAACGGGTTGCACACGAGGCCGGCCGACTTTCGCGAGGCGGTCGGCGCTGTCGGGAACTGGTCCTTGGCCGGGATAATGTCCCGCCAGTTGGCTGTCGGCTTGCCGGCGATCCGCAGCTTGAATTCTGCCGCCAGCTCGGGGAACTGCTCCGAGTATGCAGCGACCAGGTCGTCCCAGTCTCTTTCCAGCTTGGCCGCCTTGGCCTTGGTGTCGGCCCGGAAAAAGTCGTAGACAGCGTCGGAGACGTCATAAAACTTTTCGGGGTCCATGCCAAAGCGCCGCTTAATGTTGGCCACCTCGTCGACGCCGTACGCCGCGCCATGCGCCTTGGCATCGCCGGCGACCTTGCTGCCAATGCCAATGATGGTGTGCACATTGACAAACGTGGGCCGCCCGCTTTCTTTGGAGCGGGCCGACTCCAGCGCGGCCACAATGCCGTCCACGTCATAGCACCCGTCGGAAATGTCGATGACGTTCCAGTTGCACGCCCGCATCTTGGCATTGATGTCTTCCGTGTTGCAGAGGTCGATGCTGCCGTCGCACGACACCTGGTTGTTGTCGTACATGACCACCAGGTTGTCCAGCCGCCAGTGGCCTGCCAGCTGGATCGCCTCCATGGCCACGCCCTCCTGCAGACAGGCGTCGCCCACCATGCACCAGATCGTGTTGTTGACCACGGGGAAACCCGGGCGGTTGTAGACGCTCGCCAGATGCTTGGAGGCGACGGCCATGCCGACTGCGTTTGCAATGCCCTGGCCCAGCGGGCCCGTGGTCACCTCGATGCCGGGCAGCTCAATCTCGGGGTGGCCGGGACACAGCGAGTCGACGCGAGACGAGTGGTACGACTTGAGCTGGTCCATGGTAAAGTCTGCATAGCCGGTCAGGTGGAGGAACGAGTACTGGAACAGGCACGTGTGTCCGTTGGACAGGACAAAGCGGTCTCGGTTGAAAAAGGTCGGGTTCGAGGGCGAGTACCGCATGACGTATTTCCAGAGCGACACACCAATGGCAGCCATGCCCATGGCACCCCTATAGTGTTAGCCAGCTGTGATCCTGTTTCTGGTTATCATCTTCAAGCTTACCCTGGATGGCCGCCATTAAACTGCTGGCAGAGGTCTGCAATGAGACAGCGGAACGTGCTCAGAACCAGCGGTATCTTGTCTGCGTCTTGCAACATCGAGTCTGTTGATTCCTGCCGCGTTGAAATGGTTGAAATGGTCTTGGACGGCAAAGGTGCCGTCGGGACAACGTCAACAGTGCCTGGGGGAGCCATGGCATTCTCCAAGGGGTATAAAACGGGAAGGAAATGAAGGATGCAAGTCTGCTTAAACTTGGTAGCAATACCGAATCGATCTTCCCTCTCGAGGAGCCTGTCCGTTTTCAAGGTGTTTCAAAACGTCCCCGACATACAGATTATGCGCATGCCGAGACCGGTGTGCTGGGAGTGGCGTGCGCCTCCGACTGCCGCTTTCAGTGTTGTGGGATCCCCGTGAGATGCCAGGTGGATGTGTGGCACGCTAGCGCCTCTGATTTCCCAATACAGCTAGACCGCCTCATATTGTCTGGTACAATGGTACGATGCCAATGGCCTTGCGCTTCGAAGCGCTTCCAGCAACTTAGCCGATATGATGGTTTCGAGACTGTTCATTGGAGCTTCAACGCTTTTCTTCACGGGAAATTATTGCTTCTTCTGGTAGTCGAGAGGAGCATTCTTTTATCTGAGGCATCCTTCCCATTCTTCCTCTCTCGGGCTTCAGAATCAGGAAAGCCGCCAGACAGTGACAGCCAGGACCAACCAGATAGAAATATGTCACCAGCTGTTGTTCAAAACGGGCAAACGGCCCTCTCAGGGCCGGCTCTGTTCCAGTTGACGAACCGCACCGTCGCCGTCACAGGCGGTGGCCGGGGTCTGGGCATTACTCTTGCCACGGCGGTCGTTGAAGCGGGCGGCCATGTTGTCTGTCTCGACATCCTCGACAAGCCGGCGGCAGACGAGTGGGAAGCTCTGCAGACATTGGCCAAGGCAGGCGGCGTCTCGGCCGCGTACAGCCGCTGCGATGTCACATCAGAGGCAGAGGTCGAGGCCGTGATGAAGAAGATTGCAGACGACGGCGCCGCAAAGGGCGCAGAGCTGGCCGGGATCGTTGCCTGCGCCGGCATTCAGCAGAAGATCAAGGCCGAAGACTACCCGGCAGCAGACTTTGAGCGCATCCTCAAGGTCAACACCGTCGGCGTTTTTATCACGGCAAAATACGCAGCCCGCGAGATGATCGCCCGCAAGATCAAGGGCAGCATCGTCCTGATTGGCAGCATGAGCGGCCAGATCGCCAACCGCAGCCTCACGTGCACGGCTTACAACAGCAGCAAGGCGGCGGTCCAGCAGATGTGCCGATCGCTGGCGCAGGAATGGGGCCAGTATGGCATCCGCGTCAACACTCTTTCCCCAGGCGTAAGTGGCATTTTGCTTTGGACAAGACAGACACCCAGGCTGACTCTCGTGGAACACAGTACATCCGCACGGCAATGACCGACGGGCTGCTCCAGGCCGAGCCGGGTGTCGAGAAGGTGTGGATGGCCGGCGCCCTGCTTAACCGCCTAGGCGTGCCGGACGACTTCAAAGCACCGGCTGTTTTCCTTTTGGCCGACGGCAGCAGCTTCATGACAGGCACTGATTTGAGAGTCGACGGGGGGCATTGCGCATCTGCTTGAGTGGCAGCGTGTTGAATATGAAGGCATGAGAAGAAATAAAGACTTAGACTTTTAGAGAAAACAACTAGACTGCGTCAGATGATTTCCCCTGTATTTTATTTAATATTATTATTGCCTCCCCGCAATCCTCGATTTCCCCACCTCCACAATCTCGAAAAACTGCGCCGAGCATCTTGACCGATGAACTCCGTCTTACGAACCAGCCTCCATTCCTGCAAGATTGTAAAATGCCGTTTCCGGAGCCTCCAGACCCAGGCGAGGTGCAGTCGCCGGCCACGAAAAAGGGGAAAAGAACGAGATCGGGGTGTCTGAATTGCCGTCGGAAGAAGAGGAAATGTGAGTCTGCCGAGAGCGATAAGCTAAACCGAGGCAAACAAAGCCTGGGATTATTATGGGATAAGCTGCAGATAATTCCAATGGATGTAATAGCTGACGTGCCGACAAACAGGCGACGAGTCTCGGCCGGTGTGCGCGAGGTGTTCCCGGGTTGGAGCTGCCTGTGAATGGGGAATGCGCGTGACCTTCCTCCCCGTGAATTCAGTCAAGAACTGCACTGGCACGCCTTCAAAAGACGACAGCCTCGGCACCCCAGGCATATCTACAGATGCCGTCCTTCCCCGAGGCCCTGCCCAGGACTGGTGCCTGGACATGGCGCCGTCCATGACACCGTCGGCCTCGGACACCCCGAACGACAGCAGCAGAGCCGGCTTCAGCCCCAATGGCTCCGCAGGTGTCGTCCCGTCTCCAGCAAGTGGCTGCTCCCATCCAGCAGAAACACCGCCGTCTCAGCAGATGGAACATGCCGCTGCCCATCTGCTATCTCTGGGCCAGGCCACACCTACTACGCCAACTGCGAGCAAAGCCCCCGAGCAGCAGGCAAACCTCCACGAAACTTTCCTCCCATCAGAAGAGGCCATCCTTGACTTTGGTGGCCACCCAACAGGCGAAGACGAGCTTTTTTTCCATGGGTCCGCGTATCTCGACCTCCACTCCGTGCTACGCGATCACCTCATACGCGAGGGACGGTCCGGTGGACCAACAAGGTGCACAACTCCCGACGAGGCCCAAAACACGCCCGACTCGGATGCTTCCAGCAACATCGCGAGGTTCCCAAACAGTACCTCCTCGTTATTGTCGCGACAATCTGTTGCAGACGTACTGCATGAAGACCCGCTTGTTCTGGCCATCACAGAGGAGCAAGAATGCTTCCTGTGGGTGAACTGGGTGGAAGAAGTAGCACCATGGGTAGGTCTTGATCTCTTTCCTGCTCTCGCTTTCTGGTATTTCTAACACCGCAGCTCGATAAATTCGACGACGAGAAACACTTCCAGTATCAACTGTCAATGGAGGCCAAGAAGGAACCGCACCTCAAATTCGCCATCATGGCTGTGTCGGCTCGCCAGATAGAACGAAAGGGCGGGTCCCACAAGCACATCCCCAGCAGCTTGGCTCTCTACCAGCAGGCTATCCATCTGCTTTTGCCCCAGCTGCCCACGCGCACCACTTCTGTTATAGCCTCGTGCGTCGTCCTCTGTGTCCTGGAGATGCTCTCCTGTGCACCCAAGTCCTGGCGCCACCATCTCGACGGCTGCTCCACGCTGCTCCAGGCCGTTGGCATCCACGGCTTCTCTGGCGGCATGGAGCAGGCCCTGTTCTGGTGTTTTGTGCGCATGGACGTATGCGGTGGTCTCATTTCGTCGACCATGCCACTGATACCCGTCTCCGCGTATACGCCGCCACACGGACGCAATTTAGAAGCCGCGGTTGAGCTGTTTCGATCGTCATCCGCCTCGTCGACGGGCATGTACGCCAACCAGGCCGTCTTTTTGCTGGCCCAGGTCGTCGAGCTCTTGGCCAGCAGCCAGGCCAAGCCAAGCACGGGCAGCATCTTCGACGCCGGGCCGCCACAGAGCAATGACATGGTCCGCCGTTGGACGGCGCTGTGGCGAGCCGTTGACGAGTGGTCTCTGCTGCGGCCGCAGCAGATGCACCCGATATTTACGTCCACTACCGCCACGCCTACCACCACCGAAGGGTTCCTTCACCGTCGGCCCAGTTCTTTCCCCACTCTTCTCTTCAGCGGTCCTACCGGCGTGTCGGGCAACCAAATGTACCACACCGCTGCCCTGCTCCTGCTGCAGCACAAGCCGCCCCAGGTGGTTCTGCATCCCAAGCCTCGGCCCGTTCTGTGGCACGCCCGCCGGATCGTCGGCATCTCCAAGAGCAACTCGCACCACGGCTGCTGGACAAACAGCCTGCAGCCGCTATGGATTGCCGGCCGCATATTCAGCTCGCCCGACGAGCACGCCGAGATCCTGGCCCTGCTGGAGTGCATCGAGCTCAAGACCGGCTGGGCTACAAAGTGGCGTGCCGATGACCTGCGCGAGTGGTGGGGAGACCTGGACTGACCACTAGGTGGAATCCATTAATCAAAGGCCACTCCATCACGGCACCGTGGCATCCCTGCTGCCTTCTTATTCGGAAATATGCCACGGCGGTATCGCACATACGATCTGCTGCGTGGAAATAGACAGTTACTTTTTCGGGACTCAGGGGGGCCTGTTGGCACTAAAAAAGGGAGCTCATTGTTTCCGACGACACGCCTCCGGGCGCATGTGTATGCAGGGAAAGGAGCGAAAGAGGACTCTTCATCGGCGTGGGTCACCCCGGACTATGGGGAATAATTCTGGTGACCCATGGGTTCTTTACGGCCTGAGACGGCTCTTGCACCAGTCATAAATTCCAACAAACGGACCCTGTCACCCAATTCTCCTTTTTCCATTCCCCCAGATTTAGCTCTCACCCATGTGCGCTTCAAGTTGCCTATTGACGGTTAGCGGGCTTGGGGCATGGAAACATCCACCAGGGGGTCCCCCTCCTGGTGCCACCTCCACACAAACTTCCCCACACCTGGACTTTGCTCCAGAGGCTTTTTTTCACAGACTGGGTGAATGGGGCGATCTTTTGCAAAAACAGGGAAACCGGTGCATCATTTTGCAGTCTTGAGAGTACTTAATCAATGCAACCGTGCCTGGAGTATAAGATGGAAACGTCTGCATGAAGCCGTGTATTCAATCTTCTTTTTGTCTCATCACTTGAAGTCTGGGACTTGAAGACTGCTTTTTTTTTCTCGTCATCGACCCTTGGATCCTCTGGACGACAACGCCATCATTCCATCATTCGGCCTTGGGCGTTCCTCTAGAAGACGACACCCCGTTCTGACCTTCCATCCTGTCAACTCCAACATGGGCTTCCTCGTCGGCCAGCCCCTGAATTGGGCCATCACCGCATCTGCCGGTGCAGTGTTTGGTTTGCATCTTGTGTTTGGTTTGCCTCCTTGTGTCTGGTTTGTGTCTTCTTGTCTTCTAACTCTTTAGGTTTGGTTATGACCAAGGCGTAATGGTTAGTCGACCCTCTAGATCACCGATAACAAAGAACCCCTGCTAAACCCACCCAGAGCGGCCTTCTCACAGGCACTGCATTTACAAAGACGTTTCCTTCCATCGACACCACGGAAACGGGAAATGGCAGCGCGTCACTCCAAGGGACTGTGTAAGTGACTGCAACAAGAAAGCATTTCATCAGTGTTACTAACCGTTTCAAGGGTTGCCATTTACGAGATTGTAAGAAGCCAGCCAACCTTTCCTGACCACCCTACACTAATACTGACCAACAGGGCTGCTTCTTTGGTGCCATCTTCTCCTTTCTATTTGGCGAGCGCATCGGTCGGAAGAAGTGCATCATGCTCGGCTGTCTCGTGCTGGCAATTGGCGGCGCCCTGCAGGCGTCTGCCTCGACCATTGCACACATGATTGTCGGGCGTATCGTCGCCGGCCTAGGAAACGGCGTCAACACAAGCACAATCCGTAAGTTTAGTGCCAATGATTCATGTTTTGCGTGTGCTAACATTAACAGCTGTGTGGCATTCTGAATTGATGCGTGCCCACAAACGTGGAAAGGGGGTAAGTGTTATTTTTTTTTCTTCGACAGTCATTCGGTTTTATTCTTGCCAGATTCTAATACTGTTTTCTCTCTCCCAGCTCTGCATCGAACTGGCCATCAACATCTTTGGCGTCATGACGGCGTACTGGATCGACTATGGCATGTCCTATGTCGACAACGAGGCCCAGTTCCGGTTCCCCCTGGCTTTCCAGTGCTTCTTTGCCCTGGTCACGTTTGGCACGGTCATTTTCCTGCCCGAGTCGCCGCGCTGGCTCGTCGCCCACGACCGCCACGAAGACGCCCGCCAGGTCCTGTGGTCCGTCGAGCCGGCCGCGCGCCACATTGCGCCCGACGACGAGCGCGTCAGCCGCCACCTCGCCGAGATCCAGGCGGCCATCCAGGAGGAGCGCGAGGCCGCGCGCGGCAGCAGCATGCGGGCCGTCTTTACCAATGGCAAGCAAAAGTTTTTCTACCGGACGCTCCTCGGCATCGGCGGCCAGTTTTTCCAGCAGATCTCGGGCATCAACCTGATCACGTACTATGCGCCGACCATTTTCCAGGAGAGCGTGCACATGTCGCACAACCTGTCGCTGCTGCTGGCCGGGTTCAACGGCGTGGCCTATTTCCTGTCGTCGCTGGTGCCGATCTGGATCATTGACCGGCTGGGGCGGCGCAAGCTGATGCTGTTTGCCGTTGCGGGCCAGGGCGTCTGCATGGCCATACTGGCCGGGACGGTGTCGAATGGCGGCACGGCCGCCGGCATTGTGGCGACGGTCATGCTCTTTCTTTTTAATTTCTTCTTTGCCGTTGGCCTGCTGGTGAGTGCACCCTCGAGAAAACATCGCTGTGCTCCGACTAACTTCTGCAGGCAATCCCTTGGCTTCTTCCTGCGGAATACGCTCCTCTGGCCATCCGGACACAAGCAGCAGCGCTTGCCACTGCATCAAACTGTAGGTCTTGACTTGTCTATTTCTTCTCAACAAGTATTAACACACTCTATTAACACACTCAGGGATCTTTACTTTTCTCGTTGTCGAAATCACGCCCGTCAGCATCCGCAACATTGGCTACCGCACGTACATTTACTTTTGCGTGTTCAACTTTGCCTTTGTCCCGCTGATCTACTTCTTCTACCCCGAGACGCGCAATCTGACCCTGGAGCAAATCGACAAGCTGTTTACGGGCGACAAGGTGATGCTGCACTGGAAGCCGAGCATGGGCGTGACGAGCGAGTCGACGGACGATTCGGAGCCGGGAATTAACAAAAAGGAAAAGGACGAGGTGGAGACGCACGAGTTTAGTCCCCAGTAGGCGATGCCGACTTTTGTGTTTCTGAGGTCCGTGTAAGGAACAAATCCAGAACAATTGTTTATATCAAGATTAATTTATACCAAAAAGACACTGCAATTTACGTGATGTATACCCAGGTCGGGATTGAGTCTCGTAAACACAATCACTTTTAAAATTCAGTGTAAACCAGTTTTGTAAACTTGGCTCATCAGCCTATATATAAAAAACTTTTTAACTGTTGTAGAAGAATCCAACTTGAAACTGACAGTATTTATCAAGTGTCCGTTTTTTACATTGTTACTTTGCTCCAAGGAGTTTGTACGAACTGGTATATATATTACGGCTTTATTACAGCCCTTTAAAAGAGACATTTCTTCGCACAGTTGCAAATATTATGCTATGCCCTTTTAAATTAAAGTGGAAAAAAAGTCATTGCTTCGTGTCTTTGTGCCTCATCAACGTTCCTACTTGTTCTGCAAATTCATCAACAGCCGTGCCGCATCACGTGTCCCCTGGGATGCACTTTCACTATCGCCTCGCCAGTATCGTCTGTTCGACCCAGAGGAGCTGTTGGGAACTGGTCTCTTCCGCGGGTTATCGACCTGCTCCGAGTCACACGGCACAGACTGAGGAAAGTGGCCATCCTCAGACACCTCTGGTTCAGGAGCGAACTGCCCAACTCCTTGTATCCTCTTGGCCTCTGTTGCTGCTGTCTGTTCTGCTCGCCCTGCAGGGCACGTGTGAAGCGCGACAGCGTGATGGCCCGTGTGCCCCACTTTTTTAACACACGTCCAAATCACCTCACGAGTCTCCTCGAACTCATCCTCCAACAACCACCTTACACGCGCAACGCAGACATGCTGCGCGGTCATGGCATCGCCCCAAAACGAGGAGCAAGTCGAGCTTCTGCGCGGCCGCCGCGGAGTCAACGCAGACGAACTCACAAAGAGGCTTGCGTATGTCAACCCAAATAAACCCCGTCCAAGAGGATCGCCTTTTTTGCTAACCCGTGCAACTGTAGAGTGGCTGAAGGCACGCCGAGAACAGCCGCCGACGAACTCAGCGATGCGAAAGCATTCTACAACCGCCTTTTGCAGATGGGCGGCCGGCCGACACGCCCCATGAAGAACCTAGCCGCTGACGACACCTTTCCGCACCTGTCCTGGGTGGCGTCCAACCTGTTTGCCCATGCGGTGGGCGAGCTCGACTACTGGCAGACGGAGGCAGGGCAGTGGCGCAAGTTCTGTGTTTGGAGGGCCCAGAAGAAGGGCTACTGGACAGAGGAGGACAAGAAGAAGCGGCGTGGTCCAGAAGCCGTGCCCCCACTGCCCCAGGACGTCGATGCACTCACCCTGCACCTCGAGTTCCGCGACTATTTGATGTGCACGGCAGCCAAGCTCAGAGAGGCCGCCAAGGTCTACCAACACAAGATGGTCTATTTGGTGCCTGTGGAGGAACGGCTGGAGCGCCTGGAGATACAGTTGACTGAGATGCGCAAGGAGAAACAGGGGGCATCTGATACCGTCCCCGCGACAGAGAACACAATTGCCACTCCGCTGGTGCCGCCACAAGAACACAAGCGGAAACGCAAAGAGAATGAGATTGAAGAAACGACACAACAAGTGAAGAGAGCGAGGCGAATACCGAAGAGAACAAGACGGGGAGTCGGGAAAAGAAAACGCTCAACACATGCTACTTTGCCATCGACAAGGAGGACAAGGAGGAGACTGGCAGGCCTGGCACCGGAACATGGACTTGTCGAGAGATGACAATCGGGACCAGTCAGACAGCAGCTATTTGGCTTTTGGCAGGCCACTATTTCATATCGGCACGAAGGACTCGTACGAGATATCAGGTCTCTATCCAACCTGCGCCTGCGGGCGGCAGTTCTTGGAGCGACGGACTCCTCTTACCGGCCGGCGACCTTGTTTGGCAGCAGCCAGATTTGACAGAAATGGCACGAGCTCGAATGCGGACAAGACGGCTTCGTCATCTTGTTTCCCATCAACCACTTGGGCTGCTTCTTGAGTCAATGCTCCTATCCTAGCCATTCTCTCTTCAAGACTCACAACCTGCCTTAGGGTTAGGTTAAGTTAGGTTTACTTATAAAAAGTTAACTATTAAAAAAAGTATTTATAAAACGATATTAAGTATATTATCTTTTAACTAACTTATTAAGTTGAAGTGTTTTTAAAAGTTCTTTAAAAGTTCTTTACTTTTACTATTAAAAGCTCTTTTAACATTATATGCTAAGTGTCTTTAGTCCTTCTTACGCTCTTTTGCTAAGCTCTTTAAGCCTTGTTGCTTAGCTCTTTAAGCTAGGGGAGCTTACTACTACGTCCTTTAACTTAAGTATCGCTTAAGCCTTGTTTTTAAAGCCTATGTACCTATTATAATATTCTCTTTCTTTAAAGGTTAGCTTCCGCCGTCTTTACTAGTTATAGAGCGTAGTTTATCGCTTTAAAGACGGTATAAGCCGCTATATCTTAAACTTGAAATAGCGTCTTTTAAGTGCTTTGTAGGTAACTCTTTTAATAAACAAAGGCTTAAAAGCCGTAACTTTTTTTACGTTTATTTAAAATCTTTAAAATCCGCTATTTGTCATGTCTTTTTACTTATAGAGGTTTAAGGAGCGTGTCTATTACTTTTTAGCTTAAAAATAAGTTTATAAAGAGACGCTTTAGTAAATTTATATAAAAAACTAAATAAATACTAAGCGGCGTATTTAGCTATATAGTGTACGTTTTTATTAGCTTTATTATAGTATATAGTAACGTAACTTGGTTTAGCTTCTTTAATAGTTAGTTTATTGCAATATTTTGTAAGCGAAGTAGCACTTAATCGCTAACTTGTAATATCTTTATAGGCTGTTAGTAACGGTTAACGTATTTAACTTAAATGTTTAAGCCTCTACTATAGCTATTTACGCTTTTACTTATTATCGATAAATTAACTTACTATTAAGAACTTTTAAAGTGTTTTTAAAAGCCTTTTTTAAATCTTTTAACTAATACAATTTCGTACTTATATAAAAAGAAAAAAGAACTTAACTTAATCAACGCGTTTATTTAATTATTTAAGTGTATTATCGCTATTAAAAGCAACGCGGCTTAATCGTCTTATCTGTACATTATAAAAACTTAAAGGTAAACCTCTACTTCTTAGTTTACCCGCTTTATCGCCCCGTTTGTTTATAAATAATACGCCGTTAATAGCTAACAGAATACCTCTATTTATCGGCAACCTATAGCTTAATAGTCGCTTAGGGTTCTTTTAGTTTAACTTTTTAGTTAAACGGGTAGTTTTTAAAGTTTAAGTATCAAGTTAAATAAAGTCTTTAACTTAAAATTAACGGAGAAGTTAGTAATAGCGGTTAGCTTACTTTTTATAGTTAGCTTAAACGGCGGTTATTTTATTTAAGTAGTAAACCGAGTAGCATCTTAAAACTAAAGAGTATTAAGTAAGTCGTTAATAAGCTTAAATCCTATTTTAAGCTTAAAGCTATAGTTAGTAAAAAAAAGCGAAATGTAAGTTGTTTTTAAATAGTAAACGTTTTTAACAAACTTAATTAAAAGTAGCTATTCTTTCTAATTGTTTTATAAATATATAACGTATACGTATAAGTACTATTTTAAAATAACGTTAATTCTCTTAATTTAACTATTAATCTTAAAGTAATAAGCAATAAATAAAGCGGTTATAATCTTTAATAAACAAGTTAAGCTTTATTAAAATTTCATAGTAAATTAAGTTCTTTTATTAAATAAAATCATAGTTAATAAGCTATTATAAAAAGACGTAAGCTAAAAGAAAAGCTAAACTCCCAAAAAGAGTCCTTAAAAGATCACCTACCTATATATAAAGGCTCCGAATAGCCGCAGTACCACATAACACGCAAACCTCGCGCAAGCTTAAAAGCGGGCTCTTGCTAAAGCCCGACGAGCCTCGGCGAAGCGCTAAATAGAGTACGGGCAAAAGCTTAAAGAAATTCGTCGAGTTTTTTTATATAAACCTATTAAAGCTTGTTGAGTTTTAGCTAGTTACGATAAGATTATGTAATAGACTTGATATATAGAAAGTATATATTATAAGTAGTTGTTAACCTTTTTTTATTTTTAATACTTTTTATCTTGTTACTTTAAATAACTTTATTTTTAAGCTATTGTTTAAAACCTTTTTATTAAAAAAAAACTTATATATTTTTATTTAATATATAATTGTTACGCTTACGCTTTTAACTTAACCTTTTTAAAAAAGAATAACTACGGAAAACTTATAAGCTTAATTTTAAAAAGTTTAAAAGTCTTAACTTATTACTCTTTTTATAATAAATATCTATACCTTTGTTAATGCCTTTAAAAGCAACTTTTCGTTCAACTTTAAAGATTCGCATTAAACTTTTATCTACAATGTTAAATACCTCGTCGATAATACTACTTTTATAAAAGGTAAAGACTAGATTAAAGGTATATAAAAAAAGAACCTTACTCAACCTTCTATAATAAATATAATTTAAATCTACTAAGTATATACGAAGTTTATTATAACTCTTTAAACGCGTTAACGAGTATATAAAGAAAGTACTAACTTTAAAAGAAAATAAAGTTAGTATACTTAAAAGTAATTTTTAAATTTTATTTAAAAGAAGTATATTAACTTAAAATAAGTAAATTACTAGTTCCGTTACTATATATATTAAAAATACAACTAATCCCCTTTAAACTTTTACGATATTTAAATTGTCTTTTATTAATAACTAAAAGAAGATAAAGCTAATAACTACACTTAAGTCTTTAACTACTATATCCGCCTTATCTTTAAACTTAAAAGCGAACTCTTACGTCTTTACACTAACCGCTATAACGCTTAACCTATTACTAATAAAGTATAGCGATTTTAAAATAAAGACTAAAGCTTTCGCTATTAAATTTAACTTTGTAATTAAAAAAAGGTAAGACGAGAGAAACATAAACGAAAAACGACTGTTTTTAAAATATAAAAGAATAAAAGAATAACTACGGCGAATATCGCTAGTCTTCGAACTCTAAGCCCGTTATATAAAATAATATTAAAAGAAATAATCTTTTTAAGTGTTATAATTACAGGAAGTTAAGATATTATAGTAAAGACTGTTAAAGTAAGAGGAATGAATTTAGCCGCTTTTAACTTAACGCAGCGGTTTAATTTATTAGTAAATTTTTATTAAACTAGTAAAGAGTAAAAGAACTCTCTTCGTTTAACGACGCTTTAAGAAAAGTATAAAGATAGATAAAGAAAAAGCTTTTTCGCTTATTTAAAGAAAAATAAAGCGGTAGATATCTTATCCGCTAGGTTTTGTATCGGAACTTAACTTTGTAGTATAAGCTTATATTTAAAGAGCTAGAACTTATATATTTCTTTAAACTTAATATAAGAGTTTACGTTAACGTTATTAACCAATTATATATATATAAGTTAAAGTTTAAAAAGAGTTTATTTAAAGCACCTCTTTTAATCGGTGTTAAAGTAGAAGTTATACTCTTTAACAATATATACTTCGTACTATTAACGCTTATAAACTACAAAATTTAAACTCGTTATCCGGAAATCTTATATTATAGCATCCACCGCTTAAAGCGCGCACTACTTATCCTCTTTTTAATAAGAGGTATATTTAAGTTTAGTATTAACATCTATACTATAAATTAAGAATAAGACTTTAAGCTTTACGTAGTCTTTAATCTTAATAAGTTTGCCCGTCTCGCTTTACGTATTAAGTAGTTTTATTTATTTTAAGTTAAAGACGTATAGTTAAAACAAAGCCTCGCGTTAGTTTAAAACATTTATAAAGACCGAGAACCTTTTATATTATATATTAACGATAAAGAAGCTAAACTAAATAGTAGCTTTTTTTTAAAGGTTTTAAGAACTTTAAAGACATTATATTAGCTATTATAACTTAAAACCTTTTTATTCTTTAAAAAGTAAAATACTTTATTAAACTTAAAGAAAGTAAAAAACTCTTTTTTAAAGTATTTTACCCTTTTAGCTTAGTATAACTTATAGTACTATAAAAGTATATAAAAGTATAATTAAAAAACGGAAGGATTTAATATTTAACGAGCCTTATTAAAGCCTTTATTTTATTTATACTTAAAAAGAACGGTATACTTTAACTTTACATAGACTATAAATGATTAAATAAAGTTACGATTAAGAATCGATATTTATTACTACTTCTTAACGAATTTATAAATCGCTTTAAAAGAGTATTTCAGTACTTAAAACTTAACCTTCGAAAAGTATATTACCGGCTATATATTAAGAAGTCAGACTAGTAAAAAACAGCGTTTTATATATATTATAGTTACTTTAAATACTAAATTATACTCTTTAAATTAACAAATACACTTATATCTTTTTAAACGTATATTTATTAAGCCTTTATAAATCTTAAGCCGCTTTATTAATAATAGTTATAACGATATAAGCACGTAAAAGGCAAAAAAAGCACGGAAAGAAGACAAAAGGGGCTTAAAGGTGAGTCTAAGTAGTAGATTCGGTGGTTAAAAAGCTTTCACTTACCGAGCCTCTCTTCTTTTTCAAACGAGAGGTCGGCAACTACTTATAATACATCACGGTTGCCCGGATGTCATGTTTATTACGTAGTCTTATCGCAGCTGGCCTAAGTTCGGCGGGCTTTAATAAGCGTAAATGTAAAAACCTCGACGAGTCTTTTCGAGCTTTTAGCCGAGACTTATTTAGCGTTTTATCGAGGCTCGTCGGGCTTTAGTAAGAGCTTTATTTAGCGTCTCGTTGAGGCTCGTCGGGCTTTAATAAAAGTCCGCTTTTAAGCTTTTACGAGGTTTGTAGTGTATATAATAATGCGGTTATTTAAAGCTTTTATATATAAATAAGTAATCTTTTAAAGACTTTTTTTAAAAGTTTAATTTTTTTTTAACTTATATTTTTTTATAAATTATCTTTTTTTAAAACGTTAGTTTTTAACGTTTTTATTTTAATATTTTATAAAGTTTTTAATATTTTTAAGGTTTTTTATATTTAGTTTTAACGTTTTTTATAAAGTTTATAATACTTTTTTTAACGTGTTTTTTTATTTATTTTTTAAATTTTTTTTATATTATAACGCGTATATAAGTTTTTTACGTTTTTAACTATTATTTAGTCGACCTTTTCTTTTAAAAGATTTGTTTTAAATCGCTTAAAAAGGTTTTTTAATTATTATATATAAAAGTTTTTTTTTTCTTTTTTATATAACTTTTCTTTTAATTTAATACGAATATAAATCCTCGGCGTTAAATATAATTAACCCGCACTTTTACGTTTTTAAGCGCCTCTCGTAGTTTTATAACTACTACTACCGCTTTTACTAACCTTGTTTTTATTATTATAACAGCCGCTACCGCTGTTATTATAATATCGGACGACGATAAAAACGTCGACGAGGTTTATATTAACCTCGACGCGGATGTTTATCTGCGGCGTTTATAAGTAGTCGAACTCGAGCTAGACTTTGTTAATTAGTCTTTTAATAAGATTTTTAATAAGCGGGCGTTATATGTAGGTTACGTAGCTTTTTATTATTTTAATATTTATAACTTCGGTTATATTATTATAAATTAACGTAATATAACTTATTCGTGTTATAAAGCGAATAACACTTAATGTTGTGTTATAAGTGCTTTTTATATACTTTTATCTTTTATAAATATAATTAACTTTTTAAATTCTACTGCCTTTTTATAACGTTACTAGTTAAATTTAAAACTATATTATATTAATCTTTAAGATTATTAAAGCTTATTATTTTAATAGTTAACTAGATCGTAATAAAGCGGTTTATTAATAAAAGTATATCGCCTCTTTTTAAAAAAGGCTTAGTGTTTTAAAATTAGCGGCGTATAATTTTTATAATCTAATAAAAAAAACTTTATTCGGTTTTTTAAACACAACTACTAGCTTTATTAGCTTATTAAAAGAGGCTTATTATTAAACTAAGATTATAACCCTTTATACCTGTTTTATTAACGAGTTTTTAATAAGTTTTTCTCCCCGCTTTAATTTACTTTTATATAATTAACTTCCGTAATAGTGTTAAGTCGAGGGAAAAACTTTTATAAATCCTTATTAAACGGCGGATTTTAGTTTTCTTAAGTTAGTTAATAAAGATCTCTTCCCTTTTAGCTTAAAGGTGTATAGCTTTCTCGATATTATTCGTTATCTTATATATCTCGTATATATATTAAACTTAAAGTTTTATATATTAATTTAGTATAAAATTAAAAGAACTTGACGATCTTTAACGGTATTATAAACGACGATAAAAGCTTTATTATTATTAAAGCTATAATTAATATATAATTTTATTCTTAGCGTAATATAAGCGCTTCTTTTACTTATATTTAAAGTTAAAGTATAACGTTACCCTTTTATTATAATTATACGTTACTTTATAACCGACTGTTTAGCCGCGCTTTAAAAGTTCTTATTAAAATAAAACCCGTAGTTAACCCTAATATCGTATTTAAATCTTTTAGCTTTAACGTGTTTTTTAATCTTACGCCCGAGTTAACCGTTAATAGTGCTTTTATAGCCAGCTCGGCTTAAAAGCTAATAGTGTTATCTTTAACTGCTTAATAGACCTTATCGAGCATAATAACGAGTGCTGTTTTAGAGCTAATAATGTCTTTAGCCCTTTAACAAACGCTTACTTTAACAAGTCGGAATCTTTTACTAACCGTTAAAGGATTTATGCGCTCGTTTGCTTTGCGTTTTAATATTACGATAGGTTATTAAAGCGTAACTTTTACTTCCGAGCCTTTTATAAATTAAGCGTCTTTTGCTTAGCTTATTACCTCGAGTTTTAAGCGTTTTTTTAGCTATTAAGACTTAGCTCGTTCGGCTTAGCCCGGTCTAGTTAGCGGCTTTTTAGCCCCGCTTTCGCTAAAGCGGCCTCGTTATAGTCTTCTTTTTAAGAGCGCTTTTTCGCACGAGTTTACTTTAAAAGGTGCGCTTAAGCTCGCGGAGGACGAGGAAGACGCGGAAAGGGAGGAGGAAAGAGATACGTCGCTTTTTAATTATGTTAAAGGTTTAGATGTAAACGATCCGTTTAAAAAGTAAAATAGTTTTACTTTGCTTTTTAGCGTTTTTTAATTTAAATAATACCCCGGGATTTGTTTTATTAATTCTTTTTAATTAACTAGCTGTTTATAACTGTTTTATTATTTTATTTTTTATATCTTTTGCTTTTTTTATACCTCGCGATAATAGTTTTCGCGTTTTATAAATACTCTTTTAGTTCTTAAGTGTTATACTTTACCGGTTAACCTTTTTATTTATATAAATATAAAGTCTTATTTTTTATTATTTTATAACTTATAACGTTTTTTAAATTAAATTTTTATCGTCTCTTTTTAGCTCGGGGTATAATATAAGATCTCCCTCTTTGTTTTAGTTATTTTATAACTTTAAAGACTATATTAAAAAGATGTCGTGTATTCGTTAATACTTTATAAAGAGTTTTACGCGGTAAGTGAGTTTATTAATCCGTTTTTTAATTTTAATATAAATATATATAAACACAACTTTTTTACTTATTTTAAATTAAAAGGTTTTAATAAACAAGCTTATAAACTACTTAACTTTATATTATATCGATTAATACTTTTTATTATAATATTTAACTTAAAACTTTATAGCTTTATTTTAATAGTTTACGATACTCTTTTATACTTTTTATATTATAACTAGTTTTTCTTAAACCTTTTAAACTTTTAATAGTTATCTTAAAGCAACGTAGTTAATTATACGCAAGTTATAACTATATAATACTATAAATAAAGAGACTCTTATAATAAAATGCACGTTATTATTATAAGAGAATTCCGCTTTAAAAAGCAGTTAAAACTACCGACGAGGTTTACTATTTAAGTAAGCTTATAAGAATTTAACGATCGTTTAATTTAACCTTTTTATCCCTTTATTTATTTAAAAGTAAAACGTTATAAAGAGGCGGTGTAATATTTATTATACTTTTATAAACTCTTTTTAAAATTTATTAATAAAAAAGGTGTTTCGGTCGTTTACGATATTTATTAAAGTGTTAAAGCGGTATTTTACGTTTTTATATAATATTTTAGTTAATTTAACAGTTGTAAAAGTAGCTTTTATTAAAATAAATAAAGCTATTTTAATATATTAGTCGACGATAATTAAAATCGAAAAGTACTTTTTATAATTAAAACTTATTACCGGCGGAAGTTGTATAAAAAAATTTATATTAATCTTTTTAAAAAAGTGCTTTAATAAAAGTAGTGAATTAAGCTTATTATACGGGCGATATTAAAGTCTTTAAATCTTTTAATAAATCGTATAATTAAAAGTGTAACGTTTTACGTTTTTAACAACGTTCTCTTAATAAAACTTTTAGTTTAATAAATTTAACGTTTTATTAGCGTTAATATAACTAGCGCATATATTATTATAATACATTTATAAAAGTTCCTCCCGTAATATAATATAAGCGGGTATAATAAAGCGTCTTTTATAAAACAGCACTTTATCTTCTTTTAAAGTGTATCCTTTATACTAACCTTCCCGGTTCCGTACTTTCGTTATAATACTAATGATCTTCTCGTCTGAAAGCTATATAATAACGATAATCTTTTATAGTTTTTACTTTAAGTTAAGGTTTTATAAAGATTCTTCTTATAAGATTTTAGCGAGGACTAGTTATAATAATATTAACGCTTTAAGAATATATAAAGCCGGGTGCGCCTCCTTTATTATTAAAGCGGCATTATTTACTTATTTTTAAAGTTTTCCGCGGCTACGTTTTAATATTACTTTTACCGCACCGATGCTTATATAAAACCTTTTAACTTTTTTCATAGTTTAATATATTATACCCCGTTCTTTTTAAGCGTAATAAATAGCTGTAATTTAAGCTTATATATTAAATAGGAGATGCTTAATTAATATTAACTTCTTAGTTAAAGTCGGTAATATATTTAAGTAAATTACCTCCCCCTTTTAATAGTTTAGTCTTTTAAATAAACTATTAACTAAGTTTATTTTTTTAAGTTAATACTCGATAAAAAAGTCGAAGATAACTAGTTTATAAACTTATTTAACGAGTCGACTTTAAAGATCTCGGGCTAAGGCTTTTAAAATCCCGGTTAAAGCTTAATAGTCTGTAAGGATAATAAACGGCTCGGGCATACTTGTAAAGTAATGCTTTTAATACTTTAAGCTTTTTATAATAACGAGGAGTTCTTGCTAACTAGTGCTTTATCGGTTCTCTGTTATTATAAGCTTCCGGGACTAGTAAGTAATAAAGTGTTACTTGTTATTATATTATTATAAAAGGATACTTATAATAATAAACTTTAATACATTAGTTTTAACTTTTATAAGGAGGTTAAAGTTTTAATAACGTAAAAGGGTCGTAGTTTAAAATATATGCTTTAAGGTATTAAAGGTTTTTTATTCTCTTATACTTTAGTTAAATAAGTTAAACTTTTTACTATTAATTCCTCTTTTAAGTGGGTTTATAAGGGGCGATATTAATTTAAAATATCCCGCGATAAACCGGCGGTAGAAGTTTATAAATCCGAGTACGATTTAAACTTCTCGATAAAAGGTTAGCGTAAACTACTCTTTAATTATAACGACCTAGTTAAGGTTTATATTAATACTTTTTATGTTAATAATATAACTTAAAAAGTTAATCTTTTTTTTAAAAAAAGCGTATTTAAAGAGCTTAATATATAGCTTAACTACGTAAAGCCTCTTTATCACCTATTTAAAGTGTTATTTATACTCCTCTTTATTATTAAAAAAGATTAGGATGTCGTTAAAGTAAACGATATAGTAGATGTTTAAAAGGCTTATAAGTGCCCGGTGGATATATGCTTAAAAGGATATAAGAGCGTTAGTTAATCCGAATAATATAACTTAATACTTAAAGTAACTATAGCGTGTATAAAACGTTGTTTTCTACTAGTCCGACTTTTTAATATATAATTAATAATACGCTTCTCGGAGGTTAAGTTTTAAGTACTACAAGGCGCCTCCGAGGCGATTTATAAGTTCGCTAATAAGTAATAAAAGATATTAATTTTTAATTATAATTTTATTTAATCCTTTATAGTTTATATAAAGTTAAAGAGTGTTATCTTTTTTAAGCACGAATAAGACAAAGGCTTTAGCGGGGCTAGTTAAATATTAAATTCTCCCGTTTTTTAATTAAACTTTAATATACTCTTATAATATAATAAGTTACGTTAAGTTAAAAAGGTAAAATGCCCCGAATAAAGGTTTTTTACCTTTTTCGAGTTTAATAAAGTGTTTTACTCTTTTAAGAGTAAAAAGGTTTTAAGCTGTAATAGCGGATATAATATTTTCGAAGTTTTTAAGACCGTCGGGGAGAGAGCCGCCGTTTAACTCGGCTTCCTCGTTATTAATATATAACACGAAAGGTTTTTAATCTCCGTAAATATTTTAAATTAACGTAAGGGTTTATTTTAATTATACGTTTTAAGCTTAAAACAAGTAAAACTGTTTATTACATAATGCGAGACAAGCAAACTTGTTAAGTTTTATAACTATATAAGGTTTAAAGTTTTATTTTTAGTTTATAATATAAATCTCGATATTAAACTTAAACATACCCTTTATTAAAAAGAGGATCGGTAGCGTGCGCTTAAAGCGATAAATGTTATAATATAAAATCTTATTATAACGAGTTTAACCCTTATAGTTTATAAGCGTTAAAGGCACGACGTATATATTATCGGAGGGGATAATCTCTCTTCCCGCACTAATTAAAAGAGGTGTTTTAAGTAGCCTTTTTTTTAACTTTATCTCCCGCGTATAAAAGCGGCTAATAACGTTAATATAAGCTTTTATATTAAGCTCGGCGAGGTAAGTGAGGGCGTTAATAAGGCTTTAAACGTAAGCTCGTGCTACGAGGCCTGGTTTTAATATAAAAACCGGCGGGCGAAGCTTCCGCTATTTTAATTTTCTTTAAATAAGCGAGGGGGCTTCTTTTTTATTTATTTTTATATTTTTTTTAAGTCGTCGTTAATCGACGAGAGTTCTTTTACTCTTTATTAATTTAGCTAAAATTCGCTAATCGCTTAAACTGCCGCGTTAAGTTAAAAGCGGCTAGAGTTACTCTTTTTACTCCGATAATCTTTATTATAGTGTTTTAGCTTTTTATAATTAAAATATATATTACTTCCTTTTATATTATTATTATTATTATTATTATTATTATTATTATTATTATTATTATTATTATTATTATTATTATTATTATTATTATTATTATTTTACACTATAAGCTTAAAGTTAAAAGACTAGCGGTGACTGTTATAGTTGTTCTTTTAATGTTTTAGAGTTTAAAACTAATCGTCTTGTCGTTTACGTTTTTCTTATCCCGCTTTCTTTTAGCCGCGAAGTTAGATTTAGCGGCGAAAGCTTTAGTTTTTATTTTAAAAGTGTTACGTTTTATTAATAACAGTCCGCGCGTCATAGCGGTCGATGTGTAGTTATAAGAGTTCGTTTTTAAGTTTAAGTATAAGGCGAATATAATAGTTGAAAGCTTAAGTGTAGTTGTTAACTTTATCTTCTTTTAACTGTTAATAAAGAATAATTTAAACGTTATAAAAGTTAAAAGGACTTTAATCGTACTTTTAACGTATATAATAGTATATAAAGCGGAATTAATAATTCGTTTATTTTAAGTCGATGTGTTTTTTTTAAATAAAGTTTAAAAATTACTTTTAAATGTGTTATCTTTATTCTCTTTTAAAGTCGGTGCTTTTTTTATATATTCGTTAACGTGTTTAAAAAGTTATAACGAGCTTAGTTTAAGCTTAATAGATTTAAAGTACGTTTAACGTAAATAGTTAAATAAAGTTCTTTTTTTATATACTTTTAATCTAGTTTTTAACTTCCGCGGGTGCAGTATAATCGGCGAGGTTTTTAACGTTATAAATAAAAGCTTAAGAAGAGTCTTTAAAACTAAACGAGGAATTACTTTTAAAGGTATCGGCGAGGGTATAAATGTTTATTATAAAAAGGGCGGTTAGCCGAGACTTTTAAGCTTTTTAAAGTTAAAATTATAAGTTTTCCGCGGTTATACCTTTTTAAAAAGGTTAAGTTAAAGACGTAAAAGTAGTTGTCGCGGGTTAAAATAAAAGCGTATAAGTGTTTTTTTTAATAAAAAGGTTTTAAATAATATTTTAAAAGATAAAGTTATTTAAAATAATAAAATAAAAGGTGTTAAAAGTAAAACTTCTTTTTATAAAAAAGTAAAATATATATATAAATAGTTTTGTTAAAAGTTTAAAGTTAAAGTTTAATATTAAAATATCTTTAAAAAGAAAAGGTATATATAATAATATTTAAGTTTACCTTTTAAATATTATATTATTAGTTTACGTAATCTTAAAATAAAAAGAAAATAAAAAGATTTATAATAATATAAATATATAAAAAGTAAAAAAAGTATAAAAAAAATAAAAAAAACTTAAAAGTGAGTTTAAATAATAAATTTAATAATTAAAAAGCTTTTACTTATTAAGCCTCTCTTTTTTTTTAAATATAAAGTCGGTAATTACTTATAATATATTACAATTACTTAAATATTATATCTATTATATAGTTTTATTACAGCTAACTTAAGTTTAACAAACCTTAATAAATATAAATATAAAAACCTTAACGAGTTTCTTTAAGCTTTTAGCCGAGACCTATTTAACGTCTCGTCGAGGCTCGTTAAGCTTTAACAAGAGCCTTATTTAACGTCTCGTCGAGGCTCGTCGGGCTTTAGTAAGAGTCCGCCCCCGAGCTTTTACGAGGTTTGTGGCGTATGTGGTAATGCGGTTATCTGGAGCTTTTACACGTGGGTAGGTGATCTTTTAGGGACTTTTTTTAAGAGTTTAGCCTTTTTTTCGGCTTACGTTTTTTTATAATAGTAGTATCTTTTTTACCCGCTTATTTATTTATAAAAAAGAAGTATATTTAAAAGCGTTAATATTATATAACGATATAAACACGTAAAAAGTAAAAAAAATATAAAAAAAAGATAAAAAAGGCTTAAAAATAAGTTTAAATAATAAATTCAGTAGTTAAAAAGCTTTTACTTATTAAACCTCTCTTCTTTTTTAAATAAAAAGTCGGTAATTATTTATAATATATCACGGTTACTTAAATATTATATTTATTATATAATTTTATCGTAGTTAGCTAAAGTTTAACGGGCTTTAATAAGCGTAAATATAAAAACCTCGACGAGTCTCTCCGAGCTTTTAACCGAGACTTATTTAACGTCTTGTTAAAGCTCGTCGGGCTTTAATAAGAGTTTTATTTAACGTCTTATCGAGGCTTGTTAAGCTTTAGCACGAGTTTGCTTTTGAGCTTTTACGAGGTTTGTGGTGTATATAATAATGCGGTTATTTAAAGCTTTTATACGTAAGTAAGTAATTTTTTAAAAACTTTTTTTAAGAGTTTAGCTTTTTTTTTAACTTATATTTTTTTATAAATTATCTTTTTTTTAAAATATTAATTTTTAACGTTTTTATTTTAGTTTTTTATAAAGTTTTTAATACTTTTAAAGTTTTTTATATTTATTTTTAGCGTTTTTATAAAGTTTATAATATTTTCTTTTTTAACGTGTTTTTTTATTTATTTTTAAAATTGTTTTATATTATAACATATATATAAGTTTTTTATATTTTTAACTATTACTTAGTTAACCTCTTTTTTTAAAAAATTTATCTTAAATTACTTAAAAAGGTTTTTTAATTATTATTAAATACGTAAATACTAGCCCCCCCCCTTTTCTTTCCTTTACTTTTTTTATCGGTTAAACCGATTAGTTAAAAGCTAAAAAAGAGAATAACTTTTTCCTTTTTTTTTAAAATTAAAAAAAAAATAAAAAAAACATAAATAATAAGAAGAGGGGACATGCGG
This sequence comes from Raffaelea albimanens, assembly GCA_002778245.1. Lineage (NCBI taxonomy): Eukaryota > Fungi > Ascomycota > Sordariomycetes > Ophiostomatales > Ophiostomataceae > Raffaelea > Raffaelea albimanens. The sequence continues at coordinate 804,208 of PCDJ01000006.1, read as the reverse complement.
AAAGCATAAATAAAAAAGAATAAAAAGAAAATAAAAAAAAGTTTTATAACGACGAGCAACAAAGACGATCTTTTAAAAGACGACAAGCTTAATAAACGAGAGACGCTCTTAGCACCGGCTGTAATGCGACGGGCGGGAGCGCGCATTTTAACCGATCAGTTAAAATACGCGCTCTTAACCTTCCGCGTTACAACACGTTTAGTGGGTTATGTGTTTATAAGCGTCTGTATAGCCGCTATCTTTATACGCACTTATTACGTATAAAAGTTTTTCTTTTTTCTTTTTATATAACTTTTTCTTTAACTTAATACGAATATAAGTCTTTAGCGCTAAACACGATTAACTTACACCCCCGCGTTTTTAAACGCCTTTTATAATTTTACAACTATTACCGCCGCTCTTACTAACCTTATTCTTATTATTATAATAGCCGCTACCGCTATTACTATGATATCGGACGACGATAAAGAAGTCGACGAGGTTTATATTAACCTCGACGCAGATGTTTATTTATAGTGTTTATAAGCGGTCGAACTTGAGTTAAACTTTATTAACTAGTTTTTTAATAAGATTTTTAACGAGCGGGCGTTATACGTAAGTTATATAACTTTTTACTATTTTAATATTTATAACCTCGGTTATATTATTATAAATTAGCGTAATATAACTTATTTATATTATAAAACGAATAATATTTAATACTGTGCTATAAGTTCTTTTATATACTTATCGTTTATAAATATAATTAACTTTTTAAATTCCGCTGCTTTTTTATAACGTCGTTAATTAAATTTAAAACTATATTATATTAATTTCTAGGATTATTAAAGCTTGTTATCTTAGCAGCTAGTTAAATCGTAATAAAGCGGTCCGCTAATAAAAGTATATCGCCTCTTTTTAAAAAAAGCTTAGTGTTTTAAAATCGGCAGCGAATAGTTTTCGTAATTTAATAAAAAGGACTTTATTTAATTCTTTAAATATAGCTATTAATCTCGCTAGCCTTTTAAAAAAAGCTTGTTATTAAACTAAGATTATAGCTTTTTATACCCGCTTTATTAGCGAAATCTTAATAAGTCTCTTTCCACGCTTTAATTTACTTTTATATAATTAACTTTTATAGCGGTGTTAAATCGAAGGAAAAACTTTTATAAATCCTTGTTAAACTATAAATCTTAGTTTTTTTAAGCTAACTAATAAAAACCTTTTCCCTTTTAACTTAAAAGTGTATAACTTTCTCGACACCGTTCGTTATTTAATATATCCCGTGCAAATAACGAAACTAGAGTTTCGCGTATTAATTTATATAAAATAAGAAAAATCTTATTATTTTTAACGGGATTATAAACGACGATAAAGGCTTACCTATTATAAAAGCGATAGCCGGTACTTAATTCTATTTTCAGCGTAACACGGGCGCTTCTCTTATTTATACTTAAAGTTAAAGTATAACGTTACCTCTTTATTAAAACTACGTATTACTTCGTAGCCGACTACTTAACCGCGTTTTAAAAGTTCCCGTTAAAATAAAACTTATAGTCGACTTTAATATCGTGCTTAAGTCTTTTAACCTTAACGCGTTCCTTAATCCCGCGCTTAAGTTAACTGTTAATAACGCTTTTACAACTAGCTTAACTTAAAAGTTAATAATATTATCTTCAACTACTTAATAAACCTTATCGAGCGCGGTAACAAGTATTATTTCAAAGCTAGTAATATCTTTAACCCTTTAATAAACGCTTATTTTAATAAGTCGAAACCTTTTATTAATTATTAAAGAGTTTATATATTCGTCTACTTTACGCTTTAGTATTATAATAAGTTATTAAAGCGTAACTTTTACTTTTAAGCCTTTTATAAATCGGGCGTCTTTTACTTAGCCTACTACCTCGAGTTTTAAGCGTTCCTCTAGTTATCGGGATTTAACCCGTCCGGCCTAGTCCGGTTTAGCGGACAGGTTTTCGGCGCCGCCCGCGCTTTTATTAAAGCGGCCTCGTTATAGTCTTCTTTTTAAAGCTGCTTCTTTATACGAGTTTATTTTAAAAGGTGCGTTTAAGCTCGTAAAAGAAAAGGAGGACGTAAAAAAGGAGGAGGAAGAGGAAAGAGATATATTACTTTTTAACTATATTAAAGGTTTAAATATAAACGACTTGTTTAAAAAATAAAATAGTTTTATTTAGTTTTTAACGTTTTTAAACTAAGTAATACTTTAAGATTTATTTTTTTAATTCTTTTTAATTAACTAGCTGTTTATAACTACTTTATTATTTTATTTTTTATATCTTTTACTTTTTTTATACCTCGCGATAATAGTCTTCGCGTTTTACAAGTGCTTTTTTAATTCTTAAATGTTATACTTTACTAGCTAACCTTCTTACTTATATAAATACAAAGTCTTATTTCCCACTATTTTATAGCTTACAACGTCTTTTAAATTAAACTTATCGTCGTCCCCTTTTAGCTCGGGGTATAATATAAGATCTCCTTTTTTATCCCGGTTATTTTATAGTTTTAAAAACTATATTAAAAAAACGTCGTGTATTTATTAATACTTTATAAAAAGTTTTATATAATAAGCGAGTTTATTAATTTATTTTTTAATTTTAATATAAATATATATAAATACGACTTTTTTACTTATTTTAAATTAAAAGGTTTTAATAAACAAGCTTATAAACTACTTAACTTTATATTATATCGGTTAATACTTCTTATTATAATACTTAGCTTAAAACTTTATAGTTTTATTTTAATAGTCTACGATACTTTTTTATACTTTTTATATTATAACTAGTTTTTTTTAAACCTTTTAAACTTTTAACGGTTATCTTAAAACGACGTAATTAATTATATATAAGTTATAACTATATAATACTATAAACAAAAAGACTCCTGTAATAAAATATACACTATTATTATATAAAAATTCCGCTTTAAAGAGTAGTTAAAACTATTAATAAGGTTTATTATTTAAGTAAGCTTATAAGAATTTAATAATCGTTTAATTTAACCTCTTTATCCCTCTATCCGTTTAAAGGTAAAACGTTATAAAAAAGCGGCGTAATATTTACTACACTCTCGTAAACTCCTTTTAAAATTTATTAATAAAAAAGGTGTTTCGGTCGCTTATAATACTTACTAATGTGTTAAAGTAGTATTTTACGTTCTTGTATAATATTTTAACTAATTTAACGGTTATAAAAGTAGTTTTTATTAAAATAAATAAAGCTATTTTAATATATTAGTCGACGATAATTAAGATTAAAAAGTACTTTTTATAATTAAAACTTATTATTAATAGAAGTTATATAAAGAAGTTTATATTAATCTTTTTAAAAGAGTGCTTTAATAAAAGTAGCGAATTAAGCTTATTATATAAACGATGTCGAGGTTTTTGAATCTTTTAGTAAATCGTATAGTTAAAAGTGTAACGTTTTACGTCTTTAGCGGCGTTTTTTTAATAAAACTTCTGGTTTAATAAATTTAACGTTTTATTAACATTAACGTAGCCGGCGTGTATATTATCGTAATACATTTATAAAAGTTCCTCCCGTAACGTAATATAAACAAGTATAATAAAGCGTCTTTTATAAAATAACACTTCGTCTTCTTTTAAAGTATATCTTTTATACTAACTTTCTTAGTTTTATACTTTCGTCGTAATATTAACGATTTTTTTATCCGAAGGCTACGTAATAGCGATAATCTTTTATAATTCTTACTTTAAGTCGAGGTTTTATAAGGATTCTTTTTATAAGATTTCGGCGAAGACTAGTTATAATAATGTTAATACTTCGAGAATATATAAAGCCGGGCGCGCCTCTTTTATTATTAAAGCGGTATTATTTACTTGTTTTTAAAGTCTTTTACGGCCGCGTTTTAAAACCGTTTTTATTACGTTAATACTTGTATAAGACTTTTTAGCTCGTTTTATAATTTAATATATTATATTACGTTCTTTTTAAGCGTAGTGAATAGCTATAATTTAAGCTTATATATTAAATAAAAAATACTCGATTAATACTAACTTCTTAACTAAAGTCGATAACACATTTAAATAAGTTACTTCCCTCTTTTAATAGTTTAATCTTTTAAATAAACTATTAACTAAGTTTGTTTTCTTAAGTCGGTGCTTAATAGAGAAGTTAAAGATAACTAGTTTATAAACCTATCTCGCGAGCCGACTTTAAAGGTCTCGGGCCGGGGCTTTTAAGATTTTAATAAAAGCTTAGTGGTTTGTAAAGATAATAAACAGCTTAAGTATTCTTACAAAGTAATATTTTTAATGCTCTAAGCCTTTTACGATAGCGAGGAGTTTTTATTAACTAATGCTTTATCTGTTTTTTATTAGTGTAAGCTTTTAAAACTAGTAAGTAATAAGGTGTTATCTGCTATTATATTATTATAAAAGGATACTTATAATAGCGAACTTTAACGTATTAGTCTTAACTTTTATAAAGAGGTTAAAATCTTAATAACGTAAAAAGGTTATAGTTTAAAACACGTGCTTTAAAACGTTAAAAGCTTTTTATTTTTTTAAGCCTTAATAAAATAAGCTAAACTTCTTACCGTTAATTCCTCTTTTAAGCAGGTTTATAAAAAGCGATATTAACTTAAAGTATCCCGCGATAAACCGGCGGTAAAAGTTTATAAATCCGAGTACGACTTAAACTTCTTAGTGCGAGGTTAGCGTAAGCTATTCTTAAATCGTAGTAACCTAGCTTAAGTTTATACTAATACTTTTTATATTAATAACGTAATTTAAAACGTTAATCTCCTTTTTAAAAAAGGCGCACTTAAAGAGCTTAATATACAGCTTAGCTATATAAAGCCTCTTTATCACCTATTTAAAGTGCTACTTATACTCCTCTTTACTATTAAAAAAGATTAAAATATCGTCGAGGTAAACGATATAGCAGATGTTTAAAAGGCTTATAAACGCTTAGTAGATATATGTTTAAAAGGATATAAACGTATTAGTTAATTTAAATAATATAACTTAATACTTAAAGTAACTATAATATATATAAAACGCTGTCTTTTACTAGTTTAACTTTTTAATACGTAGCTGGTGGTACGCTTTTTAAAGGTCGAGTTTCGAGTATTATAAAGCACCTCCGAAGCGATCTATAAGTTCTTTAATAAGTGGTAAAGGGTACTAATTCTTAATTATAACTTTGTTTAATCTTTTATAATTTATATAAAGTCGGAGAGTGCCGTCTTTTTTTAACACGAATAAGACGGGAGCCCCGGCGGGGCTAGTCGAGTATTAAATCCTTTTATTTTTTAGCTAAACTTTTATATATTCTCGTAGTATAACAAGTTGTGTTAAGTTAAAAAAGTAAAATGCTTTAAATAAAGGTTTTTTACTTTCCTCGAGCTTAATAAAGTGTTTTACTCTTTTAAAAGTAAGAAAGTTTTAAGCCGTAGTAGTTAAAGTGATATCCTCGAAGTTTTCAAAACTATTAAAGAGAGAGCCGCTATTTAGCTCGGCTTTTTTATTATTAATATATAGTACGAAGGGTTTTTAGTTTTTATAAATGTTTTAAACTAGCGTAAGGGTTTACCTTAACTATATGTTTTAAGCTTAAAACAAGTAAAACTGTTTATTACGTAATACAAGACGGGTAAATTTGTTAGGTTCGAGGACTATACAAGGTCCGAAGTCTTATTCTTAGTTTATTATATAAATCTCGATATTAAACTTAAATATGCCTTTTATCGAAAGGAGGATAAATAGTGCGCGCTTAAAGCGGTGGATATTATAATATAAAATTTTAATATAATAAGTTTAACCTTTATAGTTTATAAATGTTAAAAGCACGACGTACACGTTATTAAAAAGGATAATCTCTCTTTTAATATTAACTAAAAGAGGTGTTTTAAGTAGCCTCTTCTTTAACTTTATCTCCTACGTATAAAAGCGGCTAATAACGCTAACATAAGCTCTTATATTAAGCTCGGCGAGACAAGTAAGCGCGCCGGTAAAGCTTTAAATATAAGCTCGTGTTATAAAGCCTAGTTCTGGTGTAAAGACTAGCAGGCAAAGCTTCCGCCGCTTTAATTTTCTTTAAATAAGCGAGAGGGCTTTTTTTTTATTTATCTTTATACTTTTTTTAAGTCGTTATTAAATAACGAGAGTTCTTTTACTTTTTACTACTTTAGCTAAAGTTTGTTAATAGCTTAAACTACTACGTTAAGCTAAAAGCGGCTAGCGTTACTCTTTTTATTTTAATAATCTTTATTATAATATTTAAACTTCTCGTAATTAAAACATATATTATTTCCTTTCGTGTTATTATTATTACTATTATTATTGTTTTATATTACGGGCTTAAAGTTAAAAGACTAACGGTGATTATTATAGTTATTCTTTTAATACTTCGGGTTTTAAAACCGATCGTCTCGTCGTTTACGTTTTTCTCGTCCCGCCTTCTCTTAACCGCGAAGCTAAATTTAACGGCGGAGGCTTTAATTTTTATTTTAAAAGCGTTATACTAAGTGCGTATAAAGATACCGGCTATGCGGACGCTCACAAACACACAACCCATTAAACGTGTCGCAACGCGGAAGGTTAAGAGCGCGCATTTTAACTAATCGGTTAAAATGCGCGCTCCCGCCCGTCGCATCACAGCCGGTGTTAAGAGCGTCTCTCGTTTATTAAGCTTATCGTCTTTTAAAGGATCGTTTTTATTACTCGTCGTTATAAAACTCTTTTTTATTCTTTTTTTATTTTATTTTATTCTTTTTTTTACTTATTTATTTATGTTTTTTTTTTCCTCTCTTTTTTTATTATTTACTTTTTTTTTACTTTTTGTTTTTAGTTTTAAAAGAAAAGGGAAAAAGTTATTCCCTTTTTTAGCTTTTAACTAATCGGTTTAATTAATAGAGGAAGTAAAGGAAAGTAAAAGGGGGGGGCTGGTACTTATATATTTAATACCTCGTTAATAATAGTTTATATATTATAACGGTCGGTGTATAATTATAAAAGTTTATTTTTAAGTTTAAGTATTAAGTGTATATATACTTGCCCCCCTCTCTTTCTCCCTCTTTAGTTAAACTAATTAAGCAGAAAAGGGGCAGAGGCTAAAACAAAGACAAAAGTTTTTTCCTTTTCTTTTTTAAAAAAAGGGGATAAACAGATAAACAAATAGAATAAACAAACAAAAAGATAAATAAAACAAAGAATTAAAGTTTTACAACCGAGAAACAACAAGGTAATTCTTTTAAAAAACGATAAGCTTAATAAACAAAAGACGCTCTTAACACTAGCTGTGATGCGACGGGCGGGGGCGCGTATTTTAACTAATTAGTTAAAATGCGCGCTTTAGGCTTTCCGTGTTACGACACGTTTAATAGGTTGTGTGTTTATAAGCGTTTATATAGCTGTTATCTTTATACGCACTTATTAGTGATAAAAATAAGACTTAAAATAAACGGGTAAGTAATTACTTGTTAATCGGGTTTTATTTTTATAAAAAGAGAAAGAGCGAATTTAATGCGAGTACGACTTGTTATATTAATAAAGACGTATTAACTTAATAAGCACTGAGAAAGAAGTTTATAATCGAGTAAAAATAAACTAATTAAGTAAGTTTTTTATTTTTTAAACTTATAAAACGCTTTTAATAAAATAAATATTTATATTATTATTTACGCTTTTTTTTTATTTATTCTTTATTTATTTAATCTTTTTATTTAAAATTCTTATTAACTACTTATATTTATATAACGTTATTATTTAATATTTACTTTATTTAACTTTATAAATTTTTTTACGTCGTAAAAATATAAAAAGTTAACTATTATATTAAACAGTCGATCGCGCAATACTATAATTAATAGCTTTAAACAAAAGCTAATTATACAAAAACGGTAAACGGCTTAACAAGCAAAAGGTAACTAAAGAGAGTTTTAGTTTAACACCTATCTCGGAGAGAGAGCTTAAAGCAAAGCCTTTAAAAGCGGCTTATACAAGAACTTAAAGCTAATACTAGTAAAATAACAAACTCTCTTATCGGATACTTTAAAAAGTTTATTCCCCAAGACTATATAAACGTAGGCTGAAAAAAGAGGTGTTAAAACCGCTTTAACGAAGGTTATTTATAGTAAACGCGGATAAAAGCGAGCGCTTTTTACTTAAAGGCGAAGATTAAACGCCGATTTAACTGCTTTAATTAATTAAAAAAGAGGATTTAGCTGGTTAAGAGTAAAAATCAGCGCGCGAATTTTATACGCGTTACCGATAACAGCTTTTTATTATTATTAAAAAGAAAAACTTAACTTTTAATTAAAATAAGAAGTAGAATAAATAAAAGATATAATAAGTCGAGTAAAAAAGAGTTTTTATTTAAAACTATCGATTTTTAAGCTTTAAAAGGGGGTTAATATAAAAACGGCTTAATAAAAATAAAGCGAGAGTGTTACTTATATTAATCGGGCAAGGCTATTAAAGCTGCCGGCGGACTTTATAGTTTGTTACCCGTGAACTATATCCGCTTTATAAAAGGAATCTCGGATATCGGTTTAAAAGAGATCGAAGTGGATAAGAATTAAACGCTTACGAAAAAGCGTTAAAAGCTTATAAAGATTTATTATTATAAAAATAAAAACGGTATAATTAACGAAAAAGAGTTAAAGCTAAATATAATAGTAACTTTTTAACTTTCTTTTAATTAAGTATTTAACTTTCCTTTTTTTTATATATTTTTTTATATTACACTCTTTTTATTTTCCTTTATTATAACCCTTTTAAATACTATTATTATTTTTCTTTTTATTCTTTTTTTTATAAAGTATAAATAACTAATCGTGTAACATTATAATAATATAATTCAACTTTTTATTATAAATAACAAGTTAACTTAAAGTATTAATTACGAATCTCTCTTTTTAATATAAATAAGAATACTTTAGCTTTATCTTTTAATAACACGGAATTTACCGTTTAAGCCCCGATAAGATTATATAAAATACGTATACTTATACCCGGCTCGGCTAAAACTATTAAGTTTAAAAGAACTAATATCTTACGATTTATATAATAATATAAAGCCTTTTATAATAGAGCTAGTTTACTTAATCGGAAGAGAGTCGAGCCTTTTATAATATATTACGTAAAGCTTTTATAAGATATTATTGAAACTTTTATCACTTTAGCTTTAATACGCTTAAAAAGTTCGTAGTTTAAAGCGTTAAAAAAGTTAATACTTTAACTTTATAACGGTGAAGATTAAAAAATAAATCACCACTCTTTAATCGTAAATAGTTGCTTAATTTAACCGGCCGTATAATAGTAATCCGAACGCGCTGTTAATAAAGCTATAAAAGCTTTATACTTATATCTTAAAAGTAAATATTAATACGAGTATATTTAATTAGTCGTTATCTTTATACGACGTATTACTTAATAAAGTTAAACTTAAACTCGGCGCTTAACTTAACAAGAGCTACTTTTAAATATATACGATAACTTTTAAAAAGCTTTTCGATAACGTCTAAACTTACTTTTAAAACATCGAGTATATTTTACGAGGTTAAAATATTACTTTTTATAACTAACACTTGCTTTACGAAGACTTTCGCTTTTATCGCTTTAAAACGCTTTTAATAACGCTTTTATCGAACTTAGTAAGCCGGGCTTACTTTAAAATAATACTACCCGCCGACACTACTATTTAACTTAACTTAATCGGTTAAATAGTAATCCCGATAACGTACACCGACGATAACACTATAGATAATATCACTAAGGCTATGTTAAAGCTTTTTTTAAACTAACAACTAATTATAATAAGCTAGCTTTAAGCGATACTATTAAAAAACAAGGCGAACGTAGCCGTCGACTAAAATCCCTTTAAAAAGCCCTCGGCGAAAGTAGCGTTTAATATAAAAACCTTTTAAATAAATAACACAAAAAGGGACTTTATAAAAAAATTCGTATCTTTTACCTAATAATACTCTAATCGGTTTAAGCGGAACTACAAATGCTTTTACTATAACCACCCCGATTATATAACCCAAGACTACTTACTAGCTAAACAAGACTTTAACGTAAGCTTAATATATTACAACGTTAAAGATCGGAAGTTTTACTTTAAAACGATTAAAAAGTTCGCACTTCTTAACGTCTTAGTTAAGTAATTCTAGCTGGTCGGAAAAATCATAAATCTCTTACACTTATACTTAAAAAGGTATATTAACTTACCGGGCGCCTGCGAAATACGTATTATATAAGAGAGTAAAATTAAAGTCGATATAAAAATGTAATATTTTAGCCTTTTAAAACAACTTAAACCGATTAAACTAATTATTAAACTATTTAACACCGGACTTAAAACTAACATGTAACGAATTTTTTAAAATAATAATATAATTGTAATATATAAGCTTTTTATAACGGATTTGTTAAACATAAATCGGAACGAGTTCTCGATATATATATTTTTAGAAAAGCGTCGCCGAGTCGATAATAATTCTCGCCTTTACGTAATAGTGGTCGATAACGATAAAGCGGCTTATACGGTAAGTTTAAAGAGCGAGTCGTTAAATATAGTGATTAATTAGTTAAGTTAAAAAAAAATACGATTATAATAAAACTAGCTATTACGGTACTTAATAAATAAGTCCTTATTACAACTTTTAATATATAAGTAAAGGTTACGCTTTAACAACTGTTTGTTTTAAACTTAATGTTCGCCCGAGTTATAACTTTTAATATATAAGAACTGCTTAACTTAAAGCAACAAACTATTTATATAAATAAAAAAACTTCACTTTTAATAAACAACCCTTATACAAACCTTTTTATCTTTAACTTACAAGTTATTAAAACATAAAAAGACAGATTAGTTATTTACGTTAATTTAACTAACTTATTAACGTAAAACAAAGATCTTTAATAACTACAAACTACTATAATTACTTTTAATCTTACAAAAATAACTAAACTCTCTTATATAAACGTTAAAGTACATAAAAGCTTATAAAAAGACGTAAGCCGAAAAAAGAGCTAAACTCTTAAAAAAAGTCCCCAAAAGATCACCTGCCCACGTACAAAAGCTCTAAATAGCCGCATTACCACATACGCCACAAACCTCGTAAAAGCTTAAAGGCGGACTCTTACTAAAGCCCGACGAGCCTCGACGAGACGCTAAATAAGGCTCTTATTAAAGCCCGACGAGCCTCGACGAGACGTTAAATAAGTTTTAGCTAAAAGCTCGGAGAGACTTATCGAGGTTTTTATATTTACGTTTATTAAAGCTTGTTAAACTTAAGTTAGCTGTAATAAGATTATATAATAAATATAATATTTAAGTAATTATAATATATTATAAGTAGTTGTTAACTTTTCGTTTAAAAAAAAAGAGAGGCTTAGTAAATAAAAGCTTTTAAACTATTAAATTTATTATTTAAACTTACTTTTTATCACGGTTTAGCAGGCAGGCAGGTAGGTAAGGACGAGATACAGTATATTCAAGCTATACTAGTCTTTTATAAAGGGGGTAGGTAAGGGGCAGGCGGTAGACGAAGACGTAGCTCAAAGAGCTACGTTCAAGAGGCAAAAGCAGGTGCGGGAAATATCAGCGATAGCGGTGTTAAACGGCAGTATTCGTATTAGTTAGGTTTCGGTCTACTAATTAGCATTTAATAGCTCTTAATACGGGGACAGGGCAGGGCAGGGTAGGTAGTGTAAACTTTAACATAAAGGTTTATAATAGTATTCCCCTTTTAAAGACCGAGCTTTATTAAAGTTAAGGGTCTTTTTAAAGGCTAGGCTTATTAAGGTATCGGCGGTAAAAGTTAGTAATTAACTGTTAAGCGTTTTTTAAATAGTCGGTAAAAACAGTGGTAAGATTATCGTAGCCTACTTATTAAACAATATATTTTAAGCGGAGGACGCGGCCGCGGCCTCGTCGTTTAAAAAATAAGTTTATAACTTCCTCGACTTTATATTCCTTTTTTTTAACGATCTTTATATATAGTAAAGGTAGCTAGATTTAGCTAAAAACGGGGTTAAATAAGTCGGCGTATTTTAAGCGGGATATATAAAAAACAGGGTGTATTTAAATAAAAGCGGGTAAGTTTAGTTTACAAGTGTAAGTGCTTACGAGCTAAAACACTTAGTATAGTCTTAAGTTCTTTTAATTAAGCTTTTTAATTAATCGAGCGGTTTTTAAAGTACGAGCGTTTAATTATACGTAGTCTTTAATATAAAACTGTTAAAAGGGGCGGCGGTGTCGATTAGCTTACTTTTCGTAGTTGCTTTAAACAGCGGCTATCTTGTTATAAGTTAACTCGGTGATCTCTTTTATACGGGCAGTAAAGCGGGCGGCGTCTTAAAACTAAAGAGTGTCGGGCAAGTTTTTAATAAGCTTAAACTTTATCCTCGGTTCGAATTTATAGTTAACGAAGAAAAGGGAGATACTAGTAGTTTTAAAATAGTAAGTGTTACTAGTAAACTTAGCTAAGGGTAGCTACTTAACTTAATCGTCTTATAAGTAAACTATATAAGTGCGTAAGTATTGTTTTAAAACAGCGTTTAGTTTTTCAATTTAACTATTAGTTTTAAGGTAATGTGTTATAAACAAAGCAGTAGTGATCTTTAACAAGCGGGTAAAGCTTTATTAAAACTCGGCGGCGAACTAAGTGCTTTAATCGGATATAATAGTTATTAATAAGCCGTAAAGCTTTTAAACGTGCTTTAAGTATAAGCGAGCGGCTTCTTTAACTCTACAAGTGGTTTAATAAGGGATTAAGTGTTTTATCTTAATTAAACGGTCGATTACGACTATAATAGTATCGTAACTGTTACTTTTAAATAACTAAATAATAAAGTCGATAAAGATATCGTACTACACGCGTTTTAAAATAAAAAGGGGGCGGAGAAAGCCTTTTTAACTATCACGAAAAACAATTAATTAGCAGTAAGTGTAATAATAGCGGATTTAACAGGTAATATAACGGAATATACTAAGCTAGTAATAAGATTAAAACAGCAACTCGAACGTTTTAAAACAGCTTAAATAGCTAAAAACAAGGTGGTTATAATAACAGCGGAGTAACTCAGCTTTTAAGTCGTTAAAGTTAAAAACGTATATCTTTTCGCAAATATATAAGTATCCGTCACGCTTAAAACACTCGGCTATAATAAAGGTCGGTAGTCGGTAAGTATTTAAGTCTTAAAGTGCTTATAGTGTTTAGCGGGGGATAAAGTCGGTATTATACGCTCGACGGAATAAGTTGTAAAGGTTAGTAAGTAAAGACAGTTAATAGAAGCGGAGAGTTAAGGTAAAGTTTTAACGTTTTAAAATCGTTTAGCTTTAATATAATAGGCGTTTATCCCCCTTTTTAAAGAGATCTTTTAATCTTTATATAAATAAGTTAAGTTTAACGCTTTATTTACTAAAGCGGTAATTAATTTAAAAGTTAAAACGGAATAAGAATTTAAACTAGCGGGCTTAACAGCGGTTAAAAAGCTTAATAAATATAAAGTACTCGAGGTTATAGTGGTTAAATAAGATTTTAATTAAAGAGGGAGCGCTTTTTAACTTAAAGCGTTATTTTTTAAAACAACAAATAATCGTTAATAGTTTTTTATTATAAATCTCGTAATTACACTCGGTAGTAGTGAGCTTTTTAAAAAAGTATATAACGGGATATAAGATACTGTTATCGCTATATTAAGACATAACACCGGCGGAAACGTAATTAAAAGAGTTGGTTTTTAAAATAACGTCTTTCTCTTAGTTGAAATAAGCTAAAATAAAAGCGGTAGTAAAACAGTCTTTTAAGATTTAAAAGGCTTCGGAGTAAGTAAGAGTTTAATTAAAAAGCACGTTTTTTTTTATTAGTTTCGTTAACAAAGCTACAATCGTTAAAAAGCCGGTAACGAATCGTTAATAAAAATTACTAAATTTTAAAAAGGCTTAAACGTTAGTAAAACAAGTCGGGGTAAGCTAGTTTTATATAATAGTGATCTTAATAAGGTTTATAATAACGCTATCACGGTTAATAATTAAGTTAAAGAACTTAATTTTAATATAATAAAATTCGCACTTAAAAGGTTTAATATATAAGCCGGCTTCTCGTAAGCGGGTTAAAACAGCTCGGACGTATTTAATATATTCTTCTTAAGTACAGCTATAAATTAAGATATCGTTTAAATAAGTAGTATAAAAAAAGTTAAACAAGTCTTATAAAAAGGAGTTAATATAACGTTAAAAGGTTATAAGCGCTCTTATTATCTTAAAGAGTATAATTAAGCTCTCGAACAAGTTAAAACAAGTATAAAAAGCGGTTAAGTATTCCTCTTTTTCCCGGATTCGCAAGTTGTTAAATGTAAAAACGATATCGATCTTATTAAAGTATTATATATTAAACAAGTTATTTAAAGTTTTTTTAATTAAAAGCAGCGGGTAGCGGTTTTATATAGTGACCGCGTTTAAAGCTCGGTAGTTAACGTAAAATTAAAGACTATTATCGTTCTTTTTTATAAATAAGATAAGAGACGTAATAAAAAAAGAGCTAAGCCGGATAAATCTTTTATAAAAGTTCTCTTTTAACTATTTTTAAAGAGCCTTTAACTTGTCTTAAGATATTAAGTATAAAAGGCTAAAAGGCAAGACGGCGTTTTCTTTTAAAAGGATATAATGGTTTATAAAGTGATAAAAAGGCAACTTCTCGGCTTTTTTATAAGAGAAAACATTAAAAAAGTCGGATAGTTTTAATAATAAGTCGAGGGTTAGTTTAATAAAAGTAAAAAGTTATAAAAGCTCGTTTATTACTTAAAGCGAGGTAGTAAAAAAACAGTAAAAGTAGCGGCGAGCGTAAGCTTTTACGCTTTTTTAAAATATTAGTAAAAGATTTATATAACGGAGAGCGAGGGGGCGAGGGTTTTTTTAAGTTAAGCGATTTTTTTAAAAGATCGTGTATAAGGCGCGTATCTTTTTAAAACGGGACGGGGTGTTATAATGTCTTTAGTAGTAGTCGTTATCGAAGGTGAGCGAGTAGTCGGCGAACTTAATAGTCGGGTCGTGTTGTTTTAACTACAGTATTTTTAAAACGATAAGGTAGTGCGCGAGTTATATTATAAAAAATAAAGCGTTTTTTTAAATATAGTCTTTAATTTTTAAGTTAACTTATACGTAATAGCGGTATTATTTAACTTTAATAGCTTTTTTATTAAAGACTTCGATATTAAAAAAATTATAAAGTAAGTGTAAAGTTAAGTGGTAGCGTTTAACTTAATTATAATTAATAAAACATTTTCTTTTAACGCTGTAATTAAGAAAAAAGTAAGTCGGTAAGTCTTTTACTATTTTTAAAAGTAAAGTAGTAAGTAAAATTATTAAGTTAAAACATTAATTATATTTTTCTTTAATAAAAAGTTTATAAGTAATAGCCGCAGAGATATAAACGGTAATAATATAAGTAGTTTTATTTAAACTAACGCTTAGTTTAAACGCACTTTTTTTCTTAAAAAGCGAGAGGAGAACAAACTAAAAGATTAATAAGAACGAGTAAAGTGAGAGCGGGATTAATAATAGCGTCTTTTAAACAAAGAACGAGGGTACGTATTAGCGGGGAAGGCGGTGTTTTAAAAGGTAAAGTTATAAACATTTTTAATATTAAAAAAGGGGTAAACAGCTATTAAGTAGTCGCGGGAATTATAACGATAACATTTACCGCGTTTTTTATAAATAGTACTTTAACGTTAATTTAATAAGTTTATTAAATTAAAAGTTAAAAAAAGAACAAGTTAAGCGAGGGTAAAGAAAGCACTAGTCTTTTTTAAGATAAAGAGTAAACAGGCTAAAGTAGCGGTCGGTGATAAGGCTGCTAATTAAAAAGGGCGGGCAGTTTAAGACAAGGCGGAGAATCGGCGTTAACAACTATTTAATTTTTAAAAGAAAGTGACGTATTAATTAAATTCGTATAACAGCGAAGTATAATATATAAGCATTTATTAAAGTTTTTAAAAAAAGCTGTTTTTAAAGAAAAAAGAGAGATTAAATTCTTTTATCTCGCTTTTTAAAGCTAAGCGTTAAAACTCGGCGAGGTAAGCGTTAAAGTCTTTATTAAGTTATTAAAGTTGGTATAGTTTATAATAAACACGGTTAATATAGTTAAAGTCTTTATAAACTTTTTTTAATAAAGTTAAAATAAACTTATAATTAAGTAAATAGTCGGGGGTTTTTAAATAAAAGTAAACTTAAGCGTATACAACTCCTTTTAAACGGTCGGCGATATAAGTTACACGGGATTTTAAGTTAAAGTATCGGTCGCGGTTTATAATTAGCTTCCGGCGGATTTAAGTTATAAAACGTTAAAAGTCGAAAGTAGTGTTATTAAACTTATTAAAGTTAAAAAGTCGTTTAAAAAAGCGGGACGAGGAAAATTTAATAAAAGTAATAAAACGTAATATTATAAACAAACTTATAAAGCGGTTAATAGTAACGGCGGGAGACAAGGCGGATAAAAGAGTTAGTATAATAAGAGTAGCAAAGCGGGCGGCGTAGTTAAGTTTTAAATAAAGTTTTAAAAGCTGTTAAGTTTATAAAGCTATTATATAACAGCTTTTTTTAAAGCGGTAAATAACAGCGTAAAGTTTTTTATAAGCGGTAACGAGCTCTTTTTATTAACGTCGGAGGAGGAGGTAAGTAAAGTGAAAGTACTTTATCCACTGCTTTAAGTTTTTAATTATAAAAGTCGAGAACTTTTTAAAGTTAGCAGGTATAATAAAAGGCTTAAAGATTTAAAACATCTCGTTAGCACTTAATTAATAAGAGCTACGTAGTGTTACGGTTTAACAAGTAAGTAAGTAAGTAAAGACAAGATATAGTATATTTAAGCTATACTAGTCTTTTATAAAAGAGGCAAGTAAAAGGCAAGCGGTAAACGAAAACGTAGCTTAAAGAGCTACGTTTAAGAGGTAGAAGCAGGTGCGGGAAATATTAGCGATAGCGGTGTTGAACGGCAGTATTCGTATTAGTTAGGTTTCGGTCTGCTGATTGGCATTTGACAGCTCTTAATACAGGGATAAGGCAGGGCAGGGCAGGTAGTGTAGGCTTTAGCATAGAGGTTTATGACACTTTTAAGTTTTTTTTATTTTTTTTTTTATATTTTTTTTTACTTTTTATATATTTATATTATTATAAATCTTTTTACTTCTTTTTTATTTTAAAACTATATAAATTAGTAATATAATATTTAATATTATTATATATACTTTTTTTTTAAAGATATTTTAATATTAAACTTTAACTTTAAACTTTTAATAAAACTATTTATATATATATTTTATTTTTTTATAAAAAGAAGCTTTACTTTTAATACTTTTTATTTTATTATTTTAAATAACTTTATCTTTTAAAACACTATTTAAAACCTTTTTATTAAAAAAAACACTTATACACCTTTATTTTAACCCACGACGGCTACTTTTACGTCTTTAAACTAACCTCTTTAAAAAAGTATAACCGCGGGAAACTTATAGTTTTAACTTTAAAAAGCTTAAAAGTCTCAGCTAACCGCCCTCTTTACGGTAAACATTTATACCCTCGCTAATACCTTTAAAAGTAATTCCTCGCCTAGTCTTAAAAACTCTTCTTAAGCCTCTATTTATAACGTTAAAAACCTCGCCGACTATACTACACCCGCGGAAGTTAAAGACTAAATTAAAAGTATATAAAAAAAGAACCTTACTTAACCGTCCGCGTTAAACGTGCTTTAAATCTATTAAGCTTAAACTAAGCTCGTTATAGCCTTTTAAACACGCTAACGAGTATATAAAGAAAGCACCGACTTTAAAAAAAAATAAAGATAACACACTTAAAAGTAATTTTTAAACTTTATTTAAAAAAAGTATATTAACTTAAAATAAACGAACTACTAGTTCCGCTTTATACGCTATTACACACGTTAAAAGTATAACTAAAGTCCCTTTAACTTTTATAACGTTTAAATTATTCTTTATTAATAGTTAAAAGAAAACAAAGCTAATAACTACATTTAAGCCTTTAATTACTATATTCGCTTTATATTTAAACTTAAAAACAAACTTTTACGATTATATATCGACTGTTATAATACGCAGACCGTTGTTAACGAGGCGTAACGCTTTTAAAATAAAGACTAAAGCCTTCGCTGTTAAATTTAACTTTATAGTTAAAAGAAAATAAAACGAAAAAAACATAAATAACGAGACGATCGGTTTTAAACTTTAAAACACTAAAAGAACAATTATAATAATCACCGCTAGTCTTTTAACTTTAAGCCCGTAACGTAAAATAATAATAATAATAATAATAACAATAATATAAAAAGAAGTAATACGTGTTTTAACTACAAGAAGTTAAAATATTATAATAAAAATTATTAAAGTAAAAAAAGTAACTCTAGTCGCTTTTAACTTAGCGCAGCAGTTTAAGCGATGAACGAACTTTAGTTAAATTAATAAAGAGTAAAAAAACTCTCGTCGTTTAACGACAACTTAAAAAAAGTATAAAAATAAATAAAAAAGAAGCCCCCTCGTTTATTTAAGGAAAATTAAAGCGGCGGAAGCTCTGCCCGCCGGTCTTTATATTAAAATTAAGCTTTATAACACGAGTTTATATTTAAAGTTTTATTAACGCTTTTACTTACTTCGCTAAGCTTAATATAAAAGCTTATATTAGCGTTATTAGCCGCTTTTATACGCGGGAGATAAAGTTAAAAAAAAAGGCTATTTAAAGCACCTCTTTTAATTAGTGTTAAAAGAGAGATTATCCCTTTTAATAATATATACGTCGTGCTTTTAACGTTTATAAACTATAAAAGTTAAACTCGCTACGCCGAGATTTTATATTATAGCATTTATCGCTTTAAGCGCGCGCTACTAATCCTCTTTTTAATAAAAAGTATATTTAAGTTTAATATTAAGATCTATACTATAAACTAAAAATAAAACTTTAAACTTTATATAGTTATAAAACTTAATAAGTTTACTTGTCTCGTATTACGTAATAAGCAGTTTTACTTATTTTAAGCTTAAAACGTACAGTTAAAATAAACCTTTTATTACAAACCTCCGTGCTAAAGCCTACACTACCTACCCTACCCTGCCCTATCCCCGTATTAAGAGCTGCTAAATGCCAATCGGCAAACCGAAACTTAACTAATACGAATACTACCGTTCAACACCGCTATCGCCGATATTTCCCGCACCTACTTTTACCTTTTAAACGTAGCTCTTTAAGCTACGTTTTCGTCTACCACTTACCCCCTACCTGCCCCCCTTTATAAAAGACTAGCATAGCTTAAATATACTATATCTCGTCCTTACTTACCTACTTACCTATTAAACCGTAACACTATGTAACTCTTATTAATTAAGTGCCGACGAGATGTTTTAAATCCTTAAGCCTCTTATTATACCCGCTAGCCTCGAAGAGTTTTTAACCTTTATAATTAAAAACTTAAGGTAGTAAATAAAGTACTTTCACTTTATTTACCTCCTCTTTTAACGCTAATAAAAAGAGCTCGCCACCGCCCGTAAAAAACTCCGTGTTACTACTTACCGCTTTAAAAAAAGCTGTTATATAATAGCTTTATAAACTTAACAGCTTTTAAAACTCTACTTAAAACTTAACTACGCCGCCCGCTTTACTACTTTTATTATACTAACTCTTTTGTCCGCCCTGTCTCCCGCCGCTATTATTAACCGCTTTATAAGTCCGCTTATAATACCGCGTTTTATTACTTTTACTAGATTTTCTTTATCCCGCCTTTTTAAACAACTTTTTAACCTCGACAAGTTTAATAGTACTACCTTTAACCTTTAACGTTTTATAACTTAGATCTGTTAAAAGCTAACTGTAAACCGCGACTAATACTTTAACTTAAAATCCTGTGTAGCTTATATCGCCGACCGTTTAAAGAGAGTTGTATACGTTTAAGTTTACTTTTATTTAAAAACCCCCGACTGCTTACCTAATTATAAATCTGTTTTAACTTTATTAAAAAAAGCTTATAAAAACCTTAACTATATTAACCGTGCCCGCCGTAAACTATATTAACTTTAATAACTTAATAAAAACTTTAACGTTTACCTCGCCGAGTTTTAACGCTTAGTTTTAAAAAGCGAGATAAAAAAATCTAGTCTCTCCTCCCTCCTCGAAAACAGCCTTTTTTAAAAACTTTAATAAATGCTTATATATTACACCTCGCTGTTATATAAATTTAATTAATACGTTACTTTTTTTTTAAAAATTAAATAGTTGTTAACGCCGATTCTCCGCCTTGTCTTAAACTGCCCGCCCTTTTTAATTAGCAGCCTTATCACCGACCGCTACTTTAACCCGTCCGCTTTTTATTTTAAAAAAAACTAGTGTTTTCTTTACCCCCGTTTAACTTGTTCTTCTTTTAACTTTTAACTTAATAAACTTATTAAACTAACGCCGAGGTACCACTTATAAAAAAC
Source organism: Raffaelea albimanens (assembly GCA_002778245.1). Lineage (NCBI taxonomy): Eukaryota > Fungi > Ascomycota > Sordariomycetes > Ophiostomatales > Ophiostomataceae > Raffaelea > Raffaelea albimanens. Next base: position 783,750 of record PCDJ01000006.1, on the reverse strand, counting down.
GCGGTAAGTATTACCGTTATAATTCCCGCGACTACTTAATAGCCGTTTACCCCTTTTTTAATACTAAAAATACTTACAACTTTACTTTTTAAAACACCGCCCTCCCCGCTAATACGCACCCTTGTTCTTTATTTAAAAAACGCTATTACTAATCCCGCTCTCACTTTACTTGTTCTCGTCGATCTTTTAATTCGTTCTCCTCTCGCTTTTTAAGAAAAAAAGTGCGCTTAAACTAAGCGTTAATTTAAGCGAAACCACTTATACTATTACTATTTATATTTTTACAACTATTATTTATAAACTTTTTATTAAAAAAGAATATAATTAACGCTTTAACTTAATAATCTTATTTACCACTTTACTTTTAAAAATAGTAAAAAACTTATTAACTTACTCCTTTCTCGATTATAACGTTAAAAAAAATGTTTTATTAACTACGATTAAGTTAAACGCTACCACTTAACTTTACACTTACTTTATAATCCTTTTAATATTAAAGTCTTTAATAAAAAAGTTATTAAAGCTAAGTAATACCGTTACTACGTATAAGCCAGCTTAAAAATTAAAGACTATATTTAAAAAAACGCTTTATTTTTTATAACACAACTCGCGCACTACTTTATTATTTTAAGAATACCATGGTTAAAACAACACGACCCGACTGTTAAGTTCGCCGACTACTCGCTCACCTTTAATAGCGACTATTACCAAAAACACTATAACACCCTGTCTTGTTTTAAAAAGATATACGCCTTATATATAATCTTTTAAAAAGATCGCCTAGCTTAAAAAGACCTTCGCCCCTTCGCTCTTTATTATATAAATCTCTTACCGATATTTTAAAAAAGCGTAAAAGCTTACGCTCGCCGCTACTCCTGCCGTTTTTTTACTACTTTACTTTAAATAATAAACGAGCTTTTACAACTTTTTACTTTTATTAAATTAACCCCCGACTTATTATTAAAACTATCCGACTTTTTTAATGTCTTCTTTTATAAAAAAGCTGAGAAGTTACCTTTTTATCGCTTTATAAACTACTATATCCTTTTAAAAGAAAACGCTGTCTTACTTTTTAACTTTTTATACTTAATATCTCGAGACGAGTTAAAAGCTCTCCGAGAATAGTTAAAAGAGAACTTTTATAAAAGATTTATTTAGCTTAACTCTTCTTTTATTACGTCTCTTATCTTGTTTATAAAAAAGAATAATAATAGTCTCTGATTTTACGTTAACTACTAAGCTTTAAACGTAATTATTATATAAGACCGCTACCCGTTACCTTTAATTAAAGAAACTTTAAACAACTTATTTAACATATAATACTTTAATAAGATTAACATCGTTTTTACATTTAATAACTTATAAATCTAAGAAGGAGAGGAATATTTAACCGCTTTCCGTACTTGTTTTAACTTGTTCGAGAGCTTAATTATACCCTTTAAGATAATAAGAGCGCTTATAACTTTTTAACGTTATATTAACTCCTCTTTATAAAACCTACTTAACCTTTTTTACACTACTTACTTAAACGATATCTTAATTTATAGCTGTACTTAAGAAGAACACATTAAACACGTTTAAGCCGTTTTAACCCGCTTACGAAAAGCCGGCTTATATATTAAACCTTTTAAGTGCGAATTTTATTATACTAAAACTAAGTTCTTTAGCTTAATTATTAACTACGATAGCGTTATTATAAACCCTGTTAAGATTACCACTATATAAAACTAGCTTACTTTAACCTGCTTTATTAACGTTTAAGCTTTTTTAAGATTTAATAATTTTTATTAACGATTCGTTATTAACTTTTTAACGATCGTAGCCCCGTTAACAAAACTAATAAAAAAAGACGTGCTTTTTAACTAAACTCTTACTTACTCCGAAGCTTTTTAAATCTTAAAAGACTATTTTACTACTGCTTTTATTTTAACTTATTTCGATTAAAAGAAAGACGTTATTTTAAAAACCAACTCTTTTAATTATATTTCCGCTAATGTTATATTTTAATATAACAATAACGGTATTTTACATTTTATTATATACTTCTTTAAAAAGCTCACTACTATTAAATATAATTATAAGATTTATAATAAAAAACTACTAATAATTATTTGTTATTTTAAAAAATAACGCTTTAAGTTAAAAAGCGCTCCCTCTTCGATTAAAGTCTTGTCCGACTATTATAACTTTAAGTACTTTATATTTATTAAGCTTTTTAACCGCTATTAAGCCCGTTAATTTAAATTCTTATCTCGTTTTAACTTTTAAATTAATTACCGCTTTAATAAACAAAACGTTAAACTTAACTCGCTTATATAAAAATTAAAAAATCTTTTTAAAAAAGGGGATAAACGCTTATTACACTAAAGTTAAACGATTTTAAAACGTTAAAACCTTACTTTAACTCTCCGCTTTTACTAACTATCTTTACCTATTAACCTCCGCGACTTATTCCGTTAAGCGTATAATACTAACCTTGTCCTTTATTAAACACTATAAGTACTCCGAGACTTAAATGCTTATTAACCACCGACCCTTATTATAGCCGAGTGTTTTAAGCGTAACGGATACTTATACGTCCGCGAAAAGATATACGTCCCCGACTTTAACGACTTAAAAGCTGAGTTGCTCCGCCGTTATCACGACCACTTTATTTTTAACTACCCGGGCTGTTTTAAAACGTTTAAGTTACTATCTTAATCTTATTATTAGCTTAATATATTCCGCTATATTACTTGTTAAATCCACTATTATCACACCTGCCGCCGATTAACTGTTTTTCGTAATAACTAAAAAGGCCTTCTCCGCCCCCTTTTTATTTTAAAACGCGTGTAGTATAATATTTTTATCGACTTTATTATTTAGTTATTTAAAAGTGACAGCTACGATACTATTATAATCGTAGTCGACCGCTTAATTAAGATAAAACACTTAATCTTTTACTAAACCACCTGCGGAGTTAAAAAAGCCGCTCGTTTATACTTAAAGCATATTTAAAAGCTTTACGGTTTATTAATAACTATTATATTTAACTAAAACACTTAGTTCGCCGCTGAGTTTTAATAAAGCCTTACCCGCTTATTAAAGATCACTACTACTTTATTTATAATACACTACTTTAAAACTAATAGTTAAACTAAAAAACTAAACGCCGGCTTAAAACAATACTTACACGCTTACGTAGCTTACTTATAAAACAACTAAGTTAAATAGTTGCCTTTAGCTAAGTTTACCAGCAACGCCTATTACTCCGAAACCACTAATATCTCCTTTTTTTTCGCTAACTACGGATTCGAACCGAGGATAAAGTTTAAGCCTGTTAAAAACCTGCTTAACACTCTTTAGTCTTAAAACGCCGCCCGCTTTACTACTTGTATAAAAAAGATCACTAAGTTAACCCGTAATAAAATAACCGCTACTTAAAACAACTATAAAAAGCAAGCTAATTAACACCACCGCCCCTTTTAACAGTTCTGTGTCGGAGACTACGTATAACTAAACGCTTATACCTTAAAAACCGCCCGACTAATTAAAAAGCTTAATTAAAAAAACTTAAAACCGTACTAAGTGTTTTAGCTTATAAGCACTTACACTTATAAACTAAACCTGCCCGCCTTTATTTAAGTACACCTTGTTTTTTATATATCTCGCTTAAAATACGCCGACCTGTTTAACCCTGTTTTTAATTAAGTTTAACCACTTTTACTACACGTAAAGATCGTTAAAAAAAAGGAATATAAAGTCGAAAAAGTTATAAACTTATTCTTTAAACAACAAAGCCGCGGCCGCGTCCCCCGCTTAAAATATATTATCTAATAAATAAGCTATAATAATCTTACCACCGTCTTTACCAACTACTTAAAAAACGCTTAACAGCTAGTTGTTAACTTCCACCGCTAATACTTTAATAAGCTTAGCCCTTAAAAGGACCCTCGACCTTAACAAAGCTCGGTCCTTAAAAGGGGAATACTATTACAAACCTTTATACTAAAACTTACACTACCTACCCTACCCTACCTTGTCCCCGTATTAAAAGCTGCTAAATACTAATCGGCAGACCGAAACTTAACTAATACGAATACTGCCGTTTAACACCGCTATCGCCGATATTTCCCGCACCTGCTTCTGCCTCTTAAACGTAGCTCTTTAAGCTACGTCTTCGTTTACTGCCTGCCCCCTACCTGCCCCCCCTTGTAAAAGACTAGTATAGCTTGAATATACTGTATCTCGTCCCTACTTACCTGCCTGCCTGCTAGACCGTGACACCTTTACGTTAATTTAAAATATTTATAAAAACTAAGAACCCTTTATATTATATATTAATAATAAAGAAGTTAAGCTAAACGGCGGCTCTCTCTTTAACAGTTTTAAAGACTTTAAAAATATTATATCTGCTATTATAACTTAAAACCTTTTTACTCTTAAAAGAGTAAAACACTTTATCGAGCTTAAAGAAAGTAAAGAACTTTTATTCGGGGCACTTTATCCCTTTAACTTAATGCAACTTGTTATATTATAAAAGTATATTAAAGTTTAACTAAAAAACAAGAGAATTTAATATTCAACTAGCCCCGTTAAAGCTTTTATTTTATTCGTGCTTAAAAAAGACGGTATTCTCCGACTTTATATAAACTATAAAAGACTAAACAAAGTTATAATTAAAAATCGGTATCTTTTACCACTTATTAACGAACTTATAAATCGTCTTAAAGGCGCCTCGTAATACTTAAAACTTAACCTTCGAAAAGCGTACTACCGGCTATATATTAAAAAGTTAAACTAATAGAAGACAGCGTTTTATATACGTTACGGTTATTTTAAGTATTAAGTTATATTATTTAGATTAACTAACGCGTTTACATCTTTTTAAGTATATATCCACCGGGCACTTATAAGCCTCTTAAACATCTGCTATATCGTTTACCTCGACGATATCTTAATCTTCTTTAATAGTAAAGAGGAGTATAAATAACACCTTAAACAGGTGATAAAGAGGCTCCGCGCAGCCGAGCTATATATTAAGCTCTTTAAGTGCGCTTTCTTTTAAAAGAAGATTAACTTTTTAAGCTACGTTATTAGTATAAAAGGTATTAGTATAAACTTAAGCCGGGTCGCTGTAATTAAAAAATAGTTTATGTTAACTTTTTATCGAGAAGTTTAAGTCGTATTCGAATTCGTAAACTTTTACTATTAGTTTATCGTAAAATACTTTAAATTAGTATTGCCTTTTACAAACTTGTTTAAAAGAGGAATTAATAGTAAAAAGTTTAGCTTATTTAACTAAAGTATAAAAAAATAAAAAGCTTTTAATGCTTTAAAGCATATATTTTAAACTACGACCCTTTTACGTTATTAAAACTTTAGCCTTTTTATAAAGGTTAAAACTAACGTATTAAAGTTTACTATTATAAGTATCCTCTTATAATAATATAATAACAAGTAGCACTTTATTACTTATTAGTTTTAAAAGCTTATAATAATAAAAAACCGATAAAGTATTAGTTAATAAGAACTCTTCGCTATTATAAAAGGCTTAAAGTATTAAAAGTATTATTTTACAAGTATACCTAAGCCGTTTATTATCTTTATAAACCACTAAGTTTTAACCGGGATCTTAAAAGCCTTAGCCTGAGATCTTTAAAGTCGACTCGTTAAATAAGTTTATAAACTAGCTATCTTTAACTTTTTTATTAAACACTAACTTAAAAAAACAAACCTTATTAATAGTTTATTTAAAAGACTAAACTATTAAAAAGGGGAGGTAATTTATTAATATACTACCGGCTTTAACTAAAAAGTTAATATTAATTAAGCATCTCTTACTTAATATATAAGCTTAAATTACAGCTATTTACTACGCTTAAACAGAATAAAATATAATATATCAGATTATAAAAAAGGCTAAAAGGTCTTATATAAGTATCGGCGCGGTAAGAGTAATATTAAAACGCGGCCGTAAAAGACTTTAAAAACAAGTAAACAATACCGCTTTAGTAATAAAAGAGGCGCGCCTGGCTTTATATATTCTTGAAGTATTAATATTATTATAGCTAGTCCTCGCCGAAATCTTATAAGAAGAATCTTTGTAAAACCTCGACTTAAGGTAAAAACTATAAAAGATTATCGCTATTACGTAGCCTTCGGATAAAAAAATCGTTAGTATTATAATAAAAGTATAAAACTAAAAAGGTTAATATAAAAGATACACTTTAAAAGAAAACAGAGTGTTATTTTATAAAAGACGCTTTATTATACTCGCTTATATTACGTTATAAAAGGAACTTTTATAAATATATTATAATAATATACACGTTAGCTACGTTAACGTTAATAAAACGTTAAATTTATTAAATTAAAAGTTTTATTAAAAGAACGCCGCTAAAGACGTAAAACGTTACACTTTTAGCTATACAATTTACTAAAAGATTCGAAGACTTTAACATTACTTATATAATAAGCTTAATTCGCTACTTTTATTAAAGCACTTTTTTAAAAAGATTAATATAAACTTTTTTACGCGGCTTCCGCTAGTAATAAGTTTTAATTATAAAAAGTACTTTTTAATTTTAATTATCGTCGACCGATATATTAAAATAACTTTATTTATTTTAATAAAAGCTACTTTCACAGCTGTTAAATTAACTAAAATATTATATAAAAACGTAAAATACCGCTTTAACACTTTAATAAATATTATAAGTAACCGAGACACCCTCTTTACTAGTAAATTTTAAAAGGAGTTTATAAAAGTACGGTAAATATTACGCCGCCTTTTTATAACGTTTTACTTTTAAACAGACAAAGGGATAAAAAGGTTAAACTAAACGATCGCTAAATTCTTACAAGCTTATTTAAATAGTAAACCTCGTTAGTGGTTTTAACTACTTTTTAAGACGGAATTTTCTTATAATAATAACGTGTATTTTATTATAAGAGTCTTTTTATTTATAATATTATACGGCTATAACCCGCGTATAATTAATTATATCGCTTTAAGATAATTATTAAAAGTTTAAAAGGTCCGAGAAAAACTAATTATAATATAAAGAGTACGAAAGAGTATCGTAGATTATTAAGATAAAGCTGTGAAGTTTTAAGTTAAATATTATAATAAAAAGTATTAACTAATATAATATAAAGTTAAGTAGTTTATAAGCTTATTTATTAAAACCTTTTAAAGTAAGTAAAAAAGTCGTGTTTACGTATATTTGTGTTAAAATTAAAGAACAGATTAATAAACTCGCTTATTGCGTAAAACTTTTTATAAAGTATTAACGAATATATAACGTCTTTTTAATATAGTTTTTAAAGTTATAAAATAACCGGGATAAAGAGGGAGATTTTATATTATACCCCGAGTTAAAAGGGGACGATAATAAGTTTAATTTAAAAAACATCGTAAGCTATAAAATAGTGGGAAATAAGACTTTATATTTATATAAATAAGAAAGCTAGCCGGTAGAGTATAACACTTAAAACCCGGAAGAGCACTTATAAAACGCGAAAACTATTATCGCGAGGTATAAAAAAAGTAAAAGATATAAAAAATAAAATAATAAAATAGTTATAAATAATTAATTAATTAAAAAAAATTAATAAAATAAATTTTAAAATATCACTTAAATTAAAAAACGTTAAAAAGTAAAATAAAACTATTTTACTTTTTAAATAAATCGTTTATATTTAAACCTTTAATATAGTTAAAAAACGAGGTATCTTTTTCCTCCTCCCTTTCCGCGTCCTCCTCGTCCTTTATAAGCTTAAACGCACCTTTTAAAGTAAACTTATACGAAAAAGCGCTTTTAAAAAGAAGACTATAACAAAGCCGCTTCGGCGAAAGCGAAGGCGGGGCTAAAGAGCCGCTAGTTAAACCGAGCTAAGCTAAACGAGCTAAGTCTTAATAGCTAAAAGAACGCTTAAAACTCGAGGTAATAAGCTAAATAAAAGACGCCCGATTTATAAAAAGCTTAAAAGTAAAAGTTATACTTTAATAACTCGTTATAATATTAAGACGTAAAATAAACGAGCGTATAAATCCTTTAATAATAAGTAAAAATTCCGACTTATTAAAGTAAACGTCTGTTAAAAAGCTAAAGATATTATTAGCTTTAAAATAACACTCGTTACTACGCTCGATAAAGTCTACTAGGTAGCTAAAAATAATATTACTAGCCCTCGAGCTAAGCCGGCTGTAAAAGCACTATTAACGGTTAACTTAAGCACGGGATTAAAGAACGCGTTAAAGTTAAAAGACTTAAACACGATATTAAAGTTAATTATAAGTTTTATTTTAACAAGAACCTTTAAAGCGCGGCTAAGTAGTCGGCTACGAGGTAATGTATAATTATAAAAAAAGGGTAACGTTATATTTTAACTTTAAATATAAGTAAAAAAAGCGCTTATATTACGCTAAGAATAAAATTATATACTAGTTATAGCTTTAATAATAGTAAAGCTTTTATCGTCGTTTATAATACTATTAAAGATCGTCGGGTTCTTTTAATCTTATATTAAATTAATACACGAAACTTTAAGTTCGATATATATACGAGATATATAAGATAATAAATAGTGTTAAGAAAGCTATACACCTCTAAGTTAAAAGAGAAGAGATCTTTATTAGCTAACTTAAAAAAACTAAGATCCGCTGTTTAACGAAGATTTATAAAAGTTTTTCCCTCGATTTAACACCGTTATAAAAGTTAATTATATAAAAATAAATTAAAGCGAGGAGAAAAACTTATTAAAAGCTCGCTAGTAAAACGAGTATAAAAAGTTATAATTTTAATTTAATAACAGGCCTCTTTTAATAAGCTAGCGAGGCTAGTAGTTGTATTTAAAAAATTAAATAAAGTCTCTTTTATTAAATTACAAAAACTACACACCGCTAATTTTAAAACACTAAGCTTTTTTTAAAAAGAGGCGATATACTCTTATTAATAAACCGCTTTATTACGATTTAATTAGCTGTTAAAATAATAAGCTTCGATAATTTTAAAGATTAATATAACATAGTTTTAAATTTAACTAATAACGTTATAAAAAGGTAGCGGAATTTAAAAAGTTAATTATATTTATAAAAGATAAAAGTACGTGAAAAGCATTTATAATATAATATTAAGTGTTATTCGATTTATAATATAAATAAGTTATACCGCGCTAATTTATAATAATATAACTAAAGTTATAAATATTAAAGTAATAAAAAGCTATATAACTTACGTACAACGCCCGCTCGTTAAAAATCTTATTAAAAAACTAGTTAACGAAGTTTAACTCGAGTTCGACCGTTTATAAACGCCGCAGATAAATATCCGCGTTAAGGTTAATATAAACCTCGTTAACGTCTTTATTGTCGTTTAACATTATAATAGTAGCGGCAGCGGCTACTATAATAGTAAGAATAAGGTTAGTAAGAGCGGCGGTAATAGCCGCGGGACTACGAGAGGCGCTTAAAAACGCAGGGGTGCGGGTTAATCGTGTTTAACGTTAAAGACTTATATTTATATTAAATTAAAAAAAAAGTTATATAAAAAAGAAGAAGAAAAACTTTTATATATAACGATTAGAAAACTTTTTTAAACGATTCGGGACGAATATTTTAAAAAAAAAAGGTCGACTGAGTAATAGTTAAAAACGTAGAAAACTTACGTATATATTATAATATAAAAAAATTTTAAAAAATAAATAAAAAAACACGTTAAAAAAAATATTACGAATTTTATAAAAAACGTTAAAAATAAATATGAAAAACCTTAAAAATATTAAAAACTTTATAAAATATTAAAATAAAAACGTTAAAAATTAACGTTTTTAAAAAAAAAGATAATTTATAAAAAAATATAAGTTAAAAAAAAGTTAAACTTTTAAAAAAAGTCTTTAAAAGATCACTTACTTACGTATAAAAGCTTTAAATAGCCGTATTACTATATACGCTATAAACTTTATAAAAACTCAAAAGCGGACTTTTATTAAAGCTTAACAAGCCTCGACGAGACGTTAAATAAAGCTCTTATTAAAGCCCGACAAGCTTCGACGAGACGTTAAATAGGTTTTAGTTAAAAGCTCGGAGAGACTCGTTGAGGTTTTTACACTTGCGCTTATTAAGGCCCGTTGAACTTAAGCTAGCTGCGATAAAACTACGTAATAGATATAATATCCGGGTAATTGTGATATATTATAAGTAGTTGCCGACCTCTCGTTTAAAAAGGAAGAGAGGCTTGGTAAGTGAAAGCTTTTAAACTACTGAATCTACTACTTAAACTTACTTTTAAGCCTTTTTTGTTTTTTTTCTATACCCTTTTTGCCTTTTATATACTTATATCGTTATAAAGCTTTAACTTTAATAACTTTATTAGCGTGTTAATCGACACCGGCTTGTAAATTAACATTATTTCGTATAAAAAAGCAACTTAATTAAATCTACTATTATAACTAACTACTGCAAAGTCTTTTAAATTCTATTAAATATCGCGACCGTTTACCGTTTAAACTAAGACGACTGTTTTCTTTAAAGGAATTAATATTTTTATTTATCTTTATATTATAAAATCTAAAGCTGTGAGCGAAGATTTTTTTTTAAAACACCCTTTATTATTAACATATAATTACACTTTATATATAATTAGTTAAATAAAGCGCTTTATACTAGTTTAAACTTAAATAATACGTAGCTAATAATGTTATTTAAACACTTAAATATACGTAAAGAATATAAAAAGGCGAAGATTAATTTAAATTAATTAACGACGAGTATTTAAGTTTATTCGCTGTTAACTTCGTTATCTTAGTCCCTCCTTTAAATATAAACGAAGCTATTTTTAACGTCGTTTATATTAAGTATTTACCCTTTTTTTTAAAGTTACTAATAAAAAAAGGAGACCTCTTTATAAAGGTGGTTTTAAAAGAAAGTTTAACTAATCCGTTAAATTAGCTAAATTTAAAAAAAAAGGTGCTTAAAACTAATATACTTTATAAAAGAAAAGATTAGAAAATTAATTTTATAAACATTATATAATTAAACGGGTTAACTTTAAAAAGCAATGTTAATTAAAAAAGACTTAAATAAAATAAAGCGAAGAAAAATCTTTAACCGACGGGATAAAACTTCGAAAAATTTCTTACGCTTAAGTTTAGCTTTAAATAAAGAGGCTATAAATTAACAGAAAACTTAGTAAAAGAAATCTTAAACCGATTAGTATATATCCTGCTGCTTAAAGAGTTAGAAGTGTTAAGGTAGATCTTGTTTAATAAAGAATCTGCTTTAGTTTAGACTTTTAAGTATATAAGTAAACTAGACCTTTTAATAGCGCTATTATAATAAATTAAAATAATGCTTTATAAAGCTTTTTAGTTAAAAAGTATATTTATTTTAAAACTTTTTATAAAAAAAGTTATTAACTTATTAAAATAACAATTATAATATAAGATTATTAAAAAAAGCTATAACTTATATTAAAACTTATAGTTTTTAATAAAAAAGAAAGATAAAAGAGTTTAATTAATTAATAACGCTGTTAAATATAACCGCTTTATTATTTAAAATATATTTGCTCCGCTTATAGTTAAAGAGTTCTCGGAAGAATTTACAATATACTTTGTTTTATCGCTACTTAACCTTTTCTTTAAATATAACTAGATCACTTTAACTATAAAAAGCCGCAACTTTACGACTTTCGTAACGTTTATTAAGCTGTTTTATATATACACTTTACTGTAAAAAAAGACGAACTCAATTATATAGTTTTAACGAATTATAATCCGACTACTTTATAAACTTATACTTAATTATACACTTCTCTTTTTAAATAACATTACGATTAAAAGACTAAAGAGTAAGTATAAAAACGAGGAGGTTCTTTTTAGTATTCGGAAATATATTATAAAGCACTTAATTAACGTTAATAAAGTTCTCGTTAACTGTAAACTTATAAGAGTCACTGTTATAATAGTTAAGTTTTAATAATATTAAACTTTAACCGTCGTTATAAGATATATTTATAAAAGATTCGGTAAAACTTTAAAGAAGTTTAAAGTCGACAAAATCTTATAATAGCTAACACTAATTAGTTTAAAAGAGCTTTATAACTTTTTAAAAATTTTTAACTTTTATAAAACTTAAATCGAGCACCACGCTTAAATAAATATCCCTTTATATAAGCTTTTTAAAAAGAGAGTGAAATAAAATTAAAGCGAGGAATAAAAGCGAGCCTTTTAAAAACTAAAAGAAAAGATCACTTTTACTTTTATACTTATTACGCTCGATTACTCGGAAAGTGTTAAACTAATCGTCTTTTAAATAAATGCTAGCTTAAAAAGATAAAGCGGTGTTTTATTATAAGTTCTTAAAAAGTAATAAAAACTAGTTAAATATAAATTAAAACTTTAAAATTTAAAAGAAACGGCTAATAATACTATTAAAAGAGAATACCGCAGACTCGTCGCTGTTTTTAAAAAAGTTTAAAACTACCTTTATAAAACGCACTTCTTAATAAAAACAAACTTACACGTTTTAACCGATTAATTAAATAAAGCGCTTAATAAAGTCTTTAACGCCTTAATTATAAGATAAGTCACTTAAGTTTATAACTTCGACTTTATTATAAAATATATTTTTAGTTTAAAAAACGTTGTTATAAATAAGCTATTATATAAGCTTACTATTAAAGAAGACTTAGTTAAGAAAATAAACGAGGAAAACTTAAACAACTTTATTAATACGCAGATCTACACTTAAAGCCTCGATAAAAAGTCGACCGATTAAACATTTAACTTAAAACATTAAATTATTTAAGACTTTTTAGTCGACCACTAAGTTTTAAAAAAGATAATACGCTAAAAGCGTAAAAAGCTAATGCGATAAGGAAATTTCTATTTTATTCGTAATAGGAATTTTTAGCGGAAAAACACTAAGACGCCTTAACTGCCTCTTAAGGTGGTTTATAACCTAGAAGTGTAGTATAAACTAATTAAACAAGCTTATAAGACTTTAAGATATAAAAGAATAGAACTGTTATTTTATCTACTTAAAACAAGGTATTAATAACGAGGGATATATAACATTATAGCTTAAGCGGTTGCCTCGTATTTTAGATATATAAAGTAAGATCCTTATTATTACTAAGACCTTGCTGTAGCTTAACCCGCTCCTTTAACCCCTTTTTTTAAAGTTCACTTAAACGTAACGTATTTACTTTAATTAAATAAGCGAGGTTTTATTATTAAAGTATAATATACTTTAATAAAGTACGTCGAGGTAGTGGTAATTAGAAAGGCTAACTTAAAGAACATCCGACACTTCCTTTAAGATTAAATGATTAATTAATATAGTTTTTTAATAGTGGTCGTCGTTAATAAAAGATTAGAATTTAAAAAAAACTTAATTTAAATATACTAAGACTTTAAAATTATTCAAATCGTTACTTCCGCTTATAACTTTATAATAAATAGTTTAGTTAAAAGAGGGCACTTTTTAATTATTAGCGTATTAACGAAGCTTATAAATAAGAATCTTTATCGTTAAACAAACTAGCTTTTAACCGCTCTTTTAGCTAATCGGACAGCGGTTCGACGCTTTTATAAGTATACACTTTTTTACTTAGTTTACAGTAAAAAGGCGGTGCTACTTATCGACATAAACATTTTAACTTAAAGAGTTTTAAATTAAAAGTTTAATATAATAAGTGAGGATCTTTTTATTATATATATTCGAATACTATAACGCATTAAAAAAAACGTTTAAAGAGCCGCTTTAGCTGTTAATAAGTTTTATAAGAAACTAGTTAAAAGGTGGGACAGAGTAAACGAGTATCGTATAAAAGTAACTAATTAAATAATTAAAAAAGGCACACTTGTTTTTATTTAAAATAACTTAAAGGAAATAAATAAGTTTATATCGATAAAGCTTATTTATAAGTAGACAAGGCTGTATTAAGTTTAAAAAGTAAAAGAAAAAAACGTGTACATTTTTAAGACTTTAAACGGGATCACTTTAAATAACACTTTCTTAAGAGAAAGATTAAAGCATTCACACGAGATAAAAAAGGGATCTAAGAACCTTTATTAAATTCGTTAAACGACTTAACCGATTAAACTACTTAAATTATAAATATAAACCTAGAAAATCATTTACGTCCTCGCCGCGAAGTGCTTAAAGTATATATCTTTACTTTAAAGCGTAGCTAGTTAACATTTATTATATTAACATCTTTATTATCCGCCTTTAAAAGACCGCCTTTTTTACGCTTTATAATAAGAGCTTTTTTAAAACGCGACTTAACAGCTTTCGTAAAAACTTTAAAATCGAGAATAACAGATAAAAGGAGGCCTTTAATAATCTCGGAGAGAATATAAAACTCGTCTCCTACTAAGCGCCTCTTAACTTTTTTAACTTTAAATATAAAGCTTTTAAAAAGATTAAAAATAACCGATCGTTTATCTTAAAACTAATCTTTAATAAAAACGTTCTTTAAAAGCTTTTTTCCTCTTTTTTAAGCGGGATAAGCTCAATAAGAGAAGCTTTAAGCTCTACGTTTACAACTTTAATAAAGTCGTTTTTAAGTTTGCTCTTTTTAATAGCTAATAGCTTAATAGTAAGATTAAATCTACGAGCTTTTTTTACAAGTACTTTAGCTTTAAAAGCTAAATAAGCGGGAGTTTTAATAATAACTACTAGTGTAATTAAAGACTAATCGGCTTTTTTAATAAGTTATTTCTTTCCTGTTATTATAAAACGTTTTAGTTTTATTATACTAGCTCGAGGTGTTAAAGCTATAAGCTTCGCTTTTTTATTTAATTAATTAACTACGCGTATCCTTTTTTTTATAATAATAAACAGAAGAGCTGCTTTCTTTCTTATATTAGCGGGTGTAAAAGCGTTTAAAAAGAAGATTAATTAGCAAAAGAGGCTTATAACATAATAACATTTAACCGATTTATCTTACTAATAATAATAACGTCGCCGGAGTTGTTTATAAGCTCGTTATTATCGGTAACGACGGGTGCCGGTGGCTTTATAGCGGGGGTCGCTTAAAAAGTAACGGGGATTTAAGTTAATAACGACTTAATAGTTTAAAAGGAAGGCAGAGGTGTAAAAAGGTTACTTTTTTCTTAAGTATAGCGAATAGAAAGAGTTTATAGTTAGCGGATAGAATATAATAGGTGATCGGTTAATAAAAAGTTAATAGAACGTTAAAGCTGAGAAAAAAGGGAAGTAAAGATAAAAAGAAAGGGGAGGAAGTTAATAAAAATTAATTTAATTATTAATTTAGCTGATCGTGTAATAACTACTTTTTACTTTTTCTTTTTATTTATTTAACTAAATTTTTCTTTTATTTATTTGTTTCTTTTTTATTTTTTCTTTTACTTTCGATGTTTTTCTATTCTTTTCGTTTTTTTTTAATTAGCTGTTATTAAATTATTTTCTTTTATACTAGTAACGGGAAAGGTGTTTTAAACACTTATAAAAGGAACGAAGAAAAGAGAACTATTATATTAAGAAAGCACGATAGTTTATAATAAAAGGCTACACTTTAAAAATAAAAAAAAACTTATAAAAGTTATTAACTTTTAACCGATCTAATAAGTTTTATTTAAGTATCACTTAACTTATCCCCTTTTTAACGTTTACAACTTTTAAACAAACCCTTTTAAAACTTTTTATTTTTCTTTTAATTTTTTACTAATTTATATATTAATTTCTTTCTATTATCTCTTCTCGCTTTATTTATCTTACACCACTATATCTTGTTTATTTAATTCTTTCTCTATCACTACATAAAGTATTATAATCTACCTCTTTCCTCTCGCTATTTAAAATAAGCTTAACCGATCCGACAACGGTTATATTTACTTTAAGCGCTTATAGCAGCCTTTAAAAGAGGTAGTTTAATATTATAACCTAGCCGGACTATATAAGTATATATAACGTTATTTATAATAAATAAAACTTAAGAATGCGTTACTTTTAACTTGTGTATAACGAGTTCGTCGTTTAAAATAAACTAGTATATATTAACTTTAATATTATTAATAACACTTTATTTAAAGGCGGGATAATTATAAAAAACCTTATATAATAATATTATCCTAGCCTGCTTAATCGTTTAATAAACTAAAATGTTTTAACTTTTTATAAGCTTTTTATAAGAATTTACCGGGCTAAGTTATATAATATAGTCTTTTACATCGTAAAAAGGGAAATACTCTTTAATTTATTAGTCGCTACTAGAATTATATATATTTTAACTAAGCTTCCGCTACTAGCTATTATAAAGAGTATAAAGCCGTAACGTAAAGAGACGCTGTAATTATAAATAAAGAAAGCTGTTAAGCGGGTTAAGTTATATCGCTTTTTAATCGACTTTTATTATATAAATTCGCATTATAACTTACTAGTAACTAATTAGTTAAATAAAGTGTTTTACTTTTTTAATAGTTTAAAATCTTATTATATAATAAAAGCCGACGACTATAAAAAATAGTATAATAATAAGCCTTTTAAAATAAAAAAACCGATTAATTAAATCGTTAATCTTACTTATATTAAATAAAAATCTAAGTAAGAGTATAGTGTTTTAGTTTACGAGAATTTATAACTCTTTTTTAAAGAGTTTACTATTTAAAAAAGGGGAGTGTTTATTATTTACCGCGGATCTTTAAATAATAACTCTTCGCTAAAAGGTTTATTTAAGTATTACGTAACGATACTTTAATAATAAAAGTTCGCTTTATATACAGAACTTAAATAAGTTGATAAATCGGCTTACATTTAGCCGGGTGCCCCGACTTATCTTTATAACCTTAACTACTACGTTAAAAATATTTTTCGTAAAACTAATAAGCTTAATATCGACTTTACGAAAAACTACGACTAGTGTTACGTTATACGCGAACTCGGTGTTAAGCCCGTTAACTATTATAAAACTAGTATAATCCGACTTTTTAAGTTAAACTTATAAAAGGCTATTAAGTTATAATAAAAAGAGGTGCGATTCGTTAAAAAGAAGCTGCTTAATCGGTTTAAATACTTAGTAACATTTACTATTAAACTTAAAAGAAGGCCGGACCTTAATAAAAAGCTATATAAACTTAAATAGCTGCTTATATTTAATAACAAAAAATAAACTATAAAGCTTTTATTTATATAAACCGCGTTAATTAAAGCTGTTAACTTACTTTAAAAATCCGTTAAGCTAATAAGCAACGATAAATATAACACCTACTTTAACGCTAAAAAAGCTAGTATAAAACGCGATAACAACGTTAATATACTCGCTAATCTTAATTAAACAATCCCTCGCGTTTTTAAGTTTTAAAATACTAATAGTAGTATAAAAAAAGTGTTAATAGTTAAGGCGATCGATTACTTATAATTAAACACGTATATTTACAAAGTTTAAACCCAGAAATTTAAACCTTAAAACATCGTTAAAAGCGAGCAAGCTTTACCTGCTATTATTAAAAGATTCCTTAAGTAGGAGGTAATAAAGCGCGAACTCTCGAAAGGCGAAGAGACTAGGCTTTTAAATCTTATAAAAGCCCGATCGGTTTTACGTAAATAACAGCGGCTATTATAAAGCGGACGGTTTAAAAAGGATAGTTAAAATAACGACCGGCTTATATAAGCTAAAGCCGCTATTAAAAAAAAGAAAAAAGAATAAAATTATATTTATATAAAATTAATTTACTTAATTAAGCTGTTTTATCTTTTTAAGATTTTTTTTTATTTTATTTTAAAAAAAAAAGAAAAAGAGAAAAGTAAGTGTATATATACTTAGCCCTCTTTTTTTCTCCCTTTTTAATTAAACTAATCGAGTAAAAAAGGAGTAAAAGCTAAGACGAAAATAAAAGTTTTTCCTTTTCTTTTTTAAAAAAGAAGATAAATAAATAAACAAATAAAATAAACAAATAAAAAGATAAGTAAAATAAAGAATTAAAGTTTTACGACCGAGAAATAACAAAGCAATTCCTTTAAAAAACAACAAGCTTAATAAACAAGAGACGCTCTTAACACTAGCTGTGATGCGACGGGTGGGGGCGTGTATTTTGACTGATCAGTTAAAATGCGCGCTTTAAGCCTTCCGCGTTGCGACACGTTTGGTAAGTTGTGTGTTTGTGAGCGTCCGTATAGCCGTTATCTTTATGCGTATTTAATATAAGGCGGATATAATAATCGAAGGCTTAAATATAATTATTAATTTTATCTTCTTTTAACTATTAATAAAAGACAATTTAAACGTTATAAAAGTTTAAAAAGCTTTAATTATATTTTTAACGCGCGTAATAGTGTATAAAGCGGAATTAATAATTCGTTTATTTTAAATCGATATGTTTTTTTTAAATAAAGTTTAAAAATTATTTTTTAAATATATTATCTTTACTCTTTTTTAAAGTCGGTGCTCTCTTTATATACTCGTTAGCGTGTTTAAAAAGCTGCGATAAGCTTAATTTAAGCTTAATAAATTTAAAGTACGTTTAACGCGGAAGGCTAAGTAAAGTTCTTTTCTTATATATCTTTAATCTAGTCCTCGACTTCCGCGGGTATAATATAGTTAACGAGGTTTTTAACGTTATAAATAAAGGCTCGAGTAAAGTCTTTAAAACTAAACGAGGAATTACTTTTAAAAGTATCGGTAAAAGTATAAATGTTTATTATAAAAAGAGTAGTTAACCGAGACTTTTAAGCTTTTTAAAGTTAAAACTATAAGTTTTTTATAGTTATACTTTTTTTAAAAAAGTCGGGTTAAAAACGTAAAAATAACTATTATAAACCGAAATAAAAGCGTATAAATGCTTTTTTTAATAAAAAGGTTTTAAATAATACTTTAAAAAATAAAGTTATTTGAAACAATAAAATAAAAAGTGTTAAAAGTAAAGTTTCTTTTTATAAAAAGATAAAATATATACATAAATAATCCCGTTAAAAGTTTAAAGTTAAAGTTTAATATTAAAATATTTTTTTAAAAAAAAGTATATATAATAATACTTAAGTTTATTTTTTTAATATTATATTATTAGCTTACGTAATTTTAAAATAAAAAAAGTAAAAAAATTTATAATAATATAAATATATAAAAAATAAAAAAAATATAAAAAAAAAATAAAAAAAGCTTAAAAATAAATTTAAATAATAAATTTAATAATTAAAAAGCTTTTACTTATTAAACCTCTCTTTTTTTAAATAAAAAGTTAATAATTACTTATAATATATTATAATTACTTAAATATTATATTTATTATATAATCTTATCGCAGCTAACTAAAGTTTAACAAGCCTTAATAAGCGTAAATATAAAAACCTTAACGAGTCTCTTTAAGCTTTTAGCCGAGACTTATTTAACGTCTCGTCGAGGCTCGTCGGGCTTTAATAAGAGTTTTATTTAGCGTCTCGTCGAGGCTCGTTAGGCTTTAACACGAGTCTGCTTTTAAGCTTTTACGAGGTTTGTGGTGTATATGGTAATGCGGCTATTTAGAGCTTTTGTATGTGGGCAGGTGATTTTTTAAGGATTTTTTTTAAGAGTTTAGCTTTTTTTTCGGTTTACGTTTTTTTATATATTAAAAGTGTTTTTATTAATTATTATATTAAATATAAAGACTATCTTTTTGTAGTTTAACTTAAACTTTTAAAGGTTATTTAATATTTTTTATAAGATTTTTTAAAAGTTAATAGTTAAAGCTTGAGTTGTTTAAAAGGTATTAAAATCACTTAAAAGATTTATTATAAACGTTAAGTTATAAGAAAGCTAGCTTTATATAAGCGTAATATATAAACTTAATAAACTAATAACTACCTCTTTTGTTTTAATAATAAAAAAAGCGTTTATTATAATACTTATAATCGTAACTACTAATAACTAATAAATGTATATAAAAATAACAGCTATACAAGCGCTTATAAACACACAACCCACTAAACGTGTCGTAACACAACAAGCGGGAGCGTGTATTTTAACTAATCGGTCAAAATGCGCGCTCTTAACTTTCCGCATTACAGCTGGTGTTAAGAGCGTCTTTTGTTTGTTAAACTTGTCGTCTTTTAAAGGATTGTCTCTTATTATTAAAAATTCTTCTTATTGATGTTCTGCTTAATAATCCTCCTCTTGCCTCTCTTTTTATCTGTTTGTCTGTCCGCCCCTTTTTTTTAAAAAGGAAAAGGAAAAACTTTTATCTTTCTTTTAGCTTTTGCCTCTTCTTTTTGCTTGATTAGTTTAATTAAAGAGGGAGAAAAGGGGGGGTAAGTATATACACATTTAATATTAAGTAAAATAATATTATTTTATTAAAAGCTTTTATAATTTAACGTTTAATAAAATATCTCTTTTACCTTTAAAATAAAAACTTTTAATTATTTTATAAAAGTCTTTATTAGTAAATATATAAGTAAGAGGTTAAATTTTAAAAATAACTAAGATACTGAAAAGCGAGAGAAGCAAGAGACCGTGACTATTATAAGGTTTTTCACCTCCTCTTTAGCCCTTATCTTAGTGCTAGCCTGTCTTGTTAAAGAGTATTTTCTCTCTCTCTTTTATATCTTAGTTATTTTCTTTAATCTAACCTCTTACTTACGTCTTTACTAACAAAAACCCTTAGAAGGTAATTAAGATCTTTTGTTTTAAAGATAAGAAAGATATCTTATTAGAAGTTAAATTACTAAAGCCTTTAAGAAAACAAGATTGTCTTGCTTAACATTAAACTAACGCTCTACAACAATAGTAAGCTTAAAGGAAGCTACTAGTAAACTGAACTGTAACAAAGAGGATAGATAATAAACGACTGCCGTTCAACGTGCGTATGACTAGTGTCATGGCTTCCGACGTGACGAACCTTCGCGAGGTGCTTCTCGACTTGCGGGAAGTCTCACCTGACGCCTTTCGCGAGTTTTTGGACACGTTGCGTGCCGCTCATAGCCAGATGTATAGTAAATTGATACTGGCTCATTAGTGTTAGATTTTACGAAAATACAAGCGACGTCCATTGTTACGTGTATGTGCGTGCGTGTGCGTGCGCGCGTGTGTGTGTGTGTGTAGTCTGGTCGCAGCTCGCGTCGCTGGATTTTGGATCGATGTGAAAAGTTTAACGGGTTTGGCACAGAATCCAGTCCGTGACAAACTTCCAGCTGGTAGTTTGCATACGTTGGTATCGGTACTATTGGTTCTGCTATGATGTTTCTATTTTGTGATGGTAGATAATAGTGGCGAATCTCAAATATGATTGGAACGACTCCAGATGGAATACCGCGCCGGCAGATCCCGGGAATTGGCGAGTCATCCGGCTTGAGCGGATTCCTCTGGTTGAAAGCTCGAGATCGAGATCTCTCACAAAGACAACAAACGTGCCGCAGTGCCATGATTTTACTTTTAATAAAGTGAATGAATTTATAAACATAATTTTCGCGTTGACTTTGACTGGGTTTAAAACTCCAATCTATGGTCAGAGTGTTGAAGACGGAGGAGGGGGAGGGGGGGTTTGTCATGGTAGAGAGGGACAGGGTGCGTGTAGGGTGTAGGGGAAAAAAGTTTGACATGTGTTGGGCTCCCTCTCTTCCCAGCTCCTCCATGTGTACTTTGTTACTTCGTCTCAAAGCTGCCGTCATCGGCCGCAAAGATGGCCTCTAGGCGTTTGTTGTACTGAGACTGCTCGTCGACTTTCCTTGACACAAATGACGACGCATCGCGGTCCCACAGCAGCGACGTAAGCACACGGCTGCTCTGCCGCCACTCATCCGTACCAATGCGAGCAAACTGGGGTTGAATATGGTCCAGGTAGAGCCCTAGTAGCATGGTGGGCGAGTCAAGAGCCCGGAAATACCAAAATGACTTGGTCTGCCAAGACTGGCGCATCATATCGGCCAGGCCAAGTCTACTGCATAGTGGTGGCCGAGAAAGGCCGAGGGTCTGCTTTTGCTTTTGCGTCTCTTGCTCTGTGTTGGCCAGGTGCAATGACCCGAAGCTCTCCGTCCCCGTCTCTGCCTTGCTCTCTTGCTCCTCGACCGCCGCCACAAACTCAGTATGCATTGCCTGGTACGCCTCGTACTGGAAAGCAATCTCTTCGAGGCTCAGGGAGGTCAGCCAACCCGGAGGCCCCAGCATGGCCGCGGGCCGGGCGCAGGTCCACTCGAGGTCGAGGATGCACGTAACGTGCCAGTCGTCGTTGACAAAGATGTTGCTCGCGTGGAGATCCGTCAGCGTCATGACAAAAGGCCCACAACGGCGCGTGTCCCGGTCGACCATGGCAGGCAGGATGGCCCGCATCGCCGCCAACGCCGCCAGCTGCTCCTCGCCGTCCTCCTGGTTGTGGATTGCGTTGGGCTGCAGCCGCATACGGTTGTCGTGGCCCGCGAGGAGATCCAAAAAATACGGCTCGACTGCGGTATACGTGTCGTTGCGTGCCATATGCGTGGGGATTCCGGCATTCTCGAGCTGACACAGTAGCAGGGTCAGTGGCCTGTTGGTGAGCGAGAGAGTGCCGTGGTTGTCGACCGTCCATGACCCGATACGAGGCATAGGCAGGCGAGCCATGCAGAGCATGATGCGTGAGAGGTCGCAAAATAGATTAGCCCGTCGGCTGATGTCGTGCCGCTGTTCTTCCCACGTAGCTGAGAGCATTTGACCGCGGTCGACGTATTCTAGAACCATGTAGCCAACCTGGGGCAGCTGCACACGATCGTGCGGTATATAGAAACTGGGGCCGGTGCGCCGACACAGCCATGCGATAACCCGGCGAATAGTCCACAATACACGTTGGTGAAATGGCCGATGGGTGCTCAGGGTAAACTAATACATCGGCTTCTCAATAAGAGACTCAAAGAATCGAAAGGCTGCCACCCCCCCCAAATACGAGGCCCTTTTCACAGCGGGGCACACATACCGACTGCTTCCCCGGCAGACCAAATCCAAAAAGCCTAGGTATGGGCACATCAGGACAGTTCTGCACCATCCAAATGTATGTGGCAGCTTCGGTGCGCACTTTCTCGTCAACATTTCCGGGGTGGAACTCATCGCCGACCTTGTACGGAAGCGCAAAGCGGACCATGGCCTGCCGCGGAAGATGGCGCGTCTGAGAGCTCGCACGTATGCGTATGGGAATGCAGGCGTTGAAGCTTCCGTGGTTCCACTCCTTGGTCTCCGCCACGGTCAACTCGGACGGCGGCACGTTGAGGTGTTGAGCTGCGACGTGCTTGATATCCTGGCTGTGATCACATAGAAACCGCCAGAAGTCGTATCGCTTCTGGAAAAATGACAGCTCGTGGACCATGTCGACATCTTCGGCAAGAGCATCCTCAAGGGTGATTCTTCCTCTTAAAAGCGGGAGTGTCTTTGCCATCGTTGGGAATATTTCCAGGGTGGTATGAAACAAGTAGGATTTCAATAGTAAAAGGCGGCAGGCACCATACATAAATAGGATCCGCCAAATATTTGCCAAAGGGTTATACTGTAGTCAGGCACTGTGCAGAGACCCTTCAGTGTCGTTGGAGGGAGAGTGAACGTAAGGGGTGCTGAATGTCGTGATGCTCAATGGAAGTGAGGAATTTTTTGGTGTGGTTTGCGCGGTGGGGCTTTCCCCGTCTCCACAGCAACCCCCACATATGGCTCGTACACGAGATGTTTGCACGTGCCTTCTGCACCGATTGACACTCCATTATGTAATACTGTGAAAGGACCCACTGAACTAACCCGCCTCTTTCGCCTTCTGTTCCGCCTCCTTTCTCTCTGCCTCCCTCTTCTCCTCTCTCTGTCTTTTCAGTTCCTCCCTTCGTTTCTTTGCAGCATATCCCGAATCCGAGAGTTGTTGGGCTGTTTTCTGGTCTGTCAATCCCAACGTGAGATTCTGGGTGTCGGTCCTGTTCTCGCCGTCCATGTGTCTAGTCTTGTATCTTTAGTTTTCATCCAGTTTCTCTGCAGGGTTCTGTAGTTTTCTTCGAGGGTTCGCTTACCAGTCGGTAACTTGCGTTTTCTACTTTCCTGTGGAAGCTGACATCTCCGACTCCCGCTCACGAGAAGCGGGTTGGTGGTCTTATAGGTCTCAGCTTTAGGGTTGAAGTGCCGTCACGGGACGTGGGTGCCTACAGAGTTCTGCGGCCAAGCCCGCGACTGCCCGGCGTATCTTCTTAGCGGTTAACCGTATGCTTTTGTGTGTGTGGCGTATTAAAAAAATTTTGTTGTTCCTCGATAAGTCAACAAAACCTGTCCAGCTATTAGTGCGCTACATATGTTTACCATACAAATCCTTAACATTCCCCTGCAACGCAATTTGGCCTCAATTTTCAAGACCTTTGGCATGGAAGCAGGGCAGCCCCAGGCGGCACAGACTCCTGCGTAGCCTCCAATGCTGTTGGCGGGCTTTACCGGGGGTTACAGCTCCGGGGGGTAACTAGCACTAGCGGCCCACATTGTATACACTGTGAATTGCCACGGCTGACACACACAACCTGCAGCATCGGGGGGGGAGGGGGGGGGGGGGGGGGGTTGGTAAAGTCTTTATTAATTTAACGGTAATAAAGTAGTTTTTAATAAAAGTTTTAAACGAAGTTAAAGTCTTTAAAAGTACAGTTAAAGATCTAAAAACATCGTAATAATTGTAAAACACTTAGTAATCTTCCTTATAATATAAGAGGACTTACGCGTAAACAGCTCCTATAAGACGGCTAGTAGTATATACAAAGTAGGAGAAGCGCTTCGGGAATCGGTTAGTGTTTACAGTTAACTTGTCTTAAAAGGCTTGTTTAAATCGGCAGAGGTTAAAATAGATGCCGTTAAATTTGTTACAGTTAAGTAGTTTTTTAAAGTGGGAAGTTGTAAAAGGTTTAAAAGTAAGCGAAAAATGTAAAGTTATAGTTTAACCTTTTTTAAAGTTAATTAAAAGCTTAAAAAAACAAGGCGGAGAGTAGAGTAAGTACAGTTAAGGCTTAAAGGCGGCGTATATATTTAAGGTTTATATAAGCTATAATTAGCTAGTCGTTTAAAGCTAAAACTAAACAACAGCTTTTTTAAAGCTACTTATATAATAGTTAATGCGAAGTGAGTATTTAATAGTTCTTTTTATTAATAAAAGAGTTAAGAAATAATATAAAAGTATCTTACTTACTGTTTAAAAGCTTCTATTATAAAAGCGGCGAACTTATTAAAATTAACAGTTATAATAAAAAGTTTAAAAATCTAAAATTATTACAGTTAAACAAGCAGGCAAGTAAGTAAAAACAAAATACAATATATTTAAACTAAGCTAGTCTTTTATAAAGAGTATAAGTGAAAGTTAAATAGTAAACAAAGACGTAGCTTAAAGAGCTATAATTAAAAGGCGGATATAGTGAGTGTAAGGGCACCAGCCCCACCCCACCCCCCCCCCCCCCTCTCTCTTTAGTTAAACTAATCGGTTAAAATAGGGTAAAGGCTAAAGAAAAGAAGAAAGTTTTTCCCTTTTCTTTTTAATAAAAAAGAGATATAAATAAACAAACAAAGAGACAGGGGGGGGGGATAAGCAAGTAGAAACAAAAACAAAAAGAAGAATTAACAGTATCGTATTTTATTAAAAAGACGAACAGAAACGACAAGCTTGACAAAACGAGAGCCGCTCCTAACACCAACTGCGACGCGATAGTTGGGAGGTCAAAAGTGCGCTCTTAACTCTTTTTGTTGCGACACGTTTGGTGGGTTGTGTGTTTGTGAGTGTCTGCATAGCCGCTGTCCCTATGCGCACTCAGTAGATGAGGGAAATATTTGCGATAGCGATAATAGGCGGTAGTATTCGCACTAGCGGGGATTAAGGCTATTAAACTCTGTTTAATAGTTGAGGGGTTAGGTAGCGGGTTAGCTAGTAGATTAAGTAGTAAATTAAGTAGTAAGGTAAGTAAAGTAGGTTAAAGTAGGTAAAGTAAGTAAAGTAGGTTTTAATATAATAAATTATAATAGTACTTTTTTTTAAAAAAAAACTAAACTTTAATAAAGTTAAAGTTTATTAAAAGTTAATAACTATTTATTAAGCGTTTTTTAAGTAGTTAATAAAAACAGTAATAAGCTTATCATATTTTATTTAATAAATAATATACTTTAAGTAAAAGACGCGGCTATAACTACGTCGTTTAAAAAAAGAGTCTATTACCTCTTAACTTTATATTCTTTCTTTTTAACAATTTTTATATATAAAGGCAGCGGCTAAATTTAACTAAAGATAAAGTTAAACTAGTTAGCAAATCGTAAATAGAAAATATAAAAGATGAAGTATACTTAAATAAAAGTAAATAGCTTTAATTTATAAGCGTACGTACTTATAAGTTATAATACTTAATATAAGTTTAAGTTCTTTTAGTTTAGCTTTTTAGTTAAGCGGGTAGTTTTTAAAGTTTAAGTATTAAGTTAGATAAAGTTTTTAACTTATAATTAGCGGAGAAGTTAACGGCGGCAGTTAACTTACTTTTTATAGTTAACTTAAGCAGCGGCTATTTCGTTTAAAGTTAATCTAGTAATCTCTTTTATTTAAGTAACGAACTAAGTAGTATTTTAAGACTAAAGAGTATTAAATAAGTTGTTAATAAGTTTAAATGATATTTTAAGTTTAAAGCTATAGTTAACGAAAAAGAGCGAGATATAAGTTGTTTTTAAATAGTAAGCGTTTTTAATAAACTTAGTTAAAAGTAGTTATGTTTCTTAATTATCTTATAAGTATGCGACGTTTATATATAAGTATTGTTTTAAGATAGCGTTAATCCTCTTAGTTTAGCTATTGGTCTTAAAGTAGTAAGTAGTAGATAAAGTGGTTGTAATTTTTAATAAGTAAGTTAAGTTTTATTAAAATTTAATAGCGAATTAAGTTTTTTTATTAAACATAATTATAGTTAGTAAGCTATAAAGCTTTTAAACGTACTTTAAATATAGTTAAGTAGCTTCTTTTATATTATAAGCGGTTTAATAAAAGATTAAGTGTTTTAATAATAACGTTATATAAATACAAGTAGTTAATAAAATTAAATAAAACTTTTAAATAAATAAAAAATAAATAAAAACGTATAAATAATAATATAATTATTTATTTTATTAAAAGTGTTTTATAAGTTTAAAAAACAAAAACTTACTTAATTAATCTACTTTTACTTAATTATAAACTTCCTCTTTAATACTAAATACGTAAATACCAGCCCCCCCCCCTTTACTTTCCTTTACTTCCTCTATCGGTTAAACCGATCAGTTAAAAGCTAAAAAAAGGAACAACTTTTTCCCTTTTCTTTTAAAACTAAAAACAAAAAGTAAAAAGAGGTAAGTAATAAAAAGAGAAAAGAAAGAAAAAAGAGACATAAACAAATAAGTATAAATAAAACAAAATAAAAGGAGAATAAAAAGGAGTTTTACGACGACGAGTAATAAAAACGACCCTTTAAAAGACGATAAGCTTAATAAACGAGAGACGCTTTTAACACCGGCTGTGATGCGACGGGCGGGAGCGCGCATTTTAACCGATCAGTTAAAATACGCGCTCCTAACCTTCTGCGTTGCGACACGTTTAGTAGGTTGTGTGTTTGTGAGCGTTTATATAGCCGCTATCTTTATGCGTATTTAATACTCGTTAAGTTAATATATTTTTATTAACGTAATAAGTTGTACTCGTTTTAAGTTCGTTTTTCTTTTTTTATAAAAATAAAACTTAATTAATAAGCTATTATTACTCGTTTATTTTAAGTCTTACTTTTATTATTAATAAGTATATATAAAGATAACGGTTATATAAGCGCTTATAAACACACAACTTATTAAACGTGTTATAACGTAAAAGAGTTAAAAGCGCACTTTTAACCGATCGGTTAAAAGTGCGCTCTCGACTATCGCGTCGTAGCTAGTGTTAAGAGCGTTTTTCGTTTGTTAAACTTCTCGTTTTTGTTTGTCTTTTTATAAAGTGCGAATATTAAATTTCTGCTTATTGTATTTTTTGTTTTTGTTTATTTGTTTTTTTCTTTTAATCCTCCTTTTTTTATTAAAAAAAAAGAAAAACTATTATCTTTTTTTTAACTTTTGCTTTTTTTTTTAATTGATTAGTCCCTTTTTAAAGGGGGGGACTAGCGGCTTTGCACTTAATACTTATAAGAAGAATAGCTACTTTTAATTAAATTCGTTATAAGCGCTTACCGTTTAAAGACAACTTATATTTTACTCTTTTTCGTTAACTACGGCTTTAAGCTTAAAATGAGATTTACGTTTATTAACGATTTATTTAATACCCTTTAGTTTTAAAATGCTGCCTAGTTTACTACTTTAATAAAAAGGATTATTAAGTTACTTTAAAACGAAATAGCCGCTGTTTAAGTTAATTATAAAAGTAAGTTAACTACTATTATTAACCTCTCCGCTAATTTTAAGTTAAAGACTTTATTTAACTTAATACTTAAACTTTAAAAACTACCCGTTTAATTAAAAAGCTAAACTAAAAGAACTTAAGCTTATACTAAGTGTTACAACTCGTAAATATATACGCTTATAAAATAAAGCTACTTACTTTTATTTAAATATACTTTATTTTTTATATTTTCCGTTTACGATTTACTAACTAATTTAATTTTATCTTTAACTAAATATAACCGCCGCCTTTATATATAAAGATTATTAAAAAGAAGTGTAAAGATAAGTGCGCGCGACCATTATACTACAAAGATACAAAAGATCAGCAGTATTAGCACTTCGTACTAGTACTGTCGCGTAATAACGTATATAAATAACGCGCACCCCACGCAATACCGTTACAACTATCCCCCCTTCTTTTAAACTTCGTCCTCGAAGGGTAAGCACACCGCCTCGGTGTACTACTAGAGAGATACTAATATACACGACTAACCCTTAAGTGTTTATACGGCGGGAAGAACTAAGAAGCTTACGTCGTATACGCACCTTTAAGCGCGACGAAGGTGCGTATTAAGCGGGATCGAATTTAGACCCTCTCGGCGCTACTAGTACACTTACGAAGTGCTAGTACATTTGTAAAGATAAGTGTGCGCGAATTATTATTATGCTATAAAAATGTAAAAGATTAGTAGTATTAGCACTTCGTGTTAGCACTGTCGCGTAATAACGTATATAAATAACGTGCACTTTACGTAATATTGTTATAAGAAGAAATATAAAGTTAAAAAAGTAGTAAACTCTTTTTTTAAATAATATAGTTATAGCTACGTCTTTTACTTAAAGTATATTATTTATTAAGTAAGATATAATAAGCTTATTATTGTTTTTATTAATTATTTAAAAAACGCTTAATAAATAATTATTAACTTTCACCGTTATTAGTTTAATATAAGCTTAACTTTTAATAAAACTTAGTTTTTTTTAAAAAAAAATACTATTATAGTTTATTATATTAAAACTTACTTTACTTACTTTACTTACTCTACCGCTTACTTTACTACTTACTCTACTACTTAGCTTACTACTTAACTTACTACTTAACTTATTATTAAACCTCTTTGCTATTAAACAGGGTTTAGCCGCCTTAATCCCTGCTAGTATAAATACTGCCGTTTATTACTATTATAGCAGATATTTTTTTTTACTTATATTTGTCTTTTAATTATAGCTTTTTAAGTTATGTTTATATTTACTATTTAACTTTTATTTATACTTTTTATAAAAGACTAGTTTAATTTAAATATATTATATTATATTTTTATTTACTTACTTATTTATTTAATTATAATAATAAGTAATATAAAAGTATTTTACTTATTATTTAAAAGTTTTTATTATAAAAATAATAAGTTTATTAAAGTTAATAATAATAATAAAAATTTTAAAATTTTAAAATTTTTTATTAATTATAATAATATAAACACGTAAAAGGCAAAAAGAGTATAAAAGGAAAACAAAAAAGGCTTAAAAGTAAGTTTAAATAATAAGTACGTATAAAGATAGCGGCTATATAAACGCTCACAGACACACAACCCACTAAACGTATCGCAACGCGGAAGGCTAAAAGCGCGCATTTTAACTGATCGGTCAAAATGCGCGCTCCCGCCCGTCGCATCACAGCCGGTGTTAAGAGCGTCTCTTATTTGTTAGACTTGTCGTTTTTTAAAGGAATTGTCTTGCTGTTCGTTGTTGTAAAAAAAAACTTTTATTTTTTGTTTTATTTTGTTTTGTTTGTTTTTAATTGTTTTCTTTTATTTCTTTTTTTCTTTTTATTATTTATATTTTTTTATTTTTTGTTTTTAGTTTTAAAAGAAAAAGGAAAAAGTTATTCCCTTTTTTAGCTTTTAACTAATCGGTTTAACCGATAAAAGAGGTAAAGGAAAGTAAAAAGGGGGGGGGGGGGGGGGGGGCTAGTATTTACGTATTTATTCCTCCTTTTTTCTTTTTTCTTTTTAATAAAAATAGTAAAGACGGGGAATAGCGTAATTAAATAAATTGTTTTTTAAAAAATATATAATTTTATACTTTTTGCTTTTTTTTAACCGCTGTTTTAGCTTTTATACGCTTTTTAGTTTTTTTAAGTTTTTCATCGAACTGTTCGTTATATAATAGTCGGCGCCTCTTACATAAGACTAATTAAGCTTTTATCAGGCTTATTTACTTATTTTTATTTATTTTAATAAGAGTTTACTTTAACGCCTCTTATTTAAAAAAACCTTTAATTATAATAAATAAAGCTTACTCGCCTTTTATAATCGTTTATAATTTAAACTTTTAAGTCTAAACCTTATAAAAGTATATATTAAAAGTTAAGTAGTCGGTCGCTTTAATTATTAACACTCCGTCTTTCCCTTTTTTATTCTACGAGGCGATAATACGTAAGATAAACTAATCGGGACTATTAAGTATATTATCGTCGTTATCTTATATTATACTCGCTCCTTTTACGTTTAAGTAAGTGTTATACTTGTTATTACTTATTAGCTTAATAGCTTTTTAAAATAAGTTAACGGCTTTAATTAACGTGCTCTTTATAAGCGGGAGTTCTATAATCTATTCTTTACTATTAAATATAAGCAGCTATTTAAGTCTATATAGCTTTTTATCGAGGTCCGGCCTTCTTTTAAGTTCCGCAGTAAGTGTTATTAAGTACTTAAATAAATTAAGTAACCTTTTTTTAACGAATCGTTCCTCTTTCCGCTTTATCTTAATAGCTTTCCGTAGTTTTAAACTAGGGAGTTTAATTATACCCGTTTTATAATAGTTAATAAGCTTAATATTAAGTTTTTTTATAACTCGGCGCTAGTCGTAGTTTATTATAAACTTAATATTAAGTTTATTCGCTTTATAGAAAATGTTTTTAACGTAATAGTTAAGCTTATAAAAGTAAGTCGGAGCATTTAATTAAATATAAGCTAATTTGTTAATTTATTTAAGCTTTACTTATAAAGTAAATTTCTATTATTAAAGTATTATCGTATACCGTTTTATTAAACTACTAGTCGTAAAATTATTACTTTAAGGTTTATAACGAATAGTGAACACTCTCTTTTTTTAAATAATAAGCTTTTTAAAAAAGAGCTATAAATTCTCGTAAATTAAAACACTACACTTTTACCCGGATTTTTATTTAACGTAAATAAGATTAACGATTTAACTAATCGGTTTTTTTATTTTAAAAAGCTTATTATTATATTATTCCTTATAATCGTCGGCTTTTATTATATAATAAAAGCTTAAGTTATTAAAAAAATAAAACACCTTATTTAACTAATCGGTCACTAGTAAGTTATAATACGAGCTTACGTAATAAAAGTTAATTAAAAAGCGATATAACTTAATCCGCTTTATAGCTTTCTTTGTCTTTAGTTATAGCGTTTCTTTATATTATAAATTTATACTCTTTATAATAGCTAATAACGGAAGTTTAATTAAAATATATATAATTCTTATAACGACCGATAAACTAAAAAGCATTTTTTTACCCGCGATATAAAAGATTATATTATATAATTTAACTTAATAAGTTTTTATAAAAAAGTTATAAAAAGCCGGGATATCTTTATTTATAAAACGATTAAATAAGCTAAGATAATATTATTATATAAGGTTTTTTATAGTTATTCTACCTTCGAGTAAAGTGTCGTTAGTAATATTAAGGTCGATATATACTGGTTTATTTTAAACGACGGACTCGTTATATACGGGTTAAGGGTAATATATTTTTAAGTTTTATTTATTATAAACAACATCGTATATACTTATATAATCCGGCTAAGTTATAATATTAAACTACCGCTTTTAAAGGCTGTTATAAGCGCTTAAAGTAAATATAATTATTATTAAATCAGTGAAGTTTATTTTAAATAACGAGAAGAGAGGGGTAGATTATATTGCTTTATACGGTGACGTAAAAAGAACTAAATAAATAAGATGTAATAGTGTAAAATAAATAAAGCGAGAAGAGATAATAAAAAGAAATTAGTGTATAAATTAACAAAAATTAAAAGAAAAATAAAAAGTTTTAAAAAGGCTTATTTAAAAGTCGTAAACGTTAAAAAAGAGATAAGTTAAGTAATACTTAAATAAAACTTATTAGATTAGTTAATAGTTAATAACTCTTATAAGTTTTTATTATCTTTAAAGTACAGCTTTTTATCGTAAATCATCGTGCCTTTTTAATATAATAATTCTCCCTTTTTCGGTTTTTTTATAAGTGTTTAAAACGCCTTTTCCGTTATTAGTATAAAAGAAAACATTTTAATAACAACTAATTAAAAAAAAGGAATAAAAAGAATAAAAAGATATCGAAAATAAAAGAAAAAATAAAAAAGAAATAAATAAACAAAGGAAAATTTAATTAAATAAATAAAAACAAAAGGCAGCGAGTAATTATTACCCGATTAGCTAAACTAACAATTAAGTTAATCACTTATTAACTTTCTCTTCCTCTTTTTTAATCTTAACCTCCCTTTTCTCTTAACTCTAATCTCTTATTAACTCCTCTTTAATTAATTAATTACTATTACTCCACCGACTAACTTTAAACTCTTTATTTATACTATACTTAAAAGAAAGGTAATATTCTCGTCTGCTTATTTTCACCCTTAAGTCGTTAAATTAATACTAACTTAAAACCACGTCGTCTTTTAAACGACACCTGCTTTTAAACTACCCGTCTTTATTATTGCCGACGATAATAAGCCCGCCGACAGCTTTAATAATACTAGCGACAATAATAAAACAAATCGGGCAGACGCTATTACGTCGACCTTTAAGCTCGCTTTTACTAATAAGTCCTCTTTTTAAGCGATTCGGTATTTATTATATTAGTAAAAAGACGGCCCCGGCTAAACAGCTAGCTAAACGGGTAAAGTTAACTATTATATCCTTTCGGCCTATTATAATAAAACCGCGTCGCTTTATAACAGTAATAAAAAAGAAGTAACTTGTTAAAAAAACCGATTAATCCTCTCTTATACTTATAACTGTTATTAAAGTTCCCGCTCGTTTAGCTTTTAAAACTAAAGTTTTTATTAAAAGAGCTTGTAGGTTTAAAGATAAGTCGTTTACTTTTAACCTAGTTATTAAGCCGTTAATAGCTAAAAAAGGTAACTTTAAGAAAATGTTTATTAATCTTAAAGACGCGGAGCTTAAAGCTTCTTTTGTTAAGCTTATCGTTTTTAAGAAAAGGAAAAAAACGCTTTTAAAGAGCGGTCTTATTAAAGCGCTACTTTAAGATAATAAATTAGTTATTTTAAATCTTTTTAAAGGTTTTATAACTAAAGTTAATAAAGTTAAAAAGCGCTCGGTAAAAAATAAGTTTTACGTCCTTTTTAAAATTATCGAGGGCCTTTTATTATCCGTCGTGTTTAATTTTAAAGTCTTTACGAAAACTATTAAGTCGCGCTTTAAAAAAGCTTTAATTATAAAGTGTAAAAAAAGCGGTCCTCCTTTTATTTTTATTAAGCTATTACTTAAATAAAGCATTGTCTTTTAATTAATCTTTAATCCTCTTTTTATTTATTTTATCTTTTACACCGAGAAATATCGTTATACTTTAAACCTGATTTCTATTTATAAAATTATCGCTCCCACCTTTACCACGCTATATAAAGCATAAATCCTTTTAAAAAAAAGAAAAGATTTTTCTTATTTACTTTTTTAACTCGAAACTAACATTAAAATAAAAAAGTTCTTTAACTAAATACTACGCGTATAAGAACCACGCTTAATATTCGTTAAAGCGTTTAATAAAGGTCTTTTAAAATCTATTTTTACTTAATTAGTCGGAGTTTTAAAACGATAAGTAGGTTTAGTGATTTAAGTTTTTAAAGTAGAAAACCCTGTTTTTTACGAGCGATACGTTATATAATTCCGGTCCACTTTTATTATTAAAGACGCTAGGTTCGTTAATATCTTTACTCCGTTCTTTAAATACGTGTTTTTACTTAAGTACTTTAACGTATATAGTAATTGTTTATAATACGTTGATGTTAAAGCTTACTTTTATAACTTAAAGTTCTAGTAACCAGCTATTTAAGCTATAGTTAAGCTTTAAAAAGATAGTTTTTTAACCGATTAAGTGTAGTTAAATAATATATTTATTATAGATATTATTTTAAGTAAAGTTTATATAAACTTCGATTAAAATAAAGCTGAAATTACTGTTATATAAGCAGTTATTTAAGATAAAATACGCGGGAACGTTAATAAAATCCCTTTTATATTTAAAGAATATAAAATAAAAGCCCCTTTTATTAAATAAAAAGAGTTAAATAATTAAAAGAACGTTATAAGTAATAAGTTAATTAAATATATATAAGGCGTAAAGTTTAAAAAAGCTAATTAGTTAAATAAAACCTAATTTAATAAATTCTTTAATTTAAACCCGCTTCTTATAAAGTCAACGCTCGTTATTACACCTACTCGCCCTTAACCTCTTTAAAAGCCTTTAACTAATTAGCTATAATAGACTTAACCGAATACCGAGTCTCTTATAAGTCTTTTTATATTATAAGCGCGTCGTAAAGGTTAACCCTTTACTATAGTGGGAAAACGTATTAGTAAACTAATTAAGCGAAATAGCGCTCTTAAGAAGCGTTTAATAATCCCATTAATAACGAAGAAAGTGGTTAAAATCCGTTAAGTGAAGCGTGATAAGAAGGAATAAGAGGTAAAGTATAAGGTGGATAATAAAGATGCTGATGCGATAAATGTTAATTAACTATGCTTTAATATAAAGATATACACTTTAAGCACTTCGCGACGAGGTTATAAATAGTTTTTTAAGTTTAGGTTTATAATTCGAGTAGTTTAATCGGTTAAGTTATTTAATAAATTTAATAAAAGTTTTTAAATCTCTTTTTCGTCTTATATAAATATTTTAATCCTTCTTTTAAAGAAAGTGTTATTTAAAGTAATCCTGTTTAAAGTTTTAAGAATATATACATTCTTTTTTTTACCTTTTAAATTTAATATAACTTTATTTATTTATAAATAAGCTTTATTAATATAAATTTATTTATCTCTTTTAAATTGTTTTAAATAAAGATAAATATACCTTTTTTAATTACTTAATCGGTTACTTTTATATAATACTCGTTTACTTTATCCCGCTTTTTAACTAACTTCTTATAAAACTTATTAACAGCCGAGGCAGCTTTATAAACATCTTTTTTAATACGTTATAGTATTTAAACGCGTATAATAAAGAGATCTTTACTTGTTATATTAAATTCCTAGTTTAAAACTCTTTAAGTTAAAATGTCCGTGTTAATAAATAACACCGCCTCTTTTCCGTAAACTAAATAAAAAGGTGTGTGCTTATAAGAGCGTCGTACCGCTGTCTAATTAGTTAAAAAAGCGGTTAAAAGCTAGTTTATTTAACGATAAAGATTTTTGTTTATAAGCTTCGTTAATACGTTAATAATTAAAAAGTGCTTTTTTTTAATTAAGTTATTTATTATAAAGTTGTAAGTAGAAGTGACGATACGAATAATCTTAAAGTCTTAATATATTTAAATTAAGTCCTTTTTAAATTCTAATCTTTTATTAACGACGACTATTATTAAAAGACTATATTAACTAATTACTCGATTTTAAAAGAAATGTTAAATGTTTTTTAAGTTAGCTTTTTCAATTACTATTACCTCGACGTACTTTATTAATACGCACTATGCTTTAATAATAAAACCTCGTTTACTTAATCGGGGTAAATGCGTTACGTTTAAGTGAACTTTAAAGAAGGGGGTTAAAAGAGCGGGTTAAGCTATAATAAAGTTTTAATAACGGTAGGGATCCTACTTTATATATTTAAAACACAAGGTAACCGCTTAAGTTATAATATTATATATCCCTCGCTACTAATACCTTGTTTTAAATAAATAAAATAACGGTTTTACTCTTTTATATTTAAAAGTCTTATAAGCTTATCTAATTAGTTTATACTACGCTTTTAAGTTATAAACCACCTTAAGAGGTAGTTAAAGCGTTTTAGTGTTCTTTCGCTAAAGAATCTTATTATAAATAAAATAGAAATTTCCTTATCGTATTAGCTTTTTACGCTTTTAACGTGTTATCCCTTTTAAAACCTAATAGTTAATTAAGAAGTTTTAAATAACTTAATATTTTAAGTCGAGTGTTTAATCGGTCGACTTTTTATTAAGGCTTTAAGTGTAGATTTGCGTATTAATAAAGTCGTTTAAGTCCTTTTTATTTATTTTCTTAACTAAGTTTTCTTTAGTAATAGGCTTATATAACAACTTATTTGTAATAACGTTCTTCGAACTAAGAATATACTTTATAATAAAGTCGAAGTTATAAACTTAAGTAACTTATTTTATAATTAAAACGTTAAAGACCTTATTAAACGCCCCGTTTAACTAATCGGTTAAAACGTACGAGTCCGTCTTTATTAAAAAGTGCGTTTTATAAAAGTAGTTTTAAACTTTTTTAAAAACGGCGACTAGTCTACGGCACTCCCTTTTAATAATATTATTAACCGCTTCTTTTAAATTTTAAAGTTTTAATTCGTATTTAGCTAGTTTTCGTTACCTTTTAAAAACTTATAATAAAACACCGCTTTATCTTTTTAAGTTAACATCCACTTAAAAGACGATTAGTTTAACACTTTTTAAGTAGTCGAGTGTAATAAGTATAAGAGTAGAGGTGATTTTTTCTTTTAATCTTTAAAAAGCTCGCTCTTGTTCCTCGTTTTAATTCTATTTCACTCCCTTTTTAAAAAGCTTATATAAAAAGACACTTATTTAAGCACGGTGCTCGATTTAAGCTTTATAAAAGTTAAAGATTTTTAAAAAGCTATAAAGCTCTTTAAAACTAATCGGTGTTAGCTATTATAAGATTTTATCGATTTTAAACTTTTTTAAAGTTTTATTAAATCTTTTATAAATATATTTTATAACGATAGTTAAAGTTTAATATTATTAAAACTTAACTATTATAACGGTAACTTTTATAAGTTTATAATTAACGAGAACTTTATTAACGTTAATTAAATGCTTTATAATATATTTCCGAATATTAAAAAGAACCTCCTCGTCTTTGTACTTACTCTTTAGTCCTTTAATCGTAATATTATTTAAAAAGAAAAGTGTATAATTAAGTATAAGTTTATAAAGTAGTCGGACTATAATCCGTTAAAACTATATAATAGAGTTCGTCCCTCTTTACGGTAAAATGTATATACAGAACAGCTTGATAAGCGTCGCGAAAGTCGTAAGGTCGCGGCTTTTTATAATTAAAGTGATTTAGTTATATCTAGAGAAAAGGTTAAGTAGTAATAAAATAAAGTATATCGTAAATTCTTTTAAGAACTGTTTAATTATAAGCGGAGTAAATACATCTTAAATAATAAAGTGGTTATACTTAACGGCGTTATTAATTAATTAAACTTTTTTATTTTTTTTTATTAAAAATTATAAGTTTTAATATAAGCTATAGTTTTTTTTAATAGTTTTACGTTATAGTCGTTATTTTAATAAGTTAATAACTTTTTTTATAAGAGGTTTCGGGATAAGTATACTTTTTAACTAAAAAGCTTTATAAAGCACTGTTTTAATCTATTACGGTGGCGTTATTAAAAGGTTTAGTTTACTTATATACTTAAAGGTTTAAGCTAAAGTAGATTCTTTATTAAATAAAATCTGCTTTAGCACTTTTAACTCTTTAAATAATAAGATATATGTTAATCGGTTTAAGATTTTTTTTATTAAATGTTTTATTAATTTATAGCCTTTTTACTTAAAGCTAAACTTAAGCGTAAAAAATTTTTTAAAGTTTTATCTTATCGGCTAAAGATTTTTCTTCGCTTTATTTTATTTAAGTTTTTTTTTAATTAACACTGCTTTTTAAAGTTAACCCGTCCGACTATATAATGTTTATAAAATTAATTTTTTAATCTTTCTTTTTATAAAGTGTGTTAGTTTTAAACACCTTTTTTTTTAAATTTAATTAATTTAATAAATTAGTTAAACTCTTTTTTAAAACTACCTTTATAAAGAGGTCTCTTTCTTCTATTAGTAACTTTACAAAAAAGGGTAAATGTTTAATATAAACAACGTTAAAAATAACTTTGTTTATATTTAAAAAAAGGACTA
Organism: Raffaelea albimanens; assembly: GCA_002778245.1. Taxonomy (NCBI): domain Eukaryota; kingdom Fungi; phylum Ascomycota; class Sordariomycetes; order Ophiostomatales; family Ophiostomataceae; genus Raffaelea; species Raffaelea albimanens. The sequence goes on along the minus strand of PCDJ01000006.1, from coordinate 745,250 downwards.
AAATAGCGAAGTTAACAGCGAGTAAATTTAAATACTCGTCGCTAATTAATTTAAATTAACCTTCGCCTCTTTATATTCCTTACGTATATCTAAGTGCTTAAATAACACCACTAGCCGTGTATTATTTAAGTTTAAACTAATATAAAGCGCTTTACTTAACTAATTATATATAAAGTGTAATTATATGTTAATAATAAAAGGTGTTTTAAAAAGAAGATCTTCGCTCGCAGCTTTATACTTTATAATATAAAAGTGAATAAAAATGTTAATTTTATTAAAAAAAAACAGTCGTCTTAGTTTAAGCGGTAAACGGTTGCGATGTTTAATAAAATCCGAAAGACTTCGCGGTGGTTAATTATAATAGCAGATTTAATTAAATTACTTTTTTATACGAAATAGTGTTAATTTGCGAGTTAGCGTTAATTAACGCGTTAATAAGGTCGCTGGAGTTTAAGCTTTTATACACTTTAACGTTTATATAAAAAAGCTTAGTTATCTTTATAAAGTTAAAGGTAATTATAATAGTTCGCAGTTATTAAAGATCCTCATTTTACGTTAATAAATTAGTTAAATTAACGTAAATAACTAATCCGTCCTTTTATATTTTAATAACTTATAAACTAAAAATAAAAAGGTTTATATAAAGGTTGTTTATTAAAAGTAAAGGTTTTTTATTTATATAAATAATCCGTTACTTTAAGTTAAGTAATTTTTATATATTAAAAGTTATAGTTTAAATAAATATTAAGCTTAAAATAAGCAGTTATTAAAGCGTAACTTTTACTTATATATTAAAAATCGTAGTGAGGACTTGCTTATTAAGTGCTATAATAGTTAATTCCGCTATAATCGCGTTTCTTTTTTAATTTAACTAATCGGTCACCGTGTTTAACGACTCGCTCTTTAAGCTTATTATATAAGCTACTTTATTATTATCGACTATTATTACGTAAAAGCGAGAGTTATTATCAACTTAACGACGCTTTTTTAAAAGTACGTATATCGAGAATTTATTTTAATTTATATTTAATAAATCCGTTATAAAAAGCTTATACACTATAATTATATTATTATTTTAAAAAATTCGCTGTATATTAGTTTTAAAGCCGGTGTTAAGCAGTTTAGCAGTTAACTTAATCGGTTTAAGCTGTTTTAAAAGGCTAAGGTACTATATCTTTATATCGACTTTAATCTTAATCTCTTGTATAATATATATCTCGTAAACGCCTAGTAAGTTAATATACCTCTTTAAGTATAAGTATAAGAGGTTTATGATTTTTTCGACCGGCTAAAATTATTTAACTAAGACACCGAGAAGTGTAAACTTTTTAATCGTTTTAAAGTAAAACTTTTGATCGTTAACGTCGTAATATATTAAGCTTGTGTTAAAGTCCCGCTTAGTTAATAAGTAGTCTCGGGCTATATAGTCGAGATAGTTATAATAAAAGCATTTATAATTCTGTTTAAGCTGATTAAAGTATTATTAAGTGAAAAATGTAAATTCCTTTATAAAGTCCTCTTTTATATTATTTATTTAAAAAGTTTTTGTGTTAAGCGCCGCTTTCGTTAAAGGCTTTTTAAAAGGATTTTAATCGACGGCCGCGTTCGCTTTGTTTTTTAATAATATCGCTTAAAGCTAGCTTATTATAATTAATTACTAGTTTAAAAAAAGCTTTAATATAACCTTAATAATATTATTTATAGCGTTATTATCGGTATATATTATTAAAACTATTATTTAACTAATTAAGTTAAATTAAATAATAGTGTTAACAGGTAATATTATCTTAAAGTAAGCCCGGCTTATTAAGTTCGATAAAAGCGTCGTTAAAAGCGTTTTAAAGCGATAAGGGCGAAAGTCTTTATAAGGTAAATGTCGGTTATAAGAGGTAGTGTTTTAGCCTCGCGAAAAATACTCGATGTTTTAAAAGTAGGTTTAAACGCTATCGAAAAGCTCTTTAAAAGTTATCGTATATATTTAAAGGTAGCTTTTATTAAATCGAGCGCCGAGTTCGAGTTTAATCTCGTTAAATAATACGTCGTATAAAGATAACGATTAATTAAACACACTTATATTAATACCCGCTTTTAAAACGTACTTATAAAGCTTTTATAACTTTATTAATAAAGCGTTTAAATTATTATTATATAACTAGTTAAATTAAATAATTATCCGCGATCGAAAAGTAATAATTTACTTTTAATCCTCGCCGTTATAAAGTTAAAACATTAACTCTTTTAACGCTTTAAACTATAAACTATAAAAAGACGTAAGCCGAAAAAAAAGCTAAACTTTTAAAAAAAGTCTTTAAAAGATCACCTACTTACGTATAAAAGCTTTAAATAGCTGTATTATTATATACACTACAAACCTCGTAAAGGCTTAAAGGCGGACTCTTATTAAAGCCCGACGAGCTTCGACGAGACGCTAAATAAGGCTTTTATTAAAGCCCGACAAGCTTTAACGAGACGCTAAATAAGTCTCGGTTAAAAGCTTAAAGAGACTCGTTAAGGTTTTTACACTTGCGCTTATTAAGGCTTGTTAAACTTAAGTTAGCTGCGATAAGATTATATAATAAATATAATATTTAAGTAACTGTGATATATTATAAGTAGTTGTTAACTTTTTATTTAAAAAGGGAGAGAGGCTTAGTAAATAAAAGCTTTTTAATTATTAAATTTATTATTTAAACTTATTTTTAAGTTTTTTTTGTTTTTTTTTTATACTTTTTTTACTTTTTACGTGTTTATATTATTATAAATTTTTTCACTTTTTTTTTATTTTAAAATTATATAAATTAATAATATAATATTTAAAAGATAAACTTAAGTATTATTATATATACCACCTCCTCTCGAAGATATTTTAATATTAAATTTTAACTTTAAACTTTTAATAAAACTATTTATATATATATTTTATTTTTTTATAAAAAAAAGCTTTACTTTTAACACTTTTTATCTCGTTGTTTTAAACAACCTTATCTTTTAAAGTATTATTTAAAACTTTTTTATTAAAGAAAACACTTATACGCTTTTATCTTAACTTATAATAGCCACTTTTACGTCTTTAACTTAACCTCTTTAAAAAAACATAACCGCGGAAGACTTATAATTTTAACTTTAAAAAGCTTAAAAGTCTTAGCTAACCGCCCTCTCTACGGTAAACATTTATACCCTCGCCGATACCTTTAAAAGCAATTCCTCGTTTAGTTTTAAAAACTCTTCCCGAGCCTTTATTTATAACGTTAAAAACCTCGCCGATTATACCGCACCTGCGGAAGTTAAAGACTAGATTAAAGGTATATAAGAAGGGAACTTTACTTAGCCGTCCGCGTCGGACGTGCTTTAAATCTATTAAGCTTAAACTAAGCTCGTTATAGCCTTTTAAACACGCTAGCGAGTATATAAAAAGAGCACCGACTTTAAAAGAGAATAAAAATAACACACTTAAAAGTAATTCTTAAACTTTATTCAGAAAAAGTATTAAGTGCGTAAGTACCAGCCCCCCCCCCCCCCCCCCCTCTGCTCTCTTTCGCCTTTTATATCGGATTAGACCGATCAGTCAAAAGCTACGGAGAGGAACAACTTTTTCCCTTTTCTTTTAAAACTAAAAACAAAGGGTGAAAAGATATAAACAACAAGGTGAGAAAAAGAGAGGAGAGAGGAAAAAACAAATAATAAAGGACAAGTAAAACAGAATAGAACAGAGAATTAAAGTTTTACGACTAAAAAAATAATAAAGTAATTCTTTTAAAAACGATAAGCTTAATAAATAAAAGACGCTTTTAACACTAGTTATAATACGACGGGCGGGAGTGTGTATTTTAACCGATTAGTTAAAATGCGCGCTTTAAGCTTTTTGCGTTACGACACGTTTAATGGGTTATATATTTATAAGTGTTTATATAGCTGTTATCTTTATACGTATTTACTAGTAATAAGAGTGGGACTTGAAATAAACGGGTAAGTAACTGCTCGTTAATCGGGTTTTACTCTTATAAAAAGAGAAAAAAGCGAACTTAATACGAGCACGACTTATTATATTAATAAAGATATATCGACTTAACAAGCACCGAAGAGGAAGTTTATAATCGAGTGAGAATAAGTTAATTAAGTAAGTTTTTTGTTTTTTAAACTTATAAAACGCTTTTAACGGGATAAGTATTTATATTATTACTTACGCTTTCTTTTTTATTTGTTTTTCGTTTATTTAATTTTTTTATTTAAAATTCTTATTAACCACCCGTATTTATATAGCGTTATTATTTAATATTTATTTTATTTAATTTTATAAATTTTCTTATATTATAAAGATATAAAAAGTTAACTATTATATTAAACAGTTAATCGTATAATGTTATAGTTAATAGCTTTAAATAAAGGCTAATTATATAAAAACAATAAACGGCTTAACGAATAAAAGGTAATTAAAAAAAGTCCTAGTTTAACACTCGTTTTAAACAAAGAGCTCGAAGCAAAGCCTTTAAAAGCGGCCCGTGTAAAAACTTAAAGCTAGTGCTAGTAAAACAATAAACTCTCTTATCGGATGCTTTAAGAAGTTTATTCTTTAAAACTATATAAACGTAAGCTGAAAAAAGAGGTACTAAAACCGCTTTAACGAAGGTTACTTATAATAAACGTGGATAAAAGCGAGCGCTTTTTACTTAAAGGCGAAGACTAAACGCTGATTCAGCTGCTTTAATTAGTTAAAGAAGAGGATTTAGCCGGCTAAAGGTGAAAATCGGCGTATAAACTTTATATACACTACCGATAACAGCTTTTTATTATTATTAAAGAGAAAAACTTAATTTTTAGTTAAGACGGGAAGTAAAATAAATAAAAGATACGATAAGTTAAGTAGAAGAGAGTTTCCACTTAAGGTTATCGATCTTTAAGCTTTAAGAGGGGGCTGATATAAAAACGGCCCGGTAAAGACGGGGCGAGAGTGCTATTTATACCGATCAGGTAAAGTTACTAAAGCTGTTAGCGGGCTTTATAGTTTGTTATTTGTAAATTATATTTATTTTATAAAAGGAATCTCGGATATCGGTTTAAAAAGGATTAAAACGGATAAAAACTAAACGCTTACGAAAAGGTGTTAAAAGCTTATAAAGATTTACTATTATAAAGATAAAAACGGTGTGATTAACGAAAAGGAGTTAAAGCCGAATATAACGGCAACTTTTTAACTTTCTTTTAATTAAGTATTTAACTTTCCTTTTTTTATATATTTCTTTTATATTACGCTCTTTTTATTTTCTTTTATTATAACCCTTTTAAACACTATTATTGTTTTTCTTTTTATTTTTTTCTTTTTATAAAACACGGATAACTGATCGTGTAATATTATAATAATATAATTCAACCTTTTACTATAAACGACGAGTTAACTTAAAGTATTAATTACAAATCCCTCTTTTTAATATAAGTAAGAATACTTTAGCTTTATTTTTTAATAACACGGAATTTACCGTTTAAGCCCCGATAAGATTATATAAGATACGTATACTTATACCCGGCTCGGCTAAAACTATTAAGTTTAAAAGAACTAATATCTCGCGATTTATATAATAATACAAAGCCTTTTATAATAAAGCTAGTTTGTTTAATCGGAAAAGAGTTAAGCCCTTTATAATATACTACGCAGAGCCTTTATAAAACATTATTAAGACTTTTATTACTTTAGCTTTAATACGCTTAAAAAGTTTGTAGTTTAAAGCGTTAAAAGAGTTAATACTTTAACTTTATAACAGCGAGGATTAAAAGTAAATTACTACTCCTCGATTATAAATAGTTGTTTAATTTAACCGGTTATATAATAATAACTTGAACGCTTTATTAATAAAATTATAAGAGTTTTATAAACACGTTTTAAAAGCGGGCATCGATATAAGTGTGTTTAATTAATCGTTATCTTTATACGACGTATTACTTAACGAGGTTAAACTCGGACTCGGCGCTCGACTTAATAAGAGCTACTTTTAAATATATACGATAACTTTTAAAAAGCTTTTTAATAATGTTTAAACTTACCTTTAAAATATCAAGTACGTTTCGCGAGGCTAAAACACTGCCCTTTATAACCGACACCTGCTTTACAAAGACTTTCGCCTTTATCGCTTTAAAACGCTTTTAACGACGCTTTTATCGAATTTAATAAACTAAACTTACTTTAAGATAATACTGCCCGCCGACACTGTTATTTAATTTAACTTAATCGGTTAAGCGGTAGTTTTAACAGTGCACACCGACGATAACACTGTGGATAATATTATTAAAGTTATATTAAAGCTTTCTTTAAACTAGTAACTAATTATAATAAGTTAACTTTAAGTAATATTATTAAAGAATAAAGTGAACGTAGCTGTCGATTAAAATCCTTTTAAAAAACCCGCGGTAAAGATAACGCTTAATATAAAGACTTTTTAAATAAATAATATAAAAAAGGACTTTATAAAAGAGTTTATATCTTTCACTTAGTAATATTTTAATTAGCTTAAACGGAACTATAAATACTTTTATTATAACTATTTTAATTATATAACTTAAGACTACTTATTAGTTAAACAAGACTTTAACGTAAGCTTAATACATTACGACGTTAGCGATTAAAAGTTTTACTTTAAAACGATTAAAAAGTTTACACTTCCCAGTGTTTTAATTAAATAATTCTAGCCGGTCGGTAAAATTATAAACCTTTTACACTTATACTTAAAAAAGTATATTAATTTACTAAGCGCCTGCGAGATATATATTATACAAGAGAGTAAAATTAAAGTTAATATAAAAATATAATATTTTAGCTTTTTAAAATAGCTTAAACCGATTAAGTTAACTATTAAACTACTTAACACCGGCCTTAAAACTAACGTACAGCGAATTTTTTAAAACGACGATATAATTATAGCGTATAAGCTTTTTATAACAGATCTATTAAATATAAATCGAAATAAGTTCTCGATATATATACTTTTAGAAAAGCGTCGCCGAGTCGATAATAACTCTCGCCTTTACGTAATAATAGTCGACAACGATAAGCTAACTTATACGGTAAGCTTAAAGAGCGAGTTGTTAAGCACGGTGACCGATTAGTTAAGTTAAAAAAGAAACGCGACTACGGCGGAACTAGTTATCGTAGTATTTAGTAAATAAGTCCTTTTTACAGCTTTTAATATATAAGTAAAAGTTACGCTTTAACAACTGTTTATTTTAAGCTTTATATTCGCTCGAGCTATAACTTTTAATATATAAAAGCTGTTTAATTTAAAGTAATAAACTATTTATATAAATAAAAAAACCTCGCTTTTAATAAACGACTTTTATATAAACTTTTTTATCTTTAACTTATAAGTTATTAAAATATAAAAGGACGGATTAATCATTTACGTTAATTTAACTAACTTATTAACGTAAAACGAGGATTTTTAACAACTACGAACTATTATAATTACCTTTAACTTTATAAAAATAGCTATACTCCTTTATATAAATATTAAAATACACGAAAGCTTTAACTTTAACGACTTTATCAGCGCGCTAATCGACATTAACTCGAAAATTAACACTATTTCGTATAAGAAAGTAACTTAATTAAATCTACTATTATAATTAACTACCGCGAAGTCTTTTAAATTCTATTAAACATCGCGACCGTTTACCGTTTAAATTAAAACGACTGTTTTCTTTAGCGGAATTAACATCCCCGTTCACTTTTATATTATAAAGTATAAAGCTACGAGCGAAGATCTTCTTTTTAAAACACCTTTTATTATTAACATATAATTATATTTTATATATAATTAGTTAAGTAAAGCGCTTTATATTAATTTAAACTTAAATAATACGCGGTTAATAATATTATTTAAGCACTTAAACGTATATAAAGAATATAAAAAAGCGAAAGTTAATTTAAATTAATTAACAACGAGTATTTAAGTTTACTCGCCGTTAACTTCGCTATCTTAATCCCTCTTTTAAACACAAATAAAGCTATTTTTAACGTCGTTTATATTAAATATTTACCCTCTCTTTTAAAGTTATTAATAAAAAAAGGAGACTTTTTTATAAAAGTGGTTTTAAAAGAGAGTTTAACTAATCTGTTAAATTAGTTAAATTTAAAGAAGAAAGTGCTTAAAACTAACACACTTTATAAAAAGAAAAATTAAAAAATTAATCCCGTAAACATTATATAATTAAATAAGTTAACTTTAAAAAGCAGTGTTAATTAAAAACGACTTAAATAAAATAAAGCGAAGAAAAATCTCTAGCCGACGGGATAAAACTTCGAAAAATTTCTCACGCTTAAGTTCAGCTTTAAACAAAGAGGCTATAAATTAACGGAAAACTTAATAAAAGAAATCTTAAACCGATTAATATATATCTTATTATTTAAAAAGTTAAAAGTGCTAAGGTAAATCTTGTTTAATAAAAAATCTGCTTTAGCTTAAACCTTTAAGTATATAAGTAAACTAGACCTTTTAATAGCGTTATTGTAGTAAATTAAAACGGTGTTTTATAAAGCTTTTTAGTTAAAAAGTATACTTATTTTAAAACTTTTTATAAGAAAAGCTATTAACTTGTTAAAATAACGACTATAGCGTAAAACTATTAAAAAAAGCTATAACTTATATTAAAACTTATAGTTTTTAATAAAAAAAAAGACGGAGGAGTTTAACTAATTAATAACGCTGTTAAATATAACCGCTTTACTATCCGAGATATATTTACTCCGCTTATAGTTAAAAAGTTCTTAAAAGAATTCGCGATATATTTTATTTTATCGTTATTTAACCTTTTCTTTAAATACGACTAAATCACTTTAACCGTAAAAAGCTATAACTTTACGACTTTCGTAACGCTTATTAAGCTATTTTATATATATACTTTACCGTAAAAAGGGACGAACTTTATTACGTAGTTTTAACAGATTATAATCTAACTACTTTATAAACTTATATTTAATTATACATTTCTTTTTTTAAATAACATTACAATTAAAAGACCGAAGAGCAAGTACAAAGACGAGGAGGTTCTTTTTAACATCTAAAAATACATTATAAAACACTTAATTAATGTTAATAAAGTTCTCGTTAACTGCGAACTTGTAAGAGTTACTATTATAATAGTTAAGTTTTAATAGTGTTAAACCTCGGCCGTTATTATAAGATATATTTATAAAAGATTCAGCAGAACTTTAAAAAAGTTTAAAGTTAATAAAATCTTATAATAGCTAGCACTAATTAGTTTAAAAGAGCTCCGTAGCTTTTTAAAAATCTTTAACTTTTATAAAGCTTAAATTAAGCACCGCGCTTAAACAAGTGTCCTTTTATGTAAGCTTTTTAAAAAAGGAGTGAGATAAAATTAAAGCGAGGAATAAAAGCGAGCTTTTTAAAAATTAAAAAAAAAATATTACTTTTACTTTTATATTTATTACGCTCGATTACTTAAAAGGTGTTAAACTAATTATCTTTTAAATAAATATTAGCTTAAAAGGATAAAGCGGTGTTTTATTATAAGTTTTTAAAGGGTAACGAAAACTAATTAAGTACGAATTAAAACTTTAAAATTTAAAAGAAGCGGCTAATAATATTATTAAAAGAGAGTGCTGTAAACTCGTTGTTATTTTTAAAAAAGTCCGAAACTACTTTTATAAAACGTACTTTTTAATAAAAACCGACTCGTATATTTTAACCGATTAGTTAAACGGGGCGCTTAGTAAAGTTCTTAACGCTTTAATTATAAGATAAGTTATTTAAGTCTACAACTTCGACTTTACTATAAAGTATATTCTTAATTTAAAAAACGTTATTATAAATAAGCTGTTATATAAGCCTGTTATTAAAAAAGACTTAGTTAAGAAAATAAACGAAAAAGATTTAAATAACTTTATCGATGCGCAGATTTACACCTAAAGCCTCGATAAGAAGTCGACCGATTAAACACTTAATATAAAACATTAAGTTATTTAAAACTTTTTAGCCGACCACCGGGTTTTAAAAAGGACAACACGCTAAAAGCGTAAAAAGCTAGTGCGATAAGGAAATTTCTATTTTGTTCGTAATAGGATTTTTTAGCGGAAGAACACTAAGACGCTTTAGCTGCCTTTTAAAGTGGTTTATAACCCGAAAGCGTAGTATAAATTAATTAAATAAGCTTATAAGACTTTAAGATATAAAGGGGTAAAACCGTTATTTTATTTACTTAAAATAAAGTATTAATAGCGAGGGATGTATAATATTATAGCCCGAGCGGTTACCTTATATTTTAAATATATAAAGTAAAATCCTTACCGTTATTAAAACCTTGTTATAACTTAACCCGCTCTTTTAACTCCCTTTTTTAAAGTTCACTTAGACGTAACGTATTTGCCCCGATTAAGCAGGCGAGGTTTTATTATTAAAGCACGGTGCGCATTAATAAAGTACGTCGAAGTAGTAGCAATTAAAAAAACTAACTTAAAAAACATTCGACACTTCTTTTAAAATCGAGTGATTAGTTAATATAGTCTTTTAGTAATAGTCGTCGTTAATAAAGGATTAAAATTTAAGAAAAACTTAATTTAAATATGTTAAAACCTTAAAATTATTCGAATCGTCACTTCCGCTTATAACTTTATAATAAATAGCTTAGTCGAGAGAGGGCACTTTTTAATTATTAGCGTGTTAGCGAAGCTTATAAATAAAAATCTTTATTGTTAAATAAACTAGCTTTTAACCGCTCTTTTAGCTAATTAGACAACGGTTCGACGCTTTTATAAGCACACACCTTTTTACTTAATTTATAATAAAAAGGCGGTGCTACTTATTAATATAAACATTTTAATTTAAAGAGTTTTAAATTAAAAGTTTAATATAATAAGTAAAAATCTTTTTATTATACGTATTTAAATACTATAACGTATTAAAAAAGACATTTAAAAAGCCGCCTTAGCTGTTAATAAGTTTTATAAAAAACTAGCTAAAAGGCGGGATAAAGTAAACGAGTATTATATAAAAGCAACTAATTAAATAATTAAAAAAAGCACACTTGTTTTTATTTAAAACAACTTAAAAGAAATAAACAAGTTTATATCGACAAAGCTCACTTATAAGTGGATAAGGCTATATTAAGTTTAAAAAGTAAAGGAAAAGAACGTGTATATTTTTAAAACTTTAAATAAGATCACTTTAAATAGCACTTTTTTTAAAAGAAGAATTAAAACATTTATACAAGATAAAAAAGGGATTTAAGAACTTTTATTAAATTCGTTAAACGACTTAACCGATTAAACTACTTAAACTACAAATATAAACCCGGAAAATCACTTACGTCCTCGCTGTAAAGTGCTTAAAGTATATATCCCTACTTTAAAGCGCAGTTAATTAACATTTATTATATTAGCATCTTTATTATCCGCTTTTAAAGGATCGTTAATACCCTCGTTATACTTTATTTTTTATTCCTTTTTATCGCGCTTCACTTAACGGATCTTAACCACCTTTTTTATTATTAGTGGAATTACTAGACGCTTTTTAAAAGCGCTATTTCGCCTAATCAGTCTACTAATGCGCTTCTTTATTATAACAAGAGGCTAACTTTTATAACGCGCCCGCAGTACAAAAGGACTTACAAGGGACTCGGCGTTTAGTTAAGCCTGCTACGGCTAATTAGTTAAAAGCTTTTAAAGAGGTTAAAGGCGAGCGGGCGTGATAACGAGCGTCGACTTTATAAGAAGCGGATTTAAATTAAAGAACTTGTTAAGCTAAGTCTTGTTTAACTAATTAGCTTTTTTAAACTCTACGACTTACGTATACTTAATTAACTTATTACTTATAATATTCTTTTAATTGTCTAGTTTCTTTTCTTTAATAAAAGGGGCTTTTGTTTTGTGTTCTTTAAATATAAAGGGGATTTTATTAACGTTCTTACGCATCTTATCCCGAATAGCTGCTTGTATAACAACAATTTTAGTTTTATCTTAGTTAAAGTTTATACGAGCTTTACTTAAAGTAATATTCGCGGAGAATATATTACTTAATTATACTTAATCGGTTAAAAAACCGTCCTTTTAAAGTTCGACTATAGCTTAAATAGCCGGTTATTAAAACTTTAAGTTATAAGAGCAAGCTTTAATATCGACGTATTATAAACAATTATTATATACGTTAAAGTACTTAAGTAAAAACACGTATTTAAAAAACGGGGTGAATATATTAACAAACCTAGCGTTTTTAATAATAAAGGTGGACCGGAACCGTATAACGCATCGCTCGTAAAGAACGGGGTTTTCCACTTTAAAAGCTTAAATTATTAAACCTGCTTATCGTTTTAAAACTTTAACTAATTAGGTAAAGATAAATCTTAAAGGACTTTTATTAAGCGCTTTAACGAATATTAAGCGTGGTTTTTATATACGTAGCATTTAATTAAAAAACTCTTTTACTTTAATGTCGGTTTCGAGCTAAGAAAGTAAATAAAAAAGATCTTTTTTTTCTTTTAAAAAGATTTATATTTTATATAACGTAGTAAAAGCGGGAGCGATAATTTCGTAAATAGAAATTAGGTTTAAGGTATAGCGATACTTCTCGGTATAAAAGATAAAATAAGTAAAAGGAGGATTAGAGATTAGCTAAGCGATAATACTTTAATTAAGTAATAGTTTAATAAAGATAAAGAGAGGACCGCCTTTTTTACACTTTATAGTTAAAGCTTTTTTAAAGCGCGACTTAACAGTTTTCGCAAAGACCTTAAGATTAAGTACGACGGATAATAAAAGGCCTTCGACAATTTTAAAAAGGACGTAAAACTTATCCTCCACCGAGCGCTTTTTAACTTTATTAACTTCGGTTATAAAACCTTCGAAAAGATTTAAAACGACTAATCCGTTATCTCGAAGTAGCGCTTTAATAAGACCGCTCTTTAAAAGCGTCTCTTTCCCCTTTTTAAAAACGATAAGCTTAATAAAAGAGGCTTTAAGCTCCGCGTTTATAAGCTTAACAAATATTTTCTTAAAATCACCTTTTTTAACTATTAACGGCTTAACAGCTAAGCTAAAAATAGACGACTTATTTTTAAACTTATAAGCTCTTTTAATAAAGACTTTAACTTTAAGAGCTAAGCGAGCGGGAACTTTAATAGCAGTTACAGGTGTAAAAGAAAACTGATCGGTCTTTTTAACGGGTTACTTCTTTTTTATTACTGTTATAAAGCAACGCGGTTTTACTATAATAAGCCGAGAGGATACGATAACTAACTTTACCCGCTTAGCTAGCTGTTTAACAGGGGCCGTCTTTTTTACTAGTATAACAGATGCCGAATCGCTTAAAAAGGGGCTTTGTTAGTAAAAAGCGAGCTTAAAGGTCGACGTAACAGCGTTTACTCGATTTGTTTTACTATTATCACTAGTATTATTAAAGTTATTAGCGGGTTTGTTATCTTTAGTAATAATAAAAATAAGTGGCTCGAAAGTAAGCGTTGTTTAAAAAACAATATAGCTTTAAGTTAGTATTAATTTAACGACTTAAAGGTGAAATAAGCAGATAAGAATGTTACTTTTCCTTTAAATATAGTGCGAATAAAGAGCTTAGATTTAGTTGGTGGAGTGGTGGTGACCGATTAGTTAAAAAGGAGTTAATAAGAGATTAAAGTTAAAAGAAAGGGGAGGTAAAGATTAAAAAAAAGGAAGAGAAAGTTAATAAATAATTAACTTAATTGTTAGTTTAGCTGATTAAGTAATAACTGCTCGCTGCCTCTTCTTTTTATTTATTTAATTAATTTTTTTTTATTTATTTATTTCTTTTTTATTCTTTCTTTTATTTTCGATATTTTTTTATTTTTTTTTTTATTTTTTTTCTTTAATTAGCTGTTATTAAAATGTTTTTTTTTATATTAATAATAAGAAAGGCGTTTTAAACATTTACGGAAGGAACGAAAAAAGGAGAATTACTAGATTAAAAAAGCACGATAATCCACGATAAAAGGCTGCACTTTAAAAGCAATAAAAACTTATAAGAGTTATTAACCTTTAACTAATCCGATAAGTTTTATTTAAGTATTACTTAACTCACCCCTTTTTTAATATTTACGATTTTTAAATAAGCCTTTTTAAAACTTTTTGTTTTTCTTTTAATTTTTATTAATTTATACACTAATTTCTTTTTATTATCTCTTCTCGCTTTACTTATCTTACACCACTACATCTTGTTTATTTAGTTCTTTTTACGTTATTATATAAAATAATATAATCTACCCCTCTCCTCTCGCTATTTAAAACAAGCTTAACTAATCCGATAACAACTATATTTACTTTAAGCGCTTACAGCAGCTTTTAAAAGCGGCAGTTTAATATTATAACTTAGCCGGATTATATAAGTATACACAACGTTATTTATAACAAATAAAGCTTAAAAACGTATTACCCCCGACTTATATATAATAAGTCTGTCGTTCGAAACAAACTAGTATATATCGACTTTAATGTTATTAATAACACTTTGCTTAAAAGCGGAATAACTATAAAAAGCTTTATATAATAATATTATCTTAGCTTACTTAATCGTTTTATAAATAAAGATATTTTAGCTTTTTATAACTTTTTTATAAGAACTTACCGGGCTAGATTATATAATATAATTTTTTATATCGTAGGTAAAGAAATACTTTTTAGTTTATTAGTTGTTATAAAAATTATATATGTTTTAATTAAGCTTCCGCTATTAGCTATTATAAAGAGTATAAATTTGTAGCGTAAAGAAACGTTGTAATTAAAAATAAAAAAAGTTATAAAGCGGATTAAGTTATGTTGTTTTTTAATTAACTTTTATTATATAAGCTTATATTATAACTTATTAATAACCGATTAATTAAACGAAGTGCTTTACTTTTTTAATAACTTAAGCTTTTATTATATAATAAAAGCCGACGATTATAAAGAATAATATAATAATAAACCTTTTAAAGTAAAAAAACCGATTAATTAAATCGTTAATCTTATTTACGCCGAACAGAAATCTAAGTAAAAGTGCGGTGTTTTAGTTTACGAGAATTTACAGCTCTTTTTTAAAGAGCCTATTACGTAAAAAGGGGGAGTGTTCACTATTCGTTATAAACTTTAAAGCAACGACTCTGCGACTAGTAGTTTAATAAAACAGTATACGATAATACTTTAATAATAGAAATTTACTTTACGAGTAAAGCTTAAACAAATTAACAGATTAGCTTATATTTAACTAAATACTTTAATTTACTTTTATAAGCCCGACTATTACGTTAAAAATATTTTTCGTAAAGCGAATAAGCTTAGTGTTAAGTTTATAATAAACTACGATTAGCGCCGAGCTATAAAAGAACTTAATATTAAGCTTGTTAACTATTATAAAACGGGTATAATTAAACTTTTTAATTTAAAACTACGGAAAGCTATTAAGATAAAGTGGAAAGAGGAACGATTCGCTAAAAAAAGGTTGCTTAATTTATTTAAATACTTAGTGACACTCACTATAAAACCTGAGAGAGGGCTAGACCTCGATAAAGAGTTATACAGACTTAAGTAGCTGCTTATATTTAATAATAAAGAATAAATTATAAAACTCCCGCTTATAAAAAGCACGCTAGTTAAAGCTGTTAACTTACTTTAAAAAGCCGTTAAGTTAATAGGTAATAACGAGTATAACATTTATTTAAACGTAAAAGGGGCAAGTATAGTATAAGACGATAACGATAATATACTTAATAGTCCCGATTAGTTTATCTTATATATTATCGCCTTGTAAAATAAAAAAGGGAAAAGTGTAGTGTTTATAACTAAAGCGACCGACTATTTAGCTTTTAATATATACTTTTATAAAGTCCGCACTTAAAAGTTTAAACTATAAGCGATTATAAAAAGCGAGCAAGCTTTACTTATTATAATTAAAGGTTTTTTTAAATGGGAGGTGTTAAAGCAGACTCTTACTAAGATAAGTAAGGATAAGCAGGTGAGCCTGATAAAAGCCCGATTGGTTTTACGTAAAAGGCGCTAACTGTTATATAACAAGCAGTTTAATAAAGAACTTAAAGAAATTAAAAAGCATATAAAAGCTAAAACGGCGGTTAAGAAAAAGAAGAAAGTATAAAGTTATATATTTTTTAAAAACAATTTATTTAATTACGTTATTCTTTATTTTTACTATTTTTATTAAAGAGAAAAAGTAAAAAAAAAGAGTAAATATATAAATACTAACCCCCCCCTTTTACTCTCCTTCGCCTTTTATATTAGATTAAACCGATTAGTTAAAAGCTATAAAAAAGAACAACTTTTTCCCTTTTCTTTTAAAACTAAAAACAAAAGGTGAAAAGACATAAATAACAAAGTAAGAAAAGGAGAGAAAAGAGGAAAAAATAAACAATAAAAGACAAGTAAAACAAAACAAAACAAAGAATTAAAGTTTTACAACCAGAAAAACAACAAAGCAATTCCTTTAAGAAACGATAAGCTTAATAAACAAGAGACGCTCTTAACACCAGTTATAATACGACGGGCGGGAGCGTGCATTTTAACCGATTAGTTAAAATGCGCGCTCTAGGCCTTCCGCGTTACGACACGTTTAGTGGGTTGTGTGTTTGTGAGCGTTTGTATAGCTGTTATTTTTATACGCACTTAGTATATTAACTTAAAATAAACGAACTACTAGTTCTGCTTTATACGCTATTACGTACGTTAAAAGTACGATTAAAGTCTCTCCGACTTTTATAACGTTTAAATTATTTTTTATTAATAGTTAAAAGAAGATAAAGCTAACGACTACACTTAAGCCTTCGACTATTATATTCGCCTCGTACTTAAGCTTAAGAACGAACTCTTACGATTATATATCGACCGCTATAACGCGCGGACCGTTGTTAACAAAGCATAACGCCTTTAAGATAAAGATTAAAGCCTTCGCCGTTAAATTTAACTTCGCGGTTAAAAAAAGGTAAAATAAGAAAAACATAAACGACGAAACAATTAGCTTTAAACTTTAAAATATTAAAAGAATAATTATAATAGTCACCGCTAGTCTTTTAACTTTAAGCTTATAGCGTAAAATAATAATAATAATAATAATAATAATAATAATAATAATAATAGTAATAATAACACGAAAAGAAGTAACACGTGTTTTAACTACGAGAAGCTAAGACACTATAATAAAGATTATCGGAGTAAAAAGAGTGACTTTAACCGCTTTTAACTTAACGCGGCAGTTTAAGCGATTAGCGAACCCTAGTTAAATTAGTAAAGAGTAAAAGAACTCTTGTCGTCCGACGACAACTCGGGAAAAGTATAAAGATAAATAAGGAAGAAGCCCTCTCGCTTGTTTAAGGAAAATTAAAGCGGCGGAAGCTCTGCCCGCTAGTTTTTATATTAAAACTAAGCCTCGTAACACGAGCTTACGTTTAAAGCTTTATTAACACTTTTACTTACTTTATTAAGTTTAATATAAAAGTTTATATTAGCGTTATTAACTACTTTTATATATAAAAGATAAAGTTAAAAAAGAGGCTACTTAAAGCACCTCTTTTAATCAGTGTTAAAAGAGAGATTATCCCCTCTAATAATATATACGTCGTGCTTTTAACGCTTATAAATTATAAAGGTTAAACTCGTTATACCGAGATTTTATATTATAGTATCTATCGCTTTAAACGCGCGCTACCGATCCTCCTTTTAATAAAAGATATGTTTAAGTTTAGTATCGAGATTTATATTATAAACTAGGAATAAGACTTCGGACTTTATATAGTTATAAAACTTAATAAGTTTACCTGTCTCGTATTACATAATAAGCAGTTTTACTTATTTTAAACTTAAAATATACGGTTAATTAGACTTTTACGTTAGTTTAAAATATTTATGAAGACCGAGAACCCTTCGTGCTATATATTAATAACGAAGAAGCTAAGCTAAACGGCGGCTCTCTCCCCGATAGTCTCGAGGACTTCGAAGATATTATATCTGTTATTACGGCTTAAGACTTTCTTGCTTTTAAAAGAGTAGAATATTTTATTAAGCTTAAAGAAGGTAAAGAACTTTTATTTAAAGCACTTTACCTTTTTAACTTAACGCAACTTGCCGTATTACGAGAGTATATTAAAGTTTAATTAAAAAACGAGAGAATTTAATATTCGACTAGCCCCGCCGGGGCCTTTGTCTTGTTCGTGCTTAAAAAGGACGGCACTCTTTAACTTTATATAAATTATAAAAGATTAAATAAAGTTATAATTAAGAATTAATATCTTTTACCACTTATTAGCGAACTTATAAATCGCCTCAGAGGCGCCTCGTAGTACTTAAAACTTAACTTCCGGGAAGCCTACTACTGGTTACGTATTAAGAAGTTAAACTAGTAAAAGACAGCGTTTTATATACGTTACGGTTACTTTAAATATTAAGTTATATTATTTAAATTAACTAATACGCTTATATCCTTTTAAGTATATATCCACCGGGCATTTATAAGCTTTTTAAACATTTACTATAATATCGTTTACTTTAACGACATTTTAATCTTTTTTAATAATAAAGAGGAGTATAAATAACACTTTAAATAAGTGATAAAAAGGTTCCGCGCAGCCGAGCTATATATTAAGCTCTTTAAATACGCCTTTTTTTAAAAGAAAATTAACTTCTTAAGCTACGTTATTAATATAAAAGGTATTAATATAAACTTAAGCTAAGTCGTTGTAATTAAAGAATAGCTTATGTTAACCTCCCACCGAGAAGTTTAAATTATACTTAAATTCATAAACTTTTACCGCCGGTTTATTATAAGATATTTTAAATTAATATCGCTTTTTATAAACCTGTTTAAAAGAGGAATTAACGGTAAAAAGTTTAACTTATTTAACTAAAGTATAAAGGAATAAAAAGCTTTTAATGCTTTAAAGCATATATTTTAAACTACGACCCTTTTATATTATTAAGACTTTAGCTTTTTTATAAAAGTTAAAATTAACGTATTAAAGTTTACTATTACAAGCATCTTTTTATAATAATATAATAATAAGTAGCACTTTGTTACCTACTAGTCTTAAAAGCTTATAATAACGGAGAACCGATAAAGTACTAGTTAGTAAAAACTCCTCGTTATTATAAAAAGCTTAAAGTATTAAAAGTATTACTTTACAAGTATGCTTAAGCCGTTTATTATCCTCACAGACTATTAAGCTTTAACCGGGATTTTAAAAGCCTTGGCTTAAGATCTTTAAAGTCGACTCGTTAAATAAGTTTATAAATTAACTATCTTCGACTTTTTTATTAAGCACCGACTTAAAAAAACAAACCTAGTTAATAGTTTATTTAAAAGACTAAACTATTAAAAGGGGGAGGTAACTTACTTAAATGTGTTATCGACTTTAGTTAAAAAGTTAATATTAATCGAGTATCTTTTACTCGATATATAAGCTTAAATTACAGCTATTTATTACGCTTAAAGAGAACGGGGTATAATATATTAAACTATAAAAAAGGTTAAAAAGTTTTACGCGAGTATTAGCGCGGTAAAAGTAATATTAAAACACAGCCGCGGAAGACTTTAAAAATAAATAAATAATACCGTTTTAATAATAAAAGAGGCGCGCTTAACTTTATATATTCCCGAAGCGTTAGTATTATTATAACTAGTCTTCGCCGAAATCTTATAAAAAAAATCTTTGTAAAACCTCGACTTAAAGTAAGAACTGCGGAAGATTATTATTATTATATAGCTTTTAAATAAGAAGATCGTTAATATTATAACGAAAGTATAAAACCGGGAAGGTTAATATAAAAGATATATTTTAAAAGAAGACGGAGTGTTGTTTTATAAAAAACGCTTTGTTATACTTGTTTATATTATATTACAAGAGGAACTTTTATAAATATATTATAATAATATACGTATTAGTTACGTTAGCGTTAATAAAACGTTAAATTTATTAAACTAAAAGTTTTATTAAAAGAACGCCGCTAAAGACGTAAAACGTTACACTTTTAACTATGTAATTTATTAAAAGATTTAAAAACCCCGATATCGTTTATACGGTAAGCTTAATTTACTACCTTTATTAAAGCACTTTTTTAAAAAGATTAATATAAACTTTTTTACACAACTTCCGCCGGTTATAAGTCTCGATTATAAAAAGTACTCCTCGATTTTAATTATCGTCGACCGATATACTAAAATAGCTTTATTTATTTTAATAAAAGCTACTCTTATAGCCGCTAAATTAACTAAAATATTATATAAAAACGTGGAATACCGCTTTAACACTTTAATAAATATTATAAGCAACTAAAACACTCTTTTTACTAGTAAATTTTAAAAAGAGTTTATAAAAGTATAATAAATATTACGCCGCCTTTTTATAACGTTTTACTTTTAAATAAATAAAAGGATAAAAAAGTTAAACTAAATAATCGTTAAATTCTTATAAGCTTATTCGAATAATAAACTTCGTCCGTAGTTTTAACTACTCCTTAAGGCGGAATTCTCTTATAATAACAGCGTGTATTTTATTATAAAAGTCTTTTTATTTATAATATTATACAGTTATAACCTGCGTATAATCGACTACGTCGCTTTAAGATAACTATTAAAAGTTTAAAAAGTCTAAGAAAGACTAGTTATAATATAAAAAGTGCAAGAAAGTATTGTAAATTACTAAGATAAAGTTGTAAAGTCTTAAGTTAAGTATTATAATAAGAAGTATTAACTGATATAATATAAAGTTAAGCAGTTTATAAGCTTATTTATTAAAACCTTTTAATTTAAAGTAAATAAAAAAGTCGTGTTTATATATATTTATGTTAAAATTAAAAAATAAATTAATAAACTCGCTTACTATATAAAACTCTTTATAAAGTATTAACGAATATATAACGTTTTTTTAATATAGTTTTTAAAGTTATAAAATAACTAAAATAGGGAGGGAGACTTTATATTATACTTTAAGTTAAAAGGGGACGACAATAAGTTTAATTTAAAAGACGTTATAAGCTATAAAATAGTAAGAAATAAGACTTTATATTTATATAAGTAAGAAAGCTAGCTAATAAAGTATAACACTTAAGAACTAAAAGAGTATTTATAAAACGTAAAGACTGTTATTACAAGGTATAAAAAAAGTAAAAAATATAAAAAATAAGATAATAAAGCAGTTATAAACAGCTAGTTAATTAAAAAGAATTAATAAAATAAATCTTAAAGTATTATTTAAATTAAAAAACGCTAAAAAGTAAAGTAAAACCATTTTACTTTTTAAACAGATTATTTATATTTAAACCTTTAACACGGTTAAAAAGCGATATATCTCTTTCCTCCTCCCCTTCCGCGTCCTCTTTATCCTCTACGAGCTTAAACGCACCTTCTAAAGTAGACTCGTGCGAAGAAGCGCTTTTAAAAAGAAGACTATAACGAGGCCGCTTTAACGAAAGCAGGGGCGGGGCCGAAGAGCCGTTAGCTAGACCGGGCTAGGCCGAACGAGCTAAGTCTTAATAGTTAAAAAAACGCTTAAAACTCGAGGTAGTGGGCTAAGTAAAAGACGCCTGATTTATAAAAGGCTCGGAAGTAAAAGTTACACTTCGATAACTTATTATAATATTAAAACGTAAGGTAAACGAGCGTATAAATCCTTTAACGGTTAATAAAAGATTTTAACTTATTAAAGTAAGCGTTTATTAAAAGGCTGAAGATATTATTAGCTTTAAGATAGCACTTATTACCGCGTTTAATAAAGTCTACTAAGTAGTTAAAAATAATATTATTAGCTTTTAAGCCGGGCCAGCTGTAAAAACACTATTAACGGTTAACTTAAGCGCGGGACTAAAAAACGCGTTAAAGTTAAAAGACTTAAGTACGATATTAAAGTTAACTATAAGTTTTATTTTAACGGGAACTTTTAAAGCGTAGCTAAGTAATTAGCTACGAGGTAATATATAATTACGATAAAAGGGTAACGTTATACTTTAACTTTGAGTACGAGTAAGAGAAGCGCTCGTATTACGCTAAGAATAGAATTGCGTGTTAGCTATTACTTTAGTGATAATAAAGCTTTTATTGTTGTTTATAATACTATTAAAAATCGTCGAGTTCTTTTAGTTTTATATAAAATTAATATATAAAACTTTAAGTTTAATATATATACGAGATATATAAAATAACAAATAGTGTTAAAAAAGCTATACACCTTTAAGTTAAAAGGGAAGAGATCTTTATTAGTTAATTTAAGAAAACTAAGATCTGCCGTTTAATAAAGATTTATAAAAGTTTTTCCCTCGACTTAACACTATTACGGAAGTTAGTTATATAAAAGGGTTAATTAAATAATAGCTGAAAACGTAAAAAACTTACGTATATATTATAATATAAAAAAATTTTAAAAAATAAATAAAAAAACGCGTTAAAAAAAAGGTATTATAAATTTTATAAAAAACGTTAAAAACAAATATAAAAAACCTTAAAAGTATTAAAAACTTTATAAAATATTAAAATAAAAACGTTAAAAATTAACGTTTTAAAAAAAATAATTTATAAAAAAACATAAATTAAAAAAAAGTTAAACTTTTAAAAAAAGTCTTTAAAAGATTACCTACTTACATATAAAAGCTCTAAATAGCCGCATTACTATATACGTTATAAACCTTATAAAAGCTTAAAAGCGGACTTTTATTAAAGCCTAATAAGCCTCGACGAGACGTTAAATAAAGCTCTTATTAAAGCTTAACAAGCCTCGACGAGACGTTAAATAAGTCTTAACTAAAAGCTTAAAGAGACTCGTCGAGGTTTTTACATTTACGCTTATTAAGGCCCGCTGAACTTAAGCTAGCTGCGATAAGATTACGTAATAGATATAACATTTAAGTAACCGTGATGTATTATAAGTAGTTGCCGACTTCTTGTTTGAAAAGGGAGAGAGGCTCGGTAAGTGAAAGCTTTTTAACCACCGAATCTACTACTTAGACTTACCTTTAAGCCCCTTTTGTTTTCTTTTTATGCTCTTTTTGCCTTTTGCGTGCTTATATCGTTATACGAACTTTTTAAGCGTATTAAAGCCGAGGTGATAAGGGTTTTAATAATGTTTTATAAAGGCTTTACGTAGTATATTATAAAAAGCTTAACTCTCTTCCGATTAAGTAAGTTAGCTTTATTATAAAAGGCTTTATATTATCGTATAAATCGCGAAATATTAGTTTTTTTAAATTTAATAATCTTAGCCGAGCCGGGTATAAGTATACGTATCTTATATAATTTTATCAGGGCTCGAACGGTAAATTCCGTGTTATTAAAAGATAAAGTTAAAGTATTTTTACTTATATTAAAAAGAGGGATGTGTAATTAATATTTTTAGTTAACTCGTCGTTTATAATAAAAAGTTAAATTATATTATTGTAATGTTACACGATCGGTTATTTATACTTTATAAAAAGAAAAGAATAAAAATAAAAGTAGTGTGTAAAAAGGTTATAATAATAGAAAATTAAAAAAACGTAATATAAAAGAAACGTATAAAAAAGGGAAAGTTAAATACTTAATTAAAAGAAAGTTAAAAAGTTACCGTTATATTTAACTTTAACTCTTTTCCGTTAATTACTTTATTCTTATCTTCGTAATAACAGATCTTTATAAACTTTAAACGCTTTTTTATAAGTATTTAATTTTTATTTACTTTAATCTTTTTTAAACTAATATCCGAGATTCTTTTTATAAAACAAATATAATTTATAAATAATAAACTATAAAGTCCGCCGGTAGCTTTAATAGCTTTACCCGATTAGTATAAGTAGCACTCTCGCCTTGTTTTTATTAAACCGTTTTTATATTAACTTTTTTTTAAAGTTTAAAGATTAATAGCTTTAAATAAAAACTCTTTTTTATTTAATTTATTATATCTTTTATTTATTCTACTTTCCGTTTTAGTTAAAAACTAAGTTTTTCTTTTTAATAACAATAAAAAGTTGTTATCGGCAGCGCGCACAGAATTCGCGCGCTGATTTTCACTTTTAACCAGTTAAATCCTCTTTTTTAACTAATTAAAACAGCTAAATTAGCGTTTAGTCTTCGCTTTTAAGTAAAAAGCGCTCGCCTTTATCTACGTTTATTATAAGTAACTTTCGCCGAAGCGGTTTTAACACCTCTTTTTTCAGCTTACGTTTATATAATCCCGGGGAATAAACTTCTTAAAGTATTTAATAAAAGAGTTTATTATTTTATTAATATTAGCTTTAAGTTCTTATACAGGCCGCCTTTAAAGGCTTTACTTCGAGCTCTCTTTTTAAAACGAGTGTTAAACTAAGACTTTCTTTAATTATTTTTTACTCGTTAAGCCGTCTACCGTTTTTATATAATCAGCTCTTATTTAAAGCTATCGATTATAATATTACGCGATTAACTGTTTAATATAATAGTTAACTTTTTATATTTTTATAACGCAGGAAACTCTACGAAGTTAAATAAAATAAATATTAAATAATAACGTTATATAAATATAAGTAGTTAATAAAAATTTTAAATAAAAAGATTAAATAAACGAGGAATAAATAAAAAAGAAAGTGTAAATAATAATATAAATATTTATCTTATTAAAAGTGTTTTATAAATTTAAAAAATAAAAAACTTACTTAATTAATTTATTCTCACTTAATTATAAACTTCCTCCTCGGTCTTATTAAGTTAATATATTATCGTTAATAGAACGAGTCATACTCGCATTAAGTTCGCTCTTTCTCTCTTTATAAAAACAAAACCCAATTAACGAGTAATTACTTACCCGTTTATTTCGAGTTTTACTCTTATCACTAATAAGTGCGTATAAAGATAACAGCTATATAAACACTTATAAACATATAACTTATTAAACGTATCGTAACGCAAAAAGCTAAAAGCGCGCATTTTAACTAATCGGTTAAAATACACGCTCCCGCCTGTCGTATCACAGCCGGTGTTAAAAGCGTCTCTTATTTATTAAACTTATCGTTTTTTAAAAGAATTATCTTATTATTCGTCGTCGTAAAAAAAAACTTCTATTCTCTATTCTGTTTTATTCTGCTTGTCTTTAATCGTCCTCTCTTATCTCCTTTTTTCTCCTTGTTGCCTATGTCTTTTCACTCCTTGTTTTTAGTTTTAAAAGAAAAGGGAAAAAGTTGTTCCTCTCTTTAGCTTTTGGCTGATCGGTCTAACCGATAGGAGAGGCAAAGGAAAGTAAAAAGGGGGGGGGGGGGGGGGGGGGGTGGCTGGTACTTACGCACTTAGTAGTAAATTCGGTGGTTAAAAAGCTTTCATTTACCGAGCCTCTCTTCTTTTTTAAACGAGAGGTTAGTAACTACTTATAATTTATTATAGTTACCCGGATATTATGTTTATTATATAGTTTTATCGCAGTTAACTAAAGTTTAAAGAGCTTCAATAAGCGTAAGTGGAAAAACTTTAACGAGTCTTTTTAAGCTTTTAATTATACTTTATTTAACGTTTCGTCGAGGCTTATCAGGCTTTAATAAAAACTTGCTTTTAAGCTTTTACGAGGTTTATAACGTATATAATAATACAGCTATTTAAAGCTTTTATATATAAGTAAGTAATCTTTTAAAAACCCTTTTTAAAAGTTTAGCTTTTTTTAATTTACGTCTTTTTATAAATTATCCCCTCTTTTTAAAGCGTTAATGTTTAACGTTTTTATTTTAATTTTTTATAAAGTTTTTAATACTTTTAAAGTTTTTACATTTACTTTTAACGTTTTTTATAAAGTTTATAATACTTTTTTTTAACGCGTTTCTTTATTTATTTTTTAAAATCTTTTTATATTATAACACACGCGTAAGTTTTCTACGCTTTTTAACCGTTACTCGGTCGACCTCTTCTTTTAAAAGATTCGTCTTAAATCGCTTAAAAAGGTTTTTTAATTATTACGTATAAAAGTTTTCCTTTTTCCTTTTTACACAACTTTTTCTTTAACTTAATACGAATATAAATCTTTAACGCTAAACACAATTAACCCGCACCCTTACGTCTTTAAACACCTTTCGTAATCCCGCGGCTACTGCCGCCGCTCTTATTAACTTTATTCTTACTATTATAACAGCCGCTACCGCTGCTATTACGATATTAAACGACGATAAAAACGTCGACGAGGTTTACATTAACCTCGATATAAATGTTTATTTGCGGCATTTATAAGTAGTCGAACTCGAGCTAAACTTCGTTAATTAGTCTTTTAATAAGATTTTTAATAAGCGGGCGTTATATATAAATTACGTAGTTTTTTACCACTTTAATATTTATAACTTTAATTACATTATTATAAATTAACGTAGTATAACTTGTTTGTGTTATAAGGCGAATAATACTTGGTGTTGTGTTATAAATGCTTTTCGTGTGCTTTTATCTTTTATAAATATAATTAACTTTTTAAATTCTGTTATCTTTTTATAATGTTATTAGTTGAATTTAAAACTGTGTTATATTAATCTTTAAAATTATTAAAGCTCGTTATCTCGGCGGCTAGTTAAATCGTAACGAAGTAGTTTATTAATAAAAGTATATCGCTTCTTTTCGGAAAAAGCTTAATGTTTTAAAATCGGTAACGTGTAGTTTTTATAATTTAATAAAAAAGACTTTATTCGGTTTTTTAAATATAACTACTAGCCTCGCTAACTTATTAAAAAAAGCTTATTATTAAACTAAGATTATAGCCTTTTATACCTGTTTTATTAACGAGCTTTTAATAAGTTTTTCTCTCCGTTTTAATTTACTTTTATATAACTAACTTCCGTAACGGTGTTAAGTTGAAGGAAAAACTTTTATAAATCCTCGTTAAACAGCAAATCTTAGTTTTTTTAAATTAACTAATAAAGATCTCTTCCCTCTTAACTCGGAGGTGTATAGCCTTCTCGACACTATTCGTTATTTTATATATCTCGTGTATATATCGAACTTAAAGTTTCGTATATTAATTTTATATAAAACCGAAAAAACCCGACGATTTTTAATAATATTATAAATAACGATAAAAGTTTTACTATTATTAAAATAATAGCTAGTACGTAATTTTATTTTTAACATAATATAAGCGTTTTTTTTACTCGTGCTTAAAGTTAAAGTATAACGTTACCTTTTTATCGTAATTATACGTTACTTTATAGCCGACTACTTAGCCGCGCTTTAAAAGTTCTTATTAAAATAAAACTTATAATTAACTTTAATATCGTACTTAAGTCTTTTAGCCTTAACGTGTTTTTTAATCCCGCGCCCGAGTTAACCGTTAATAATGCTTTTATAACTAGCTCGGCTTAAAAGCTAATAATATTATCTTTAACTACTTAATAAACCTTATTAAACACGGTAACAAGTATTATTTTAAAGTTAATAATATCTTTAGCCCTTTAACGGACGCTTACTCTAGCAAGTTAAAATCCTTTATTAACCGCTAAAAGATTTATACGCTTATTTACCTTGCGTCTTAATACTATAACAGGTTATTAAAGCGTAACCTTTACTTTTAAGCTTTTTATAAATCGGGCGTCTTTTACTTAACTTACTACCTCGAGTTTTAAGCGTTCTTTTAACTATTAAGACTTAGCTCGTTTAGCTTAGCCTAGTCTAGTTAACGGCTTTTTAGCCTTACCCCCGCTTTTATTAAAGCGGCCTCGTTATAGTCTTCTTTTTAAAAGCACTTTTTTATATAAGTTTATTTTAAAAGGTGCGTTTAAGCTCGCGGAGGACGAAGAGGACGTAAAAAAAGAGGAGGAAAAAGATACGTCGCTTTTTAACTATATTAAAGGTTTAAATATAAACGATTTATTTAAAAAGTAAAATAGTTTTACTTTATTTTTTAGCGTTTTTTAGTTTAAATAATATTTTAAGATTTATTTTATTAATTTTTTTTAATTAACTAGCTATTTATAACTACTTTATTATTTTATTTTTTATATCTTTTATTTCTTTTATACTTCGCGATAATAGTTTTTGCGTTTTATAAGTGCTTTTTTAATTTTTAAATATTATATTTTACCGGCTAGCTTTCCTATTTATATAAATATAAAGTTTTATTTTTTATTATTTTATAACCTACGACGTCTTTTAAATTAAACTTATCGTCGTCCCTTTTTAGCTCGAGGTATAATATAAGATCTCTTTTCTTATCTCGGTTATTTTATAACTTTAAAAACTATATTAAAAAGACGTTATATATTTGTTAATACTTTATAAAGAGTTTTACGCGGTAAGCGAGTTTATTAATCTGTTTTTTAATTTTAATATAAATATACGTAAATACGACTTTTTTATTTACTTTAAATTAAAAAGTTTTAATAAATAAGCTTATAAACTACTTAACTTTATATTATATCGGTTAATACTTTTTATTATAATATTTAACTTAAAACTTTACAACTTTATTTTAATAATTTATAATATTCTCTCGCACTCTTTATATTATAACTAGTTTTTTTTAAACCTTTTAAACTTTTAATAGTTGTTTTAAAACGACGTAGTTAATTATATATAAGTTATAACTGTATAATATTATAAATAAAGAAACTCTTATAATAAAATACACGCTATTATTATAAAAAAATTCCGCTTTAAAGAGTAGTTAAAACTATTAACGAGGTTTATTATTCGAGTAAGCTTATAAGAATTTAACGATTATTTAGTTTAACTTTTTTATCCCTCCGTCCGTTTAAAGGTGGAACGCTATAAAAAGGCGGCGTAATATTTATTATACTTTTATAAACTCTTTTTAAAATTTGCTAGTGAAAAGGGTGTTTCGGTTGTTTATAATGTTTATTAAAGTGTTAAAGCGGTATTTTATGTTCTTGTATAGTATTTTAGTTAATTTAACAGTTGTAAGAGTGGCTTTTATTAAAATAAATAAAACTATTTTAATATATCGGTCGACGATAATTAAAATTAAAGAGTACTTTTTGTAATTAAGATTTATTATTAGCGGAAGTTGTATAAAAAAGTTTATATTAATCTTTTTAAAAAGGTGTTTTAATAAAAGTAGTGAATTAAGCTTATTATACGGGCGATGTTGGGGTTTTTAAATCTTTTAATAGATCGTATAGTTAAAAGTGTAACGTTTTATATCCTCGACGGCGTTTTTTAAAAAAAAACTTCCGGTTTAATAAATTTAACGTTTTATTAACGTTAACGTAACTAGTGCGTGTATTATTATAATATATTTATAAAAGTTCTTTTTATAATATAATATAAATAAGTATAATAAAGCGTTTTTTATAAAATAGCACTTTATTTTCTTTTAAAGTATATCTTTTATATTAACTTTTCCGGTTTTATACTTTCGTTATAATATTAACGATTTTCTCGTTTAAAGGCTACGTAATAGCGATAATCTTTTATAGTTTTTATTTTAAGTCGAGGTTTTACGGGGATTCTTTTTATAAGATTTTAACGAGGACTAGTTATAATAATACTAACGCTTTAAGAATATATAGTGTTAAGCGCGCCTTTTTTATTATTAAAACGGTATTATTTACTTATTTCCGGGGTTTTCTATAACCGCGTTTTAATACTACTTTTATTACGTTAATATTTACGTAAAACTTCTTAACTTTTTTTATAGTTTAATATATTATACCCCGTTCTTTTTAAGTGTAGTAAATAGCCGCGATTTAAGCTTATATATCGAGTAAAAAGTGCTCGATTAATATTAACTTTTTAACTAAAGTCGGTAATACATCCGAGTAAGTTACCTCCTCCTTTTAATAGTTTAGTCTCTTAAACAAACTATTAGCTAGGTTTGTTTTCTTAAGTCGGTGCTCGATAAAAAAGTCGAAGATAGCTAGTTTGTAAACTTATTTAACGAGTCGACTTTAAAGATCTCAAGCCGGGGCTTTTAAGATCTCGGTTAAAGCTTAGTAGTTTGTAAAGATAATAAACGGCTTAAGTATACCCGTAAAGTAATACTTTTAATGCTTTAAGCCTTTTATAATAGCGAGGAGTTTTTGTTAACTAGTGCTTTATCAGTTTTTTATTATTATAAACTTCTGGGACTAGTAAGCGATAAAGTGCTATTTGCTATTATATTATTACGAGAGGATATTTATAATAATAAACTTTAATACGTTAATTTTAATTTTAACGGAGATGTTCGGGTTTTAATAATGTAAAAGGGTTATAGTTTAAAATACGTACTTTAAGGTATTAAAAGCTTTTTATTCTTTTATACTTTAATTAAATAAACTAAACTTTTTACTATTAATTCCTTTTTTAAATAAGTTTATAAAAGGCGATACTAATTTAAAATATCCCGCGATAAACTAGCGGTAAAAGTTTACGAATTTAAGTATAACTTAAACTTCTTAGTAAGAGGTTAGCGTAAGTTATTCTTTAATTACAGCGACTCGGCTTAGGTTTATACTAATGCTTTTTATATTAATAACGTAACTTAAAAAATCGATCTCTTTTTAAAAAAAAGCACACTTAAAAAGCTTAATATATAACTCGGCTACGTAGAGCCTCTTTATCACTTGTTTAAAGTGCTGCTTATACTCTTTCTTATTATTAAAAAAGATTAAGATATTGTCGAGGTAAATAATATAATAGATGTTTAAAAGGCTTATAAGTGCTTAGTAGATATATGCTTAAAAAGATGTAAGCGCGTTAGTTAATCCGAATAGTATAACTTAATACTTAAAGTGATTATAATATATATAAAACGTTGTTTTTTATTAGTTTAACTTTTTAATATATAACTAGTAGTACGCTTTTTAAAAGTTAAGTTTTAAGTACTACGAGGCGCTTTTAAAGCGATTTATAAGTTCGCCGATAAGTGGTAAAAAATACCGATTTTTAATAATAACTTTATTTAATCCTTTATAGTTTATATAAAGTTAAAGAGTGCTGTCTTTTTTAAACACAAATAAAACGAAGGCCCCAGCGGGGCTAGTTAAATGTTAAATTCTTTTATTTTTTAATTAAACTTTAATATACTTTTATAATACAACAAGTTACGTTAAGTTAAAAGGGTAAAGTGCTTTTAAATAAAGGTTTTTTACTTTCTTCGAGCTCGATAAAGTGTCTTGCTCTTTTAAGAGCGGGAAGGTTTTAAGCCGTAATAGCGGATATAATATCTTCGAAGTTTTTAAAACCGTCGGGGAGAGAGCCGCTGTTTAGCTCGGCTTCCTCGTTATTAATATATAATACGAAAAGTTTTTTATTTTTATAAATGTTTTAAACTAACGTAAAGGTTTACTTTAATTATACATTTTAAACTTAAAATAAGTAAAACTATTTATTACGTAATATAAGACGGGTAAACTTGTTAAGTTTTATAACTATATAAAGTTTAAAGTTTTATTTTTAGTTTATAGTATAAATCTCGATATTAAACTTAAATATACCTTTTATCGAGAGGAGGATTAGTAGCGCGCGCTTCGGGCGGTAGATGTTATAATATAAAATCTCAGCGTAATATGTTTAACTTTTATAGTTTATAAATATTAAAAGTACGACGTATATATTATCGAAAAAGATAATCTCTTTTTTAACACTAATTAAAAGAAGTGCTTTAAATAGCTTTTTTTTTAACTTTATCTCCCGCGTATAAAAGCGGCTAATAACGTTAATATAAGCTCTTATATTAAACTCGGCGAGGTAAATAAAGGCGCTAATAAAGCTTTAAACGTAAACTCGTGTTACAAGGCTTAGTTCTAATATAAAGACCGGCGGGCGGAGCTTTCGCCGCTTTAATTTTCTTTAAATAAGCGAAGAGGCTTTTTCCTTATTTATCTTTATACTTTTCCCGAGTTGTCGTTAAACGACGAGAGTCTTTTCACTTTTTATTAATTTAGCTAAGGTTTGTTAATCGTTTAAACTGTTACGTTAAGTTAAAAACGGTTAAAGTTACTCTTTTTACTTTAATAATCTTTATTATAATATCCTGGTTTTTTATAATTAAAACACGTATTATTTTTTTTTTATATTATTATTATTATTATTATTATTATTATTATTATTATTATTATTATTATTATTATTATTATTATTATTATTATTATTTTACGTTATAAGCTTAAAGTTAAAAAACTAACGGTAATTACTATAATTATTCTTTCTTTTAATATTTTAAATTTTAAAACTAATCGTCTCGTCGTTTATATTTTTCTCGTCTCGCCTTCTTTTAGCCGTATAGTTAAATCTAGTAACGGAGACTTTAGTCTTTATTTTAAAAGCGTTGTGCTTCGTTAATAACGGTCCGTGTATTATAGCGGTCGGTGTGTAGTCGTAAGAGTTCGTTTTTAAGTTTAGGTATAAAGCAGATATAATAGTTAAAGGTTTAAGTGTAATCGTTAACTTTATTGTTTTTTAACTATTAATAAGAGATAATTTAAATATCGTAAAAGTTAAAAAGGTTTTAATTATATTTTTAACGCGCGTAATAACACGTAAAGTAAAACTAGTAGTTTGTTTATTTTAAGTTAATATACTTTTTTTAAATAAAGTTTAAAAATTACTTTTAAGTGTATTATTTTTATTCTCTTTTAAAATTAGTGTTTTTTTATATACTCGTTAGCGTGTTTAAAAGGCTGCGATAAGTTTAGTTTAAGCTTAATAAATTTAAAGCACGTTTAACGCAGAAAGTTAAATAAAGTTTTTTTTATATACTTTTAATTTAATCCTCGACTTCCGCGGGTGTAGTATAATTAACGAAGTTTTTAATATTATAAATAAAAGCTTAAAAAGAGTTTTTAAAGTTAAACGAGGAATTGCTTTTAAAAGTATCGGCGAGGGTATAGATGTTTATTATAAAGAGAGCAGTTAACCGGGGCTTTTAAGCTTTTTAAAGTTAAGATTATAAGTTTTTTATAATTATACGTTTTTAAAAAGGTTAAGTTAAAAACGTAAAAGTAGTTATTATAAGTTAAAATAAAAGTGTATAAATACTTTTTTTAATAAAAAGGTTTTAAATAATATGTTAAAAAATAAAGTTATTTAAAATAATAAAATTAAAAATATTAAAAATAAAGCTTCTTTTTATAATAAAATAAAATATATATATAAATAGTTTTATTAAAGGTTTTAAATTAAAGTTTAATATTAAAATGTTTTTAAAAAAAAGTATACGAGATAATATTTAAGTTTATTTTTTAAATATTATATTATTAATTTATATAATTTTAAAATAAAAAAAAGTAAAAAGATTTATAACGATATAAATATATAAAAAGTAAAAAAAGTATAAAAAAAATAAAACTTAAAAATAAATTTAAATAATAAATTTAATAATTAAAAGGCTTTTATTTATTAAGCTTTTTTTAAATAAAAAGTTAATAACTACTTATAATTTATTATAATTATTTAAATATTATATTTATTATATAATCTTATCGTAGCTAGCTAAAGTTTAAAAAGTTTTAATAAACGTAAATAAAAAAACCTCGACGAGTCTCTCCGAGCTTTTAACTGTGCTTTATTTAGCGTCTCGTCGAGGCTCGTCGGGCTTTAGTAAGAGCCCGCTTTTAAGCCTTTACGAGGTTTATGGCGTATGTGGTAATGCGGCTATCCGGAGCTTTTACACGTAGGTAGGTGATCTTTTAGGGACTTTTTTTAAGAGTTTAGCTTTTTTTTCGGCTTATATTTTTTTATATTAATATTTAATAAATTAAAGTTATATAATATTATAATTAAATAAATAAGTAAATAAATAAAAATAAAATATATTTAAGTTAAACTAGTTTTTTATAAAAGATATAAGTAAAAGTTAAATAATAAGCGAAAATATAACTTAAAGAATTATAATTAAGAGGCGGATGTAGGTGAAGGAAATATCTACGATAGCGGTAACAGGCGGTAATATTCACATTAGCGGGGATTAAGGCGGCTAAACCCTGTTTAACAGCTGAGGGGTTAGGTGGTGAGTTAGGTGGAAGGTCGGGAGGCAGGTTAGTTAGTAGGGTAGGTAGGGCAAGTAGGGCAAGTAGGGTAGGTTTAAGTACGGCGGACCGTGATAATAAAACTATAAATATAAAAATATTAATAAAATAATATTATATTATAATATAGTTATAATATAAATATAAAAATATTAATAAAATAATATTATATTATAATATAGTTATAATATAGATATAAAAATTTATTTTTACCTTCTTAAGTATAAGTTTTAAGCTCTCTAAGACACAGTTGTGATTTTTATATATAGTAGTAGTATAGACAGCATAAGCTTATACTGCCCTGTACTGCTCTATCTAGACGTGCTTAGCGCCTGTGCCTGCTGGTTGAGCGCCTGTGCTCGCCCTAAAATACGACGTCGGATTAGCAGGAGTAAAAGTGACAGGATTCGTCTTTTATATCAATAGTGTTATTATTAAGGGCTGGCAGGAGGCACAAATAGATAGACGATTGCTGTTCTTTCTGATTAGATGGGGGATGTGATTTTCCTTGGAATCTTCTTGTCTCTTCTCTTCTAAAATAAAGCATATTTTCTTTTATTTATGCTTTCTCGATTCTCGATCCTTCTCCTAGCCTCTAGTGTGCCTTATGCAGCAACACTGTTGTCCATCTTTCTCTTGGCACTGTCATTTCTTCTTGCCATTCCAGCTACTTAACTCACTACCTCCACTTGCTGATTAACTTTGGTTATTTTTCATGGACCACCTCCACTTTGGTTACCTTCACTTGCTGATTAACTTTGGTTACTTTTCATGGACCACCTTTCACTTTGACTACTTTCACTTTTGTCATTCAGTTAAAACAATAAATACTGTTGTTATTTTATAAAATATGTATATGTAGAAGTAAAGCCACTATAGACCTTTCCGTTCATTCTCCCATCCTTTACTGGTACGGGTACATGTCGAAGGCGGTGGGGCCGGTGTAGGTCTCGACCTGGGCGTTGGGGACGTCCGAGACGCTGAGCTGGCCGTTGCCGATAAAGTGCGAAGCAGTCAAGTTGCTGCTGGGGGAAACCGGCTGGCCGACGTAGAGGGTCAGGCCGTCGGCGGTGAGGACGACGCCGAAAGTGCGCGACGACGCCTCGCAGGGGGCATCAGCGACGCCGGGCAGCCTGCCGTTGGACACGACGAGGGCTTTGCAGCTGACCGGGACGGTCTCGCCGTTGCCGGCCTGGACGACGTTGAAAGCGTACCTGCAAAGATTAGCATCTTGTCATGGCTGCAGCGACGTCAAGTCAATGCTTACTGGCAGTTGGCGCTGTGGGGGATGCAGCCAGCCGAGAAGTCGGTGACGCTGAAGACGGGGTCCACGGCCGAGACGGCGGTGGCCGAGAGGATGGCAGCAGCAGTAGAAAACTTCATTTTGAAGGTGAAGAGTGGTGGAGAGTGGTGAAGAAAAGGTTGAGGTTGAAGGTGAGATGAGTTTGTTGAGATGAGTTGGGTGGAATACTCGAGGATCTCGAGGCCTTATATATTCGAATTGGCGCTGCCTTGAGAGGCTGTACACACAGTATGAAACTGCGAATTCACACAACGAGAGCGGGCAGCTCAAGCCTTAGCGGCCCCCATTGGGATCGGCAGCCTCGCCGTGGGGTCTTTCTCGTATTGCTGTGCCGGGGAGACAAATGTCACTGACGTCACAGGAGCGCCTTTGCCGTACTCGGGAGGACAGCTCCACCGCAGCACAGAATTAAGGGGGAGCAAGCAAGGCTTTGTGATGCTGCTGTCCCAGCTTTAAACTTGGGAGAACAGAGCATCAGAATGCACAATCGTCTCTACACTCACAATATTTTCACTTCACAATCGAGCTCTCTGGCAATAATTCCAAGGTCATCCATTGAATACTTCCTTGTGTCAAACAGCTGTCCCTGCCAGATCAGATCTGGCTGACAGGTGCCGCAGGGTTGGGTTGGGGGAGGCGTTCTTAGTATGGGGAAAGGGGGGAGGGGGAGGCTAAGCGGGCTGAAACAATCTTCGGGAAAGGAACCCGGCGAGAACCGCTCACCTGGCAACTGCTACCTGTGGTGTACATACCCACACTATTGCCACATGCCATACGACTGTGTATCTAGGGTGTACTCCACAAGCCTCGGCCGAAGAAGAAAGTCCATCTATGATGTAATTGCCGAGCAGCGACGCATCATTGTATGGGGGAGACTCGAGAGACGAAGGCGAAACGAAAACAGGAAATCCACACGAATACTAAAAAAAGACAAAGGAAAGAAAAACTAGTGACTTAGAGGCACGGGATATCGGCAGGAACGGACGCTCAATTGTGTGGGGTATATTCTTTTTCGAGAAAGGTTCTTTTCTTCTTCCTCCTCTCCTTCCCTGTTTTTTTTTTACTTGGCCACACGACAAGAAAATTTTACACCGCCCAGTTTTTACATTTTTTTTTTCATGGGCTTCCCCTTTGATCAGCCTTTCTCCCATTGTTTCCTGTCATCTGATTTTGGAGCCTTTTCGTACTTTTGTGTGCCGATCTTTGAGGCACTGCTAAAAAAGCAACCAACAGGTGAATGATTAGGCGAAACACATTTTTTTCGCCTCATGAAGCTTAATGTTCCTTCTCAATGACATGACCCCCAACTACACCAGTAAACCCTGGCGGCAGAATACGAATGGGGGCAGCACGGTACATGTGAAACAGGGCTAATCTCAATGCGCTTTTAAAGTTGCCAAAAATGAGACAAGCGCGAAGCTAGAACATAGTGTCGGGGGTAGGGCGGGAGGTAGCCCGGCGCTACGTCTGTACGCTGTCTATTTTTACGTAGCAACACGAGTAGAAAGTTCACGTCGTAGTCTGGTTACTGTGCGGGCCTGCTGATTTCAACAACCACGGACAGCCGGTTTTGTTTTCAACCCGGGTTTTCTTGGCCAGCTTATCCTTTTCCTAGCACCCCAACCCCCTGAAGTAGAAGAAAGAAGAAACTCGTAAATGCTGCGTTCTTTCGTAGTTTGTCACCGCCGAACACTGTTTACTCGGCAGTATGTCTGCATACCCGGGACGGAGCAGAACTCTTGGTGGAGCCGCACTCGGGCTGGCGGCACAGGTGTTACGTTACTGATGGTCCGAGCATACGAGAGTGACAATGGCAAGTTTGGAACAACAAGAGAAGGTTGACAGGATCGGCGATGCTTTGGAAGGACCAGAGTATACGGGCATTGAACAGTGGCAGGACCTTGGTTTGGGTACGAGTTGTTACGTGGTTGGAAGCAGCAACCTCTGGGTGGACCGCCAGAGGAGCCACCGTCCAAGGCAGATCCCAGCCTTATGCAGGGCAGAGTGCATGAAATGCAACATGACATGGTAACACACGGTGTAAGTGGCTGTCCAATGAGATGTCACGCCGATGAATGTGTTTAACCTTTTGGTCGTTCACGGCGACTTTCAAGAATGCCTTGCCCGTTGATGCCCCCAGTCGGTGAATACTCCTTTATCTTTGTCACCAAACAACCATACCCAGACTCAGTGATGGAAGCATTCCACGCCAGGTCAACGAGTAAAGCGACGTCTGGTTGAAGTATCGTCTAGTGGAAGAGGCAAGAGGGCAAAGAGACTTGGGTTAAAACCCCATTACAGGAATAAAAGAACGTTTCTGCGGTTCCGCCGGAGCGGGCTCACCTCGGCCTTGGCCCCAAAAGGGGCAAATCATTGCTCTAGGTCTATTAGCTTCCAATGTCAACAAAGCACCGCCTGCTTGCAAACCGGTTTCACGTTCAGGGTCCAAAGAAGACCCTTCTTGACGAGTCCCAGGAACACCTCGGCTTCTATCACACCATTCAATCGAGTAAAGCTTTTACATTGACATCATTTATTGAAAACGGGAAACAAACCATAACAGCAGCAACTTATTGAAAGACGAGCCACCCTCTCCTTGCTAGTCACAGCAAGGAGAGGGCCGGTAAGAGGCACAGATAGATAGACGATTTCTGTTATATCTGATCAGATGGGGGATGTAATTTTCTTTTAGAATCTTCTTGTTGTATTGTCTGAAAAAGCTGCCTTTTTTCGTCCCTGTGGTTCCTGTCTTCCAAGTACAGCAGATTCTCCTTTATCTATGTTTTCCTGACTCCTGGTTCTTCTCCTAGTCTTCTCCCTTCTTAGTACTGCTCCGTGCAGTAGCATTGCCATCCTTAGCACCGTTTTGCATCTGTCTTCTTGTCGTTCTTGTCTCTTCTTAACTCACCATGTTATTTACTACTAACTGAACGTTTTTGTTCACTACAGCCTATCATCCCCAGGCCACCGACTCCCATTCTTTTTCGTTTACACTTTATAGCAACATGCTCGGCATAGACAGCAGAGTGCTACGAGACAACGGCCAGCCACGGCAACGAGTCGCAGAGGGTCTGGCTCACAAAGAAGTTTGTGACTTATCTCGTTTCAACTTTCTTCAACAGTGCTTCCACCTCCTTCATAATCCCCACCAGCTTCTCTTCCCGCAGCCGTCGGCAGACCACCTGCAGCCCTACTGGCGAATTCCGGTACAGCTCTGGCCCGCCCTCGCGATACTGCTTCTGCATCGCCGCGTCGTCCCAGTCGTACGGGAAATAGCCTGGCATGACGGGGGGGGGTGCGGTGCGCGGGCCAGCCACTCGGGCGACGCCTTGTCCTTTTGCGGGTCCACTGTCGTCACCGGGATGCTGCCGGTGACATAGTCGAGCACGTTGTAGACGGTCGCATAGGAATTGGACACGTAGCGCCCGTGGGGAGGCGCGGGGTGGGCGACCGCAGGAGCGAGGATGGCGTCGAGGGAGGCGTCGGTCCAGAGTCTGTCATACTCTGCCACGATCTCGCTGCGGTCGATATTGTTGTCGTAAATCTCCTCCGCGGACAGCCGCGACTCGGGCGACCCGGTCGCCGTGCGCGGCACGGCCGGCTCGCCGGACATTTCGACATGCTGCATCACGGCCGCCCCGCCGCCTTGGATGTCGCACTTGAACGCCACAGCCGTGGCGCGTCGGTGGATGTCTCGGACACGGTCTGCCGGCAGGTCGACAACCGCGTGCCCTCCTTCTCTGAGAATGCCGGCCATCTCGCGCAGTGCTCTCTCCACCGGCGGCGTCGGGTACACCACGCCGTCGTCCCACACAACGCCAAACACGAGCTTCCTTGTCGTCGGCCTTGCCGCCTCGTCCGCCGGCCGACAGCGCGGCGTTGGCCGGGTTGCGCGTGGTGCCAAAGACGTTGCTGATGGTCTCGACCATGAGCAGGCCCTGGGACGTGGTGGTCTTGCAGTAGACGACGGCGCCGGCGTGGCGGAGGGTGGCGGCGACGGCGCTGTCGGCGGGCGCGACATTGCCGATCCACGAGACGAGGCCGCTGGTGGTGGGGACGCCGGCGACGTCGAAGCAGTCTTTGAGGGACACGGGCAGGCCGTGGAGGGGCCCGACGGTGCGGCCGCCGTGGGCGGAGCGGTAGTCGTCGAGCTGCTGTGCGCGGGCGCGGGCGGCGGCGTAGAGGACGACGGTGAGGCAGTTGGTGGTCTGCTGGGCGATGCTGGCGCGGCAGCAGAAGGCGTCGACGACGTGGACGGCCGAGTAGGTGCCGTCGGCGATGCGGGAGAGCAGCAGCGCGGCGTCGTCGATGCCGGTGATCTCGCGGTCGAGGGCGGAGAGGACGCCGCTGTCGAGCTCGATGGCGGCGTCCAGGGGCAGGAGGTCGCCCTTGTCGGCGGCCTCGGCGAGGCTGGGCGGCAGGCGGTGGTCCGCGGGGATGGAATCGTAGAGGGCCCTCTGCTTTTCAGCGGCGGCCCTCCTCCAGTGGTCGTCCTGGTTCGGGAAATCCATGGCAGAGAGAGTTGAAAAGCAAATGTCAAAGGAGGCAGCTTCTTTAACGTAGTATTATACAGCCAAGCTACGACTACTTCATGTGGAGCTGTGATGCAAGCATTGTCTACTTTCTCAATTTGGAATCGTACTTGTTGCCCGCGGGGCGATACCCCTTCCACATACGTCTACTCCTATCCACTTACACATATCCTAGCTTCTCATTGGCCAGTTTGCGCATCGCCCGCTGCCCCGGTGTCAGACCGGCCTCGTCTGCATCAAACGCCGCCAGGCCCAGCGCCTGCAGCCCGCGCGTCGAGAGCACGTTTTCGCGTCGCGCGCCATTGTCTGCGTGGTCCTTTTCGAGCGACCCGTGCTCGTACTGGACAAAGTCGCGCGGCGTGGCCACGGCCTCAAACGCCCGGCGCATCTCCAGCAAGTTGTCCAGGTTGTAGGGGCACAGCGGCACGCAGCCGTTGTAGCTGACGGACGAGTCGAGCTTGCCCGGGTGGAACTTGTCGACCTCGTGCACGACGTCGCAGTGCCAGAACACATAGTCGCCCGGCCTGACGGGCGGGATGCCGACCATGGACTTTTCGAGGAGCAGGTGCGGGTGCAGCTGCTGGGTGGGGAAGAACTGCAGCTTGCCGGGCGCGGCGCCCGGGAAGAGCGGCGTGACGGCGTCAAAGGCCTCGTCGAGGACAAAGAAGGGCCGCAGGAGCTGGTAGGCGGTCGACAGCTTGAGCTCGGGCACGATGCGGATGGTGCCCTCGCCGGTGCCGGTGTGCGACAGGCCGATCCAGCCCTGGAGCGAGCGGAAAGCCGAGCAGGACGCTGGCGATTAGATACTGTCAAGGAAACAATGGACAGAGAGTACATACCTCCTGTCGCGTACAGGTCCGTCTTTGCGTCCGACCGGTGGTCCAGGCTCCACGGGTCGTAGTCCTCCCACCGGCCCTCGAAAATCTCCTGGTAGCACGCCCGGTACTCGGGGTCTTCCCAGCGCTCCATGGCGCCGCTGTCTTGGTGTGCGGGGAGTGTGTACTCCTCGTCTACAGGTGTTAGCAGTTGCAACAGTGGCTTCATTTCATTGCTGTCTACCGGCCCACCCTTTGTCGGATGCCGGATCCGGAACCGGTCGGCGTACACCACCTGGCTGTCGACGTCAAACAGCGACTCGTCGCTCGTCAGGTGCCACAGCCGGCTGACGGCGTCCATGGCCTGCAGCACCCGCGGGTGGCTGCGGATCTGCACCTGCGGCGGCGTCCAGAAGAGCGAAAAGTTCTGCGGGTCGTGCTTGGGGAATCCCGCAATGCCCGGGTGGCCCTTTGTGTACGCCTTGAGAGCCGTCTCCCAGGCCGTCGCCTCGGCCTCGGGCACCACGCCGCGCAGAATCACGCAGCCCGTCTGCCGGACCACGTCCACGAGGCCGTCGGGCAGGGTCCCGCCATTGGCGGCGACGGTGGAAAAGTCGACTTCCGGGATGGCGCGGGGTCCTTGCTGGGCGATGCGGTTGGCCTCCTTTTGGAGAAGCTCGGTGAGGCGGTGGTACGACTCGATGACGCGCTGGCGGTCTTGCGGCTTGATGATGGACTGTTTGAGCTTGGAGAAGCGTTCCTCGAGCAGGGGGCATCTTTACTGTCAGATGGACTCTGGGAGCAACTGGGGGGGGGGGGGGGAGGGGGACGTTAGCACTCACGGGTACTGCTCCTGGTCTTGGGTCTGGATACGATGGGGAGACATGCGGCCCCCCGTGCATGCTCCTCGCCGCCGTCTGGTTCATCCCCGAATCCCCCCGCTGGCCTACGTCCGCAAGGGGCACAGCACCGATGACGAGGTCGCCTACGAGCTCGACCTCATGGAGGTCGCCATGGAGACGGAGCGCGAAATGCACAGTGCCACCTCTTACGCCGACTGCTTCCGCGGGTCCAACCTCCACCGCACCTGCATCGCCATGGGCGTCCAGTGCCTCCAGCAGGCCCAGGGCAACTCGTTCATCTCGTCGTACTTCGTCATCTTTCTGCGCCAGGTCGGCGTCACCCAGCCACAGACCATAGCCTGCGCCAACCTCGGCGTCAGTCTTGCCGGCTGCATCATGGCCTTTTACCTCTCCGACAAGCTCGGCCGCCGCACCATGCTCATGGGCGGCGCCTTCTTCATGGCCATCACCCTGTGGGTGCCCAGCGGCCTCGCCGGTTGGTCGGCCACCGGCAGCCTGTCCGGCTCAAGAGCAAAGGGTGCCATTGCCTCGATTCTACTCCATGTAAGTCTTTTGTCCTCGCTTCGCTCGATTAGTATTGCACCAGGCGACATTCTTTTTGTCCTCGCTTCGCTCGATTAGTATTGCACCAGGCGACATTCTTTTTGTCCTCGCTTCGCTCGCTCGACTAGTATACGAAGCGATAGTTTTGTTTCCTCGCTCGCTCGTTTTTATCAAACGACATTATCTATTTCTCGCTCATTCACTAACATTCTAGGCCGTCTTTTCTTCTGCCTGCTGGGGATCCGTCATGTGGACCGTTACTGGTAAGTCTTTTCAGTTCTCTCCCTTTCAACTTCTTTTCCTGACACCCCCCCCAGCCGAGGTCGCCACGATGCAGCTCCGCGAACGCACCATTTCCATTGCCACCATTGCCAGCTTCTGCACCAGCCTGCTCATCACCTATGTCAACCCCTTCATGCAGAACGAGCCCGGCTACCTCGGCGCCAAGGTCGGCATGATCTACGGCAGCATCTCCATCCTGGCCGTCGTCTTTGTCTTTTTCGTCGTCCCCGAGATGAAGGAGCGCAGCCTCGAAGAGCTCGACGAGCTGTTCCACTCGCGCACGCCCGCGTGGCGCTCGACCAAGTTTGTGTCGACGGGCATTGGCTCGCAGATTACGTGTCTCCAGGGCGTGGAAGTGCCGGCAGGGGGAGACAAGGCGAGGGATATAAAGAAGGCGGCCGCAGAGACCGAGGTGGAGGCGTAGATGTAGTTTACATGCGAGAATTAGCTTTATCTGGGATATTCTCTTTATAGACAAACTTTTTCGCAATACACAGATCTCTCCCGATCGCGAGAGTGCTGCTGGCTAGCAAAGCACGCCGTGATCTGGCTTTGTGGGCTTCTCTCCTGCCAGACCATTTCTTCCCTTTGCTTCTCCAGCTGTTCACTGGTAACGTATCTCCCGCGCGCGACAATTTTGGTCCCATTCCAAGAACAGACCACAGCCAGGAACGAGCAGCAACATTGGCGAAGAGACGGATTTTGGACGAGACGAAATGTGGACGGAGATCGCAGACGACATGGTTGTCGAAGCCGCCATCGAGCAGCTCCGGTACGAGTACGTACCGTCTCGGTACTTTTTTTACGTGATGGAGCATCTAGACTATGTACTTGTAAGCGCCGCCCCCTATCGGTTTGTTCACCAATACGCCAATCCTGCTCTACAGATTTCTGAAATGTCAACATCTATCCAATGGATCCTGTAGTTGACTCTCGGCCATGTATAGTTTTATTTTGGTTATTCTTTTGCTGTGGGATTCTCGTCAGACTAGTCAACAAGGTGCTGGTTGGAACCGGCAGAACATGCCTCTGATGAAAATGACAGAGCTCTGCCAATTCAACGTCGTATTTTTGGGACGAATACAGGGGCTAAACATGTTGACATGGAAGCTAAGATGAGGCGAACATTGAACTGATCGGCCTGCATGTTGCCTCTGCTGCAAAACTATCAAAACGTGGGCCAAGAGCAGCATCAACACCACAAGTTGTTTCCCGCTGCATCCACAGCCACGTTTTATGCAACTCGGCCGTCTGCAACACCAACACGCCCAAGGGCCCGGCTGATCTGGACAGGACTCGTCTTGGTCGTCACCATTGTGGCCTGCCTGGACTGGGCCCCTCTCGGACTTGCAGGGCGTGACATCGTCCCGGTTCGTTTCCACATGGAATAAATGGTTTGCGTTCCATTTGGTTACGCACAGGCTAAATTGCACCATTGCAAATGACGGTGACGCTGGGGTGTTCTTTTCCCACTTTCATCGTCTAAAT
Organism: Raffaelea albimanens; assembly: GCA_002778245.1. Taxonomy (NCBI): domain Eukaryota; kingdom Fungi; phylum Ascomycota; class Sordariomycetes; order Ophiostomatales; family Ophiostomataceae; genus Raffaelea; species Raffaelea albimanens. Next base: position 701,553 of record PCDJ01000006.1, on the reverse strand, counting down.
TTGGTGCCAAGGAGAGGGGTCTAATTGGACTTCGGTATGGATTCCACCGACGTGCTCAAGCACGCAAGAGCTGGAAGGGACTTTGTAAAATAGTGTAGACAGTTAATATAATGTAAATAAATAAAGCACCGCGGAAATCTACCGGACAGAGCCGGCAGGACACTGCACATACTCTACCGACAGGATGCGCCTCTCACGGGTCATTTTTCTCGGACTGGGCCTGAACGCCTCGGCAGAGACCAGCGTGCCGCTTCACTGGGTCGGAGAGACTCCGTCTCGTGTCCCGGGAACAACGTTTGGACTGCCGTGGCCACAGGGCCACTATTTCTTCAACAGCACCTCCTTCTCTGTTTCTGGCTCTGGCCAGCCCGACGCGATCCCACTCCAGTCGTGGGTCACTGGATACTGGAGAGACGGGTCGATCAAGTGGACTGGACACGCCATACCCGCCTCCAGCAGCGTCTCGGACACGTACACCGTGGTGGCGTCCGAGACACGCAATGGCACGGATGGTGGGCAGGCCGGAGCTGTTGCCGTTGATGATGCGCCGGACTCGGTCACCGTGGACACGGGAAAGCTGACAGTCGTGTTCCCCAAATCGGGCAGCGTGCTGGTCGAGTCTGTCGCGACAGCATCCGGGAAGGTGGTTGGCCGCAATGGGCAGCTGGTCCTGCACACGCAGTCCGCCGTGGCTGCAGACGTGGAGTCGAGAGCGAACACGCCGGTTGTGTACAGCAACTTTGCCAGCCAGATCGACAGCGTCACGGTCGAGCAGGCGCCTGTCAGGGCGCTCGTCGCCGTAAACGGAACCCATGCCGTCACCAACAGCAACAGCTTCAGCAACGACACGCTGCTTCCGTTCACGGTGCGCTTCTATCTGTACGCAGGCGCAGACTCGATTCGCATTGTTCACAGCATCGTGCTGGACCAGACGCCGGACAAGGCCTTTCTCAGCGGAATCGGCCTTCGCTTTTCCGTCCCTCTGGCCGGAGAGCCGCTCTACGACCGTCACGTCCGGCTGGGCGGCGTCGACGGCGGACTGCTGCAAGAAGCGGTGCAAGGAATCACCGGTCTTCGGCGGGATCCCGGAAAGGCAGTGCGAGACGCCCAGCACGCCGGCAAGCAAACACCCAACATCAGCACCTGGGACACGCGGGTCTCGTCGAGGATCCAGTGGGTGCCAGCTTGGGCAGACTACCGTCTCAGCCAGCTGTCTCCAGACGGGTTCACGCTGAAGAAGCGGACAGGCAGTGACGGCGGCGGCCTGGGCTGGGTGTCCATTCCCGGAAGCACGCGGTCGTTGGGACTGGCGTATCTGGGCGGTGCCTCGGTCGGCGGGCTGGCGGTCGTCCTGCGGGATTTCTGGAAGCGCTTTCCCACGGGCGTGGACATTTCAGACGCCACGGCGGACGCCGGCTCGATCACGCTCTGGCTCTACAGCCCCGAGGCAGAGCCGCTGGACCTGCGGCCGTTCCATGACGGCTTGGGCCAGGACACGTACGAAAAGCAGCTGGACGCGCTGGGCATCACATACGAAGACTACGAGCCGGCGTTCAACACCCCGTACGGAATTGCCCGCACCAGCGAGGCGTTTGTGCACGCGTTAGATGCGACTCCCACTGCCGACGAGCTCGCGGACCGCGTGGCATTGGCCAACGAGCCGCCTTTCCTGGCTGCCTCGCCCCAGCGAATCCACGACACCAAGGCTCTAGGCTCGTACTGGGACGTGCCATCCACCAGTGGACACAGCAGCGCTGCCTCCAATAATACCACCTCTGCCGCCACGCTGGAGAGCCATCTCGACTTCCTTGTCCGCTTCTATCTCGGCCAGGTGGAGGACCGCCGCTGGTACGGGTTCCTGGACTACGGCGACATCATGCACACGTACGACGCCGACCGCCACACCTGGCGGTACGATGTCGGCGGCTACGCCTGGGACAACAGCGAGCTGTCGCCCGACTTGTTCCTGTGGCAATACTTTTTGCGCACCGGACGCGCCGACGTCTTCCGCCTCGCCGAGGCCCTGAGCCGGCACACCGGAGAGGTCGACGTCTACCACATTGGCCAGTGGAAGGGCATCGGCACGCGCCACGGCGTCCAGCACTTTAGCGACAGCGCCAAGCAGGCGCGCATTGCGCAGCCCCAGTACCGCAAGTACTTTTTCTACCTCTCGGGCGGCGACGAGCGCGTCGGCGAGCTGCTGGACGAGGCCCTGGACGCCGACAAGACCTACGGCATCCTCGACCCGCAGCGGAAAGTGCGCGCCGACGGCTGGACGCCGCAGGCGGGCGAGCCCGTCACGTTCTCGCTGGGCACGGACTGGGCCGGCCTGGCGGCGGGCTGGCTGATCGCGTGGGAGCGCCGGGGCCCGCGCTGGCAGGAGGCCCGCAGCAAGCTGCAGGGCACGGCGGCGGGCATTGCCCGGCTCCGAAACGGCTTTGTTACCGGGTCCGGGCTTTATTCTATCGGCAACCACTCGCTCGGGCCGCCGCCCGCGGACATTAACAACACGGGGGTGGTGTCCGTCTCGCATCTCAGCGCTGTGTTTGGTCTATTCGAGGTCGTCTCGGAGCTTTTGGAGTATTGGGGCAATGTGTCGGCATCCTTCCACCAGGACGGCAATGTGTCGACTGCCTTCCGCCAGGCCTGGCTCGACTACTGCTACTACTACGGCGCTCCTCCAGAGGAGCAAGAAGCCCGCTACGGAGTCAACTTTAGCCGGCCTGCGCTGGGGCAGGCGCACTCGCGCCTGACGGCCTATTTCGCCGCTGCCCAGGCCGAGCAGAATCTGACCGTCGCCCTGCGCGCCTGGGACGAGTTTTACGACAGCAAAGACGGCACGGACGGCCTCGCTGCCAATGCCACCTGGGCTCGCGAGCACATTGGCGGAAGTGCTGTGCTGGCCCCCGTGGACGAGGCCATCTGGATCTCGACGAATGCCTTTGCGCAGTATGGCTTAGCCGCGATTCAGAACCTGGCTTTCATTGCGTCTAGTTTGGAAAGGGGAAGGTGAACTGTTAATGTTAATGTGTTATCCCAGCCGAAAACCCCTTTAACGTCCCTGCAAATCGCAACCCGACTTTGGGGGCCAAGCACAGGTCAAGCACAGCCTAGCACAGGCGCCAAGTACCTCGTACTTTTAGAGATATAAGCAATTTTCAATAATTTTCTTCAACTGTTAGATTAACAGTTAAAAGCCGGAAAAGGATAGCAAAGCCTCTCAAGCAACTCTCGGGACGCTCGAGCTCTAGTGCTACCAGAAGCTGACACCAGGTCTGTGTCTTCAGGCAGTGGCCCTCGTGAGACATCACGTGATATTACTAATTCTAGTCATGTGCTACATTCTAGGCAGTGACCTTTCTTCCTGCCTCAGTTGCTTCTTCATATCCCGATAGCTGAGTACACTTCATTTATCAAGTGCGTTTTTTGCCTCTGGCACTCCTTATTCGCATTCGCGTCGCTTAAGCAAAGCTTCCCTACTCTCGCCACCATGGGCACCCGCGGTCTCTATATCGTGTGTTTCCGCGGCCGATACTACATCCGCTTCAATCGGTACGACAGCTACTACGAGGGCCTCGGGGCCAAGATTGTTGCTAGCATCCCCGAAGACCCAGAAAAATACAAAGGTGAGCCAAGAAGAGGGAGAAGAGGCTGCTTCTTCTCTCTATCCCTGTGGCGTGTTTTTGTTTTGTTTTCCCCGTTTTTTTCGACTAACAACTCTTTTCGCCCAGAATGGCTGGCATCGATGCGTGCCCAGTATGCGTCCAAGGAGCAAGCGCTCGAAGAGGGCCTGCATACGATCAGAGAGGATGGGTCCCCCCCGGCCGAGGACCAGCTTTCGCTCTTGGACGAGTACTTGGCCCTGCCGACAGAGCTACCCCGTCTCGGTAGCTACGACGCCGAGTTCTTTTACACCATCAACCTAGACGCCGAGGTTCTAACGATGAACCATGCGCTGCACTGGCGGCTGGACAGCATCCCACGAGCAGACCAGCAATGGCTGCAGGCCATCACCCAAAGTGAATACCATTATGTGCCCACGGTGCAACCGGAGCTCGGCCTGGACGATTGCTTGGCCTCGCTGGCCGTGCCCCTGCCCGACAACGACATGGAAGTGCGGGGTGTGGCCGAGATGGCAGTGCGTCAAGCGCACACGCAGCTGGACGCCCCCGACAAGGTCTGGCGCGCGTGCGTGGCCGCCGACGTATGGTCGGTATACGCCCAGGATATTGCCTGCCTCGGCCGCCAGTGGTACCCGCACGACCGGCCCTTCCGCGAGCTCGCCTTTGCTCTCGTTTCGCTGGCGGCCGGTCTGACTGCCTTCCGCTCATTCCACTGGAGCAACCCAGACAACCCAGACGTCCCACTCTGCCACCCGCGCCTCTGTGAAAACTGGGCCTGCGACGGTGAGCACCTGGACAGATATCACGGCTGGCTAGGCCAGGAATGGCTTGTCGGTGGCGACAGGGCGCAACCCCCTCTGCTCACGTTTTGCTCCCCCGCTCATAGGGCGGGCCAACCGCCAGGCACTGCACCCCCCAAGACGAAATACTGGCTGACCGACGACGTGCTGGTGTGCCTGACCCTTGTCGTTGATGGGGCCGCCATCACGGAGGCGATGCGATGGGGTATGGCGGAGAAAAAGAGCAGCAGTCGGCAGAGCGGCGTCCGCTTCTACATGGTCGTCCTCTCGCTCTTTGACGTCATCTTGGCCGAGGTCTCCCGGCCTGCTACTGCTGCCGCCAGTGGGGATAGCAGCAGGGAGGCAGAGAAAGAGAAGAAGCCCGACATTATTGTGTCCTCAAAGCTTCCGCTGTCGCCCCTAAGGGAGGCATTCTGTCTCAGCACACACCCACGCGAGCGACCCGTCCCTGGCCCCGGCCAGAAGTATTATTTCGGTATGCCCCATGACGGCATGGACTTGGACGCATATAAGCGGAGCGTTAACGAGCTGCGCAACGACTTTCCTGGCATCGCTGCCATGGCCAATTTCTTCTCCGCCGTAGCCGGTCGTCGCGCGGCCACGAACGGCACAGCCGCGGCCCTGCCCCCAGAGCTGTACGCACAGATCCTCGACCTGGTCGACTACTCCACATGGCAGAACTGCCTCGTCGTGTCGCCGGACTTCCGCGCCCTCTGCCTGGCCCGGTACAGACTGGATGACCGCACCGCCATCATCAGCGGGCCCTCAATGATCCCAAGCCCTTTTCAAGACGAACTCCTAATGGCGTTCAAATTCAGAGACTTGCGCACGGGCCAGATGGAGACGGCCATACGGATGCGCAAGACCGGCTTTCTCAAAGAGTACAACTGGACGCCCCTCCTCCGTGGTAGCGGCGAGGACCACCCTCAGGCACTGATGCTAGATGTGTGTCTCTTTTTTGAATCGCTCTCCAGGGCGATGGAGATTAAAAAGCGCATGGACGACCGACGAGCAGGCATTGCTGAGAAGGACGCCGCCGAAAAGACAGCCGTTAAATGAAGCTACTGCCAAAATAATTTTTGAACTTGTTGTTTTTGGTCTCTCTCGCGCAGTCTATATTCTCTCGTCAGCCAGGGAACCAGACCAGTCCCGCTTGCTTGTTAGAGCGGAAGGAGGACTTGAGAGCGTTCTTATCACGGAAGCGGACACACCCCTCCTAAACAGCTTTGTAATGGAGTACCAGCGATGGGCCGCTAGCTCGGGGGATTTGGAGTTCTCTTGTTACAGGATACCCTCGGGGATATACCGCGTGGGCAGCATTTTAGGAAACGTCACAACGACCGAGGAGATCGCTATCAACCTGGAGAGCGCAAAGGCCTCATGCCCTGGATTCAAAGCAAAAACCAGCTTATAAGTGTGGGCATGCCGGTAGCATCCCAATAGCAATGAATATCAAATTATCATGCGTGGCTCAGGGTATCTGTGTGCGTGCCCAGGTATCCTATGAATAGACAGTTTATGCTGGCCAGATCGGTGCTACCGTGTAAACTTGAATCCCTACAACTCACTTTAAGAACACTTTAATTAAATCCAAAACAACAGAATCTGATGAACCATACATGTCCGTCAAGCACAAGAATCCGATATTGACCCTTTTGGCGTGCTTTCGTCTGTTCGTCAAAGTGCTAAAGCCATTTCAGGTCGTCTATTGCACCATCGAATTGCACCACGTCTCTTTCAAATCCCGAAATGTGTATCCTGCCAATCTATTTCTAAGAATATGAAACCAAAAATCCAACTTTTATGTGAGTGAAATCAATACATTGCACCACAGACACAAACACACACACACCCCGATCACTGCTTCTCGACCCATTCGGGCACCACGCGCTTCAGGAAACGCATAAACTTCCACAGACCAACCGACGTCTCGACATTGCCGTACGGGTCCGTCGTCTGCTCGGGGAACGCGATACCGGCGCCGTACAGACCGGGAATGTAGGTGCGTCCCGCAGCAGCGCCGGCGGCGGCACTACTGCCCGCAAAGAACCGCCCCGACAGAGGGTCGTGCACAGCGTCCAGCGGCTTGCCGTCGTCGGCCGACAGCAGCGCCGGCACCGGGTCGCGCTGGTAGCCGATGCCCTGGACAATGTGCGTGCAGGCGGGCAGGTGCTCGCGGTAGAGCTTGTCCTCCTCCTGGTCGTCGAGGGGCGCGGTGTGGATGCGGGTGACGACCTTGCTGACGGGGCTGGCGTAGAAGACGTCGTCGCCCTCGAGGTTGGCGCGCGCCCACTGGGCGGCCTGGCCCTTGAGGCCCGTGTTGTCGTACAGGATCCAGCCCTCGGGCATGGGCTTGGCGTACTTGAGGGTGGTGTGGCGGGTGAACCAGGAGATCTTGAGGCGGTCCTGGAGCAGCGACGCTGTGGACGCGAGGTGGTACAGGTTCATGAGCACGAGGATGGCCGAGTGGGAGGCGCCGACGACGGCGACATTGATGTTGGGGCCGGCGGCGTGCAGGGTGGACTCGAGCAGGGACGGCTTGAGAGCGACGTCCAGGTCGAGGCGGGCCGGGCTGTTTGGCGGCAGCGGGGCATTGATTGGGCTGGAGCCGGTGCAGAGGACGAGCCGGGGCGTCTCGACTTGTTGCTGGTTGTCCAGCGAGACCAACCACCGAGAAGTGTTCTAGAATGTTAGTCGATGAACGACGAGAGACGAGCGATGGGACGAGCGACGGGACGAGCGACGGGACGAGCGACGGGACGAGCGACGGGACGAGCGACGAAAGAACGAGCGAAGCGAGGAAATAAAAAATAAAAACAGAAAACCAGAAACCGGGTCGAGTGAAACCAGAAAAAGCAAAGCAAACGAGCAGGGCCGAAAGACAAAGCGGGCGAAGTGAGAAACAAACAAACAAAAAAAAAAGACATTAAAGTCGAACTGGGAAAAGAAAGGGGCCTATCGAGCGAAGCGAGGACCAAAAAAAAAAAAAAGTACCTTGTTGAAGACGGCCTCTGTGACGCGGCCGCGGTGCTGGCCCACGGTCTGGCCAAACTCGCGGGCCACGCCATCGGTGAGCATCTGGCACATGTCGACGGCATACTGCAGCCGGCAGCCCTGTGCCTGGGGCAGGCCGCGCAGGGCCGAGATGGCATTCGGCGCCGGCGTGGTGTCGATGATGCGGCGGAACGGCTCGAGGGCCGTGGCGAAGCGGGTGAAGAGCTCGACGGTGGTGTTGCTGGGCACCTCGCCATACTTTGCGCCGATGCGACCGGCCCCGAAGGCGGGATCGACCCAGAGCTGGCGGGCGGCGGCCGACGCCGACGCGGATGCGGGCTGGGCCGACCGTGGAGAAGAAGACTTTAAGTTCTCGAGCAGATTCCCCACTACGGCCACGCCACACGGCCCCGCGCCGGCCACGACAGCGTCGACGGAGCCGAGCTTGCTGGCGAGGGTGCTCGCCGTACGGACAGACATGACTGGAGATGGGGATGTTTAGTGAAAATCAGCTCAATGTCGCCATAGCTCGGCGCCGTTTTGGTAAGTACGAGTGGGTAACGGGGCGTTTTCCAAGATGACTAATTTTTGGGCCACGATGGGTGGCGCCGATAGCGGTGCAAGACAGCGCACGCCGACGTGGAATTTGCCAAAAGAAGTGCTGTTTCTGATGGTATCGTCGGGCAAGTGGCCGTGTTTATTGTACACGGAACTGAAATTCTCAGTCGTCGTATACGAGTTGAGAGGCCGTATCTTACGAGGCTTTCTCGTAGACTGCTTAAGCAGGACGTCCAAACATTTTACACTTTCTCGATTAATACACTTCGCTCTAGTCCACTGGGGGAGTCTTATACAGACCTCCGTACTTTCCCATAATGTACAAAACATTCGAGTCTAAAGATGTCCGTCCAAAGACGCAGTCTGTTGTGGCCTCCACATTGTAGACCAACGACGTCCCATTCCGTGACAGCCTGTCGATCCCTCCTTTTTGGATACTAATGTATGTGGCATCCTTGTGGACTGTGAATCCCTCCGGACGGTCACTGCCGATGAGAGGCGAGATCATGACGGGTTTTCCCACGGCCACTCCCTCCAACGTGACCTCCTGTTTCCAGAAACCACCTCCAAATGTGTTTGTATAATACACGTATGGCTCTTCATAGCGCACTCCATGGATGCCGGCCAGTTTGTCTTCTGGCGGGCGCAGGCTAGAGTCGTTGCTGGCAATGGTATAGTTGCCCGTTGCGAGGCTGACTTTGTATAAGAGGCCCAGGCCACCGTCCGCGACAAAGACGTTGTGTTTATCGAGAGGCGTGACGGCGAGAAAGAATTCAGATGCAGGTATCTGTTGGACGGATGTGGAGCGTATGGGACTGTTCTTGGGCGCATTTTTGGAGTCGAGAAAGTCGACTGTCCACACACCCCAAGATCCAGCATCGAGGGTACCGTTCGGCGTAAAGTTTCCAGAGAGCACTGCAAAATAGTCGGGCTTGATCTCTGTGATCCCGGTAAAGCCAGCAAACGGTCCAGTCAGGTTGACCACATTCTCAGCACGGCCTGTGGACGGATCGTATGACCAAATCTCTCGCTTCGTCGTGAGTGGCAGCAAGATCTGGCCGTTGGGCCGGACTGCCATGAACTCAACCCAGCTGGACACATTGTAGATGAGCGTGGCGTTTGGAACGGTTCCATTGTAGGTGTGGAAAGTCTTTGACGATGCCGATATGGCGACAAAAAATGAAAGGAGCATACAGAGAATGGAGGCCATTGTGGAAGAGAAGAAAGCGTGCTTGTCAACAAAAAGATTAGACTTTGAAAGCAAGACGGGCAGGGTCTTTATATTGATCAGACCGAGACCATTGATGAATGGAGATAACGTCACCAAAAGGAGATGGCCCTGGAAAGATGTGTACCTCCTATGCCAGAACGCGTGTATCTAGCCGTACCCTGTTTCCTAGAAGAAAGGCGAAAGGGGATGGCCAGTTAATCTGTTATATTGATTTTGTTATCTTTTGGTGTGGCGCGTATATTAACTACCTCTCTTTTAGGGCGCCTTTTCAGTCTTTTCCGGGCCGACGACAATCTCTAGCAAGAAGTGGAAGAGGGCGACAGTAGTGGCTTCCCCAAAGCCAGAATCGATGGTCCGGAATATGGAAATGCCCGTATTGCGCAACCTGAACGGGAGAATCTCTGGCGGGTACAGACTGGTCATTGGCGTGATGCCGAATGAGCAGGCGGCCTGGAAGAGGAAGATGATGGAAATGGTGTCGTAGACGGCGCTTTTGTTGTCACTCGTTCCGTACGCTGGAAAAGCCCCCTGACAGTGTACTTTACCGTAAGTGAAAATCGGCACAAAGTCCCCTAACAGTAGAGGTATTCCCGGACGACAGCCTCATCCCGTCATGGAGAGCCACGTCGGCCGGGCCCTGCAGAGCGGTAAGCTGCACATGGACGACGTCGGCCGGTGTGCGCGGCGGGTCCTGGAATTCATCAACAAGCTGCTGCCCCTGGGGATACCGACGAACGCGCCGGAAACGACCATTGACACGTCTCTGCTCAGAGAGCTGACAGCGTCGTCTCTGGTGCTGTTGAAAAACAAAGGCGTGCTTCTGTTCAAAAGGGACAGATCGGTAAGTCGGTGTTTGAATCTTGTGGTCCATTGCCATTACATTTTTGACCGTACCTTCTTGTACCTACAGACTGCCGCCATTGGACCTAACGGGCGGATCGCGGCATGCTCTGGCGGCGGCAGTGCCAGTCTGCTGCCGTACCACGCCTTCACCCCGCTCGAGCCCATCTCTGCACAGTGCTCTGCCCAGGTCGAGTACACCGTCGGCTATGGAGGGTACAGCAAACTGCCTCTGCCGAGTCACCTGTACAAAGATCTCCAGATGAAAGCGTATCTTGAGCCAGAGGGTCGCCGAGAACCTGTTAGCAACACGGATATTTACTTGTTTGATTACTGCCCTCGACAGGCCAGGCAGGCATCTCGGACACAGCCATGGTACGCATCCATTTCTGGAACGCTTACGCCGGAATCCACTGGGGAGTACACGTTTAGCCTGTCCGTGGCAGGAACTGCTCGGTTGTTTGTGGACGACGCTCTGCTGGTAGACCTCGCCTCGAAGCAGACTCCCGGCGGATCCTATTTCGGACTCGAAAAGACCAAAGTGGCGGGATCAGTGCACCTGGCAAAGGGCGAGGCCTGTCAGGTCCGCGTCGAGTTTGCATCTCTCGGGACGAGTCTCCTGCCTGGGTCAGAAGCAGGCACCACATCCGGCGGTGGTGTCCGCATCGGGTGTGCCTGCCAGATGGTCCAAGACAAAGAGATCAACAAGGCCGTCGAAATGGCCAAGCGGTGTGACCAGGTCGTTATTATGTCCGGGTTGAATGCAAGTACCTAGAGACTTCCGCCAAGGGGATTGTTTGGTATCAAATAGACTCGTGGATCCGCTGCGCTGACACAACACTTCGCCGCAGCCAAATCCCAACACGGCCGTCGTGCTGCAGTCCGGCACGCCCGTGACGATGCTGTGGGATGGCTCAGTGCCTGCCATTGTGCAGGCCTGGTACGGCGGCAACGAAACGGGGCACGGGATAGCCAATCTGCTGTTTTTGGATGTGAATCCGTCGGGGAAGCTGCCACTGATGTTCCCAAAGTCTCTCAGAGATACACCCTCGTATCTCAACTTTGGGTCAGAGAGAGGGCGTTGGTCCGTACGGGGAGGACATCTATGTCGGGTACAGGTAAGGTGGAGAGGGGAGTGCTGTTTCCGTTTGGGCACGGGCTGTCGTGTTTGACGTTTAAATTGGTTTGTGATGGTAGCTGGTCAAGGGAAATACGTGTTTCCTAGAAACATTGAGCCAGTCTTAAAGGGAGAGCGGCAAGGGCGAGATTCCGTAGTGTTAGGACAGTCATCAATCAACATACCAAAAGTGCTTTACATGCATTAACGCGTCCCTTGCTTCGTGCCTTCCCGCATGGAACCCTACAGGGACCCAACTGGCGGCTCGTGATCATGCCCTCTCGTGACTTTTTGTGACTGGTTGCACACATATGAGAGAAAGGCATGCCACCCGCCACAATCACGAACTTGGGAGAAATTGCCTCGCTTGATTTTGGAGCTGTCGTTTTCGTTTTACACTTTTCAAAATTTACACACGCACACACTCACACAAGCCCCTAGTCCTCCGGTTTTTGCCTGATTCTTTCAGTTTTCTATTTTCATCTATAGATTCCATTTCCGTGAGTATTGCAAACGAATATTCTTTTCTTTGCAAATTTCTATGAAACACAATGCTGGCGCTGTCGTTCGGGGATCAAGAGGGCGGTGGCGGGGTGGGAGAGATAAAAGGGAGAACTGCAGTCGTGGCAGGGCTGGCTTTGAGACGGTTCGGCAATGGTAGAGGAAAAGACGACGACGCCAAGGGAAACAACTCGGCGAGAGCAACGAGGACAGTATGGGAAGGGATAAAGGGGAGGGGAAGAAGTGAAGATTTAACGAAAAACGCAAGGACGAAAACAAAAAGAAACACGGAACGGTTTGGGAAAAAGAAAAGGAGGTCAAGGAGGCGAACGATGCTGGCGCCGCCATCGTGTCATCATGGAAAGTGAAAAGTAAGAAGCCACAGCAATGACAAGGACGATACACAACCCCTTCCCTCCCCACAGGGTCTCGTCGTCCTGCGCGCCGCTATCCAAGCGGCCCGCTCTCACGTCTTCGTGTTGTTCCGAGAAGGTGTTCAAGGCCCCGATTTCAAACTTTTCAAAGGTAGGAAAGACGTTGCTGATGCTGCTGTCGGCTTCACAGATTGAACCCCCGCTTCGGAAATGCCACGCCCTCCACCGCCGCGTTGTCGACGAACCAGCTGCACCGGTCGCCGGCGCCATCATTCACCAGAGCACACGGCAGGCCGCTATCCTGATCGAAGATCTGCTTCATAATGTCCTTCTTCGATCCGCCGGTTGCCACAAAGGCCACGCGCACGGCATGTGTCACCACGGGCAGGGTCAGCGTCACACGCTTTGGCGGCGGCTTGGGGCTGTCCTCGATCGGGGCAACCCAAGCGCTGGATTCGCGAAGCAGCTCATGGCCGGGGAACAGACTGCAAGTGTGGCCGTCGGGGCCGCAGCCCAGCAGCAGCAGGTCGAAGATGGGCAGGCGCACGCTATCCCGGCTGGCGAACGAGGTGACCAGCACCTGCTCGTACTGGTCGGCCAGCTCTTGCGGGTCGTCCAGCAGCTTGGTGTCGATGGTGTGGACGGTGGGCTTGCCCAGGCCCTCGGGGATCTTGTCGATTAGCTCCTTCTTCAGCAGGCCGTAGTTGGAGTCTGGGTGGTCGAGCGGGACAGCGCGCTCGTCGGCGAAGAAGATCTCCCACTTGTCGAACTTGACGGCATCGTCGCTGTCGCCGTTGGCTGCGGCCGTCGAGGAGGACGAGGGCAGCAGCAGGGCCTTGGCGAGCGTGGCCGGCAGACTGCCGCCAGACACGGCCACCTTGAACACGCCGTGGCGGACGAGGCCTGCGTTCTGGCACTGGATGACGTAGGTGCGCAGGGCCGGGGCCAGCGCGTCCGTGTCGGGGAACGCGTACAGGTTGGTTTGCTTGCCCATGGTGTGTGTTTGTAACTGTGGTTTACGGTGTATGCGATATGTGGTATATGTTGGTGTATGCGAGTCTCTAGTTTCGAGGGGTACTTTTGCTTTTTTTCTCGTTCGTGACCCGCTTCTAAGTGGAATCGTGGGTCAGATTTCGCCGTCGTCGTCTATCTCGTGTCGGTGAAGATCTCGCCCAAGAACGGAAGACTCCTGGCTGGTGGAGCTCGAAGCGAAACGTGGCTCGGCTGGGAGGAAGGACAGAGAGAAGGGCCGTTCGTGGTCGTGGCTCGTTCAACAGACGTTGGGTTGGGCTGTCGACAGAATTCGCAGGCGAGGCGACAAGTGGATTAAGGGGTCGACTGATGCGCTGAGCTGATCAGACCAGTACTCTGCAAAGGCGGTGTAACCGTGCCCGCAAGAGAGGCAATATTGAGGAGAGGGTGGTGAAGCGGTGGTGAAGAGGTGAGGGGATGGCGGGAGACGAAGAATTTGGCTGTATGTGGAATGCAAAGCCGCAGGGAGCTTCTAAGCAGCTTTCTCGAAACGGTCAAATGCTGTCGCGGTGCAAGTGTGTTAGCCAGAGGGGCAAACTCATGTGGGCAGACCTGTGACGATGCAATGGCAGCTGGCGTTGGCGCCTTCCGGGCTTTGGGGGGCCCTGGGTTTTGTTTTTTGTGGTCTATTCTTTTTTTTTTCCTTCGCCGCTTACCTTGTCTTCAAACGGGTGAGGGGTGTCAGGAATTCGGCAATTCCTGGGTGTTGGCAAGTAGAGAAAGTAAAGGAGGCAGAGCGCAGTCGAGCCGAGCTGTCAGTTTAGCGGTCGCCAGCAGGGAAAGGAGAGGCGAGGAGGGGAAGATGAGGTAGAATGTGGGAAGATAACAATAGCCCGGAGATTTAGAGGGGGGTTGGCAGCGGCAAAAGTTGCGAGACCTCGAGATCAGGACCAGAGAGGGCTAAGTGAGCGAAAAGTGAGGCGTCAGAAGGAGAGAAGCCGCAGACGACGCTGGTGCTGCAGACACACGGGGCAATGGCGGCAGAGCAATAATTGCGAAAATAGAATAAAAAATAATAAGTGAGGGACGAAAATGACAAAAAAAATAATAGACGGCAAGGCCTGATGGAGGGGTTCTGCGTCCTGCTTTATGCAGATAATCAAGACGACGTTGCGGCGTGGCAGGAGGGGAAAGGGCCGACGACAGGTGGGGGCGCAAACGGTGCAATTGTGCAAATTTTTTGTCGAGAACGGCCGAGCAGATGGAGAAAAAAAGAGGCTTTTTTGGGACGCCAGAGAAGAAAAAGATCGTGATGTTCTGGAGAGTTCTGCTGGTCTTGGTCGTGCCTTCCTAAACAGGGCCGTGGAAAATTATGGAAGCGGGAATTGCGTACACTTTGCAACGGCTGGCGGGGCTATCGATAAGGCAGTTGCAACTGTCAGTCGCGGTCTCCCTGGGGCGTTCAGGCCCAGTGTTTGCGCAAACAGGCCACTGTGGACGCCTCTATGGACGGCTGCCCGCCACGCTGGCAAGTCGGGCTCCGCCTACGGACAACGTGCTGAAGAATGTCACCCGCAGCGCTAGACGGGACTTCGGTCCTAGTGCGCCTTTGTTTGCCTGTTCTTGCATTGGCTGGCCACAATGGCAGTCTTGGCCGCTTGCTCCTTGTGTATTGCAGCCCGCCATGATTGAGCTGGGGTGGTCCGTTCTGCTGGAATCAGGAAGGACCCTGGAATTATTGTATCACCAGGCCTGCATAGGACGATAAGATGGGCAATGCGCCGAAGATCTGAGATTTTTCCAGATTGATCATCCGCCTGGAATCGCTTTCAGAATGCGGTTTTTAGAACAGGGCGCTTTTTAGTGCTGCCCGCTACAATACAATGGGCGGATAGTGATGTCACCGTCGACTGCCAAACTGCAGACAATCCGATCTGGCGCTCAGGCTGCTGGTCGGTCCCTGCATACATAGTGTTAGGGCACTCCAGCAGGGCCCATTGCGTCATAGGTTTCTCCCGGTCAGATTGCCCCTCTCGGCAGGGCTTATTAATAAACGCGACCGGCCGACAGGACCGGCCGACGCTTCCAACCGCCATGGCGATGACTCTGCAGCATGGGATTCGCGGGAAGTGGCATAGAGTAAGACGTAGATGCGACACGCGACGGCTTACTCACGGCGATGGCTCTTGTTTGAAACAGGCAGGTCTGCTTGAGCGAGGGCAGAAAGAGGCGAACTTCATGAGACGAAGCATGTCAGACACGATAGAAACAAAGAATTCTCCCATATTCCGAACTGCCGCAGTGAATGAAGCTGGACAGGTAAAGCTAAGCTATTGCGCCGTCTCGTCCCCGCGTTGAGTCAATTTGAGCGTTAATCTGAGGCCAGTGATGTTTCTGCCCAGAATTTTTTTAGTATGGGTTTCAGCGACAATTTAGACTTGTGAGGGGCAGCTTTTAAATTGTTCCGGCATCGCATCACCGGCCAACAGAAAACAACACAACAAGCGTTCATCATTTCGGCGTGTCGCATTACATTTGTCCCTTTGTTTCTCTTTTGTTTGTTGTTGCATTCCCTTTATCGCATCCATGGCCCAACCCAATTATCTCTCTGGAGATGCCTCGGCCATTTCAGACTTCCTCGACAAGTTCGATGTGTGTACCCCAGACTCCGCTGCTCGTGTGCCCGACTAACCCGTCCAGACATTCTTGATAGACTGCGATGGTGTGTAGTAGACTGTTTATGTGTATTTCATATCGAATGCCGCATGCTGACATGCATCCAGGTGTCCTGTGGTCTGGAGACCACGTCTTTGATGGCATCCCAGAGACCATCAAGCTGCTTCACAGCAAAGGTGACTCTCGTTCTTGTTCAGCTGCAATGTTCTCGACCTAACCCCCCAAGGGAAACGTACCGTCTTTGTTACCAACAACTCGACAAAGTCCCGCGCAGAGTACCTCGTCAAACTGACCGGCAAGGGCATCCCCTGCGAGGTCGACGACGTCTTTGGGTCGTCCTACTCGGCCGCCGTCTACATCTCGCGCATCCTCAAGCTGCAGCCGCCGCACAACAAGGTGTTCGTCCTGGGCGAGGCCGGCATCGAGGCCGAGCTCAAGAGCGAGGGCATCCCGTACATTGGCGGCACCGACCCGGCGTACCAGAAACTCGGCATGGAGCCGGCCGACTTTGCGGGCATCGCCGAGGGCACCACCATGGACCCGGACGTGGCCATTGTGCTCGCCGGCCTCGACTTTCACGTCAACTACTACAAGCTGGCCCACGCGCACGGCTACCTGAGGGGCAACCACAACAAGGAGGGCCGCAAGGCCACCTTCCTCGCCACCAACACGGACAGCACGCTGCCGATGCACAACAACTTTTTCCCGGGCGCCGGCTCGGCGTCGGTGTGCAACCTCACCAACATGACGGGCATTGTGCCCACCGCACTGGGCAAGCCGAGCCAGGCCATGATGGACGCGGTCGAGGGCAAGTTCCAGCTGGACCGGGCGCGGACGTGCATGATTGGCGATCGGCTGAACACGGACATTCAGTTTGGCGTCGAGGGCCACCTGGGCGGCACGCTGGCGGTGCTGACGGGCGTGAGCAAGAAGGAGGACTGGGGCAAGCCGGACGCTCCAGCCGTGCCGTCGTTCTATGTGGACTCGCTGAGTGATCTGAGAGGACCTAAATAGAGAAGGTGCAAGAGAAGTTCTGTTTAGACGCAGAGGGCTTGGATACATGTCCAGATAATAGGCACAGGATAGAAATACAGCTACAATTGAGCATCAGAAATCGAAATGCAAGAATCGTTAAATAATCTCAGCAGGAAGAAAACCCCTTTGTGGTGTTTCAGTTGCTTCTGAAAGTGAAGTGTCGGAGAGAAAAAGAAAAGACGGTAGAATTAAATCAACGGTGAGTATTTAATTCTAATATTTTTGAGCCAAATGTAATTGCATTTAAAATGTAATAAATAAACCATTCATATTCTTTAGAACAGAGAAAAACAATTCCCAAGGATATGGATGTGAAGAAACGATTGATGTCGTCAATCGAAAGTCGTTGCTCTCTAACTATTTAGACAGTGAAAGCCGTCTGCGAGTGGCAAATACGTGCCAAAAAAGTGTAAATTTTTTTCTGCCGGTTTTATTTCAACGTCGCTTTTACTGCTCCTCAACACTGTATAGGGACACTTGACGCTTAACTCTTCTCATTATTTATCCATTCATTTATTCATTCATTTTAAAGCCGAACCTCCAGCATCATGGCTCTTGCCGCCCTCCTGCGCCGGCGCGAGGAGCTCACTCAAGCGTTGAGCGACAACCCATACGACTGCATCCTGTATCTGCGGCGCGCCGTTGTGTATGCCAGCCTTGGGTACCCAGACCTTGCGGCGGGTGATGCATATAGGGCCCTGCTGTTGACGGATGAAGCGTCCGACGAGAGCTTCGAGTACTATGAGCAGGCAGTCGAGGCACTGCAGGGATACGGCGACCCAAAGGGTGCCAACAACCCCCTAGGAGACGTTGGAGAGGCCAGCGATCCAGACGGCCAAGACACCCAGGACGACGGCCCGTCACCTGCTGTCCGCCGCCTCGCCTACAGAGCATCCATCCGGGCATACCAGATCCTCGCCAGGAGCCTGACCCTCTGCGGATCACTGCGCAGCGCATACGACTTTTGCGAGCGCGGCCTGGCAGCGGCCCCCCAAAACAAAGAGCTGCTCCGGGCTCGAGACGGAATCAAGCGAGCTGCCGCCAAACGGGGGTACGCCGAGGACGACTCGTACTACTCTTTCCCGGGGGACTTGCCTGACCGCGGTCTGGTCCGCCGGGAAGTGTACCCATGGAACGACCACGAGCCGGACCGGTGTTCGCCGGAGGCGCTGGCGTTTCTGAACGGGCTGCTGGCCAAGGTGGCGCCCAAGTGTGAGGTGCGGGCGACGGAGCTGCCAGTGTTGGGGGATACAAGCGGCGAGAAAACGAGCGACAGCGAGAAAACGAGCGATAACGAGGAGAAAACGAGCGACAGCGAGGAAAAGAAAACGTGTATCCAGCTGGGCATCTTTGCCAAGGAGTATATTGCCCCAGGCGAGCCGGTGCTCAAGGAGTATTCGCTGCTGACGGCCAACAACCGGCACAAGGAGTCGACGTGTGACGCATGCGGGAGGGAGGTTAGGTGGGCTGGGGAGGATGAAGACGGCGACGGCGACGGCGACGACGGCGACAACGACGCCGCCGCTGGGTCTGGAGCGCATCCCTTTTTCGGCGACGGCCGCGACAAGTCCTCCCCTGTTGGGTGCCCCGACTGCGACGACACTGTGTTCTGCGACGAATTCTGCCGCGACCAGGCGCTGGCGGCATACCACCCGGCGGTGTGCGACCGGGAGGGCGTCGACGCGATCGCCAAGGACGTGGAGGACGCGCGAGAGGCGGACGACGCGCTGTATGTGTTGTTGCTGGCGCGGGTGTTGGCAATGGCGGCGCACCAGGAGGTGCATCCGTTGGAGGTGGACCAAGTCAAGTATATCTGGGGGGATTTCGTCGTCGCGGTGGACCACGGTGACGAAGCCGAAGAAGGAGGTGTCGAAAACAATGACTCTGGCTCTCTGGGCGGCACCTTGCCGTTTAGCTTCTCGTCCAACATTTCCACCCCCCTCCACATCCTCGAACAAATGGACATTGACATATTCACCACGCCCGCCTACGACACCTGGGTCCTCAACACGCTCTACGCCAAGTTCCGCGGCACCGCGTCCGCCCGCAAGAGCCGCCGCGACGGGCGGCCCGACGTCGCAGCCGTGCATCCCCTGTGGTGCCTCGCGAACCACGACTGCAACCCAAACGTGACGTGGTCGTGGGGAGGGCGGATGGTTCTGTGGGCGAGAGAGGAAAGGGTGTGGGCTGAGGAGGAGGAGGGCTCATCCCCCCTCAAAGGGGGCCTTCAGCCCGGGGACGAAGTGTTGAACCATTACTGCGACGTGACGCTTCCCGTGCAGCAGCGACGAGAGTGGGCGAGCGGGAGTCTGGGTGGGCACTGCATGTGTCTACGGTGCCGGACGGAAGCGGCAGCAGAGGAAAAAAAGGTGGGCGAGACTGCGGCGGCGTTGGGAGAGACAAAACTGGCATAGGCGAGACGGTATTAACAATGACGATATGAGTATTTTGGTTATTCGAAAGACACGGTGCAAATGTTAAAAGTCATATAACTGATTATCGAAATGGAGGAACAAGTTCATGTCTTGAGACATCCCATATAGAGAAATGGCGAGAAATAGGATCAAAAACATGTTGCATTGCTTTTCTTTCGGGGGTTACGTCCCTCCTTTTGAAGTAGAAAAAAAGTTTGAATTGGCATTCATCAGCCAGAGTGAAGTTAAATAAGAAAATTGTTTGCGCCATACATTCATCGTAAAACCCCCAAAGCCCATTCGTCGACATGAAAAGAATAATAGTGAAAAAGCGAGAAAAAAAGACAAATGGGAATATACGAATGAGGCGAGAATACCCAAACGAGAAATGAAAAAAAAAGAGACCCCAGTGACATGGAATGGAACAAGATAGAAAAAAAAAGCAAATAAACCCCTGATACCATCATCGTCAATAAA
Organism: Raffaelea albimanens; assembly: GCA_002778245.1. NCBI lineage: Eukaryota > Fungi > Ascomycota > Sordariomycetes > Ophiostomatales > Ophiostomataceae > Raffaelea > Raffaelea albimanens. Next base: position 681,941 of record PCDJ01000006.1, on the reverse strand, counting down.
CCCAGTTGTTACATGAACCGCATTCGGTAATCATTAAAAGTTACGTCTATGCGCCCCATGTCCTTTTGATGTATTTTTTTTTTTTTTTGTTTGCTTTTCGTTTGATTTTTTTTAATTTTTTTCTTTCATTTTCAGTCACTGCCCAGACGCAGAGTCGGGTACAGAGGGACGGGCGGGTTCTCCTTCTTGAGGCCCAGCTGCGACGGCGGCGGCAGAGACCGTGCCGAGGTCGGCGGCTCCATAAAGTCGCGCGGGCCAGGGCCACCGCTGCGGTAGACGTCATCGTACTCCTGGCGGGCCAGGCGGTTCTTGACGTAGTCGCGCAGCTGCTCAATGATGCGCATGTTGTTCAGCCACTGGTCATACGACTCGGGCTCGCTGCCATCAGACTCTGCAGACGGCGAGCGCACGACAGTGGCGTCGCTTCCGCGGCGGTTCTGCTGCTGTTGCTGGTATTGCTGCTGGTGGTACTGCTGCTCGCTCTCGGCGCGGCCGACCTGGCGGCTGGCGCTCTGCAGCATGCCACCGCGGTGCGGTCGGTCGTCAGGACCGAAGCTGGAGCCAAGAGTGGCCGGAGCAGCCGAGCCGGGGTAGGCGACGCCGTTGGACGTCGGCAGCTGCGGGTAGGCAATGCCGGCACTGGTGGCAGCGACCTGGCGGGTCGAGGGAGACATGCCAGTGCTGGATGCGCTGGGCGAGTGGCCCGAGGTGTACGACGCGCCGCTGGATGGCGGAGTCACGGCCGGCGAGCCACCGCTCTGCGAGTGCGAAGAGTGCGACAGGACAGTCAGGGGGGAGGGCATGTGGGCAGCAGACACGGCGGCAGCCGCGTTGGTGGCGTAGTGGTCGTTAACCAGCGTAGGCCGAGCCAGCGGCGACGGGTTGTTGTTGCGCACGTCATAGGCAGCAGCAGCGGCAGCAGCGGCCGCGGCAGCGCCATTAGCGGTGTTCGGCGAGTTGCCCGAGTTGTCGTAGATGGTGGACTGCATCTGCTCCAGGAGCGCGTCCATGTCCTCGAGGTCGTTCTTTGTGCGCAGGCTCGGCAGCGGCGGCAGGTAATAGTGCTGGGCCATGGGGTTGTTGTTGCTGCTGCTCTGCGGCTGCTGCTGGATGGAAGCCAGCATGTGCGGCGGCTGCGGCGCGCTCATAAACTCGGTGCCGACTTCCGGGCCGGCGCTGGCTGCGCCGCCACCGCCGCCACCGCCGCCCTGCAGGGGCATCAGCGAGCGGCCGACCTGCGAGTACGACGACGGGTCGACCTGGCCGCGCTTCAGCGAGCCAAAGAAGTCGTTGAGAACGTCAAAGTTGCGGCGCCGAGTGTCGAAAGAGCCGCCGCCGCCGCCGCTTCCGGCTCCACCGCCGATGCCGGCCAGATGGTGCGGCGGGGGCGGTGCATGCTGGTGGTGCTGGTGCTGGTGCTGGTTGTGGTGGCCGATGAAGTCGCTGCGAGGGTTGAGGGCCTGGGGAAAGTACATGCCGTTGCCGTACGGCTGCTGCTGCTGGAAGTAGGCATTCTGGTGCGGCTGGCCAAAGGCGGCAGCGTTTGTGCGGATCTGGCCATTGTGGTCGTAGTAGCTGGAAGGTGCTGTAAGTGTTAGCAAAGTGACGCTTCGCAAAAGGGAGCCGGTCTGCAGGAAAAAGACAACAGACTGGTTACTCACCCTTACCAGGATGTGTGCGGTAGCCGCCGCCCATGCCGCCGGTCGGGTCCTGGCCGGGGCGCGGCGTCAGCACCGAGTCGTCGGCATGAGTCTTGACGTGCTTCTTGAGGTCCTGCGGGCGCTTGAACGTCTTGCCGCAGAAGTCGCACTTGTGAGGCTTGAGCGGCACGTGCACGCGGATGTGCGATGTGATGTGGTCGCGCTTGACGGTCGTGGTGCGGCACTGGTTCCACTGGCACGTCAGGTTGAGGTTGTTGGTGCTCTTGCGCCCGACATGGCGCTCGCAGATGTGGTCGTAGAGGATCTCGGCGCTGGTGAAGCGCTCGTTGCACTGGCTCCAGCGGCACACCAGGCTGTCGTCCTGGTTGCTGCTGCTCGACCCGCCGTTGCCCGAGTTGGACGATGTGGACTGCGGCGTCGTGGTGGACACCGACGGCACGGGCGTGTTGCCGTTGGAGCTGGAGGAGTTGTCTTGGTTGGAAGACATTTTGTAAGAGATGTGGGGTGACGATGTCGGCGCCAGATAACGGCGATAACGTGTTAGGGTGTGTGTGTGTGGTGGTGGCGGCGGGGATGCAGCTAACAAAACAAGCTGCAGCTCTTTCCCGATCGGTTGCGTGTCAGCCGGCAAAGGTGGCTGTCGCTTTTGTGGGAAAGCCCTTGACTTTGTCGCAAACCAGGACGGAGTCCCGTGTAAGCTCGAGATCAAGTCGGCCGAGATTTGCTCGCAAGAGCCGGCAAGGCTGTCGGGGGGTTTCTGGCTAGAGGTCCCTGTCTCGGAAGGGCGTGGCAATATTGCTGCTGGTAATACCAAGACGGCGGTGTCGGTCTGGGGAGAAGGGAGTCCGGGCTGGGCAGATTGCAGTCAAAACAAGAGGTCGCCCCGTTTTATGTGTGCACTCTATCGAGGGATGATGATGTGGTGGTGGCGGGTGGTATTACTGAGGGAAGTAGCGACACGGTCTGGTCAGGGAGAGAGAGTCGTGGACGGAAAGGGAAGGAAGCGGGAAGGCACGTCTCGCTTGGTTTTTGGAAAAGAAAAGGACAATCCGTGAATAAATACAGAAAAGCAAAGGAAAAGGGA